>CM053026.1:2599135-3199135 GCA_028564925.1 Lithobates sylvaticus | reverse complement strand
CAATGCTCATCCATGTGTAGTTTCTGAATTTATCAGGGTGCTCTCTCAGTTCACGATAGAGCAGCACAAATTTTCCTCTCTCTGAATGCATTTGTGTGATGGGATGAAATCAAAAGCGACGTTTTGGTCTCTGTTGTTGGAGTATATGTTCCCAAACATGTAATACAAACAACAGCAGCTCATGGAACTCCATGTTCTCCCTGTTCTATTTCTTCTCTGACAAGAAAACAGGAAGTGTACAGGATGTGATGTAAGAGGGTTGGGTTGGTAGGATAAGGGTTATGGTTAGGAGTTTGGGACTATGAGGGGTGAGATTAGACTTAGGGTTAGGTTTTTGGGACTATGAGGGGGGGGATTGGGGTTAGGGGTTGGGGGTTTGGGACTATGAGGGGTGGGATTGGGGTTGGGGGGGTTGGGGGTTTTGGAACTATGAGGGGTGGGATTAGGGTTAGAGTTAGGAGTTTGGGACTAAGAGGGGTGGGATTAGAGTTAGGGTTGGGGGTTTTGGACTATGAGGGGTGGGGTTAGGGTTAGGAGTTTGGGACTATGGAAAGGTGGTATTAGGGTTAGGGGTTTGGATCTATGAGGGGTGGGATTAGGGTTAGGGTTCGGAGTTTGGGACTTGGAAAGGTGGGATTAGGGTTAGGGTTGGGGTTTGGAACTATGAGGGTGGGATTAGGGTTAGGGGTTTGGGACTTGGAAAGGTGGGATTAGGGTTAGGATTAGGGGTTTGGAACTATGAGGGGTGAGAATAGGATTAGGGTAAGGGGTTTGGGACTTGGAAAGGTGGGATTATGGTTAGAGGTTTGGAACTATGAGGGGTGGGATTAGGGTTAGGGATAGGGTTTTGGTATTTGAAAAGGAGGGATTACGGTTAGGGTTGGGGGTTTGGAACTATGAGGGGAGGGATTGGGGTTAGGGTTAGGAGTTTTGGACTTGGAAAGGTGGGATTAGGGTTAGGGTAGGGGGTTAGGGTTAGGGTTTTGGGGGGGGGGGGGGGGGGGGGGGGTGGGGGGGGGGGGGGGGTTGGGGGGGGTTAGGGGTTTGGAACTATTTGGGGTGGGATTGGGGTTAGGAGTTTGGGACTTGGAAAGGTGGGATTAGGGTTAGGGGTTTGGAACTATTTGGGGTTGGATTGGGGTTAGGGTTGGGGGTTTTGGAACTATGTGGGGTGGGGTAGTGACTGATGGGACTGGCATTAGGGCTTTTGGACTACTGAGTATGGGATAAGGGAATTTGGGACTACCGGGAGTGGGTTTCGTGAACTAGGATATACATACGTTGCAATGCTCATCCGTGTGTAGTTTCTGAATTTATCAGGGTGCTCTCTCAGTTCACGATAGAGCAGCACAAATTTTCCTCTTTCTGAATGCATTTGTGTGATGGGATGAACCCAAAAGCGACGTTTTGGTCTCTGTTGTTGGAGTATATGTTCCCAAACATGTACCACAAACAACAACAGCAGCTCGTGGAACTCCATCTTCTCCCTGTTCTATTTCTTCTCTGACAAGAAAACAGGAAGTGTACAGGATGTGATGTAAGAGGGTTGGGTTGGTGGGATAAGGGTTAGGGTTAGGAGTTTGGGACTATGAGGGGTGAGATTAGACTTAGGGTTAGGTTTTTGGGACTATGAGGGGTGGGATTGGGGTTAGGTTTGGGGGTTTGGAACTATGAGGGGTGGGATTGGGGTTAGGGTTGGGGGTTTTGGACTATGAGGGGTGGGATTAGGGTTAGAGTTAGGAGTTTGGGACTAAGAGGGGTGGGATAAGAGTTAGGGTTGGGGGTTTTGGACTATGAGGGGTGGGGTTAGGGTTAGGAGTTTGGGACTATGAGGGGTGGGATTAGGGTTCGGAGTTTGGGACTATGGAAAGGTGGTATTAGGTTTAAGGTTAGGGGTTTGGATCTATGAGGGGTGGGATTAGGTTTAGGGTTAGGAGTTTGGGACTTGGAAAGGTGGGATTAGGGTTAGGGTTGAGTGTTATGAGGGGTGGGATTAGGGATAGGAGTTTGGGACTAAGAGGGGTGGGATTAAGGTTAGGGTTGGGGGTTTGGGACTATGAAGGGTGGGATTAGGGTTAGGAGTTTGGGACTATGAGAGGTGGGATTAGGGTTAGGAGTTTGAGACTATGAGGGGTGAGAATAGGGTTAGGAGTTTGGGACTATGAGGGTGGGATTAGGGTTAGGAGTTTGGGACTATGAGGGGTGGGATTAGGGTTAGGGTTAGTAGTTTGGGACCTGGAAAGGTGGGATTAGGGTTAGGGTTAGTAGTTTGGGACCTGGAAAGGTGGGATTAGGGTTAGGGTTGGGGGTTTGGAACTATGAGAGGTGGGATTGGGGTTAGGGTTTGGGGGTTTGGGACTATGAGGGGTGGGATTAGGGTTAGGGGCTTGGAACTGTGAGGGGTGGGATTAGGGGTTAGGAACTATGAGGGGTGGTATTAGGGTTAGGAGTTTGGGACTATGAGGGGTGAGATTAGGGTTAGGGTTAGGTGTTTGGGATATAAGGGGTGGGATTGGGGTTAGGGTTGGGGGTTTGTAACTATGAGGGGAGGGATTGGGGTTAGGGTTGGGGGTTTGTAACTATGAGGGGAGGGATTGGGGTTAGGGTTTGGGGTTTTGGACTATGAGGGGTGGGGTTAGGGTTAGAAGTTTGGGACTATGAGGGGTGGGATTAGGGTTCGGAGTTTGGGACTATGGAAAGGTGGTATTAGGGTTAAGGTTAGGGGTTTGGATCTATGAGGGGTGGGATTAGGGTTAGGGTTAGGAGTTTGGGACTTGGAAAGGTGGGATTAGGGTTAGGGTTGAGTGTTTTGGACTATGAGGGGTGGGATTAGGGATAGGAGTTTGGGACTAAGAGGGGTTAGACATGTGCAAAAGGAAAAAATTCGTTTCGTTTCGTTTTAATTCATTAATTAATTAATTTCGTTTAGTTAGATTTGTTAAATTTGTTAAATTCGTTTTCGGATTTCGTTTAGTTTTCGACCGATTTTCGAATTCGAAAATATTTTGCGACCCGACTTTGGGTCCACGTATCTCGGGGTTACTTGGTGATAGAAACACCAAATTGGGATATGTTATAGTGCTAGTTCTACTGTGTTTGCATACCAAATTTGGGGTTTCTAGCTACAAGTGGCCCCGAGATATGTGGCCCCAAATTCGGGTCGAAAAATGCCATTCTCTGCTGCAGAAAAGTGCTTGACATTTTGCGACCCGACTTTGGGGCCACGTATCTCGGGGCCACTTATAGCTAAAAACCCCAAATTTGGTATGCAAACACAGTAGAACTAGCACTATAACATATCCAAATTTGGTGTTTCTATCACCAAGTAACCCCGAGATACGTGGACCCAAAGTCGGGTCGCAAAATATTTTCGAATTCGGTTGAAATCATTTCAAATGCAGTTGAAAAAATGTCAAATGCAGTTGAAATCATTTCAAATCATGTTGATAATATTTCAAGCGGATTCGAAAATATTTTGCGACCCGACTTTGAAAAAAAAAATGAAATTGATTCTAACAGTCTGCAGAAGATCTGCAAAAAAAAAAGAAGTGAAATGGCTGTTAATAGTCTACAGGAGATCTGCTATTAAATTATATTTTTTTTTTTTTCTGTTCTAATCTTTTCTATTTGAATTATACATTTTGGAAGATGGTTATTTACTTATATACATCTGTCACATAAAAAAAAAAAGATGTGAAATGGCTGTCACGGATGTCGATCGCAAGGCAAGTACATATGCTGTATCTCACTGTCCACTTGGCACAACACCTGCCACAAGCGCCAAGACACCTGCCATGAGTGCCACGTGACCGACCACAAGTGCCACGTGACCAAGTTGTGGATTGTCCACTTGCCATGTCACCTGCCACAAGTTATGGGGTTCCTAGCACCAAGTGACCCCCAGATATGGGGGATATGTCAAGTACTTTTCTACAGCAGAGAATTACATTTTGTGACCCGACTTTGAGGCCACGTATCTAGGGGCCACTTATAGCTAGAAACCACAAATTTGGTATGCAAACACAGTAGAACTAACACTATAACCTCTCCAAATTTGGTTTCTATCACCAAGTAACCCCGAGATACGTGGACCCAAAGTCGGGTCGCAAAATATAATCCGGTTGAAATAATTTCAAATGCAGTTGAAATAATTTCGAATCATGTTGATACTATTTCAAGCGGAGTCGAAAATATTTTGCCACCCGAATTTGAAAAAAAAAATGAAATTGATTCTAACAGTCTGCAGAAGATCTGCAAAAAAAAGTGAAATGGCTGTTAATAGTCTACAGGAGATCTGCTAAAAAAAGAAATAGATGCTAATAGTCTACTGTATTTGCATACCAAATTTGGGGTTTCTAGCTACAAGTGGCCCCGAGATACGTGGCCCCAAAGTTGGGTCACAAAATGTAATTCTCTGCTGCAGAAAAGTACTTGACATATCGCCCCTATTTTGGGGTCACTTGGTGCTAGGAACCCCACAACTTGTGGCAGGTGACGTGGCAAGTGGACTATCCACAACTTGGTCACGTGGCCGGTCATGTGGCACTCGTGGCCGGTCATGTGGCACGCGTGGCAGGTGTCTTGGCACTTGTGGCAGGTGTTGTGGCAAGTGGACAATGACATACAGCATATGTACTTGCCTTGCGATCGACATCTGTGACAGCCATTTCACATCTTTTTTTTTATGTGACAGATGTATATAAGTAAATAACCATCTTCCAAAATGTATAATTCAAATAGAAAAGATTAGAACAGAATAGAAAAAAAATATATAATTTAATAGCAGATCTCCTGTAGACTATTAACAGCCATTTCACTTCTTTTTTTTTTTTTGCAGATCTTCTGCAGACTGTTAGAATCAATTTCATTTTTTTTTTCAAAGTCGGGTCGCAAAATATTTTTAAATCCGCTTGAAATATTATCAACATGATTTGAAATTATTTCAACTGCATTTGAAATTTTTTCAACCGAATTCGAAAATATTTTGCGACCCGACTTTGGGTCCACGTATCTCAGGGTTACTTGGTGATAGAAACCCCAAATTTGGAGAGGTTGTAGTGCTAGTTCTACTGTGTTTGCATACCAAATTAGCTATAAGTGGCCCCGAAATACGTGGCCCCAAAGTAGGGTCACAAAATGTAATTCTCTGCTGTAGAAAAGTACTTGACATATGCCCCATATCTGGGGGTCACTTGGTGCTAGGAACCCCATAACTTGTGGCAGGTGACATGGCAAGTGGACAATCCACAACTTGGTCACGTGGCAGGTCACGTGGCACTTGTGGTCGGTCACGTGGCACTCATGGCAGGTGTATTGGCACTTGTGGCAGGTGTTGTGGCAAGTGGACAATGACATACAGCATATGTACTTGCCTTGCGATCAACATCCGTGACAGCCATTTCACATCTTTTTTTTTATGTGACAGATGTATATAAGTAAATAACCATCTTCCAAAATGTATAATTCAAATAGAAAAGATTAGAACAGAATAGAAAAAAATATATAATTTAATAGCAGATCTCCTGTAGACTATTAACAGCCATTTCACTTCTTTTTTTTTTTTGCAGATCTTCTGCAGACTGTTAGAATCAATTTCATTTTTTTTTATCAAAGTCGGGTCGCAAAATATTTTCGAATCCGCTTGAAATTTTTTCAACTGCATTTGAAATTTTTCAACCGAATTCGAAAATATTTTGCGACCCAACTTTGGGTCCACGTATCTCAGGGTTACTTGGTGATAGAAACCCCAAATTTGAAGAGGTTGTAGTGCTAAGTCTACTGTGTTTGCATACCAAATTTGGGGTTTCTAGCTATAAGTGGCCCCGAGATAGTTGGACCCAAAATGGGGTCACAAAATATTTTCGAATCCGGTTGAAATAGTTTTGAATCATGTTGAAATAATTTCAGGTAGAAACATTTCAACCGAATTCGAAAATATTTTTGCGACCCAACTTTGGGTCCACGTATCTCGGGGTTACTTGGTGATAGAAACCCCAAATTTGGAGAGGTTGTAGTGCTAGTTCTACTGTGTTTGCATACCAAATTAGCTATAAGTGGCCCCGAGATACGTGGCCCCAAAGACGGGTCACAAAATGTAATTCTCTGCTGTAGAAAAGTACTTGACATATCCCCCATATCTGGGGGTCACTTGGTGCTAGGAACCCCATAACTTGTGGCAGGTGACATGGCAAGTGGACAATCCACAACTTGGACACGTGGCACTCGTGGCCGGTCATGTGGCAATCGTGGCAGGTGTCTTGGCACTTGTGGCAGGTGTTGCGGCAAGTGGACAATGACATACAGCATATGTACTTGCCTTGCGATCGACATCCGTGACAGCCATTTCACATCTTTTTTTTTATGTGACAGATGTATATAAGTAAATAACCATCTTCCAAAATTTATAATTCAAATAGAAAAGATTAGAACAGAATAGAAAAAAATATATAATTTAATAGCAGATCTCCTGTAGACTATTAACAGCCATTTCACTTTTTTTTTTTTTTTTGCAGATCTTCTGCAGACTGTTAGAATCAATTTCAGTTTTTTTTTTCAAAGTCGGGTCCCAAAATATTTTCAAATCCGCTTGAAATATTATCAACATGATTTGAAATGTTTTCAACTGCATTTGAAATTTTTTCAACTGCATTTGACATTTTTTCAACTGCATTTGAAATTATTTCAACCGAATTCGAAAATATTTTGCGACCCGACTTTGGGTCCACGTATCTCGGGGTTACTTGGTGATAGAAACCCCAAATTTGGAGAGATTTTAGTGCTAGTACTACTGTGTTTGCATACCAAATTTGGGGTTTTTAGCTATAAGTGGCCCCGAGATACGTGGCCCCAAAATCGGGTCACAAAATGTCAAGCACTTTTCTGCAGCAGAGAATGACATTTTTCGACCCGACTTTGGGGCCACGTATCTCGGGCCACTTATAGCTAGAAACCCCAAATTTGGTATGCAAACACAGTAGATCTAGCACTACAACATATCCAATTTGGGGTTTCTATCACTAAGTGACCCTGAGATATTTAGAATTTCGTCCGCGATTTTTCGATCCGAAAAAAATTCGGATTCGGTTAAATTCATTAGTATTGTAATTCGGTCATTCGGATGCATCCGAATGTCCGAATAAGGAAAAATTTGTCCGAATTTCGATTCGGAACATAACGAAATGCACATGTCTACTCCGTGTTAGCAATGTTTAGGGCTTTACGAAATCTAGGTCAATGTCTATTCTAGACATGTGCACTGACAAAAAATTTGTTCATTTTCGTTTCATTCGTTTTTTTTCTTTTTTCGGAAATTCAAAAATTCGGGATTCGGGAATTTTCACATTTCTATTTTTCGTATTTCCGAATTTTCGGACTTTCGGAACTCTGAATCTTCGGGACGCCGAATTTTCGGAATTCAGGAATTCAAAGATTTGAAAATCGCAAAATTTGAAAATCTGAAAAAAGGAAAATCCGTTTTAATTAACCACTTCAGCCCCGGACCAATTGGCAGCCAAAGGACCAGGCCCCTTTTTGCGATTCGGCACTGCATCGCTTTAACTGACAATTGCGCGGTCGTGCGACGTGGCTCCAAAACAAAATTGGCGTCCTTTTTTTCCCACAAATAGAGCTTTCTTTTGGTGGTATTTGATCGCCCCTGCGGTTTTTATTTTTTGCGCTATAAACAAAAATAGAGCGACAATTTTGAAAAAAATGCAATATTTTTTACTTTTTGCTATAATAAATATCCCCAAAAAATATATAAAAAAACATTTTTTTTCCTCAGTTTAGGCCGATACGTATTCTTCTACATATTTTGGTAAAAAAAAATCGCAATTAGCGATTATTGATTAGTTTGCGCAAAAGTTATAGCGTTTACAAAATAGGGGATAGTTTTATAGCATTTTTATTAATATTTTTTTTTTATTAGTAATGGCGGTGATCAGCGATTTTTATTGTGACTGCGACATTTTGGCGGACACATCGGACATTTTTGACACATTTTTGGGACATTTGTCATTTATACAGCAATCACTGCTATTTAAATAGCACTGATTCCTATGTAAATGACAGTTGTAGTTAGGGGGTTAACCACTAGGGGGCGGGGAGGAGTCAGTGTGACGTGTTGTGTTTTTTTTTTACAGTAGGGGGGCGTGGCTGTACGTCTGACATCATTGATCGGCGTTCCCGATGACAGGGAACCGCCGATCACTGACAGGCAGAGTAGGAAGCGCGGGGAGAGGTTTGTTTACATAGACCTCTCCCCGTTCTTCAGCTCCGTAACCCGATCGCGGGATACCAGCGGCGATCGGGTCCGCTGGTCCCGCGGCCGTGGTCACGGAGCTCCCGACTGGGTCGCGCGCGCGCGCCGCTGGCGGTGCGCGCGCGCCCCCCGGGCAGGCAAATTAAAGGGGACGTACAGGTACGTGCTTTTGCCTGCCCGTGCCATTCTGTTGACGTATATCTACAGGAGGCGGTCGGGAAGCGGTTAATGACTAACTATTAAATTAACGAGTACGAATTTATCCGAAATTACGAATTATCTGAAATAACGAATGCTGCATCTAAACAAATGGAATGGAACAAATTAATAATAAATAATAATTAATAATAATAAAAAGGTTTTATTATTATTATTATTGTTATTTATTATTATTAGATCGTTACGTTCAATTTGTTTAGATGCGGCACTCGTTATTTCAGATAATTTGCAACTTCGGATAAATTCGTACTCATTACGTTCACTAACAGACAAATTTAAAAGGGAATTCCAATACCTATAATTTAATAGTTATTATTATTTAAAATTAAACAGATTTTCTTTATTTTTTTCAAATTTTTGAATCTCCGAATTCCGAAAATCGGAAAATCGGAAATCCGAAAATTCGAAAATTCAAAATTAAATTATATTTTTTTTCTATTCTGTTCTAATCTCTTCTATTTGAATTATACCTTTTTGGAAGATGGTTATTTACTTACTTATATACATCTGTCACATAAAAAAAAGATGTGAAATAGCTGTCACATATGCTGTATGTCATTGTCCACTTGCCACGTGACCGGCCACAAGTGCCATGTGACCTGCCACATGATCAAGTTGTGGATTGTCCACTTGCCATGTCACCGGCCACAAGTTATGGGGTTCCTAGCACCAAGTGACCCCCAGATATGGGGGATATGTCAAGTACTTTTCTGCAGCAGAGAATGACATTTTGTGACCCGACTTTGGGGCCATGTATCTCGGGGCCACTTATAGCTATAAACCCCAAAGGGGTTTCTATCACTAAGTGACCCTGAGATACGTGGACCCAAAGTCGGGTCGCAAAATATTTTCAAATGCGGTTGAAATAGTTTAAAATGCGGTTGAAATAATTTCGAATCGTGTTGAAATAATTTCGAATCGTGTTGAAATATTTTCGAATTCAGTGGAATATTTTTGAATGCGACCGATTTTCAAACTCGGTCGAAAACGAAACAAAATCCGAAAACTAATTTAAAGAATTTAACAAATCTAACTAAACGAAATTAATTAATTAACGAATTAAAACGAAACGAAACAAAACAAAATTTTTCTTTTGCACATGTCTATTGTGTATGTGTATTTACTGACCTAGCAATTAATATGTTCAGTCACCCTAGTTGTAAATGACCTAATGGTTCAAGATTGGAAACTTTCTGGATATACGAGTTAGAGACCCACCATCCACAGGGAATCAATGTGGAGTGTGATATTAACTCCTTTATAAATAAGTCTTAAAGGAACACATTTTTCTTTTTTATTTTCAATTATATGTTTTTTTTAAATAATTTTTATTGCAAATACTTTTATATTTTTAATATATTATTAAATATATATCTCTAATATTTTTATTGTTATATTAATATATATTTCTCAACTTGAAATTTTAGGGTAATTTTAAACGTTATTCGTTCCTTTTTTCTTTTCTTTTTATGTATTAAACTAATTGTTTTTTTTTTTTATGTAACTGATGACCCCAAATGAGAATTGATTATCACAATGTGGCCTGATTAGGTATCACACTTACTATAGAGTGTTTACCATCCAGGTCCTTGTTTATTATTGAAAGTGTGCTCTCATAGTGAGGCTTGGTCCGTTTTTCAGACCGGATATAAGATGCTTCTGGTTATTCAGCCACACTCATAGTGAGGCTTGGTTTTAGCCATTAGCCATTTACGTCATGATGCTTACGTCATGACGTTGCGTCATGACGTTTACGCGATCCGGCCACACTCATAGTGAGGCTTGGTTATAACCATTAGAGGGCACGTTGGGACGCTTATCCGCAATTACGTCACTGGTCTGGTTTTAGACGAGGCTCGTTTCTAAATGGGGATTGGAGCCTTTCCAACTATGTTTGGTGTTATTATTCAGATTATTTTAGGTTTTGGACTGGATACTAGCAATACAATTATGGAAATGCAGAACACGTATGTTCCAGACCGAATTGTATGACAATTTGGTGACCGGAAGTGACGTTGCAGTGTTTACTTCCGGAGTTATGGCTATTCCACATGGGGTCATTAGATCTTTAAAAGACGTGGTGTTTTGGGGGGTCCGCACCCCAGATGACTACTTATTAGTTGAAACGCGTCAGGGTGGACCCACTTACACACATCGCTTATGTACCTGTACCTATTAAGAAGCCTTTGATGATCTTTTAACATGTGAGTTTAAATGTATGATTACAATAAATACTATTCCTAAACGGTATCATGCTATGCAAGTTTTTCTCAATTTATCCCGCATGGCATGTGGACACCGAGCCTCTGGCCCCAATATAGAATACCATATACAATTTTTTTTCCATTTGATGTCTGGAAACGTTTGAGTCAAGTTATCGATTTGATCCAGGACCAGCTGTATTTATCGAGTTTGCAGATCATTAAGCCTTAAAGACTTGGTTGGTATATGCCTCTCCAAGTCATTGGCATCTGGTAAGCCTCCTCTTTTACCGGTGGTGGTGTTTAATCGCTTCATTCCCTTCTGGAGTGTCACCCTTTGGTTGGACTTTTTCTGTTCGAGTTTTTTGGGTAACACTATTAATTCTTGGACTTTGTTAATGTCACTTCAAGCACTTTATTACGCAATTTTACTTATGTTAATTTTTGGTATTTCATCTTAAGGATTGAAAAACTTTTTTGCACTTTATATTGAATGCTTGCAGGAGGGAGAGGCGGAGAATCAAGCATTCAGCGGCTGCATGGAGGAATATAGAAAGCTCATTTCCTCTATATGCCGATCCCCTGCTTCTCCTCCTATCCAACTTTTACTGCCCCCCCCAGTTCTCCTTGTGCTCCCTGGCTCCCCCCACCGCACTCTCCAGTCCCCCCCCCCACAGTGCTCTCCAGGCCCTGTTCTTTCTGCTCCCCTGCTCTCCAGCTCTCCCCATCCTTCTCTAGCCACCATCCCAGTGCTCTCCTCTCCCCCCAGTGCTCTCCACCCCCCAGTGCTCTCCACCCCTGTTCTTTCTCCCCCCAGTGCTCTCCAGCTCCCCCGTCACTCTCCAGCCCCCACCCCAGTGATCTACGCCCCCACAGTGCTCTCCAGCCCCTGTTCTCTTTGGCTCCCCCTACAGTGCTCTCAAGCTCCTCCCCAGCACTCTCCGCTCCCCACCCCTGTACTCTCCACTCCCCCTGCATTTTGCCCCCCCATGTGCTCTCCAACCCCGCCAGTGCTCTCCGCCCCCCCATAGTGCTCTCCAGTCCCCTGTGCTTTCCACCCCTGTTCTTTCTGGCCCCCACTGGTGCTCTCAAGCTCCCCCCCCATTGCTGTCCACTCCCCCTGCTCTTTGTACCCCCCAGTGGTCAGTTCATCATGGGAAAGGACATTAAATATTATCAGGAACCAGAAAGTAAGAGGCAGCTCATATTTCCATAATCAACCTGTATCATACTGCAAACAAGAGAATAAAAAGTTATTTTAAAAGTTCTTGGACTGTCTGCTGAATTGTAATTTGTACGGGGGTGGAAGAACAAAAGCAGTTAACAGAAAGGTATGAACACACCCAGCAGCTCCCAAGGGAGTAGTGCGCTACATATACCAAAGTGCATATATAGCAAAATTCACAGTAGCGCAACAATAACACCTAATTAATTCAGTGTTCAATACGAAAATGTAATGATCGAATATATATAATATTCCACGTGCAAAGAAAATATAAAAAAAAATTTAAAAAAACAAAACAAAACAAGAGTCCAATAGCAGTCCTCTTTATACATTGTTATTCTTTTTATATCACTTTTTTTTGTATAAAGAGGAATGCTATTGGACCCTGGTTTTGTTTGTTTTTTTTTTATATATATTTTTTTTGCACATGGAATATTATATATATATTCGATCATTACATTTTTGTATTGAACACTGAATTAATTAGGTGTTATTGTTGCACTCCTGTGAATTTTGCTATGTATGCATTTTGTATGTATATATATATATTTCATTTTCACTGGTTTTCACAACTTGTCCTCATAACATTGGAATATAGAACAATAGAGAGATACTAAAATTACATAAGTGATACAATATATATGCAACAAATCCATTTAAAGTCCATAGAAAAAAAGGGAAAACATGAAATAAATAGATATTTTATACACTAATAAAGAGATTCTGCCATTGTGTGAAATGTACAAAGATGTGGGTCTGATACCCATCACCCGATTGGCTGAAAGGACAGGCGATTCTATTGGATGCCCAGGAGGAGGGGAGAAGATGCATGGCAGAAGCGAGTAGGAGAAGAGCCACTGGCCGATGCCTGTATGTCCGATTCCCACTGCTCCTTGGATGCCCGATCCCCAGTGCTCCTCGGATGCCCGATCCCGGTGCTCCTCGGATGCCCGATCCCAGCCGCTCCTCGGATGCCCGATCCCCGGTGCTCCTCGGATGCCCGATCCCAGCCGCTCCTCGGATGCCTGATCCCCGGAGCCCCCTTGGATGCCTGATCCCCGCTGATGCCAGCCGCCACTGTAGCTGAGACCTGAAAATGACCCGGTCTCTTGGGGCTTATTTGGTCTAAAACCTTCCATGGTTCAAAGCAGGGAAATAATGCAAATATAATTAATTTATAATAATATAATAATAATTAATTATAATAAAATGTTTTCCTCCACAGGAGACTATAGGATATATTTACAGAATATAGTACTTATTTCTGTATGGTCAAGCCTGAGGGATCTTAAAGCGGTTTGGTACTCAAAAATACTTCTTCATCTTATTTAAACTAGTTAGCAATCCTGATGCACAAATGAGCATTAAAAAAAATAAAATAAAAATTATTTAACTTACTGTAGTCATTCTTACAATGACTTCCGGCCTGATTTCCCGTGGGAGTAGGCGTGTTTTTCGGCTGTCCCCCGGCTCCGCAATGACCCCTCTGAGCTGTTTTACGTGGTTCCCATGAAGCCACGGGGGACGCGGTCAGCAAGAAATCTCTTGAGATTTCGTCCGGAAGACTGTACGGCGCTGCTCGCTGAGCGAAGTGAGCATGCGCGGGATCGAGCGGTGAATGTTGGGAGCACAACATTCACCGCATCCCGGAAGTAAATGCTTGTGGGTTTCTAATGCCCACAAGCAAAATGGAATCGTCCAGCAAGCAATTTTAAAAGTTACCCAAACGGACGGAATCGGCGATCGGTGGGGAAAAGAACCGCAGCAGGTGAGTGTCATCTTATTAATGTCTTTAGTACACTATGAAAGGAAAAAAAAAAAAGCATATTTCGGCGGAATCCCGCTTTAAAGTGGTTGTAAAGACTTTAAAGATTTCAGACCTTCATATAGACATGATGGAAAAATGTCTTTCATTTCTTAACCACCTGATTACTTTGCACTTAAACCCCCCTTCCTGCCCAGACCAATTTTCAGCTTCCGGCGCTGACGCACTTATAATGACAATTGCGCGGTCATACAACACTGTACCCAAATGAAATTTTTATAATTTTTTTTTTTTCCCCACAAATAGAGCTTTCTTTTGGTGGTATTTAATCACAGTTGGGTTTTTATTTTTTATTGCTAAACAAACAAAAAAAGATGGAAAAAAAAATCATGTTTAATAGTTTTGTTATAAAATTTTGCAAACAGGTAATTTTTTCTGCTTCATTGATATGCGCTGATGAGGCGGCACAGGTGGGCACTGATAGGCTGCACTGGTGGGCACTGATAGGCTGCACTGGTGGGCACTGATAGGCTGCACTGGTGGGCACTGATAGGCTTCACTGGTGGGGACAGATAAGTCGGTACTGATGGGGACAGCAAAGATGGCACTGATGGGCACGGATGGGCACGGATGGGTGGCACGGATGGGTAGTACGGATGGGTGGCACCGATGGGCACTGATGGATGACACTGATGGGCACTGATGGGTGGCACTGAGGCACTGATAGGTGGCACTGATGGGCACTGATGGGCACTGGTAGGTGACACAGATGAGCACTGGTAGGTGACACAGATGAGCACTGGCAGGTGACACTGATGTGCAGCACTGGCACTGTGGGCACTGAGAGATGGCAGTGTGGGCACTGAGAGATGGCAGTGTGGGCACTGAGAGATGGCAGTGTGGGCACTGGTAGGCGGCACTTTAATGGGGCAAAGGTGGGCACAATTGATTGGGCACATTGCAGTGAGAGGGACTGATGTCCCTCTCACTGCCGCCGGTGATCGGCTCTTTTTTTTTTTTCCTCGCGCTGTCAGCGCGAGGAGGAAAAAAAGACGATTACCGGCTCTGTTATCACATGATCAGCTGTCATTGGCTGACAGCTGATCACGTGGTAAGGGGTCAGGATCGACCCCTTACTCGGATCTGTGATCCAGCGAGTCTCACAGACTCGCTGATCTCAGAGCGTGCCACGCGCGCCCTTCAGGGGGCGCGCAGGCAGCTCGTGTCCGGGACGACGTCAATAGACGTTGTCCCGGCACATTAGATCCGCGCTGAAGCCGTCATTTGGCTATAGCGCGGGTCTAAGGTAGTTAATCTAGTTATTTCATTTAGTTAAATTCGGGAGGAGGGGTCTTTATGCCTAGGGGACGAGCATGCTGGTTAGTGGTCGATATTTTTTTTTTTGGAGGGAGGGGGTTCTTGCTGACACATGATGCTCATACAAATTGGGGGGGGGGGTGCAATTTGGCATGTTCTTCCTCCAACCATGTGCACGAGTGCCTCGGCTCTCCGGGGACTCTCCCTCCTCATTGGCCATTGTCTCCCGCTGCTATCAATCACAGCCAGTGAGCCAATGAGGGGATAGAGGGGGCGGGGCCGAGCTGCTGCTCTGTGTGTAAATGAACATGCAGGTCAAGCCTGCTTGTGTCCCCCCCATTGTAAGCTGCTTGCTCTAGGGGCACCCGGCAGGAGGGAGGGGCCAAAGATGCCGACGGAGGACCAGAGAATAGGAGGATCGGGATAGCTCTGTGCAAAACCATTACAGACATCTTTATTATTTAAAGCCTTGAATATCAGGTTACATGTATTTGTTATCGCAGACCATTAATCACAATGAGATATGCAGACAATTTCTGTGAGCAGAAATCCTTTGGTTGTGCTGGCATGGGGGGGAGGGGTTAAACAACTAATGCATAGCTGATGGAATAAATACCATGAGAAATAAAGGCCGTGTATTTATAATGAGCTTTTTAACATTGTTCAAATTCACCAGCTCATTATTTAAAAAAGGCTGGACTTTTTTTTATCATAAAATAGGTGCAGGAGCTCAACCACGACCCCCCAAACCCAGGGGTCAAGTCCTGGGGAAAAAAGTGTGGGAACTCCCACCCAAGATCAACTCGCCCACCAAAAAAAAAAAATGATCCGCTCATATGCACGAACGCTTCAAAAGTCGTATTTTTCATCCAATTTTCGTATTGTATGTATGAAGCTTAACTGTTAGTACATAAAAAAACAATCCTCAATAAACATAAATCCGGTAATTCTCTGGATAATCAGCATTCATACAATTGCGCTTCCATGTAATGTGATCATCATGTTCTGATCTTTATTGGCGAATGTTATTTTGTATATAGAGTGTTTATGTGGTGAGTTTACACTTTTCATTGAACAGAGTTTGGATAACACAGGGTTAAACGGAAAGGTGATAAATGAGCTGCACATTATCTGGACAGAATGCTTGGGGAGATAGTGATGTGTTCCTGCTTAGGAGATGTATGGTAGCTTGGGGGGGGGGGGGCTGCAAACTCTGCAGGGCTCCAACACACACTCGCTGCTATTCCAACCCTTCACATATTTCCACATAAACTTCCCTCCTGGCATTAAACTTTGCCGGGTATTGTGCTCAGCTTACCACCCCAAACTGCTGTTCCTCCCTCAGCTCACCTCTCTGCCTGCATGTCCTGTGAGCAGAATAGCTGTGCTCCTCCTCTGGGTTCTCTCATCATATGGCACTGAAGATAGAAGAGGGGGGATTCAGCTGGACACACAGAGCAAGTATGCAGTAGACTGGGGGGGGGGGGGGGGGGGTGGATGAGGAGACAGAAAATCAGGAGTTGCCGGCGGGGAGGAGCGCATCACGAGAGGTCTGACTAAATACAATCTCTTAGCAGCAGGGACCTGATCTACCTGTCAGCTATCTGTCATTGACAGGTAGATTGAAGCGGAAGCTGTCATGGGGCCCCCTACTGGCAATGCCTGAATGGTCAGGTGTGCGGCACTTACTATTGCAAGCTGTGTCGGCAGCTGCTGCTGTAGCACCTGCCACACAGCTCGTATACTTCAAAGTCTTGTAGGACACGGCTGCTAAAGGGAACTGAGCTCCTGTTGTGGAAAAAGTACAGGAACTCCGTTCCCATGCGTTCCCGCAGGACTTGAGCCCTGCCCAAACCCCCCCCCCCCCCCCCCCACACACACACACATCCTCCAAACTACATCAAATAGTGGGTGTGGTCAATTTCATTAACAGCGAGAGAGTCTTTTTTTATAATCACTTTTTCTTTATTAAGACAAATTTCAACATACAACATAGTAATACACATTGCAAAATACTGAGTTCCACAAACCCCCCACCCAAAGTGACTCCTGTCATATATCTATATAAATCTTTTCATTAACATGCACCACACTAACCTCCCCCCCCCCCAACCCCCCGAGAAAACACACCGGATCCTCGATCATGTCCTCTTCAAAAGAGAGAGAGAAAAAAAATAATGAAAAGGCCCACTTACCTACCCATAACCAAAATAAAAATCGCAGAGGTGATCAAATACCACCAAAAGAAAGCTCTATTTGTGGGAAAAAAAGGACGCCAATATTGTTTGGGAGCCACTTCGCACGACCGCGCAATTGTCAGTTAAAGTGACGCAGTGCCGAATCACAAAGTCCTGATGGTCAGGAAGGGGGTAAATTATTCCGGGGCTGAAGTGGTTAATGACATCAATCATCTCTCCACAGTGCCTCCGAGAGGAGGAAAAAATAACGCAGCATTGCCCCCAGAAGGGTTTAATCTCCACCCCCTATTTATGAGGAGTAATACGGCTATCCTGCCCATGTATCTATACATTTATTCTGTTGGTCTTTGACCATATGTATCCATCTCTCTGCTTCCATTATTTTTTCTACCTCCCTTTTCCAATCCATTATAGTGGGACATCCGGACTGTTTCCAAATTCTAGGTATCGATATTTTGGCTGCGTTTAGCAGATGGGGGGTAACGCTTCTCTTATAAAACCCAGCAGATGATGGCATCCCATGAAATAGAAAATGTAATGGAGTGAATTCTATAGGTCTCTAATGCCGCGTACACACGAGCGGAATTTCCGTCAGAAAAATCTTGGATGTTTTTTCCGACTGAATTCCGCACAAGCTTGGCTTGCATACACACGGTCACACAAAAGTTCTCTGAACTTTCGACGCCAAGAGCGCGGTGCTGTACAACACTACAATAAGCCGAGAAAATGAAGTTCAATGCATGCGTCGAATTGTTTCCGAGCATGCGTCAGAATTTTGCACGTCGGAATTGCATACAGACGAACGGCATTTCCGATAGAAACTTTTTCCATCAGAAAAATAGAGAACCTGCTCTCAATCTTTTGCTGCCCGAAATGCCGCCAGCAAAAGTCCGATGGAGCATACAAGCAGTCGCATTTTCCGACCAAAAGCTCACATCGGACTTTTGCTGGCACATTTTCAGATCGTGTGTACGGGGCATAAGTGTCATTTTCCTAATCTCCTCCCAGAAAACTTTAACCTTTGGGTAATGCCACCATAAATGCAGAAATTAACCCCTTTGGTTACATCCCCTCCAGCAGTTACCATCCGCCGACTGATATATCTGAGCCGATCGAACCGGTGTACGATACCATCTTGTCAGGAACTTATAAGACATCTCCTGTATATGGGAACTTATTGAAGTATAGTGTGTCGCTCCCATCAGCGTTCTCTTTCCCATTCTTGAATGAAATAGGGAGTTGTCATATTTTGGGCGCTCAGAACCAGCCTATACATTGTAGACAACATATGACCCGGCTCAGATAGGTTAACACACCATTCCTCAAAAGTAGTAAGTGGGTTCGCTGGCCTGATCTGGTGCTTCCACTTATTGAACAAGTCTGTCAGTTGACAGTATTTCCATACAGCCATTGGTACTTCCCCCAGTATTTAAACCAAATCCACCAATGGAAGCAATTTACCCTGTGGGTCCACGCCAGCGCAATTACCCTTCCCATCCCTTCCCCAGCGATCTAAACTCCCTTTCTCTACCCCCGGGGAAAACCAATGGTTTTAACCACTTCAGCCCCGGACCAATTGGCAGCCAAAGGACCAGGCCCCTTTTTGCGATTCGGCACTGCGTCGCTTTAACTGACAATTGCGCGGTCGTGCGACGTGGTTCCAAAACAAAATTGGCATCCTTTTTTCCCACAAATAGAGCTTTCTTTGGGTGGTATTTGATCGCCCCTGCGGTTTTTATTTTTTGCGCTATAAACAAAATAGAGCGACAATTTTGAAAAAAATGCAATATTTTTTGCTTTTTGCTATAATAAATATCCCCAAAAAAATATATCAAAAACATTTTTTTTTCCTCAGTTTAGGCCGATACGTATTCTTCTACATATTTTTGGTAAAGAAAATCGCAATTAGCGATTATTGATTGGTTTGGCGCAAAAGTTATAGCGTTTACAAGAGTAGGGGATAGTTTTATAGCAGTTTTTATTAATATTTTTTTGTTTACTAGTAATGGCGGCGATCAGCGATTTTTATTGTGACTGCGACATTATGGCGGACACATCGGACATTTTTGACACATTTTTGGAACCATTGTCATTTATTCAGCAATCAATGCTATTTAAATGCATTGATTCCTGTATAAATGACAGTTGTAGTGAAAGAGTTAACCACTAGGGGAGGGGAGGGGTTATGGGCTGTGACGTGTGTGTGTTTTTTTTTTACATTAGGGGGCGGGGCTGACGTCTGACATCATTGATCGGCTTTCTCGATGACCGGGAACAGCCAATCAATGACAGGCAGAGTAGGAAGCGCGGGGAGAGGTTTGTTTACACAAACCTCTCCCCGTTCTTCAGCTCCGTAACCCGATCGCAGGACACCAGCGACGATCGGGTCCGCTGGTCCCGCGGCTGGGGGCACGGAGCTCCCGACCGGGTCGCGAGCGCGCCGCTGGCCATTCTGCTGACGTATATATGCAGTGGGCGGTCGGGAAGCGGTTAAAGGGGATATTGGGGGGCAAACTTTCCCGTACTGTTCATTCTATCCCAAATGGATAGGGTTGTCTTCGTCAGTGGTGACGCATATTCCGACAACCCCCTATAAGAAGCTGGAATCCAGGGGGCTCCGGCCAAGTTCCTACATGCTAATATTTTCTCCAAGGGCACCCAAATATTACCAGCTGAGTCATGGCACCAGTTCATTATACGAACCAGGGCCATGGCTCTGTAATAAAACGCTATATCCGGGAGTCCCACGGCACCCTCCCGTTTTGGTCTCCTCAAAATCTCGTGTGCCAACCTGGGATGTTTATCTCCCCACACAAAGGTGATAAAAGCCCTTCGTATTTATTTAAAGAATGTCTGTGGGAGTGTTATGGGCACGGTATGTAAAACATAAATAAGCCTGGGAATTACACTCATTTTAAGCGTGTTTACCCCGCCAAACTTTGTCAGAGTATGACTTCTCCACTTTTGCAAGTCTTTTATTATGCATACCATCAAGGGTCCATAGGTTAGATCCTACAGGCACTTTATATCTGAAGAGATATACAGTGGTGTGAAAAAGTGTTTGCCCCCCTTCCTCATTTCCTGTTCCTTTGCATGTTTGTCACACTTAAGTGTTTCGGAACATCAAACCAATTTAAACAATAGTCAAGGACAACACAAGTAAACACAAAAATGCAATTTGTAAATGAAGGTGTTTATTATTAAAGGTGAAAAAAAATCCAAACCATCATGGCCCTGTGTGAAAAAGTGATTGCCCCCTAAACCTAATAACTGGTTGGGCCACCCTTAGCAGCAACAACTGCAACCAAGCGTTTGCGATAACGTGCAATAAGGCTTTTACAGCGCCCTGGGGGAATTTTGGCCCACTCATCTTTGCAGAATTGTCCTAATTCAGTTACATTAGAGGGATTTCGAGCATGAACGGCCTTTTTAAGGTCATACCACAACATCTCAATAGGATTCAGGTCAGGACTTTGGCTAGGCCACTCCAAAGTCTTCATTTTGTTTTTTCTTCAGCCATTCGGTGGTGGACTTGCTGGTGTGTTTAGGATCATTGTCCTGCTGCAGAACCCAAGTTCGTTTCAGCTTGAGTACACGAACAGATGGTCGGACATTCTCCTTCAGGATCTCTTGGTAGACAGAAGAATTCATAGTTCCTTTTATCACGGCAAGTCTTCCAGGTCCTGAAGCAGCAAAACAGCCCCAGACCATCACACTACCACCACCATTTTTTACTGTTGGTATAATGTTCTTTTTCTGAAATGCAGTGTTCCTTCTACGCCAGATATACTTGGACACACACCTTCCAAAGAGTTCCACTTTTGTCTCATCGGTCCACAGAATGTTGTCCCAAAAGTCTTGGGGATCATCAAGATGTGTTGTGGAGAAATTGAGACGAGCTTTGATGTTCTTTTTTGCTCAGCAGTGGTTTTCTCCTTGGAACTCTGCCATGCAGGCCATTTTTGCCCAGTCTTTTCCTGATGGTGGAGGCATGAACGCTGACCTTAACTGAGGCAAGTGAGGCCTGCAGTTCCTTGGACGTTGTTGTGGGGTCTTTTGTGACCTCTTGGATGAGTCGTCGCTGCGCTCTTGGGGTAATTTTGGGCGGCCGGCCACTCCTGGGAAGGTTCACCACTGTTCCATGTCTTCGCCATTTGTGGATAATGGCTCTCACTGTGGTTCGCTGGATTCCCAAAGCTTTGGAAATGGCTTTATAACCCTTTCCAGACTGATAGATCTCAATTACTTTCTTTCTCAATTGTTCCTGAATTTCTTTGGGTCTCGGCATGATGTGTAGCTTTTAAGGATCTTCTGGTGGACCTTACTGTGTCAAGCAGCTCCTATTTAAGTGATGCCTTGATTGTGAACAGGTGTGGCAATAATCAGGCCTGGGTGTGGCTAGAGAAATTGAACTCAGGTGTGGACAACCACGGTTATAGTATGTTTTAACAAGGGGGGCAATCACTTTTTCACACAGGGCCATGATGGTTTGGATTTTTTTTCACCTTTAATAATAAACACCTTCATTTACAAATTGCATTTTGTGTTTACTTGTGTTGTCCTTGACTATTGTTTAAATTGGTTTGATGTTCCGAAACACTTAAGTGTGACAAACATGCAAAGGAACAGGAAATGAGGAAGGGGGCAAACACTTTTTCACACCACTGTAGATCCCTAAATAGAATATAGAATCAAGGCGCCAAACAAAAAGAAAAGATTTTTGCAAGGTGGGCTTCATCCACAAAGGCACATGGCTCGGCATCAACACTGATTTCTCAATATTTATTTAAAAATTAGATATAAGGCCAAACCTGTCTATTTCCAACATCAGTTCCGTCAAAGACTCTTGAGGAGAGGAGAGGTACAACAGTAGATCATCTGCGTAAGCTGAGATCTTATGTTCCGTTGATCCAATACAAATCCCCTTGATCTTCCTATTTCCCATAATCGTGCGCAGAAAGGGCTCCAGCACCATAGCAAATAACAATGGGGACAGTGGGCATCCCTGCCTAGTCCCGTTCCGAATCTCAAACTAATCTGATAGTCTACCATTAACTTTAACCCTTGCTCTAGGAACTGCATACAGTGCCGTCACCCATCCCATCATCCGCTCTCTCACACCCATCTCCCTCAAAACTCTGACCATAAACTCCCACCCCACCCTATCGAAATGCTTTTTCAGCATCCATTGAAATGACTACACTCAGGGTCGGATTCATTATGCATCCAATGCAATACATGCAGGGCCCAAATAGTATTATCTCTAGCCTCTCGGCTCTTCATAATCCCTGTTTGATCTGGGTGAATCAATTTACCTATATGTTCTTGTAACCAGCCAGAATATTAGCCAGGAGCTTAGTGTCAGAGTTAAGGACGGAGATGGGTCTGTAGCTGGCACAGCACTGAGGGTCTTTCCCTACCTTCAGGAGAACCGTCACATAAGCCAACAGTGCCTCTGGAGGCAATGGGTTAGAGACTGAGATAGAGTTAAGGTATCTGCAAAGGGGAACCAACGGGATTGAGGAAAACTTTTTATAATTCATGTAGCGCTGGCTCCTGACGAGCAGGCGCTATTGTTTTTTGAAAATTAAGTTGCCTGAAGCCACAGTTGGGCTTCAGGATAATTTCACTAAATATCTGTTTTTAGTACCAGTCCAGCTGGGTTGCACTGGGTTCTCCTTGACCACAGGTGTCGCTGTCACCGCCGGCAAGAGTAGAAATCAGTCTAGCTGGATGCATTAAATGCCACTTACCTCTCAGAACCAGCCCAGTGGGAGTGTTCTCCCGCTGTGCATTCTGGGTGGGGGGGGGGGCGGGATATTTAAGGTATGGACACCATGTGACTAAAAAGAGCTTTTTCCTGTCCGCGTGGTTCTGGTGGTCCTCCTGACCCAGCCTTATGGCCCTCCTGGCCTGGGGTGCGGAACCATGCATCCTGTGTCTCTGGGCTGGCCCGAGGCAACGCAAATGCAGGGATAGGTCTGAGTAACTTTCGGAGCCTACTGATCCAAGGAAGGTCCGGTGCCATCTCATCTGGATGGAGAGGCCCAGCAACTGAAGTACCACAGGGGAGGACTCTTCAGGAGAAGGCCGTGCGCAAGGCTGGCTTTTCTGAAGGAGCCTGGAAACTTAGTTGAAGGACGCAACCTGGATCAACACTCATATGGTATCGCCGGATCGGCTAAAAGAACCTGGTACCGTATGTCAGTTCTTTAAAGTTATCTAAATCCCTCAGTGACGCTCAAGTGTAACTTACAAGTCTGTGGAAGAGACTTTGTCAAGAACCCTACCGGCTGCTAGGCCTAGTGAGAGAGGTCTATCTGGGGGGGGGGGGGGGGTGGGGTAAATGAATCCAGTTCGTGGACCAGTAATATCCTTTGGATTCTTCTAGCATCTTCACCCGCAGTATAAGTACCTGAACCCACCCCTAACCCTCTACCCTTTATCGAGAGACTGTGTTCTATTTTCTGAATAAATAACCTAAAAGAGGATTCATGTCAGTCTCAACCTTTTCTTTGGGCCATTTTCCACGGGATCCCCAGGCCAGAGCTACAACAGGTGAGGTAACGGTAAGCCCAAATAAAACCAGCAGCTCCTTCAGGGGACAGTGCTACATACATATTTGTGAAACCATCAGGTCCCAGGCTATTACCTAATGGCAAAGCCGCAATCACTCCGCCCAGCTCTTCAATGGAGATTGCTTTTTCCATTTCCTCCAAGGCCACAGATGGAATGGCCTGTAGCCCTGAGGCCTCAAGATATTCCCAAATTCTATCCAAACGTCCACCTTCCTCCGCCTCCACGGGAACTGAGTCTATGTTATATAGAGACGCATAAAAGCATCGAAACTCGCCTGCTATTGCTCGGGAGTCCACTATCTGCTTATCGCCTGTCTTTATAGTGTGAACATGGCGTGAGTCCTGTCGTTTCTTTAGTTGTCTAGCCAATAGTCTCCCACCCTTATTCCCCTGTTCATAGAATCGGTGGCCAAAGTATCGATGTTTATTTTGAACTTTTCGATCGAGAAGCTGTTTTAAGTCTGCCCGCAGTCTCTCCAGTCTCTGCAGGTCCCCAGGTTTTATACAGGCCTCATGTTTAATTTCAAGTTTATGTATTTCCTCTAAGAGCCCGACCATTTCCTTCTGTCTCTCTTTTGTAATACGCAAACCCATTGAAATTAACTCCCCTCTGATGACCGCCTTGTGGGCTTCCCATACCACTTGGTCGGACACCTCCTCTGATATATTGGTCTCAAAATATAATGCTAATTAGGGATGAGCCGTACACCCCCCCCCCCATTCGGCTCGCACCAGAACCCGCGAACGGACCTAATTAGTTATAATGGATGCGAACGTTCGAAATCAAAAGTGCTAATTTTAAAGGCTAATATGCATGTTATTGTCATAAAAAGTGTTTGGGGACCCGGGTCCTGCCCCAGGGGACATGTATCAATGCAAAAAAATGTTTTAAAATCGGCCGTTTTTCAGGAGCAGTGATTTTAATAATGCTTAAATTGAAACAATAAAAGTGTAATATTCCTTTAAATTTTGTACCTGGGGGGTGTCTATAGTAGGCATGTAAAGGGGCGCATGTTTCCTGTGCTTAGAACTGTCTCTGCAAAAAGTGTCATTTTTGCAGAAAAGAAAGCTATTTAAAATCACTTGCGGCTAATGTGTATTGTCGGCTCCCGTAATACAGAGAACAGTCATTCATTGAAAGTCATTCATAAAAAAAAAAGTCATTGATAAAAAAAAAAAAAAGCGTGGGGGTCCCCCCAAATTCAATAACCAGGCCCTTCAGGTCTGGGATGGATATTAAGGGGGACCCCAGCCAAAAAAAAAAATGGCGTAGGGTCCCCCTCAAAATCCATACCAGACCCTTGAGGTCTGGATGGATTTTAAGGGGAATCCCAGCCAAAAAAAAATGGCGTGGGGTCCCCCTCAAAATCCATACCAGACCCTTATCCGAGCCTGCAACCTGGCAGGCCGCAGGAATAGAGGGGGGGACGAGAGCGCCCCCCCTCCCGCCTGAACCGTATCAGGCCACATGCCCTCAACATTGGGAGGATGCTTTGGGGGTCTAAGACCCCCAAAGCACCTTGTCCCCATGTTGATGAGGACAAGGGCCTCTTCCACACAACCCTGGCCATTGGTTGTGGGGGTCTGCGGGCGGGGGCTTATCGGAATCGGAAGCCCCCTTTAACAAGGGGACCCCCGCCCCCCCCCCCCTGTGTGAAATGGTAAGGGGGTACAAAAGTACCTCTACCATTTCACCAAAAAAGTGTAAAAAATTGTAAAAATGACAGGAGACGGTCTTTTACAATTCCTTTATTAAAATCTTCTTTCTTCTTTCTTCATCCTTCGGTTTCTTCATCTTCTCCTTCCGTCATCTTCTTCCATCTTCTTCCATTTTCTTCTTCCTCCGATCCGCTTCTTCTTGCGCTGGTCTTCTCGTCCTTCTCGTCCAGCATCTTCTTCCATGGCGTCGGCATCTGTTCTTCTGTCGGGCCCCTCCTCGCAATGGGAGGCTCCCGCTGTGTGAGGCTTCGCTCCGTCTGACAGGTCTTTTATAACGGAGGGCATCTGGTGACCCCGCCCCCCTCTGACGTCATGGGAAAGCCATAGGGAATTCCCCATGACGTCCCCGTGCGTCAGAGGGGGCGGGGTCCCCAGGTGCCCTCCATTATAAAAGACCTGTCAGAGGCAGCGAAGCCTCACATAGTGGGAGCCTCCCATTGCGAGGAGTGGCCCAAGAAGAGACACCGACACCGACGCCATGGAAGAAGATGCCGGACGAGAAGGACGAGAAGGCAGCGCAAGAAGAAGCGGATCGGAGGAAGAAGAAAATGGAAGAAGATGGAAGAAGATGACGGAAGGAGAAGATAAAGAAACCGAAGGATGAAGAAAGAATAAAGAAGATTTTAATAAAGGAATTGTCAACCGTCTCCTGTCATTTTTACAATTTTTGACACTTTTTTGGTGAAATGGTAGGGGTACATTACCATTTCACACAGGGGGGGGCGGGATCTGGGGGTCCCCTTGTTAAAGGGGGCTTCCAGATTCCGATAAGCCCCCCGCCCGCAGACCCCCACAACCAATGGCCAGGGTTGTGGGGAAGAGGCCCTTGTCCTCATCAACATGGGGACAAGGTGCTTTGGGGGTCTTAGACCCCCAAAGCATCCTCCCAATGTTGAAGGCATGTGGCCTGGTACGGTTCAGGCAGGAGGGGGGGCGCTCTTGTCCCCCCCTCTTTTCCTGCGGCCTGCCAGGTTGCGTGCTCGGATAAGGGTCTGGTATGGATTTTGAGGGGGACCCTACGCCATTTTTTTTTTTTGGCTGGGGTCCCCCTTAATATCCATCCCAGACCTGAAGGGCCTGGTTATTGAATTTGGGGGGACCCCCACGCTTTTTTTTTTTTTTTTATCAATGAATGACAGATCTCTGTGTTACGGGAGCCATCAATTCATTAGCAGCGAGTGCTTTTAAATTGCTTTTTTCCTGCAAAAATGACACTTTTTGCAGGGACAGTTCTAAGCACAGGAAACCTGCCCCCCTTCACAGGCAACCTATAGACACCCCCCAGATGTTATACTGCAATGCTGTACTAACAGCACGCACACACAAATCCCCAGAAATAGAGCACATATTGTCAGCAGTCAGCAACACACTGACACGCTGACACTGAAACACAATATGTGAGGCCGCTGCCGCCGCGGCCTCTTATACCCTGGGGCGTGTACTAAAGCCCCTGAGCTATAATTGGCTACAGGCATCCTGCCTGTAGCCAATTATGGCTCTCCTCGCTGCCGGCGCTGTGATTGGCCAAGCATGCGGGGTCACAGTGCATGCTTGGCCAATCATCAGCCAGCATTGCACTGCGACTGGCGCAATGCATTGCGGGCCGCTCGCATCACACGAATTTGATGCGAGCGGCCCAAATAGTTCTGGGCTCGCCGAACGGGCGAACGCCCGATGTTTGATTCGAACATGGGTTCGAATTGAACACCGGGCCCATACCTAATGCTAATGTGCGGGACAAAGATTTCACATTCCACGAAAACGGGAGGGTGGGGTGGGACTCCCGGATATAGCGTTTTATTACAGAGCCATGGCCCTGGTTCGTATAATGAACTGGTGCCATGACTCTGCTAGTAAAATTTGGGTGCCCTTGGAGAAAACATTAGCAGGTAGGAACTTGGCCGGAGCCCCCTGGATTCCTGTTACTTATAGGGGGTTGTCAGATTATGCATCATCCAAAATAGATTCATTCAATCGCCATGTTCTTTCCAGGCGCCCGATCGATGCCGGACATATCGTTAAACTTATTGGATCATGGACTGACATGGTGATTGACTCAATAGTTGATTAATTTACATAATTCAGATAATATTGATCGATCAACAACATATCGATCCTTGAATATATGTTGTGTATTTTGGAGTAATAACTGAAATCCCTGTCCCGCTCATGCAGCGCCCTCCTCTAGCCCTAGGATTGGGTGAAGGTGCATGAAACCATTGATTATATGGAAAAAGAGGCATACGAGGGGTCGATCCTGCCACGAAGTGAGTCTCTTGCAAAAAAAACTATCTCTGCCTTCATATGACGCATACCAATCGAACAAAACCCTCTCATATTATACGATACAATCTTCATTCTACCTGCCATTCTCTCATTACTCCCATAAGTCTCTTATTGTACTGCTGTGCCTGATTGGTGTGTGCGCCCGGCCTTCTGAGCTCTCTCGCCTTGGATGCATCTGATGAGAAGGAGGAGAAAAAAACTAAAACACACAAAACCATCTAAAAACCATCTAAAAACCATGACCTACTATGCCACTGTCTGTGGCACATCCCCCCTAAAGGGAGGGTGAATCCGGGCAGAGGTGCACCACCTGTGCCCAGCGGGTAGAAGATGAATACAAACATGAACAGGATACCTTGTGAACCCCGGGCTTCCGTTTATATTTTTATATCTTTTTTTTGTGGTATTTCAGCGTATTGCCTTTGAAAAATTCCCACCAAAGGGGAGAAAACCAAAAAATATTTAGGGGGTGGTAGGGGAAAAAAATTAAAAATATAAATAAATTAAAGGGGGGAGGGGAGGGTGGTGGGGGACTAAGATGGGACAGAGGGAGAAACAACATCTACTCCCCTCCCCCCTCTCCCCCCTCAAAAAAAGGGGGGGGGGGTAAAAGGGTTTAAAAAAAGGGGGAGGGTGGTGAGGGACAAAGAGGAAAGACACCCCCCCCCCAAAAAAAAGGGGGGGGTAATAAAAAGGTATAAAACAAGGGGTGAGGGTGGTGGGGGATTAAGAAAGAACAGAGGGAAAAAAACACCCCCTCCCCCCACCTAAAACATCCCCCCAGTCAACTCTAGGCAATCTGCCCCTTTCCTCTTAACCTTTTTCACTTTACACCACTACTCAGGCATATCTTTCTATGACCGGATTATAGTCCTGTCTTATCCCCATCAATTTTCCCGTTGACCTTTAACTGCCACTTGTTGCCATCGTTCTGGTTGTTGTAGTAATGGATTAAAGTTATTCAATCTCTAATCCGGAAAGTCCACCAGGGGGAGCTCCAGCACCTCTATGAAGTGTTGCAAGTCATCTTTTGTTTTGAGTGTTGCTGTTTTCCCATTCTGGGTTGTTACAACCTTAAAGGGATATCCCCAGCAATATTTAACATCAGCTGCTTGTAGAACTTCCAACAAGGGTTTAATTCAGGGGTGCCCAACCAGTGGACCGGGGGCCACATGTTGCCCGCGCAGCCCTCTGATGTGGCCCGCGACCTCCTGCTCTGGGATTGAATAGAATACTGTTATTAAAGGTCAGTTTATTACCAAAATCAGTGTATATATAGGCATATCTTTTCTGCAGTGGTTACTGGGCTGCTTTAAAAGTGATCCACAGGTGCAGAGCAGTTTACCTGAGCCATAGGCTTCTGTTATTACCTGCAAGTTTGGTGAGCTTTCTGAAAGTGCACCAAACCTGCAGAATATAATAAAAGTCTATTGCAAAGTGCAGAAAAGCCAAAGGTACACTGCATTGCACCCGGTGCAGGTAAACTGCAGTGTATCAGTGTAAAAGCAGCCTTGGGCCCCTTTCACACAGTCAGTCCGACAGTCCAACCAATTGGACCCTCCATTCACCTCTAAGAAGTGGCAGACATAAACCACAGACTTGTGTCCTACCTCCAATATGATCCGCTAAAAAGTATAGTGGGCTGTGTCAGTGTCCGCTCTGCATATGCAGAGCAGACACGGACATGCCATCCACCTGCTCCGCTCATTGTGGCCCGCGACCGGTTACCAAGTCGCTTAAGTGGCCCTCACTCTTCAAAAGGTTGGGCCCCCCTGGTTTAATCATTCTGCGTTGCATAAGAGTTCTATATGATAAATCTGGAAATAAGGCTATTTGTGCACCTTCAAAATCAACCGTGGATTTATTACGGGCTGCTTTCATGATGGCTTCCTTCACTGGATATCTATGTAGTTTACAAATGACATCTCTTTGATTTTCTGCATTTTGTGGGGTGGGGGGGGGGGGGCGAGGGCACGATGGACTCTGTCTATTTCAATGTTATCCGGTGCAGATGGCCCCAGAATTAACTGGAACAGACTGGTCACCTTTGGAAGCAATTCAAAATGTTGTTTTATTTCAGGCAGGCCACTTATACATATATTTTGCCTACGATCTCTATTTTCTTGATCATCCATTTGATCTAACAGAGAATTCAACACTTCCTCATGATGTTTTGTCATATCTTGGATATCGGCCACTCCTTGTCTAATATCATCCTGGCCCATCTCCAATTCCTCTACTCTGTGCCCCAGTGCCCCTATATCCCCCTTAACCCCTCCATAGTCTGTTTTCAGGATGATTCAACAGCGGTTATAAGTAATTGAATGTCTTTCTTTGTAGGAAGTGCTCTCAAATGTTCTCTTAAGTCACAATCCACTATTAGCTCTGATTAAGATGCACTTAGTTCATTATTAAGATCACCATACAAAGGGTTAACATACTGCACCTGCCCTGTAGAGGCCATCTCTGGATTCATCACAAGTCCTTTGCTGATTTTTGCTGATTCACTGCTGGGTTTTGTAGTACCAGGACTTTCAACTTCCAGGGATTCAACCGTCCCTCCTGGGATTCCTTCAACCTCCTGAAGACTCGGGTCCCCTACAATACACCCCCTCTCCGGACCCTCCATTCCACCGGCATAGATTGAGGTGTCTCTCCCTTCTCCTGGGAGATCCCTTTCCAGGGTTGTACAGCTCTGCTTTGGGCTCAGAGCTATTTGGCCATTGCCATGTGCTGCAACACCCCTTCCAAAGCCTGTCACTCCTCGGCACTGTACGAGGGATTCGCATCCGTCCCTCCCTGGTCCCCCCTCATATCAGGGGAGCCAAACTTCCTTCCCTCCTGGACCTGGGCTCTTTTAATTGCGCTCCCATGATCTGCACTCTGCACCAAGAGGTAAGCTCTAAGCCCATTAGCCTGGCTCGTTCCACCACCACCAGACAGAGGTGCAGCTGTACGGTGGCGTGTGGACATGCTTTAGCCGGTCTGGAGCCTGCTGAACACCACAGCCTATCTTCCTGGAGCCCGGGGATCACTGAGCAGCATGCTCAGTAAGCACATCTGTTCTTGCCACACCCCTCCCCCAGTGGGAGAGTCTTAAAGGGGCATTAAATACCAGGAGTGCCATATGTACGGAGTGCAGGGTTGTGGGGGTGGGGTTACACACAAAGTGCAGAGTTGTGGGGGGCGGGGGTTACACACAAAGTGCAGAGCTGTGGAGGCGGGGTTACACACAAAGTGCAGAGCTGTTGGGGCAGGGTTACACACAGAATGCAGAGTTGTGGGGCCTGGGTTACACACAGAGTGCAGCGTTTGGGAGTGCTCTACGTGCAGAGTTCAGGGGTGTGCTGCGTAAGAGTGCAGAGTTCAGGGGTGTGCTGCGTACAGAGTTCTGGGATGCTCTGCGTACAGAGTGCAGAGTTCTGGGGTGCACTGCATAGAGTGCAGAGTTCAGGGGTGCCCTGCATACAGAGTGCAGAGTTCAGAGGTGCGCTGCATACAGAGTGCAGAGTTCAGGGGTGCGCTGCATACAGAGTGCAGAGTTCAGGGGTGCGCTGCATACAGAGTGCAGAGTTCAGGGGTGCGCTGCATACAGAGTGCAGAGTTCAGGGGTGCGCTGCATACAGAGTGCAGAGTTCAGGGGTGCGCTGCATACAGAGTGCAGAGTTCAGGGTGTGCGCTGCATACAGAGTGCATAGTTCAGGGGTGCACTGCATACAGTTCAGGAAATTTATCCAGGTATTCCCCCAGCCTAGACGTCACAGAGCCAATTCCATTGACTATTGGTCGTGGTGGCGGTACTTTTACATTTTTGTGAACCTTCGGCAACGTGTAAATTATGGGAATTCTACACGCGCTGGGGACCAAATATCTTTTTTCTTTCAAATTTAAAGCTTTAATCCTGTATCCCCATTCCACCAGAGCCATTAGCTGCGTTGAATACGCTTCAGTAGGATCTGTTGGCAACTTTCTGTATGTTATTTCATCTCCCAAGAGTTCAAGTAGCTGATTCTGATAGAATGACCTATCCATCACCACCACCCCTCCACCCTTATCTGCCGGGCGGATAATTATATTTTTCCTCCCCTCTAGCGAGTCAATCCCCTCCTTAATGTGCTCAGGATTCACTCTCTTTTTTTGAGGTAATTCTTCTATATCCTGTAACACCAAATTTTTGAACACCTCTATATAATGATTACTGGTGTTCTGGGGGTTAAAAATAGACCTGTTCTTCAGACCACTGTCTATTCTCCTATTTAAATTGGTTCTAACCATAGGATTAATGGGATGATTTAAAAAAAATATTTTTTGATATTCATAGTTCTGATGAACTTATGCGTGTCTATATAGACATCAAATTTGTTCATCTTCTTTCTCTGTGCACATTTCAGGCCTAGGTTCAGAATGTTGAGTTCCTTCTGATTGAGCTCAACATTACTGATGTTATAAATGCCCATATTTATACATCCCTCATCCTTTTTTTTGGAGGATACTCGTTTGCCTGCCCTACACCCACGTTTTCTCTTTGGGGGGGCATGTTCAATGGGAGGATAAACAAATTTTTAGTAACCAGTTGCCACAGTTGAGATTTTATCGTAGATTTATAGATGACCTCCTATTCATTTGGGAGGGCTCCAGGGAGTCGGTAATAGGATTTTTGGAATCATTGAATCGCAATGAAAGAAATATAAGGCTGGATTACCAAATAAGTGAGGAGTCGGTAAATTTCTTGGATGTCACAATAAATAAGAACTCTAATACCCTCAGTACAAAGGTGTACTTTAAAGTAACAGATCGTAATAGTTACTTATCCATCAGGAGTGGTCACCACCCTGCATGGATAAGGAACATACCTAAAGGGCAAATATTACGTGTTCGGCGTAACTGCACGGAGCTGGAGGATTTCCTTACACAAGCTGATGTGTTAAAACAAAAGTTCGTTCAGAAAGGTTATGATGGGTATACTATAGATGGAATAATCAATAGTATTGCAAAGACACCGAGAACGGAGTGCTTTAAGAAAAAAGAAATACAACCAGCTCCCAATCAACATCAGGTTGGCTTTATATCAAGCTTTCACTGCCAATATAAGGAGATTGAGAGCATATATAAAAAACACTGGCACATCCTCTGTAGGGATAGGCACCTGAGGGAAATTTTACCTCAACAGCCAAAGTTCATATACAGAAAAGCTCCAAGCTTTGGTGATCAGGTTGTCAAAAAGATTCTGGATCCCCCAGGGGAAGGAAGGCTGAGGATAGACTTAAAAGGCTTCTTCTGTTGTAGAAAGTGTGTGTGCTGCCGAACAGTTAAAATACAGAACAGGGGAGTAACGGAGGTAACTAATAACGATAATGAAACGTTCTCTATTAAAGAGTTTATAACCTGCAATACACCCTTCATTGTATATTTAATGTGGTGTCCTTGTGGCTTATTTTATATTGGGAGAACCAAGAGGTTACTGAGAATTCGTATAGCAGAACACCTGGCCAATATACGCAAGGGTTTTAGGTATCATAGTGTATCCCTTCATTTTAAAGAGAAACATCAGCAGGACCCTAGCCTTCTACAATTTGTTGGAATTGACGTGGTACACCCAGCCTGGAGGGGTTCCAATAGAGTGAGGGACCTGTCACAGAGGGAGACTAGGTGGATCTTTCTTTTTAAGTGTTTAACGCCTAGAGGGTTAAACATTGAGTTAGACCTGAATTGTTTCATTAATAATTTCTGAGATTGAATTTTAATTTATTTATGGTATATGATGAGATGAGTGAATGATGATAGAGTGGGGAACCAATAGGGCCCCCACCTCGTTTTTTACCTCCCAGTCTCACTCAGGATATTTTAGACATGAAACATTGATTTTTAATAATTAGGAGTAATATATAATGGTTTATAGCCCAGTCATTGATTCTGGTTATATTTTGATAGACGGCTTATATTTATATTCCATTGATATAGGCGTTAAGACACTTTTAGGGGTTTTGAGTTAATGAACATATTTTAAGAATATTTTAAATAATATTTGAATGAGATATTTTAAATACATTTTAAATACATATTGCACTTTAAATTTTACACATATGGTTCATGTAGAGATATCCAGTCGTTTGGTGGTGTATACTGTCTGTAGTGGACAGTATTTACTAACTGGATGTTCCGCCCGCAGTTTGTTCCTGATCATTTATGATTTAGTTTTATAATGATTGTTAACTTTCATAATGATTACTAATACCATGGACAATTATGCGGATTTAATGCATGACATTATTATTTGTATGACATTATTATTTGTATGTTCATTATAGTGATCGGCAGATATAGAGTTAATTTATGCAGTACTGCGCCCATTAAGATGATGTTGACACATAGCTCATGATATGTGGCGCTATGTGGCAGCGGAGTGCTGACTCGGCCCCAACTATACAGTGTATTATGTGTAACCATAGACATTCGTTACTGAGTGATAGTGGTTGCCAAGTTCTGATAAGATCCTGTGCCGAATGGTGCCCCATTTAAAATGACTGTGTACTGCATGAACGGGGACACGAGGAGTGCGCAGGCGCAACATGTGTTGGGCGCATGCGCGGGTGTAGAGAGATCGCGCATGCGCAGTATGGCCACCACGGGGAGGGTATAAATTGATTGATTGCCATGCCGCTCAGCCAACCCTATGATTAAGTCCTGATGACGAAACATGTCGGGGGCGTGGCTGAGCGGCAATTAATCTAGTGACACGCTAATGTGAGGAGTCCCTTGGAGGAAATCGATCCTGTTGTTTGGAGCACGAGCAGGAAGGAGGGGGTGAGCAACATCTGATACTGCCTGTACACACCTCGAGTCCGCCGTGACTGCAAACGCTCTAACTGTGTGTACATTTGAAGTGAAGCGTACTGTGCTGTGGTAACTCTTACTTATGCTGGCTTGAACTTAATCAAATGTGAGTGTGACTATTGGAGAGACTTTTTAGTGTGGTGTGAATAAAATTTAAATGTTTTTACACTATTGGAGCAATCCTTTTATTTTCACATATGGAGAGATCCGGACAGAGATGGATTTAGGATTGATCACTTACCTTCTTGGGTGGAATTCAAAAATTTATTAGCCTGTCACGAAAGTGCGGGCAATAGATGCGGTGAGTGCGTTTCTTTTGGGGGAGTGGAAGCACGGATCACTGTGGTGTGGTGGAAGATCAAAGGAAGAGTTTTTCACGTTTGTTTATTTGCACATCGTGTGAAAAGCTGCATGGACTTTTTATGCGACTTATGTCTTCACCAATCGCTTTTTTTGCAGAAATCAGTGTTATACTGATTATTATACACACATCTTGTTGTGCACTTATTATTTGTGATCTATTTATATAATTTGTTTTTATACACATGTTATATTTGTTTCACTCAACACCATTGGTGATATTATAATTTCATATTTATTTTTTATTTTTTATTTTATTGAGTGATTCTATAGAGTTACATATGCATTTGATATATGTTTAGCGCCGCTATCTACTCTTGGTCTTTAATTTAGAAAAGATTTGGTGTAGATTCGCTTACATGTACACACAGTATACACAGACATGTTTCTATTGGCTGAGAAGGTACCGGAGAGGTGGGGCAGCTATAATCTCTGGATTTTTAGATCAAAAGGATGTCGGTAAGGGACATTTCAGAGACAGATGTAAAAAAACACAGAATTTTACATACTGTCCCTGGTTTTAGTGACCCGGGGCCCTCGGGCAGTGCCCAAGTGGCCGAATGGTGGGGGGGGGGGGGGGGGGGGGGGGGGGGGGGGGGGGGGGGGGGGGGGGGGGGGGGGGGGGGGGGGGGGGGCCGGGGGGGGGGGGGGGGGCGGGGGGGGGGGGGGGGGGGGGGGGGGGGGGGGGGGGGGGGGGCCGGGGGGGGGCGGGGGGGGGGGGGGGGGGGGGGGGGGGGGGGGGGGGGGGCGGGGGGGGGGGGGGGGGGGGGGGGGGGGGGGGGGTGGGGTGGCGGGGGGGGGGGGGGGGGGGGGGGGTGGGGGGGGGGGGGGGGGGGGGGGGGGGGGGGCGGGGGGGGGGGGGGGGGGGGGGGGCGGGGGGGGGGGGGGGGGGGGGGGGGGGGGGGGGGGGGGGGGGGGGGGGGGGGGGGGGGGGGGGGGGGGGGGGGGGGGGGGGGGGGGGGGGGGGGGGGGGCGGGGGGGGGGGGGGGGGGGGGGGGGGGGGGGGGGGGCGGGGGGGGGGGGGGGGGGGGGGGGGGGGGGGGGGGGGGGGGGGGGGGGGGGGGGGGGGGGGGGGGGGGGGGGGGGGGGGGGGGGGGGGGGGGTGGGGGGGGGGGGGGGGGCCGGGGGCGGGGGGGGCGGGGGGGGGGGGGGGGGGGGGGGGGGGGGGGGGGGGGGGGGGGGGGGGGGGGGGGGCGGGGGGGGGGGGGGCTGGGGGGGGGGGGGGGGGGGGGGGGGGGCGGGGGGGGGGGGGGGGGGGGGGGGGGGGGGGGGCGGGGGGGGGGGCGGGGCGGGGGGGGGGGGGGGGGGGGCGGGGGGGGGGGGGCCGGGGGGGGGGGGGGGGGGGTGGGGGGGGGGGGGGCGGGGGGGGGGGGGGGGGGGGGGGTGGGGGGGGGGGGGGGGGGGGGGGGGGGGGGCCGTGGGGGGGGGGGGGGGGGGGGGGGGCGGGGGGGGGGGGGGGGCGGGGGGGGGGGGGGGGGGGGGGGGGGGGGGGGGGGGGGGGGGGGGGGCGGGGGGGTGGGTGGGGGGGGGGGGGGGGGGGGGGGGGGGGCGGGGGGGTGGGGGGGCGGGGGGGGGGGGGGGGGGGGGGGGGGGGGGGGGGAGGGGGGGGGGGGGGGGGGGGGGGGGGCGGGGGGGGGGGGGGGGGGGGGGGGGGGGGGGGGGGGGGCGGGGGGGGGGGGGGGGGGGGGGGGGGCGAGGTCAGTCCGCCCCTGCTCTGGAGTGTTTTTACTTAAATGAATATACTGTAACGGCAACAATAATTAGTATAGCTAAAGACTTAGGCCTAGGAACTAGAATGAATTTGATCATTTACTTTCCATTCAAAAGGTATCACCACCACAGTTGTCAGGGAGGGAAGGCTTGCCCATAGTGTAGACAATGTTTCCAGGCGCATACGTTAGGTAGTGAGGGGGGGAGGAGGACTGAAATTCCCCTTTTGTATAAAGCTCTGCAGAAAGGAAGGGCATGCCAATAAACATCATGGCTCCTCTGAACTTCTGTGCACAGGCTAATATCTTCCCTTTTGTGCTTGCAGAATTCGGGCACAAACGTGCGCACCTGTGCGAGCGCCCATACCCGTGCACGCCCGCACTCACGAGCACTTGTGACAGATGTTGGCACCAAATGGGCTATTTATACTGGGCCAGTGCTCAGGATCAGCGCTGCTTTGTCTTCAGCCTCCTGTATATCCTGTGATTCTGTATCCTGATCCCAGTTGCTGACCCGGCTTGTCTTGACTCCTCTCTGAACTCTGCCTGCACTGACCTCGGCTTGTCCCCTGACCTCCGCTTCTGTCTGCTTCATTGCAGTGAAGGCTTGTGCTCAATATTTTAGGGGGGGCAACAAACAAACCTCCCCCCCTCATTCACAGCACCGATGAGACGGACAAGAAGGCGGCCTTATCTTAGGAGATGACGAGGATCGAGGGCGAGGGGTAGGGCTGCTGCTCCTCACTCCAGCCGAGGGAAGAGCCGGGGCTTCTTCTCCCAGCTAAATAGACATTGCTTCTCCTCCCGGCCAAACAGGAAGTGGGTCCTGAGGCCCGATTTGCCAGGAGTCCTAAGACTTCCTGATTGGCCAGGAGGAGATTCAGGAAGACAATAGTGAATATTAATTGACACACAACTGGGTGGGCTCAGGGCGTAGTGCTCTGCCGAGCCCACCCTTTTGTGAAGGCAATTAGAGCCTCAGGGTCTAATCATGTGCATCCAAAAAAACAAAACAATTGAAATCTATGTGTCCGGAGCCCTGCATGTAGATTAGGGGGCCGGGCGCATGGATTAGGGGTGGCGGCAAAAAACCACGCCCCCCATGTCACCTCAAACCCCCCCGCTGTCTGCCGGTCCACCTACCCCATCAGTGGCAGGGATCGGCGATCACACCGCGGCGGGGATCGGCGGGCACATTGGGCAGGGGATCGGGCTACGGCAGGCAACTGGCAGCATCTCCTGTGTCCTTTTCTCTTCTGAGATCTCGGTGGCTTCCCCTGTGTGTCTCCTCCCCCTCTTCCTAGGCATCCAATAGGAACACCTGTCTTTTCAGCCATTCGGGTGATGGGTATCAGACCCAGTTCCCGATTGGCTGGGAGGAGAATCAGTGTTGCAACAGCCGATAAAAGTAAATAATATGTGGCGCTACCTAACCCAAATGAACTACAATGTATAATAGAAATAAATAGGAGAGATATCTAAACACACAATCTACAAAACTGCATCAGATAAATAAATCTTCAAGTGTGCAAATAAGTGCAAAAAACTTAAAAAAAAGTGCAATATACAAAAAAGTGCACAAATTTTCAAAAGTGCAATGTTGTGATATTAAATAACCCAAATTTAAGTGAGTATTTCTTTAAAAGTGCAATAATAAGTTATAAATGCAATAATAAGTGCAATAATAAATAATGCAATTAATGGAGAAATAATAACGAATAAAGTGTCCAAAATAATTTAAATAAATAAGAACTCTCAGCATAAGCATTCCAATCTCCTTCAATCGTTCATATGTGAAAAAATGTGCAATAAAGTGCAAGCGCAGCAAACGATCGATGTGTACAGAGAAACAGGCAATGTCTATTCCGTCCAATCCGGGGGCGCGCCACATTTTTCCCCCCAGCCTCTCACCTCTACCAACGGTCCCTACAGGCCTAGTTGAGCTTTGGATCGACAAACGATTTCCTCAATCGATCGGTCTCATGGGGGGGTCACAGTATCCAGCAAGATCCAGTACGGCACTCCGATCTCCAAACTCCAGACTTTATAACCCAGATATAAGGTGAAAGAAAATAGGGGGGGGGGGGCTCCAATGTGTAATATTTCACAAAATTGGTTTATTCCAGCACACATATTCACTTACATTTAAAAAAACGAAAGAAAGCAGATCAAACAGGAGTACTTCCGGTCTCGGCCGCCACCGGTAATGACGACGACGCCTGGCTCCTCCCTGACGCGTTGCGTCACTGCTCACGTGACTTTATCAAAGGGTCAAGGAGTCAGGTGTCAACAAGCCCGGCTTATAGCATAGCAACAGCGGTGCACAAATAACATTAGCTTCAATCCAAATACAATGAATAATACAAGCATATTATAAGGCAACATAAAATCTTCACTAAAATTAATAAAGTATTAAAAAGCGAATGAAAATATAACGCAACCCTTTTCTGCGTGATTCTAAAATCAATTCATACAATATACTATAGACGCCATCTGGTGGTGGAAAAAATGTATCTACATACAGCAAATCCTACGAAGCTCACTGTTGGCATCTAGTGGAAATAGAGAACCTTACACTTCTAGAAATAGTACTAAGAGAGGAGAGGACCTCCAAGTCTCACCGGTGACATCTAGTGGAAATACACCAAATGACATCTCCAAAAAAGATAGACATCTGATAAATTGCTAAGGATAAAGAATCTAATAGCTCAATATAGTCAGGGAAACAGAGCCCCCAGCACCATCTAGTGGTGAAATAATCAATTCCATCTACAAAAACAGTGAGTATCACCTAAAAAAAAGATACAATTAAAAACCACTACTTTTATGATATTTTGCATAATGTCTTGACAGACTGTGCTTCTCAAAATAATTAGGACTAGCCAAGCAGAGTCCTGATGGATATATGAATTACGCACTTTGACATCTCTGGGACACAACGTCAAATTTGATCTTAATTGTTTTTTTATCAAATTATTAATATGTGTATTAAATATATGTGTTTTTTTAGTGGTTGTTAAGTGTATCTTTTTTTTAGGTGATACTCATTGTTTTGGAGATGGAATTGATTATTTCACCACTAGATGGTGCTGGGGGCTCTGCTTCCCTGAATATATTGAGCTATTAGATTCTTTATCCTTAGCAATTTATCAGATGTCTCTTTTTTGGAGATGTCAGAGGAGGGATTGGGGTACAATAGAGGGACAGAGGGGGAAATAGGGTACCATAGGGGGACAGAGGGGGGATCGGGGTACCATAGAGGGTCAGAGGGAGGACTGGGGTATAATAAAGGGACACACAAAGGCTTGGTGAAAGAAAGAAGGGGGGGAGTCTCCAATGTGTAATATTTCAAAAAATAGGTTTATTCCAGCATACATATTTAAAAAAAATAAAGAAAGCAGATCAAACACCAATACTTCCACCCTCGGGCCGCCACCGGAAGTGACAGCGATGACTGGCTCCTCCCTGACGCGCTGCGTCACTGCTTACGTGACTTTGGGGTATAATAGAGGAACAAAGGAAGGGTTGGGTTACAATAGAGGAACAGAGGAATGATTTGGGGTATAATAGAGGGACAGAGGAGGGATTGGGGTACAATAGAGGGAAAATGGGAAAATTGGGGTACAATAGAGGGACAGAGGATGGATTGGGGTACAATAGAGGGACAGAGGAGGGAATGGGGAACATAAGAGGGACAGAGGGAGGATTGGAGTACAAAAGAGGGACTGAGAGGGGATTGGGGTGCAATAAAGGGAGAGAGGAGGGATTGGGGTACAAAAGAGGGACAGAGGAGGGATTGGGGTACAATAGAGGGACAGAGGCTGAATTGGAGTACAATAAAAGGACAGAGGAGGGATTGGGGTACAATAAAAGGACAGAGGAGGGTCTGGGGTACAATAAAGGGACAGAGGAGGAATTGGGGTACAATAGAGGGACAGAGGAGGGATTGGGGTACAATAAAATAACAGAGGAGGGACTGGGGTACAATAAAAGGACAGAGGAGGGATTGGGGTACAATAAAAGGACAGAGGAGGGTCTGGGGTACAATAAAGGGACAGAGGAGGAATTGGGGTACAATAAAAGGACAGAGGAGGGATTGGGGTACAATAAAAGGACAGAGGAGGGACTGGGGTACAATAAAAGGACAGAGGAGGGATTGGGGTACAATAGAGGGACAGATGAGGGATTGGGGTACAACAAAAGGACAGAGGAGGGAATGGGGTTCGATTGAAAGACAGAAGGGAATTAATTACAGTGTGGACAGATTGGGAGGATGGATTGGTGTACAGAGGGTCTCTCTTCTGGAAAGGCCTAACATGGTCTCAGTCTCGTATTAGGGTGGTCCCACATCTTTAGAGGGGTCATTGCATTGTCTGTAGGACATTGCTGGAGCAGAGATCTGGCAGTGGTGGTGGTCAGAGAGATGATGTCCACACATGGTGTGTATTGTATAATGGGCTCCTCATGGTCACATCCCCGGATACACATCACACACAACATTGTACACACCTCTGTGTATAAAAGTCACCCGGCTGGAGAATATAGGGACAACATCTGCCTGGAGACCTCCACTCCACCCAAAATAAGACATCTCCAACCCTAACACATTATACAATTTTCCTTTAGATTTACCAAAACCATATAAAATGAGGTCAAACACCTTCAAATTGTATGCAATCAGGCCGGCCCTCACACTACATAGATGAAGGGAAATCGAAAGGAAATTGAACAAAAAAATGCTATAATGTGTAGCCAGCTTAACAGCACCTCCCGATCCAAGACAGCAGCTCCGCCCCTAAATACCAGGAAGTGATGAGAAATTTCCATAAAGAGACACGGACCAAAATTCCATTTATAGTACAGTAGGGATGGGTTAGAACTTGTATTAGATGACAACCCTCCCTTCCCTCTATTCTTGTATGGGTGTCACAGGTTAAATATGAAGGATAGAGTAATAACTTTTGTTTATAAGTATCTTTTTTAGGTCCAAGGAGTTTCTGAAAGTGTATCTACATAGAAAGCAGGTGCATGGGGGTGTGGCTAGCCGTGAGGAGAGATGGACGCTTAACTCACTAGCTCCGTCGGACCGGGACCTTATCTTTACCCAAACGGGGTCTTTAAGCTATAATTCCGCCTCACCGAGTATGGGGACAGCCTCCCGCAGTTCGTCGACTTCTCGATCGAGATCCCCGAGACCAAACAGGGTGCTAAACAGCCATAGTATCCCTGAGGTAACCGGGGCGCATAGGCCCAATATGGCGTCATTTACCTCAGCCACCTCACAGCAGCAAGAAGGCATTCTTCTGACACCGGCGTTACAGGCGCCTGCTATGATGGCGCAAACTGTGAGTACTTCTCCTCATCTTACTCTACAAGATTTGAGAGCTGTAGCAACTGATATTAAAGACACTTTCACTACAGCCATTATTGAGTTAAATCAAGAACTGCAGGCTATGGCAGGCAGGGTGCAAGAGGTAGAACAGAAAACTGCCATTCACAACTCTGCTCTGAGGAAAATTGGCGCCTCAGTCAGCACACACTCCATGCAGCTGAGGGAAGCACAGAGACATGTGGAAGATCTCGACAACAGAGGAAGAAGGCATAACTTGAGGGTGAGAGGCCTGCCTGAAAGTGTAGATAATGTGCAGCTTCAACCCACAGTGTCAGCCATATTCAATCAGCTAATTGAAAGACCTAGCCATGACACCATTGCAATGGACCTGATTCACAGAGCTCTTAGACCCAAAGGGAGGGACACAGATCCCCAAGAGATGTAATCTGCTATATAAATGACTATAAACTAAAAGAAGATGTGCTGAGGCAGGCGAGAGTAAAACGATCGTTGGTTTATGAAGGCCATTCCATTTCTATATACCAGGATCTTTCCGCCATAACCCTTAAAAATAGGAGAGATCTACGCCCGTTACTGGAGGTACTACAAGCAAAGAACATCCCCTATCGATGGAAATTTCCTTTTGCCCTCTCAGCTACTAACCACGGGCGTACAGCAATACTTAGGGCACCTGAAGAACTGGACTCCTTCTGCCACATCCTCGACATTCCCTTTAGTCCGGTACCGAACTGGTATGCAGAATTTCAGATTTCTAGCCCACAGCCCCGGCCTCGTAGCATGGATATGATGGAAACACAAACCTCACACTTCCGAAGACGTCGATCACCTTCAACTGGGAGACTGCATACCAACCTTGCTCCATCATCGCAATCTTCCAGTCCTCCGGAGGCTCCACTGACCAGAAGAGCCCGCAGAGATCATTAGAAGTATACTGCAACAACCTTCTACCCCCTTCTGTTTTAAGGGATCAGTTTAGTTTAACCACTACCCACCCGGCCAATGTAGATATACGGCCGGGTGGGAGCCGTCTACTTCTGATAGGACGTTCCGGAACGTCCTTCAGAAGTAGAGGGATCGCGCGCGCGCGTGCCCGCGCAGCGGCGCGATCCGATGCGGCTGTGTCACCCGGACACGGCGCATCTCGGATCGGCAGGAGGGCTCGGTGATTGGCCCTCCTGATCACATGACAGCTGTGTCGAATCACAGCTGTCATGTGATGTAAACAAACAGCCGGTTGCTAGGCAATCGGCCCTCCTCTCCTCACACGGAAGTCGTCGGTGAGGAGAGGAGAGCGGATCGCTGCAGCCGGCTGGTGATCAGTGAGTATGAGCTGTTTTTTTTACTCACTGATCACCAGTTGTGACCCCACAGTAAAACACACATGTCCCCACACATGTCCCCAAAACACACATGTCCCCAAAACACACATGTCCCCAAATAATAAAAACACATGTCCCCAAATAAAAACACATGCCCCCAAATAATAAAAACACATGTCCCTCACATATGTCCCAGTAAAATAACATGTGCCAATGATTATCTGCACACATATGTCCGTGATCACCTGCACACATCTGTACATGATCATTTGCATACATATGTCCGTGATCACGCGAACCAATTATTATACACTTAATGGAATTTTTTTTACAAAAAACATGTAGCAGAATACATTTTGGCTTAAATTTATGACAAAATTAGATTTTATTGGATGTCTTTTAAAAAAGAAAGGAGAAAATATTGTTTTTTTTTTTACAAAATTTCCGCTATGTTTTCGCTTATATCGCAAAAAATAAAAAAACGGAGTCGCGAACAAATACCACCAAACTAAAGCTCTATTTGTGCGAACAAAATGATAAAAAATTCATTTGGTTACAGCATTGCATGACCGCGCAATTGTCACTGAAAGTGCGAGAGCGCTGAAAGCTGAAAATTGGTCTGGGCAGGAAGGGTGTTTAAGTGCCCAGTATTGTAGTGGTTAAATATGTCTGATGCACATATACTATGTATTACCTTTCATTTACTTTCAGGTATTCTATCATATAGTCCGCTGAATTATATTAGGAAGGGAAGCTGTTTTCTGAGATATTAAATCTCCCTTTTGCAATTTGAAAATTTAGTTATATATGGGTTTAGACCCTGCAGACGTTTTACTGAAACATTTCTGTGGTATTTCACTTCTCTACATGTGACTGTGTCCTGATAAATGACGATTCCATATAAGGAGCTATGAAACCTTGTTTCACCTCTTTCTTTTTTATTTCTCAGGTCACAGTGCCATCTTGTGGTGAATTAAGCTATTACCTCAATAAGGTGAATGTCTTACATATATTCACACAATGACACAGTTTCTATACAAGGGATCTTCATATTTAGCTAATATAAAGGTCACTGTTATTAGGTTGATTGTTACCTATTCATTATAGAATTTTCCAGAGGGTTTTAGTTCTTATATTACACCCTAGGTGTTTGCTCCTTGCACCTGAATATCGGATGTAATATCCTAGATGCAGAATTCTATTCTTAACACCTTACTTTACTCCTAAGTGCACTATTACCAATGTTATTCTTGGTTATAATTATTAAAATACACTCAAAATTCCTGGATCATTGACCATTACCTATTCCCCATTCAAGGCAATAACCCCAATTCCAGATCTATTATATACCGCCCCGTAATTCTAACACATTAAATGTTTTTTATATAGGGGGTCATGGTCCGACGTGATATTATAAATAGTTTCTCACACATTTCTTCTTATACTAGTCACCTCCCACACAGTGGTTTCTCGACTGTTTACTGTATCACTTAACATTAGTCTGTCCTATACCACTGACTGTGACTGGCAGTCTGTCCCTTCCAAGTCAGTAGGTGAGCAGGATCTCCCCTACCGCCGATTCCCCTTACATCCTTTTAATACTCGGTTTCTTATAAGTGCCTAATTCATATTAACCCTTGATTTTCTCTCCCCGAGGCCGTTCCATAGGACTGAACATATACATACAGTGTTCGTACTTTAATCCTCTACTTTTCATTTTATTTCCTTGTATTTCATTTTACGATCTCTAGTGGTTTGCCTTTATTTCTCAGGTATAACTTACCCTTGTACGCGTTATGTCTTCTACGCAGCCAATGCCTACAACGCCACTTAAAATAGTTTCACTAAACACTAATGCGGCGTACACACCGTCGGAATTTCCGATAGAAACAGTCCGATGGGAGCTTTTCATCTGATTTTCCGACCGTGTGTATGCCCAACGGTCTTTTTCTGTCGGAATTTCCGAAGGACTTTGGATTGAGAACCTCTCAATTTTTCCGAAGGAAAACCTTTCTATCGGATTTTCCGATTGTGTGTATGCAATTCCGACACGCAAAATTCCGACGCATGCTCGGAAACAATTCGACGCATGCTCGGAAGCATTAAACTTCCCTTTTATAGTGCTGTCGAACGTGTTTTATGCCGCTGAGTTATTGACCATCGGAATTTGGTGTGATCGTGTGTAGGCAACACAGCTTGAGCGGAATTCAGTCGGAATTCCGTCGGAAAAACCGGCAGAGTTTTTTCCGACGAGAATTCCGATCGTGTGTACGCGGCATAAGGGTTTGAATCTACCTGAAAAAAGATCTCAATTATTATTGACGATGAAACGAAAACGGGCTGATATCATTTTTGTACAGGAGACCCACTTCCGTGGGGATTCTATACCAAAATTATATAATATGAACTACCCTACTGTTTATCACGCAACGGATGCCACAACTAAAACAAAAGGTGTATCTATTCTTTTGGCTAAACATATCTCTTTACAAATCACTGACACATTGATAGATAAATTTGGTAGATATCTATTCTTGAAGGGTACCTTTAAAGGCAATAAAATGACATTAGCGAACATTTATGCTCCAAATTGTGGTCAGGTTTCTTTCTTCCGTAATATCGTTAAGTTTTTAACGGACTTCCAAGAAGGTACCCTGATTTTAGGAGGTGACTTCAATCTTCCAATGAATCCTTTGTTAGACACCTCAACTGGCACATCCTCTATGACGTACTCAGCCCTTAAAGCAATCAAATGCGAATTACAATCGTTGCTCTTGCACGATTCTTGGCGCACCATGTATCCAGACTGTAAAGACTATACTTTTTTCTCTATTCCTCACGGTAAATATTCCAGAATCGACTACTTTTTTCTGTCTCAACCTGACCTTCCCTTTCTAGAAAACATGTCCATTGACCCCATGTATCTGTCTGACCACCACCCGATCTCTATTTGTTTATCCTTTCCTGAGCATAAAACCCGTTCACACACGTGGAAAGTAGACCCATCACTACTTACAGACCTATCTATCTCTGCAGAAATAGAAGACTGCCTGAAACAGTATTTCGCAACTAACCACGTCACAGAGACATCTCCTTCTATACACTGGGAGGCACATAAGTGTGTTGTCAGAGGTGTCTTTATTGCCGCAGCGGCTAAGAGGCGTAAACTCATACAAAAAAAATTCAACGACTTATCCCGTGACATCCTCCAACTAGAAAAAACACATAAAAGAACGTTGGCTCTCAACACTTTATCTTCCCTGATAACTCTAAGAAAGCAACTGCTCAACTTATTAGGTAAACAAACTAGGCGTAAATTCATGTTACGTCAAAAATCCTTTTATGAATATGGCAACAAAGCGGGAAAACTGCTAGCCAGAGCCCTACAATCTAAGAAAAAGGCTAACACAATCCACTCTATCATAGATGCTAAGGGTCACAAAATATCATCCACACCAGACATTGCTGCGCATTTAATCTAACCTCCCCTAAACCTCCAACACATGACCTAGACAGACACACTCTGATGAAGGAGTTTCTCCGTAAATATAGCCCATCACCCATCACAACCGAAACATATCAAACTTTGGACAAACCCTTTACTATAGAGGAAACGGGGGCAGCATTGAAAATGTTGAAAACAGGCAAAAGCCCAGGCCCAGACGGCCTCACGGTAGGGTATTACAAATCTTATGCCCATATTTTAACTCCCTATTTAACCTTTAATTCTTATGCTATTCCTACCTTACCCCCATGTGATTTATTGACTGCCCACATCACGGTTATCCCCAATCCAGGAAAGGATCCACTTTTAATTACTAATTATAGACCTATTTCATTATTAAATGTTGACCTTAAGTGGTTTGCAAAAATTTTGGCCATTAGACTTCAACCTCTTCTCCCTGACCTAATTCATTTGGATCAAGTGGGATTTGTTCCAGGCAGGGAGGCGAGGGATAATACCCTCAAGGCCCTAAATATTCACCATTGGCTAACTACATCCAAAATGAAAGGTTTTTTTTTATCATTGGACGCGGAGAAGGCATTTGACAGAGTGGCCTGGGACTATATGATAGCAACCTTACAATCCATTGGTCTACCTGAACGTATGCTTAACTATATACTCATGTTATACTCTAAACCAACTGCACAGGTCCGAATTAACGGCCACCTGTCCAATGCCTTCTCCGTGTCCAATGGTACCCGTCAGGGCTGCCCATTATCCCCGTTGATTTTTATCCTGACGTTGGAGCCCTTATTAAGAAACATTAGAGAAAACCCGGACATAAAAGGGATCAAAATAAAAGATTGCGCCTATAAAACGGCAGCTTTTGCTGACGATATTTTGCTATTTTTATCTGAACCGCTTATTACGCTCGCAAATCTTCATAAGACCCTTGAACACTTTCAGTTCTTATCAAATCTTAAGATAAATTTTGCGAAGTCTACAGCCTTGAATATTACCCTACCCTCATCACAACGCACACAATGTCAACAAAACTTCCCGTTTAAATGGGATGATAGCTCCCTTACTTACTTAGGCATCAAAATACCTACCTCATTATCTAATCTATACTCTGCTAATTATCAACCAATATTACGAACTATTACTGAGGATTTTAAAAAATGGTCTGTAGGGCTCTTTTCCTGGTTTGGTAGAACTGCCATCATTAAAATGAACATTCTGCAGAGGTTATTATATATTTTACAAACAGTCCCCATACACATTCCTCCAATTTTCTTTACAACATATCGTAAAATATGCACGAAATTTATTTGGGGTACGACTCGCCCCAGAATAAACTTTGTCAGACTCACTTCCCCAAAATTGAGAGGAGGTTTAGGCGTACCAGACATACGCAAATACCAGATAGCCAGTCACTTAAATAGGATTGTTGATTGGAATGTTCACTATTCTACCAAAGATTGGGTCCATCTGGAACATTCTTTCTCCCCGATTCCGTTAGCCCAGGCCCCTTGGATACAAATTAATCGAGTCTCGAAGCTATATATGGCCCACATCATTTTATTGTAATTTATTTATTTATATTTCACAGCGTTTGGAAGCACTTCATTGTAAGCATTGCACTACTATCACTTTATTGGATGTATTGCGTTTACACTGTAGTATCTGTATTTAACACTGGTATCTAGCACTTTATTGCATATACACATGAATATATATTGTCCTACCAGCACTTTAATTAATTTTTTTTAGAGATTTGCGCTGAGTCATGTACATCTAGTACGCAGTTTTAAGTATAGTAGCAAGTCCTAGTTGCAATCTCGGAACACCCAAGAGGATAGTATGTGACCGGTCAAATAATAGTAATGCATTAAAGTGTTTGTTCACCAATGCCAGAAGTCTGCCAAGCAAAATAGGTGAGTTGGAAGCTCTGGTGCATCAGGAGAGCTATGATGTAATCGGTATTGCTGAAACCTGGCTTCAGTCCTCACATGACTGGGCTATTAATATTCCTGGCTATGCACTCTTTTGGAAAGACAGAGTTAAAAGGAAAGGTGGCGGGGTCTGTCTGTATGTGAGAAGTGATCTCAAAGCGAGTGTGAAAGAGGACCTGGGGGATGGAGAGTCTGAAGCATTATGGAAAGAACTGCATACAGATGTGCGTAGTTCAAAGTTAATCATTGGAGTTTGTTATAGACCACCCAATGTTAATGAGGAGGTGGATACTCAGCTCCTTGCACAGATGGAAAGGGCTGCAAGGGCTGGGACAGTGATAATAATGGGGGATTTTAACTACCCAGAAATTGACTGGAGTAATGGCACTGCTGGGACAGTTAAGGGGCAAAAATGTATAAACCTATCACAGGACAATTTTATGGTCCAGTTTATTGAGGCCCCAACTAGGAATGATGCTCTGCTGGATCGGGTATTCTCAAACCATGCAGAGCGTATTACTAATGTTCAGATAAAGGAACACCTGGGTAGCAGTGACCATAACATGATTTCATTTGATGTTAGCTGTAAGCAAAAATCACATACGGGAAAGATAAAAACACTTAATTTCAAGAGAGCAAATTTTCCAAGGATGAGGGCTGCTCTCCAGGACTTGGACTGGGAGGGAATATTGGCAACAATGAGCACAGAACAGAAATGGGGATTCTTCAAAAAGACTGTTTGTGAACTCACTGCAAAGTATATTCCCATGGGCAATAAATTCAAAAGGCTAAAAATAAAACTTATGTGGCTCACGGCCAAAGTTAAAAAAGCTATAAACTATAAGAAAAGAGCCTTTAAAAAATATAAAAATGAAGGATCACTAGTGTCATTTAAATAATATATAAAGTGATTAAGCGCATGAGTTACAAAACACACATCTAAAAAGTGTAACACCTCTAGTAATAATATGAAGATAAATAGTTAAATAAATAATAAATTAATGGTAAATCTGTGCACAGATAAAAATGAATAACACTGATATAATAATATTATTGGAGGAGGTAGTCTCTGGTGAGTGATGGGCGTAAATAAAGTCCAATAAGGGGATGATTCAAGGAAAAATGTAAAAGAATATATCCACAAGTGTTGCAGTCTGAGTATTTTCCGTGTTACTGATGTACTATAACAGCTGACAGTAGACTAGCCTTGTGTAATCCATAAACGGGCTCTCTAGACTCTCACCTCATATATTCTTTGGTTCAGCGTGTTGTATCAGGTTACTGTGGCCTTTCTCCTCCATCCGGACTCTTATCCTCCTTTTAGGCACTTTATCCCGATGCACTAGAATCTCTCACTGGGGTAAATATCCTCTAATGATGTTGAACCAGCATGCATCTAAATAGGATCTATTGTAAACTCTCCGATCCCATATAAAATAAACGGGGAAAAGAAGAAAAGAACGGATGCCTCCAATGGTGAAGTAACTCAGTACAGGGGGACTTTATTAACAGATAAAACAAAACATATAGATGGACCCTTACAATATAAAAATTCAAAACGAGCAGAAAGCAAGAAAATGGCGTTAGAACGCCAATCTCACATCACTTCCGGTTCACGGGTTGACTGCTTCCGATCCCTCCCTGCACGTTACGTCATGTGACTTCATCAGGGGAACCAGATTGGTTGCAGTGACCTTGTTTATATTACAGCAAACCGGAAATAGTTTAGCGGCCATTTTGTTGTAGCCCGCTATAGTAAATGGCTTCAGCCATGTATTTAACACAAGCGGCGGTTTGTTAGTATCCTTTAGACTGGATATGTCTTTGCACTCCAATCTCCAAAGGGTACCGTTTTAAATTGCCTAATCAGTATGTCAATACTGATGCTATAAATGAGCACGTATTAAAAATGACTGGTGCTGATCGCATAAAAATAGTGGCAATAAAATGTTTAAAAAGATGTTTAAAAAGAGTAACGTGGCATATAATGATAATGTTGAATATTAAAATAGTCAGTATACAGTAACAGCAACAGCACAGTATCCCGGAAATGAATGAACACAACAAGCACTCCCGCAGCCATTTTTTAGTGGCCCGTTGTGTTAGTCAGAGTCATCCATTTTGGATTGGTCTGCTGTGGGTGAAAGTGATCATTTGCATATCGTATGCCCTTGTCTCTTGTTCATTCCTTGCTGACAGTCCTGGCGGTGTCTCCTTGACTGTGAGTGGAGCTTCGGTTACCTGACCGGAAGCTAGCCGTGGAACTCGTACGGGGACTGGACATGATAGAAATCTATATCATATGTATATGGCATTAAACCAAATATATAAATAATAAATAACTGTATGCAACAATCAGTAAACCCCTTGTTACTCATTGTTATCGCTAGTGCCATAGTAAAACAAAATGCAATAAAATAAAATAAAATCCCACTGAATCCCATATGGTGACAGACACAATTAGGAGATAGTGAATATGGTAACATCTCCAGCTCTAATCTTGTATTTTTTTAACGGCTACAGTGCGGCCAGTGGAGCGCGTACATACACCTACAGTGGAACAATGATGAATGTCCACATGCATGTTTACATAAATCGCACCCCAGAATTCTCACCGCTGTCAGTGAGAACGCTGGAAGTCATTGACCTACTGAACCAGATAAAAGTAAATTAAATATGTAGCCCTGTACTTGGCGAAATTACACTCAACCCTGACATAAAACAGGATAAGGTATTTAAAATAGCATATATTATAATTAATCGAGGTAAAACCTCCATCAATATAATTATTTGTATAAAAATTTATGATAAAAACATAAGACTAAAATTGATGAACCTGTATATAGACAGTATCCAAAAAAATATTATTTTATATAGATATGGTAATATTTCTGTCTGTATAAAAAATGTATAGGAAGAGATATATAAAAAATATATAAAAAAGGAAACGTCAAGATAAATACTGTGTACCGGAAGTGACATGATTAATACAGATAAAACATCTTGCATCACATCCTTTAAAAATGACTTAAAAAACAATTGAGGTCAAACTCTACATTTAACCCTTCCGGTACGAGAGTTCTCATGGTGAATATCCACATGGATTCCTTCTGGCTAATTGTACGAATCTTGTGACTGCCTCTCCATGATGGCTTATACCTTTCTATACCCCAGAACTGCATTTGGGATGGATCTCTATTATGTACACGATCGAAATGTCTGGATACATTATGTTTTGGGAAGCCATTAATAATATTTTGGACATGCTCTTTAATTCTAACCTTGAGCTCTCTTTTTGTCCTACCTATGTACTGTAAATTGCAGCTGCACTGTAAACAATAAACCACCCCTTCTGTATGACATCCTATGAAATCTTTAATTATGTGTGTTTGTCCAGTGGTGGTAGATGTAAACTCAGTTCTTTTCCTTTGAAATTTTCTCGATTTACGGCATGCAAAGCAATTTCTACATGGGTAATCCTTTACCTGAAAAAAATGTATATCCTATTTTGGATGGTGGCTCTATGACAGATTTAACTACCAAATCTCTCAACGTGGGTGCCCTCTTAAATATAATATTCGGGTTCATTGGTAAAATAGTTTTCAGATCTTTGTCACTTTTCAAAATGTGCCAATGGCGTTTAACCGGACGTGTATATACGTCCCCTTTAATTGCCTAGCCGGGGGGCGCGCGCGCGACCCGGTCGAAAGCTCCGTGACCACAGCCGCGGGACCAGCGGACCCGATCGCCGCTGGTGTCCCGTGATCGGGTCACGGAGCTGAAGAACGGGGAGAGGTGTGTGTAAACAAACCTCTCCCCGCGCTTCCTACTCTGCCTGTCATTGATCGGCTGTTCCCTGTCATAGGGAAAGCCGATCAATGGCGTCAGACGTCAGCCCTGCCCCCTAATAGTAAAAAAAATACACACGTCCCAGCCCATAACCCCTGCCCTCCCCCTAGTGGTTAACTCTTTCACTGCAAGTGTCATTTATACAGGAATCAATGCATTTAAATAGCATTGATTGCTGTATAAATGACAATGGTCCCAAAAATGTGTCAAAAATGTCTGATGTGTCCGCCATAATGTCGCAGTCACAATAAAAATCGCTGATCGCCGCCATTACTAGTAAAAAAAAAAAAAATTTATAAAAATGCTATAAAACTATCCCCTATTTTGTAAACGTTATAACTTTTGCGCAAACCAATCAATAATCACTAATTGTGATTTTTTTTACCAAAAATATGTAGAAGAATACGTATCGGCCTAAACTGAGGAAAAAAAAAATTGTATATATTGTTTGGGGATATTTATTATAGCAAAAAGTAAAAAATATTGAATTTTTTTCAAATTGTCGCTCTATTTTTGTTTATAGCGCAAAAAATAAAAAACCGCAGGGGCGATCAAATACCACCAAAAGAAAGCTCTATTTGTGGGAAAAAAAGGACGCCAATTTTGTTTGGGAGCCACGTCGCACGACCGCGCAATTGTCAGTTAAAGCGACGCAGTGCCGAATCGCAAAAAAGGGGCCTGGTCCTTTGGCTGCCAATTGGTCCGGGGCTGAAGTGGTTAATCAATTTAGTAACCTCTTTGTGTTGAATATTAAAATCCAATATAAGACATGGTGCTTGATTCTGATATTGATTCCTATCTTTTGGTTTGTTTTGTAACATTGTCATTCTATCCATATCTTCCACTTGTAATATTTGTTTCTTTATCCAGGCATCTTCATATCCCTTTTCCTTGAATCTGGTCCCTATAAGGTTCGCTTGTGTTCTGAAATCTTCAGGATTTGTGCAATTTCTTCGTATCCTTACTAATTGGCCCTTTGATATATTAAAAAGCCAGGGTTTAAAATGACAACTGTTTATAGACAGATAGCTATTAGCATCAACATTTTTAAAAAAGCAACGTAAAGATATTGTTATACGGCCTGCAGATAAGGGTGGTGGAGTGGTCATACAATCTAAGGAACAATACTTACACGAATTAGAGAGACAACTACAAGATGAAGCGACATATATTAAATTATTAGGTAACCCCACTAACAATTTTTGGAGGGAGGGGGTTCTTGCTGACACATGATGCTCATACATCTTGGGGGGGGGGGGGTGCAATTTGGCATGCTCTTCCTCCAACCATGTGCACGAGTGCCTCGGCTCTCCGGTGACTCTCCCTCCTTATTGGCCATTGTCTCCCGCTGCTATCAATCACAGCCAGTGAGCCAATGAGGGGATGGAGGGGGCGGGGCCAAGCCGCTTCTCTGCGTGTAAATGGACATGCAGAACAAGCCTGCTTGGGTCCCCCCCCATTGTAAGCTGCTTGCTCTAGGGGCACTCGGCAGGAGGGAGGGGCCAAAGACGCAGACAGAGGACCAGAGAATATTAGGATCGGGATAGCTCTGTGCAAAACCATTACAGACATCTTTATTATTTAAAGCCTTGAATATCAGGTTAGATGTATTTGTTATCGCAGATCATTAATCACAATGAGATATGCAGACAATTTCTGTGAGCAGAAATCCTTTGGTTGTGTGGGCATGGGGGGAGGGGTTAAACAACTAATGCATAGCAGATGGAAAAAATACCATGACAAATAAAGCCTGTGCGTTTATAACGAGCCTTCACATTGTTCAAATTCACCAGCTCATTATTTAAAAAAAGCAGGACTTATCATAAAATAGGTGCAGGAGCTCAACCACGACCCCCCCAAACTGCCCCCACACACACACATCCTCCAAACTGCATCAAATAGTGGGTGTGGTCAATTTCATTAACAGTGGGAGAGTCTTTTTTTTTATAATCACTTTTTCTTTATTAAGACAAATTTCAACATACAACATAGAAATACACTTTGCACAATACTGAGTTCCACAAACCCCCCACCCAAAGTGACTCTCGTCACATATTCGATATAAATCTTTTCATTAACATGCGCCACACTAACCTCCCCCCCCAACCCCCGAGAAAACACACCGGATCCTCGATCATGCCCTCTTCAAAAGAGAGAAAGAAAAAATAATAATGAAAAGGCCCACTTACCTACCCATAACCAAAACTCAATTTGTGCAAAACATTATTCAAAGTATAAATAAGAAGGGGGCTTTACAGCGCCCTATTACATGTGTCATACAATCTACAATACAAAAAAAATAATATATATATATTGGTACCCTGTTAATTTTTTGTATTAAGAAACCTTTACATGAGGCTATACTCTCAATTTTATATATATGTATATATATAAATAAAATAAATAAATAAAATAAAAAGTGTATAATTTAAAATTACTATTTCTGTGTCCTATTATGTTTAGTGTTTTAATTTAATATAATCTCACTCTACTATTTCATTTTTTCTACCTCTCCACCTTTCATTTCAATCTACCCTTCTTTATGTGATTCCATTACGTGTCGCCCATCCCGGGCCTAATTTACTAATAAAACATTTCCTCTTCCTTTTAACCGCTTCCCGACAGCCTCATGCACATATACTGCGGCAGAAGGGCTCGAACAGGCAGAATCATGTACCTGTACGTTGCCCTTTGAGAGGCGGCGGGGGCGCGCGTGCCCACGGGAAGCTCCACAAGTCGAGTCGCGTGTCCGGCGGACTCAATCGCCATGGGGATACCCGCGATCATCTCACGGAGAGGAAGAACGGGGAGATGCTAAAGTAAACAAGCATCTCCCCATTCTGCCTAGCAACAGTGTCACTGATCTCTGCTCCCTGTGATTGGAGCAGAGATCAGTGATGTGTAAAACACAGCCACGCCCCCCCACAGTTAGCAACACGCCCCTAGGACACACTTAACCCCTACACTGCCACCTAGTGGTTAACCCCTTCACTGTCAGTGTCATTTACACAGGAATCAGTGCATTTAAATAGCACTGATTGCTGTATAAATGACAATGGTCCCAAAAATGTGTCAAAAATGTTCGATGTGTCCGCCATAATGTCGCAGTCATGATAAAAATCGCTGATCGCCGCCATTTAAAAAAAAAAAAATATGAATAAAAATGCCATAAAACTATACCCTATATTGTAAACGCTATAACTTTTGCGCAAACCAATCAATAATCGCTTATTGTGATTTTTTTACCAAAAATATGTAGAAGAATACGTATTGGCTTAAACTGAGGAAAAATATATTTTTTTATATATTTTTGGGGGATATTTATTATAGCAAAAAGTTAAAAATAATGAGTTTTTTTCAAAATTGTCCCTTTTTTTTTGTTTAGAGCGCAAAAAATAAAAACCGCAGAGGTGATCAAATACCACCAAAAGAAAGCTCTATTTGTGGGAAAAAAAGGACGCCAATATTGTTTGGGACCCACGTCGCACGACCGCGCAATTGTCAGATAAAGCGACGCAGTGCCGAATCACAAAGTCCTGATGGTCAGGAAGGGGGTAAATTATTCCGGGGCTGAAGTGGTTAATGACATCAATCATCTCTCCACAGTGCCTCCCAGAGGAGGAAGAAATAACGCAGCATTGCCCCCAGAAGGGTTTAATCTCCCCCCCCCTATTTATGAGGAGTAATACGGCTATCCTGCCCATGTATCTATACATTTATTCTGTTGGTCTTTGACCATATGTATCCATCTCTCTGCTTCCATTATTTTTTTCTACCTCCCTTTTCCAATCCATTATAGTGGGACATCCGGACTGTTTCCAAATTCTAGGTATCGATATTTTGGCTGCGTTTATCAGATGGGGGGTAACGCTTCTCTTATAAAACCCAGCAGATGATGGCATCCCATGAAATAGAAAATGTAATGGAGAGAATTCTATAGGTCTCTAAGGCCCCGTACACATGAGCGGAATTTCCGTCAGAAAAATCTTGGATGGTTTTTCCGACGGAATTCCGCTCAAGCTTGGCTTGCATACACACGGTCACACAAAAGTTCTCTGAACTTTCGACCGCCAAGAACGCGGTGCCGTACAACACTACAACGAGCCGAGAATATGAAGTTCAATGCTTCTGAACATGCGTCCAATTGTTTCCGAGCATGCACCAGAATTTTGCACGCCGGAATTGCATACAGACGAACGGCATTTCCGTCAGAAAAATAGAGAACCTGCTCTCAATCTTTTGCTGGCCGAAATGCCGCCAGCAAAAGTCCGATGGAGCGTACACGCGGTCGCATTTTCCGACCAAAAGCTCACATCAGACTTTTGCTGGCACATTTTCAGATCGTGTGTACGGGGCATAAGTGTAATTTTCCTAATCCAAGGGGCTATCTCCTCCCAGAAAACTTTAACCTTTGGGTAATGCCACCATAAATGCAGAAATGAACCCCTTTGGTTACATCCCCTCCATCCGCCGATTGATATATCTGAGCCGATCGAACCGGTGTACGATACCATCTTGTCAGGAACTTATAAGACAACTTATTGAAGTATAGTGTGTCGCTCCCATCAGCGTTCTCTTTCCCATTCTTGAATGAAATAGGGAGTTGTCATATTTTGGGCGCTCAGAACCAGCCTATACATTGGAGACAACATATGACCCGGCTCAGATAGGTTAACACACCATTCCTCAAAAGTAGTAAGCGGGTTCGCTGGCCTGATCTGGTGCTTCCACTTATTGAACAAGTCTGTCAGTTGACAGTATTTCCATACAGCCATTGGTACTTCCCCCAGTATTTAAACCAAATCCACCAATGGAAGCAATTTACCCTGTGGGCTAAAAATCTGAAGCTGGAATCCAGGGGGCTCCGGCCAAGTTCCTACATGCTAATGTTTTCTCCAAGGGCACCCAAATATTACCAGCTGAGTCATGGCACCGGTTCATTATACGAACCAGAGCCATGGCTCTGTAATAAAACGCTATATCCGGGAGTCCCACCCCACCCTCCCGTTTTGGTCTCCTCAAAATCTCGTGTGCCAACCTGGGATGTTTATCTCCCCACACAAAGGTGATAAAAGCCCTTCGTATTTATTTAAAGAATGTCTGTGGGAGTGTTATGGGCACGGTATGTAAAACGTAAATAAGCCTGGGAATTACACTCATTTTAAGCGTGTTTACCCCGCCAAACTTTGTCAGAGTATGACTTCTCCACTTTTGCAAGTCTTTTATTATGGATACCATCAAGGGTCCATAGTTTAGATCCTACAGGCGCTTTATATCTGAAGAGATATAGATCCCTAAATAGAATATAGAATCAAGGCGCCAAACAAAAATAAAAGATTTTTGCAAGGTGGGCTTCATCCTCAAAGGCACATGGCTCGGCATCAACCCTGATTTCTCAATATTTATTTAAAAATTAGATATAAGGCCAAACCTGTCTATTTCCAACATCAGTTAGGTACAACAGTAGATCATCTGCGTAAGCTGAGATCTTATGTTCCGTTGATCCAATACAAATCCCCTTGATCTTCCTATTTCCCCTAATCGTGCGCAGAAAGGGCTCCAGCACCATAGCAAATAACAATGGGGACAGTGGGCATCCCTGCCTAGTCCCGTTCCGTATCTCAAACTAATCTGATAGTCTACCATTAACTTTAACCCTTGCTCTAGGATTTGTATACAGTGCCGTTACCCATCCCATCATCCGCTCTCTCACACCCATCTCCCTCAAAACTCTGACCATAAACTCCCACCCCACCCTATCGAAATGCTTTTTCAGCATCCATTGAAATGACTACACTCGGGGTCTGATTCATTATGCATCCAATGCAATACATGCAGGGCCCGAATAGTATTATCTCTAGCCTCTCGGCTCTTCATAAACCCTGTTTGATCTGGGTGAATCAATTTACCTATATGTTCTTGTAACCTTAGGGCCAGAATATTAGCCAGGAGCTTAGTGTCAGAGTTAAGGACGGAGATGGGTCTGTAGCTGGCACAGCACTGAGGGTCTTTCCCTACCTTCAGGAGAACCGTCACATAAGCCAACAGTGCCTCTGGAGGCAATGGGTTAGAGACTGAGATAGAGTTAAGCTATTGTTTTTTGAAAATTAAGTTGCCTGAAGCCACAGTTGGGCTTCAGGATAATTTCACTAAATATCTGTTTTCAGTACCAGTTCAGCTGGGTTGCACTGGGTTCTCCTTGACCACAGGTGTCGCTGTCACTGCCGGCAAGAGTAGAAATCAGTCTAGCTGGATGCATTAAATGCCACTTACCTCTCAGAACCAGCCCAGTGGGAGTGTTCTCCCGCTGTGCATTCTGGGTGGGGGGGGGGGATATTTAAGGTATGGACACCATGTGACTAAAAAGAGCTTTTTCCTGTCCGCGTGGTTCTGGTGATCCTCCTGACCCAGCCTTATGGCCCTTCTGGCCTGGGGTGCGGAACCATGCATCCTGTGTCTCTGGGCTGGCTGGCCCGAGGCAACGCAACTGCAGGAATAGGCCCGAGTAACTTTCGGAGCCTACTGATCCAAGAAAGGTCTGGTGCCATCTCATCTGGATGGAGAGGCCCAGCAACTGAAGTACCCCAGGGGAGGACTCTTCAGGAGAAGGCTGTGCGCAAGGCTGGCTTCTCTGAAGGAGCCTGGAAACTTAGTTGAAGGAGGCAACCTGGATCAACACTCATACTGTATCACCAGATCGGTTGAGAGAACCTGGTACCGTATGTCAGTTCTTTAAAGTTATCTAAATCCCTCAGTGACGCTCAAGTGTAACTTACAAGTCTGTGGCAGAGACTTTGTCAAGCACCCTACCGGCTGCTAGGCCTAGTGAGAGAGGTCTATCCGGGGGGGGGGGGGGGGGGTAAATGAATTCAGTTCGTGGACCAGTAATATCCTTTGGATTCTTCTAGCATCTTCACCCGCAGTATAAGTACCTGAACCCACCCCTAACCCTCTACCCATTATCGAGAGACTGTGTTCTATTTTCTGAATAAATAACCTAAAAGAGGATTCGTGTCAGTCTCAACCTTTTCTTTGGGCCATTTTCCACGAGATCCCCAAGCCAGAGCTACAACAGGTGAGGTAACGGTAAGCCCAAATAAAACCAGCAGCTCCTTCAGGGGACAGTGCTACATACATATTTGTGAAACCATCAGGTCCCAGGCTATTACCTAATGGCAAAGCCGCAATCACTCCGCCCAGCTCTTCAATGGAGATTGCTTTTTCCATTTCTTTCAAGGCCACAGATGGAATGGCCTGTAGCCCTGAGGCCTCAAGATATTCCCAAATTCTATCCAAACGTCCACCTTCCTCCGCCCCCACGGGAACTGAGTCTATGTTATATAGAGACGCATAAAAGCAATGAAACTCACCTACTATTGCTCGGGAGTCCACTATCTGCTTATCGCCTGTCTTTATAGTGTGAACATGGCGTGAGTCCTGTCCTTTCTTTAGTTGTCTAGCCAATAGTCTCCCACCCTTATTCCCCTGTTCATAGAATCGGTGGCCAAAGTATCAATGTTTATTTTGAACTTTTCGATCGAGAAGCTGTTTTAAGTCTGCCCGCAGTCTCTCCAGTCTCTGCAGGTCCCCAGGTTTTATACAGGCCTCATGTTTACTTTCAAGTTTATGTATTTCCTCTAAGAGCCCGACCATTTCCTTCTGTCTCTCTTTTGTAACACGCAAACCCATTGAAATTAACTCCCCTCTGATGACCGCCTTGTGGGCTTCCCATACCACTTGGTCGGACACCTCCTCTGATATATTGGTCTCAAAATATAATGCTAATGTGCGGGACAAAGATTCCACATTCCACGAAAACGGATATAGCGTTTTATTACATGGCCCTGGTTCGTATAATGAACTGGTGCCATGACTCTGCTAGTAAAATTTGGGTGCCCTTGGAGAAAACATTAGCAGGTAGGAACTTGGCCGGAGCCCCCTGGATTCCTGTTACTTATAGGGGGTTGTCAGATTATGCATCATCCAAAATGGATTCATTCAATCGCCATGTTCTTTCCAGGCGCCCGATCAATGCCGGACATATCGTTAAACTTATTGGATCATGGACTGACATGGTGATTGACTCAATAGTTGATTAATTTACATAATTCAGATAATATTGATCGATCAACAACATATCGATCCTTGAATATATGTTGTGTATTTTGGAGTAATAACTGAAATCCCTGTCCCGCTCATGCAGCGCCCTCCAACTGTCCACCAAATGCAGAGAGCAAAGGCGCTGTTTAACATATCTTAATGCCTTATGAGTCATAAAGGTTTTCCCAAAGAGATGTCTAGACTAGGGTCCAAGGTAATGTTAAAATCCCCTCCCTTAACCAATAGACCTTCCCGAAACTTCCCCAGGATTTTCAAAGTTTTAGATAAAAAAGGAACGGTATGATTATTGGGGGCATATATAGTAGCGAGGGTATAACACTGATCCTGGATTTTTCCTTTAACAAAAAGAAAGCGGCCCTCAGGATCTACTCGTACTTCTGTAGGTACTAGGGGACATTGTTTGTGTATAGCTATTGTAACTCCTCTAGCCCTAGGATTGGGTGAAGGTGCATGAAACCATTGATTATATGGAAAAAGAAGCATAAGGGGGGTCGATCCTGCCACAAAGTGCGTCTCTTGCAAAAAAACGATCTCTGCCTTCATATGACGCATGCCAGAGGCAGCCCCTCTTACCAATCGAACAAAACCCTCTCACATTATACGATACAATCTTCATTCTACCTGCCATTCTCTCATTACTCCCATAAGTCTCTTATTGTACTGCTGTGCCTGATTGGTGTGTGCGCCCGGCCTTCTGAGCTCTCTCGCCTTGGATGCATCTGATGAGAAGGAGGAGAAAAAAAACAAAACACACACACAACCATCTAAAAAACACAACCTACTATGTCTGTGGCACATCCCCCCTAAAGGGAGGGTGGATCCGGGCAGAGGTGCACCACCTGTGCCAAGCGGGGAAAAGATGAATAAAAACATGAACAGGATACCTTGTGAACCCCGGGCTTCCGTTTATATTTTTATATCACTTTTTGTGGTATTTCAGCGTATTGCCTTTAAAAAATTCCCACCAAAGGGGAGAAAACAAAAAAAATATTTAGGCGGGGAGGGAAAAAATAAAACAAAATAAAATAAATTAAAGGGGGAAGGGGGAAAAAATGTGAGGGTGGTGGGGTACTTAGAGAGGACAGAGGGAAAAACAACATCTCCCCCTCCACCCTCTCCCCCCTCAATAAAAAAAGGGGGGGGAATAAAAGGGATTACAAAAAAAAAGGGGGGATAAAAAAGGGTGGTGGGGGACTAAGAGGACAGAGGGAGAAACAACACCCCCCACTCCCCCCAAAAAGAGGGTAATAAAAGGGATTAAAAAAAAAGGGGGAGGGTGGTGGGGGATTAAGAGAGAACAGGGAAAAAGCAACCTCTCCCCCCACCCAAAACATCCCCCACAGTCAACTCTAGGCAACCTGCTCCTTTCCTCTTAGCCTTTTTCACTTTACACCACTACTCAGGCATATCTTTCTATGACCGGATTATGGATTATAGTCCTGTCTTATCCCCATCAATTTTCCGTCGACCTTTAACTGGCACTTGTTGTCATTGTTCTTGTTGTTGTAGTGATGGATTAAAGTTATTCAATCTCTAATCCGGAAAGTCCACCAGGGGGAGCTCCAGCACCTCTATGAAGTGTTGCAAGTCATCTTTCGTTTTAAGTGTTGCTTTTTTCCCATTCCGGGTGCTACAACCTTAAAGGGATATCCCCAGTGATAGTTAACATCAGCTGCTTGTAGAACTTCCAACAAGGGTTTAATCATTCTGCGTTGCATAAGAGTTCTATATGATAAATCTGGAAAAAAGGCTATTTTTGCACCTTCAAAATCAACCGTGGATTTATTACAGGCTGCTTTCATGATGGCTTCTTTCACTGGATATCTATGTAGTTTACAAATGACATTGCTTGTTTTTTCTGAATTTTGGGGGGTGGGGGCACGATGGACTCTGTCTATTTCAATCTTATCCGGGGCAGATGGCCCCAGAATTAACTGGAACAGACTGGTCACCTTTGGAAGCAATTCAAAATGTTGTTTTATTTCAGGCAGGCCCCTTATACGTATATTTTGCCTACGGTCTCTATTTTCTTGATCATCCATTTGATCTAATAGAGAATTCAACACTTCCTCATGATGTTTTGTCATATCTTGGATATCGGCCACTCCTCGTCTAATATCATCCTGGCCCATCTCCATTTCCTCTACTCTGTGCCCCAGTGCCTCTATATCCCCCCTTAACCCCTCCACAGCCTGTTTGCAGGATGATTCAACAGCGGTTATAAGTAATTGAATGTCTTTCTTTGTAGGAAGTGCTCTCAACTGTTCTCTTAAGTCCCAATCCACTATTAGCTCTGATTGAGATGCACTTAGTTCATTATTAAGATCACCATACAAAGGGTTAACATACTGCACCCACCCTGTAGAGACCACCTCTGGATTGATCCTTTGCTGATTTTTGCTGATTCACTGCTGGGTTTTGTAGTACCAGGACTTTCAACTTCCAGGGATTCAACTGTCCCTCCTGGGATTCCTTCCACCTCCTGAGGACTCGGGTCCCCTACAATACACCCCCCCCTCCGGACCCTCCATTCCACCAGCATAGACCGAGGTGTCTCTCCCTTCTCCTGGGAGATCCCTTTCCAGGGTTTTAAAGCTCTGCTTTGGGCTCAGAGGTATTTGGCAAATTGCCATGTGCTGCAACACCCCTTGCAAAGCCTGTCACTCCTCTGCACTGTACGGGGGGATCGCATCCGACCCTCCCCGGTCCCCCCTCATATCACGGGAGCCGAACTTCCTTCCCTCCTGGACCTGGGCTCTTTTAATTGCGTGAGTTCAGGGGTGTGCTGCATACAGAGTACAGAGTTCTGGGGTGCGCTACATACAGAGTACAGAGTTCAGGGGTGTGCTGTATACAGAGTTCAGAGTTCAGGGGTACACTGCATACAGAGTACAGAGTTCTGGGCGTGCTACATACAGAGTACAGAGTTCAGGGGTGTGCTGTATACAGAGTTCAGAGTTCAGGGGTGCACGGCATACAGAGTGCAGAATTCAGGGGTGTGCTGCACACAGAGTGCAGAGTTCAGGGCTGCACTGCATACAGAGTGCAGAGTTCAGGGCTGCACTGCATACAGAGTGCAGAGTTCAGGGCTGCACTGCATACAGAGTGTAGAGTTCAGGGGTGTGCTGTATAGAGAGTGCAGAGTTCAGGGGGGCACTGGATACAGAGTGCAAAGGTTCAGGGGTGCACTGCATACAGAGTGCAGAGTTCAGTCTTCTTGCACAACTTCTTACCTCTCACCCCTCTTCAGCTCTGACCTCAGCATGCCCCCCCCCCTCATCAGCCATTGCCCCTATATTTTCCCCTCTTCTTAAATTTCCACCATCTTCCACATGTCTTACGTTTGTTGCTGTATAAGCACCCCTCCAGCTCTAGTACCTCCCTGCACACTTTAGGTGGACCCATCCGAGGAGATTTCCAGTGGCATCCAGTGCCGGCATCTGCACTGCACCCCAGGCACCTGCATCTCCCTTGTCCCCACCCTGCAATCAGTGGGAGCCGCTCAGGATGTCAGATGTGTGGGAGCTGTTGGGAGACAAGTTGTCACATGGAGGTTGAACCTCTGCATTTACAAGTGATAGTGGTGAGCGGGGAACAGAGGTCTTGAGCCAGAGGTGGTGGAACTCAGCTTCATCAAGTTCCAGCTGAAAAACAGCCCTGAGAACAAGGCTCTTCTAAGCCATGGGTCCTCAACCTGCGGCCCTCCAGCTGTTGTGGAACTACAAGTCCAACGAGGCTTTGCAAGGCAGACAGTTACAAGCATGACTCCCAAAGGCATGATGGGACTTGTAGTTCTGCAGCAGCTGGAGGGCCACAGTTTAAGCAACCATGTTTTAAGCAGTCTTTATTAATAAGTGAAGAAACTGATAAATTTGAGTTTTGAATCGTGAACACACAGAATTCCAGTCTTCAGTCTACAATACAGGATATAAGGGGGGCTATTGCTGAGGGAAAAGTCTCTGAATGACCTTATCTACATTGGGCACTAAGGACATGTTGTGTCTCCTCAGTACATCATCTGGAATGAGGTCCTCTGCACTGATGTCCTTTCTATCTTTACGTGTACAGTGGAAGGTGAGGACCATATCTGATCCTATATACTTCTGGTGTCCTCTTTGTTTCAGAGCTAAGTGGATGGAGATCTGAAATACATCTCGGGAAATCATAATCAATTTCCAGCGATTGAAGAGTTTCCAGTTTATAGGTTCCCGGACAGAATGATGGAGAATATTGACCCCGGGAACATGAGACCACAAGTCAAATCCTGAGATTTTGACTGAATTCGGGAAGACGTGATTCTCAATACGGAAGACACTTGTATGTGGATGTTTGTTCTGAAGATTCTCCATCAGGGATGACCAGTCCCAGTCCTTGACTGGTAGAATAATTTCATCAATGTCATTGAAGAGAACAAACTTACTTTTGTACATGTTCCTGTATAGACAATCAGTTAGGGATGCAGTTTGTCCAAAATATCCAATCTCAGCGTTGAGTCCTTCGGAATATTGCCATTCTATTGTTGTCCGAAGATGGCGGTCTATTGGCCATGGCACCACCTCTAGAGTTCCTTCATCAATGTAATGACGTAACACCTTATCTACATCCTGGGAACAGTTTGTCTTATAGATAGTGACTTTGGAGGCCCCCAGAATCTTGTACATCTCAATACTCTGGATCATCTGGAGGACATTGTTGTAGTTTCCAAACAAAGCAGAAATACAGACGGTGAAATTGGAGGAGATTGGTGGTGGTGGACGGTTCCTGACTTCAAACAGAAGATTCTGACCTGTATTTGTGGAATCAGTTGCAGAGAAAGACATATAAGTGTAATTACACCCAGAAGGTTCTGTACATAGAAGATCTGCTGTTCCATACGGGAACCCAAATGTTTCCCTGTGAAGATCTATTTGTGCCCTGACAGAGATGTTCTGATTGGAGGAACAATGGAAGATACAGTAGAGTTCTTTCACAGATACATGGATGATGGCGATGACCCGGACTGTGTGACCAAGTCTAGGCTCATAATACGGAGAGATGATAAATGTTCGATTATCCAGAGCTGTAATGGTGTCTGTGGCAACGGGAAGTCCACGAGATCTCATCTTGGGATGTCTGATTTCTACATAGTAGGAGAAATAAATGATAACAATGCAAATAAATATGGACAGTGCGCAGAACATGTATCTAGAAGATCTCCACATTCTGGTCTCCTCAGGTGATCACAGCTGGAAGAAGATAAGAAACAGAGAGTAAGAGCATAAAATAAGTTCAGTGAGATTTAGATTAGATTTAAATTTAGTACTCAAGCTTAAACTGAAGTGAAATCACCATTATACTCCAGTCACATCAGTCTCTGTACAGAGGAGCTTACACTCTAATGTCTCCTCCCCCCACAGTCACATCAGTCTCTGTACCAGAGGAGATTACACTCTAATGCCCCCCCCCCCCCCCCCCCCACAGTCACATCAGTCTCTGTTAGGGTGACCACATTTCCAAACTGTCATTCAGGCAAAATTTTGCCAAGAACCCGGGGGGGGGGGGGGGGGGCTGGAGAGGATGTTGAATGTAGTCTCCGAGTTGACAGGGATTTCAGGGGCGAGTGATTTGTCAGGTGAATGGCTGGTTTTAGCATCATATTATTTCTATTACTACATTGTAATATATAATGATGATAGTTCAACTCACCATAATGCAGAATCTGTAGCACCGTAGCCTGCCTCCAGATGCAGCGGTGTCACTTGCCCCCATGGCAGTGCAGCCCCGGGACCTGTTTTAGAGCATGCTGGAGTGGTACCAGAGAAGATAGAGTAGGTGGGTGGCAGTGGCTTCTCTAGAGTTGGTGTCACCCCACCGGTGCGATAAAACATGGTGTCACCTCCTGCCAAGTAAAGTTACCCCAAACTAAGTACAGACTCCCCTCCCTCAGTATAGATCCCCTCCCTCAGTACAGACCCCCCCCAATAAGTAAAGATCCCCCTTAGTACAGAACCCCCCAATAAGTACAGACTCCCCCAATATGTACAGACCACCCCAATAAGTACAGACCACCCCAGTACAGACCCCCCTCAGTACCAAACCCCCTCAGTACAGAACCCCCCCAATAAGTACAGACCCCCCTCAGTACAGAACCCCCCCATAAGTACAGAGCCCCCCTCAGCACAGACCACCCCAATAAGTGCAGACCCCCCTCAGTACAGAACCCCCCAATAAGTACAGACCACCCTCAGTACAGAACCCCCCAATAAGTACAGACCACCCTAATAAGTACAGGCCCCCCTCAGTACAGAACCCCCCAATAAGTACAGACCCCTCTCAGTACAGAACCCCCCCCAATTAGTACAGACCCCCCTCAGTATAGATCCCCTGCTACGTACAGAGTTGCTCGGGCGGGGGGGGCGGTCTCAGCTTCCCTCGGCTCAGGCGGGCTCAGCTGTGCTGGGGGGGGGGGCGATATGACCCCCCCTCGGCTCAGGTGGGCTCGGCTGTGCTCGGGCGGGGGGTGATCTGACCCCCCTCGGCTCAAGCTGGCTCGGCTGTGCTCGGGCGGGGGGCGGTCTCAGCTCCCCTCGGCTCGGGCGGGGGGCGGTCTCAGCTTCCCTGGGCTCGGGCGGGGGCGGTCTCAGCTCCCCTCAGCTCGGGCGGGGGACGGTCTCAGCTCCCCTCGGCTCGGCTGGGCTTAGCTGGGCTCGGCTGTGCTCGGGTGGGGGAGGGGGTGGGCGGGCTCAGCTCCTCTCAGCTCTGCCCGGGTTCGGCTGTGTTCTGGTGGAGAGGCGGAGGCAGATAGAGCTGGAGGCAGAGCGAGTGCCAGCGATTTCGGGGTTTGCTCGCTTTGTCATTTTCATTCCGGGACACTGTATTGTCCCGGAATGAAGGTGCCCGGGACCCGGGACAAACCTGCTAATTGCGGGAATATCCCGGGCAATCCGGGACACGTGGGCACCCTAGTCTGTACAGAGGAGCTTACACTCTAATGTCCCCTCCCCCCACAGTCACATCAGTCTCTGTACAGAGGAGCTTACACTCTAATGTCCCCTCCCCCCACAGTCACATCAGTCTCTGTACAGAGGAGCTTTCACTCTAATGTCTCCTCCCCACAGTCACATCAGTCTCTGTACAGAGGAGCTTACACTCTAATGCCCCCCCCCACAGTCAAATCAGTCTCTGTACAGAGGAGCTTACACTCTAATGTCCCCTTCCCCACAGTCACATCAGTCTCTGTACAGAGGAGCTTACACTCTAATGTGTCCCCTCCCCCCACAGTCACATCAGTCTCTGTACAGAGGAGCTTACACTCTAATGTCCCCTCCCCCCACAGTCACATCAGTCTCTGTACAGAGGAGCTTACACTCTAATGTCCCCTCCCCCACAGTCACATCAGTCTCCGTACAGAGGAGCTTACAGTCTAATGTCTCCTCCCCCACAGTCACATCAGTCTCTGTACAGAGGAGCTTACACTCTAATGTCCCCTCCCCCACAGTCACATCAGTCTCTGTACAGAGGAGCTTACACTCTAATGTCCCCTCCCCCCACAGTCACATCAGTCTCTGTACAGAGGAGCTTACACTCCAATGTCCCCCCCCCCCCCACAGTCACATCAGTCTCTGTACAGAGGAGCTTACACTCTAATGTCCCCTCCCCCACAGTCACATCAGTCTCTGTACAGAGGAGCTTACACTCTAATGTCCCCTCCCCCCACAGTCACATCAGTCTCTGTACAGAGGAGCTTACACTCTAATGCCCCCCCACAGTCACATCAGTCTCTGTACAGAGGAGCTTACACTCTAATGTCTCCTCCCCCACAGTCACATCAGTCTCTGTACAGAGGAGCTTACACTCTAATGTCCTCCCCCCACAGTCACATCAGTCTCTGTACAGAGGAGCTTACACTCTAATGTCCTCCCCCCACAGTCACATCAGTCTCTGTACAGAGGAGCTTACACTCTAATGTCCCCTCCCCCACAGTCACATCAGTCTCTGTACAGAGGAGCTTACACTCTAATGTCCCCTCCCCCCACAGTCACATCAGTCTCTGTACAGAGGAGCTTACACTCTAATGTCTCCTCCCCCACAGTCACATCAGTCTCTGTACAGAGGAGCTTACACTCTAATGTCCCCTCCCCCACAGTCACATCAGTCTCTGTACAGAGGAGCTTACACTCTAATGTCCTCCCCCCACAGTCACATCAGTCTCTGTACAGAGGAGCTTACACTCTAATGTCCCCTCCCCCCACAGTCACATCAGTCTCTGTACAGAGGAGCTTACACTCTAATGTCCTCCCCCCACAGTCACATCAGTCTCTGTACAGAGGAGCTTACACTCTAATGTCTCCTCCCCCCCACAGTCACATCAGTCTCTATACAGAGGAGCTTACACTCTAATGTCTCCTCCCCCACAGTCACATCAGTCTCTGTACAGAGGAGCTTACACTCTAATGTCCTCCCCCCACAGTCACATCAGTCTCTGTACAGAGGAGCTTACACTCTAATGTCTCCTCCCCCACAGTCACATCAGTCTCTGTACAGAGGAGCTTACACTCTAATGTCTCCTCCCCCACAGTCACATCAGTCTCTGTACAGAGGAGCTTACACTCTAATGTGTCCCCTCCCCCACAGTCACATCAGTCTCTGTACAGAGGAGCTTACACTCTAATGTCCCCTCCCCCACAGTCACATCAGTCTCTGTACAGAGGAGCTTACACTCTAATGTCCCCCCCCCCCCCACAGTCACATCAGTCTCTGTACAGAGGAGCTTACACTCTAATGTCCCCTCCCCCCACAGTCACATCAGTCTCTGTACAGAGGAGCTTACACTCTAATGCCCCCCCCACAGTCACATCAGTCTCTGTACAGAGGAGCTTACACTCTAATGTCTCCTCCCCCACAGTCACATCAGTCTCTGTACAGAGGAGCTTACACTCTAATGTCCCCTCCCCCACAGTCACATCAGTCTCTGTACAGAGGAGCTTACACTCTAATGTCCTCCCCTCCCCCACAGTCACATCAGTCTCTGTACAGAGGAGCTTACACTCTAATGTGTCCCCACCCCCACAGTCACATCAGTCTCTGTACAGAGGAGCTTACACTCTAATGCCCCTCCCCCTCCCCCACAGTCACATCAGTCTCTGTACAGAGGAGCTTACACTCTAATGTCCTCCCCCCCCACACAGTCACATCAGTCTCTGTCACAGAGGAGCTTACACTCTAATGTCCCCTCCCCCACAGTCACATCAGTCTCTGTACAGAGGAGCTTACACTCTAATGTCCCCTCCCCCACAGTCACATCAGTCTCTGTACAGAGGAGCTTACACTCTAATGTCCTCCCCCCACAGTCACATCAGTCTCTGTACAGAGGAGCTTACACTCTAATGTGTCCCCTCCCCCACAGTCACATCAGTCTCTGTACAGAGGAGCTTACACTCTAATGTCCCCCCCCCCACAGTCACATCAGTCTCTGTACAGAGGAGCTTACACTCTAATGTCTCCTCCCCCACAGTCACATCAGTCTCTGTACAGAGGAGCTTACACTCTAATGTCCCCTCCCCCACAGTCACATCAGTCTCTGTACAGAGGAGCTTACACTCTAATGTCCCCTCCCCCACAGTCACATCAGTCTCTGTACAAAGGAGCTTACACTCTAATGTCCCCTCCCCCACAGTCACATCAGTCTCTGTACAGAGGAGCTTACACTCTAATGTCCCCTCCCCCACAGTCACATCAGTCTCTGTACAGAGGAGCTTACACTCTAATGTCCCTCACAGTAAATTTAAAACTGGCCATACTCTCCTTTTTTTTTTTTTATAAAACTTTAATGACATTTTTTCATCATTGGTGGGGGAAATCGATGTTTGTTTTTGTTCGCAGTTACAAGAGAAATTCGAAGGAGTCGGATTGTAACATTTTCTGGAACAAATCTAACAGTAATTGTTGTCTTCTTTTGGGCAAATCCAAAATGGAATGTACCAAGGAGACGTTTTTTAAAGTACTTTTGAACAGCTTTAATCAAGTCATCGAATGTGCCAATTGGAATTGTAAGTCTACGGGTGTATGGCCAGCTTTAGGGTACAATCTATGTAAACATTGCAGACATACCCCTGCCACACATGATGGGCATTATCTTCCAATTGTATTTGTAACAAAATGCAAACGTGAGTTATCAGAAGAGAACTTACCTCTCAGTGGAGATCAGAAAACTCCAAGTAGAAGGAGCTCCTTATTTTCCATGCACTTCCACCACCGATGGTGAGATTGAGCTCCACGTGTTGAGTTTTCCGAGGTCTCAGTCCACTCAGCAGAATGTGTTTTAGGACTTTCTGCTCAGTTTGTTTCATGCAAATATCGAAGTAACTCGGAGTTCTGCTCATGGAGGGGTCACCAAGCCTGACGATGAACCCAAATGCCCATTATCCCCCAGGATATATGTCATAGAGCTCGGTCTCTTCCTCCTTACGATGATGAACCCCAATGTCTGTTATCCTCCTGGATATATGTCATAGAGCTCAGTTTTTTCCTCCTTATGACGATGAACCCGAACGTCTATTATCCCTCAGGATATATGTCATAGAGCTCGGTCTCTTCCTCCTTATGACGATGAACCCGAACGTCTATTATCCCTCAGGATATATGTCATAGAACTCGGTCTCTTCCTCCTTACGATGATGAAACCAAACATCTATTATCCCTCGGGATATTTGTCATAGAACTCGGTCCCCCCCCCCCCCCCTCTCAGCCTCTTCTCTACCTCTCTGAACAGGTTCCTTTAGTCATCAGACTAAACCTCTAGTCTTCTCACAAACAGAACACTACTTGTTTAATGTCAAACAAATGAGTGTGCTGAGATTCTGACTCCCGGAGTCTACCTCTGTCTCTTCCGAAGACATAGAAAATAAGAGATATCTGAGGAATGCACTTCATAGAAAATGTTCCATTTCATAAATTACCAAATTGTATTTTTTTTTTAGCGTTGCAACCTAAACACACAATCTTTGTATGATGGTGAGTACAAGTGTCTCGGATTATTCTACAATATACATATCCTGTCCAGGAAAGTCATTTGTTTTTTATTTTCTTTATATATTTATTTCCTCACTTAGACTTCTTTCACGCTGCTCGCGCAGCTGCATTCGTGGTAAAGCGCAGCTATTTTTAGCGGCGCTTTACCGCTGTTATATCGGCATTTTTCGGGCACTAGTGGGGGGGGGGGCTTTTAACCCTATTGGCGGCCAAGGAAGCTGCCGAAGCACTTTGCAGGCCCTCCGGTAGCGCTGCCCATTGATTTCAATGGTAGAGGCAGTTTAGGAGTGATGTATACACCGCCCCCGCACAGCCCCAAAGATGCTGATTGCAGAACTTTTTTTTTCGGTCCAGCAAGCGCACCGCTCCAGTGTGAGAGTGCTTGGACTTTTACACTGTGGAGGCTTGAGAGGTGCTTTTCCGGCACTTTACAGGCGCTATTTTTAGGGCTGAAACGCCTGAAAAGCGCCCCCAGTGTGAAAGGGGTCTTAGAAGGTCATTTAGAGCCCCCAGAATTCCTTCATACTCACTAATGAAGTATATGCCTATTGCGTGCATTTTTAACCCCTTAGCGCCTGCTGTATGAAAATATACGGTCTCTTGGCTCCTGGTCCTTGGCGCAGAGAGGCCGCATATTTGCATGAATTGTGGTCAATACCGCTGTGCCGGACCTAAAAAAAATATTACTACGCGGTGACGGTGTCACGAGCAATAGAGTGGGCACGGGAAACAGAAGATAAACACTGGGTTAAAATGGAGAGTATCATAAGCGAAAAAAGTTTAAGAAAGGTAATTTGGATTCCTTCACATTTAAGAGGTTTGGGCACTAACACACAAAAAATAACTAAAAATGTATTAAAAATATGGGATTTATTACACAAACAATATAAGTGGAAGTATAATTCACCGTTAATGATTTTGAGTGATAATGAGTATTTTCCACCAGGAAAAAGACACCTAGGGGGTCAATGGTTAGGGGAAAACACGCAATTAAAAGATATAATAGATAAAGGAAGAATAAAAACACTAGTAGAATTACAGCATAATGTAGCACAAATAAGAATAAATGAGTGGCGATACCTACAGTTGGTCCATTTTGTAAGAAGCCCCCCCCCCCCCCCCAACCGATAAGAACAAAAGAAAATTACACAGCTCTGGAAAAAAATCTGTGCTGAAACGGGGACAAAAAAAAAGAAAATAATATCTCGGCTTTATAGAGCTATTCTTGCAGAGGAGAAATTGGAGATACCGCTTTTTTTTTTAAAATGGGGCACGGAATTGGGAGCACATGATTATATGCACAAAATCAAAAAAATATTGAAACTAACCCATAAACCAGCTATTGACACCTTGACGGCGGAGATGAACTATAAATGCCTCTCCAGATGGTATATGACACCTGACAAACTTAAAAAACTTTACCTAGATAACCCACAGAATTGCTGGAGGGGATGTAATAAGCAGGGCACAATGGCCCATATTTGGTGGGAGTGTCCAAAAATAAAAAAAATTGGAGAGAGATTCTAAGCCTCATAAAAATAATTACCGATGTCACCATAAAGGAAGATCCTTGGATATGCTTATTTCATGGGACCGACGACCCAATAAAACAATATATAAACACACTGATTCCCCAGATGTTAAATGCAGCCAAGGGTCTTATCCCGAAAAAATGGCAGCATGAAGAAGCACCAACTAAAAGAGAATGGGCTCTAAAAGTGGAAGAAATATATCACCTTGAAAAATTAAGATATAATGGAGAAGAAGATGATCTGAAAAAATGGAAAAGATGGCAGATATTTAAACAGACCTGGAAATATGTCGAAACGATTATATAAACAGAAGGTGATAGAAAAACGGTTTCCGAGACAAAAAAAAGCGAGAGGTATTGGGAAATAGGGTGGGTGGGACCGGGAAATAAAAAAAAAAAAATACCACTGTGCCTACAGCGCGCGCCCCGTGGGCTCCCGGCACCGGAGCCTAACTGAAAGCTTTTTCGATTGCTGTTTGCGAACGGGAGTTTTCGTGTCGAGTAGCTGCCGCTGCAGCCAATCCCGATCTTGGCTATAGAAGAAATTTGGCCGCATGCCACCGAAAGCTTGAATGCAGTAAAATCTTTTATCCACGTATGCCAAACATGGACGGGATACAACAGGATGGTAGGTAGACAGGTTACACACGAATCCAACATGCTTGTTCACTATCTTAAACATCTCCCCCGCCTCCCTACATCCTAAACCTCTTATTGGTCCGGAGGCCCCGGCATGAAGAGGATAATAATCTTCCTCCTCATCCCTCCCACAAGATAAATACCGTCCATGAAACAAACCCATAAACCCTCCTTTTCTACTGTATATAAATACTTGTCAGTTTGGTTCTAAATAAACAGTCCATGCTAGCCTTAAGCAAGTTTCGTCTTGTTTGGTGCTTGGGAGCGGTTGGAATATCTGAGATCTATATTCAGACTGGGAGGAAGTGGTATATGACGAACGCACTCAAGAGGAGTGTGGGAGCGTTTCGTCACCAATACCGTCCATGAAACAAGCCCATAATGATTATATGAGCCGTATACTGACTCCCAGCAGTGTAGAGATAGAGTTGGGCATACAACCCGTGCCCATTGCCGTTCCTCTTTCTAGTTGCTACATTGTATTACTGAATAAAAAGTAATTGTTTTAAAACAAAAGATGGTAATTCGGAAACGAAATTAGAATGTTGCTGGAAATTTGGGTCGTTTTTGGTGATCGGAAAATTTAGGTTAAAAAGTGACGTGAAGAGAAAGAAAAAATCAGAGCCTACTGGTAAAAGAAATAACCAGAGAGCCGACATAGAGGAGAAATACTTTTTAGTAACCAACCGAAGACCCAATCTATTCTGACACTTTTTGTTTACATGTAAAAAAATCTGTATTTTTGCTTGACCAAGTACCACATAGCTACATTTCTGAGCTGCCCAGCTGTACACTCCCACCCTTACCTTTCCCAGTAACGGAGACCACACCGTGCTGGAGTGTAAAATAGGCCGTAGCAGCCCCTTTATTAAATAACAAAATATATAAATAACTTTATAAATAACTTTTATAAACAAATAAACAAACAAATAAACAACATCAAGAACACGTGACGTAGGCCTATAGCAGGACATTACCCCCCCCCCACCCAAATTACCATAAACAACAACTCGTGCACTGCGGTCATCTCAACTGTAACTAGGCCTCAAGCTGACATACTAGCTCAGAGACAAAACTATTCCCACAGTGCAGTCATCCACCATATTCCCTACATCACCTGTAAGGAATATACCAAACGGGCCCATATCTCCAATGGGTCCCGCATCAAGTTTTCTGTGGGGAGGGGGTTTCTTCTCTATGCCTACGTCAGCCAACATCCGCCAACGCTACGACTTCCAACGATCCTGTAATAACATTATTCTATACCTGCGAAGATAAATCAAATTAAAACAAAGGGCGAGAGGGCGGGAACTTTCCTATCAGCAGACTGACTCTGGGGAGGCTTGTCCCTCCCCTTCCTGCTGCCTGGCTCCACCCCCCTAGTAATCCTTAAACGGCCATACCCACAAATGGCATGTTGACTTAATTCATGCCAGCCCTGCGCTGACTCCTTCGTTCATAGCTGCGGGCTGTTCTAGAAAGTTACTTAGAACCCCCAAACATTATCTATATATTGTTTTTTTTTTTAGCAGAGGCCCTAAAGAATAAAATGGTGGTTGTTACAACTTTTTTTTTTAAACAATAGATTTTTATTGAGAAAAAAAGTAAAGATAAGGTATTACATACCAAATTACAAGTAATCATAGGCACTGTTGGAAATACATACCATTAAATATTTCTAGACTAAATTAACCAACATTTGAATAATTAGTCAAAATATGCAATTGTAGACGTACCAACATATTAACTATAATCAATAGGTAGGTGCCTCGGGCTGTCCACCCCCCAGGCGCCCCGTTCGGGATCATGCTGCGCCTCGAGAGCTTGCAACCCAGAGCCCTTAAGAGTCCATCTGTAGCTTTGGTATGAAGCTTGAGGCTTTCCAGTAACATTGAGCTATCACAAATTTCCCTGAGAATGAACATCGGTAACTGGAAAATCAATATGTAAAAGGAAAGAAAAAGTAACTTTAACTGGGGGGGGGGGGGGTAAAGAGAGGGATGGGGAGGGAGAGAGCCTATAACGAGGCTCTAATTGGCAGGAAGATTGTCAATAAGGAGGAGTTAAGCTCCTGTGTGTAGTGAGTCTCATCTATTCGTTTCTATTCGTGAGGTCTCTGTTATTTCTTATAGGTTTTGTACCAGTCTGTCCATGGTTGCCAGTTATTCAAAAATACAGTGTGTTTTCCCGCTATTGATGCTAAAATGGATTCATAGGTGTAATGGGTGGAAAGGGTTTGTATGACATTGTGAACGTCTGGGGGGTCGGGTGATTTCCAGATTCTGAGTATGACCAATTTTGCTGCTAAAAAGAGGTGGGTGGTGAATTGGCGTAATGTTGGTGGGATATCTTCTATGCCAATATTTAGTAGGGCAAGGGAAGGAGAGATAGGAATATTCAGACCTGTCACTTTTCGGTAGATTTCGAATATTGCTAACCAAAATTTTGCAAGTTTACTACATGACCATAGTATGTGGAAGAGATTGCCTACTTGGGAGCATTGCCTCCAACAAAGAGGGGAAGTTGTAGAACTAAATTTAGAAATTCTGTAGGGTGTCAAGTACCATCTCTGTGTGACCTTATGGGACAATTCCCAGAGGGCAGTACTTTTTGTGGCAGAGTATGCGTGATGCGTAGCTTTACTCCATTGTTCTATTGAAAAGCTAGTATCTAGGTCCCTTTCCCAGGCCAGCATTGAATCGGTTTTAACCATAACTGATTTATTGTGTAAAATGTTGTAGAATAGGGATATTCCACCTCTACGATATTCATTGGAGGTTAGATACTTTTTAATTTGCCAATGTATTTCATACGGTGGTATGTAGTTATTTGTAGTATATGATTGCAGTCGAATATAAGTGAAGTGTTCTAGATGTGATAAGTTGTATTCCTTTTGAAGAGATACAAAAGGTTTGAGTTTAGTATCCTTGTATAGATCTTGCAACCATGTGATACCTTTGTTGGTCCAGTCATCTAAGGATAGATCAGGGATCAATATTGGTAGTATGGATAAGGGTATTGGGATTTGTATAGTTGGACAGTTAGAAGCGCGTTGTGTAGATAGGGTTTTCCAGGATTGTAGAGTCGCTAGGACTGGTAGAGGTAGATGTTTGGGAATTTGTCTGATGTATGGAAAGGCCAAGGTATATAAGTATAAATTACCTCCTGGAATGATGGATTGTTCTATGTCCTTCCATAGTGAGGTAGATTGATCAGAAAACCATCCTTTGAGTTGTGCTAAGATAGCAGAACTATGGTAGTCCGCCAATATAGGTAGGCCTAAGCCCCCAGCTTTTCTAGTTTTGCTCAGTTTAGTGAAGGTGCTTCTAGCTTTCCTACCTTCCCATAGAAATTTGGAGATCATAGATTGTGATGTTTTAAAGAATTGCTTGCTCACCGGTATCGGGACAGAACGATATATGTACAGCAATTGGGGTAGTACTTGCATTTTAAATGCTGCCAGGCGACCCGACCATGATAGAATGTGTCTACTCAAGGCTAAAAGATTTGTGCGTAATTTGGACTCTAATGGGAGATAATTGGCTTTGAACAGTTGTTCGGGATGAGGAGTGAGTGTAATCCCTAGATATGAGATGCCAGAGTCTTGCCATGTGAATGGAAATTCATTCTTAAGGCGTATTTTTTCCCTCAATGGAAGTCCTAGATCAAGGACGTAAGATTTGGTGTTGTTCACTTTGTAATAAGAGATTTTGCTGTATTGTTCTAGCAGATCTGTTGCGAGTGCTAATGACGTTGACGGTTTTGTAAGCATTAGTATCACGTCATCAGCGAAAAGGCTGATGACATGTTTACGTTTGTTTATGACAAAACCGTGAATGTCAGGATCATTTCTGAAGCACGAGGCTAGGGGTTCCATTAACATGTTAAAGATTAGCGGCGATAATGGGCACCCTTGTCGAGTCCCATTCGTAATTCTAAAAGGTTTAGATAGCATACCTGAGGTAAATACTTTGGCAGATGGGGAGGTGTAAAGGGCTAATATAGCTGAAAGTATATGTCCAGTGAAACCAAATTTTGTAAGCACCCTGGAAAGGTAGGTCCAGTGCACTCGGTCGAACGCCTTCTCTGCATCCAAGGCTAGGAGCAGAGAAGGCGTCCGAGATTTCCTTGCAATAGTCATAATGTTGATAACTCGTCTCGTTGCGTCTGAGGTCTGTCTACCCTTTGTGAATCCTGATTGATCAGGATTGATTATTGTTGGTAATATATCCACCATTCTTAACGCTAAGATTTTTGCGTACAATTTCAAGTCATTGTTCAATAACGATATAGGCCTGAAATTCTGGGGTACATCAGGGCTCTTACCGGGTTTTGGGAGGGTTACAATAGTGGCCTCCAGCATTTCAGGCGGGAAGGAGGCAGAGGCAGCTGCAGCATTGAACACCCCGAGGAGGTGGGGACTTAGTATTGTCTTAAAAGCTTTGTAATACTCCCCTGTTAGACCGTCAGGACCAGGGGATTTGTTGTTAGGTAAGACATCTATGGCTTTAAGTATCTCAAGAGTTGTGAAGGGTGAATTTAAGTCGTTGAGTTGATCTGTATTTAGTTTAGGAATGTCAACTTTAGATAGAAAGTCATCTATGCTAGTCAATGAGGGTTGTGGTGTTGATGCGTCATTTTTAAGGTTATACAGGGATTCGTAATATTCGCTGAAAGAATCAGCAATTTTTTGTGGATCCATTTCTTTTTTGTTGGTCTTGGGGTTTATCAGGTATGGGATCTTGGTTTTGAAACGTTGTCCTTGTATTTTACGTGCCAAGGCTTTCCCTGCTTTATTGCTAGTAGAATAAAAGGACAATTTCATTTTTCTTTCTGTTTGTTCGAATTTGTGTAGTAAAGTAAGTCTTAGATCATGTCTCAAATTTGCTAGTTTCATGTGGAGGGATGGGGTTGTGTGAGTTTTATTTTGGTCTTCTAAAGATCTAATTTCTTTTATTAGCGTATCTATCTGCAGCTGCCTCTGCTTTCTTAATCTGGCCCCTTGTTGAATGAACATTCCTCGGATGAATGCTTTATGAGCATTCCACACAGAAAAAAAAGAAATATCAGGGGTAGAGTTGATCTGGAAGTACTCAGAGAGATGGGCCTCCAGTAAAGTTTTGGTAGTAGGGTTATAGATTAGTTGAGCATTGGATCGCCACATGTATGCGTTGTGAACTGGGTTGCTGTCTTCTATAGTGAGAAGGACAGAGGCATGGTCTGACCATGTGATTGAGTTTATTTTAGTGTGTGATATTTTCTGGAGGAGCCATCTGTCCGACAGATACAGATCAATTCTACTATATGAGCGGTGCCTGTGGGAATAGAAAGAATAATCCCTTTCAGTAGAGTGTCTGCATCTCCAAACATCATAGATGTCATGGTGTCGAAGAAAGTTACTTAGGGATAAGGGTTTCCTGGCTTGCGTAGCAGTAGTATCTAATGTTGGGTCACAGACAATGTTGAAGTCGCCACAAATCAGCAGCAGACCTTGTTGGACTTTTTTGATCTTTTTCATTAGAGTGTTCAAAAAGTTAATCTGTCGTCTGTTGGGGACATATACATTGACCAGTGTATAGCAGGTGTTATTAATGTCACAAATTAGAATTATGTAGCGACCATTGTCATCGGTGATCTCCTGTCGTAGTTTAAAGGAAATGGAGTCTTTGATCGCAATCATAACTCCTTTCTTCTTTTCTTGCGCGTTGGAGGTAAAGTAGTGCTGAAATCCTTTAAATGTGCATTTAGGGGGAGCGTCTTTGCGGAAGTGTGTCTCCTGGACACACAGTATATCACAGCGTGAGTTCTGAGCCTCCTTTCCTAGAGAAAATCTCTTAGCCGGGTGGTTAAGCCCGTGGGCGTTTATTGTCAGTATTTTAATTGGCATTGTCTTCGTATGGTGGTGTGCTTAAGTCAAACGTTGGGGTGTACTCACTGGTATGGGCTTCCTGGAGTGAAGTCTTGGTAATGGTGTTGAGCTGCTGATGGGTAGGGTTGAAGGGATGAATTCTGATGAGAGTCTTTGTCAGCTGGTGTGATAGCTGGTAACGTGATGCGGTGCTGGATTCGTCTGAAAGAAAAGTTGCTGGAGACATTTCCTGCGGGGAAGACAAATGGGGAAATAAAGAAGAAAAAAAACATTTAACAGTTAAAAGGAGGGTCATTATAACCCATGTGCAGATCATATCTGCTCAGGTAGAAGGGGCTTGATGCCCGTGGCGAGGCTCCTGTGGACGGGGCCTGTGTTTCAGGCTGTTGATCAAAGCGGTCAAGGATCAAGTGTTAGTTGAAGGATAAGGCGCATGTGTTGATTAGTGGAAAATCAGGTGTGGCGGTTTTGCTGCCATTCTGGTGAAAGCCTGTGTGGGTTGCCGCCAGTTGGTTGAGGAGGTGGTTCGTCGGGGAGGATCTTCCATGTTTTTAGAAGCTGAAATCCTTTGTCGGGGGAGGAAATCACATGGTTAGTACCATCTTTGGTCACAATCAGTTTGGTTGGGAACCCCCATTTGTAACTGATGCTGTGGTTTCTCAATACTTTAGTTATGTTGTTCAAGTTTTTGCGCAGCTGTAGGGTGTGTTGTGACAAGTCCGCAAAAAATTGCAGTTCGGAATATTCTGTTCCTTGATGCTCCCCCTTCCTAGTAATTTGCATTAATCTTTCTTTGGACTGATAAAAATGCATGCGGAAAAGCACGTCTCTGGGGACGTGGTCTGGAATGAAGCTGGGCTTTGGGATGCGATGTATCCTGTCAATGGAAATCTCCAAAGGAAGGAGATCCGGCATGAGTGTAGATAGCATTTTAGTGGCATAAGGACGCAGGTCTGCTGGGCCTACTGTTTCAGGAATACCTCTCAATTTCACATTATTCCTCCTGGCCCTGTCTTCTAAGTCTGCCAGCTTTGCTTTCATCCAGGTCTGTTCTTCTTCTACGGTGTCATGGGCATCGATTATGTCATTAATCGTGGTGGCGTATTCCCCCATCTTAGTTTCCATATGGTCTACTCTGTCACCCACTGCAGCTAGTTCAGAGCCAAATCTCCTCATACATGACATCATATCTGAGTGTATGGTGCTGCGTAAGGAGATGAGCATGTCTTTCAGGGTCGTATCAAGAACAGGTTGATTTGTGGTGGGAAATGTGTTGATGGAGTCATGTAGCTCCCTGGTGTCATCTTGTGATTCATCATTTGGCCTCACTTCATGCTGTGAACTGCTATCCTCCAGTCTGCTCTTTGCCTTAGCTGGGCTTCTACCCAGGGGAGTTGATGCTTGCGAGTCTCCTGGAGAGTGCTGGGCATTGTTGTACTGCCGAACTGCGTATCTCTCTGGAGACCTGGAGAAGGAGAGAGGTGTGGAGGAGGAGGCACCAGTGCTACCATGGCTACGTTGTGGTAGAGGCGGTTTGAAGTACGCCGTCAGTTTTTTGGGCCCATGTTCGGCCCTTTTCCTCCTAGACATGCTGGTACGGTTTTGGGGATTTGACCGCCTAGTTGGAGGGGATTATGCACCGCTATACTCAGTGAGCCGCTTCGTTGACCCGTCCTGTGTAGGAGCTCCGGGCCTAAACCATCATGTTAGTTGAGGTCAAGACATGTATCCTCGCCATTGCCCCTTTTTAATTGTGCCAGTCAGGTGGCTATTTAGGCATCAGTGTGGGGACGGTTCTCCAGGCTTTATCAGGCCTGGTGTATGGTGTATGGGGGTTCGTATCCCGAGCGGAGCGGGTCAGAGAGGGTTAGGGTGTACTGGGTGAAGCAAGATGGCCGCCGGCTCCGGATGGTAGGCCGGAGCCGCGGACTTTCTTAGAGTCGGTGTCCGATGTCAGGTAGTCGTTCAGGTAACGATGTGGGGGGAGCTGTAATCTCCAGGTTGTAGTAGGCCTGGTGTGTGGGGGTTCGTATCCCAAGCGGAGCCAATTGAAGAGGATTAGGGTGTACTGGGGGCAGCAAGATGGCCGCCGGCTCCGGATGGTAGGCCGGAGCCGCGGACTTTCCTAGTGCTGGTGACCGCTGGTGTGCGCTCCGGACTAACTATAGAAGGGAGAGAAATAGATACTGTCCCGCTAGTGTCTCTTAGGGCAATTACTTCTGGGGGTGCCGGTGTTGGTGATAGGCAAGTATTACTCACTGCGTTCCGGTTTTAAGGTGAGGCCGGATCTGCAGGCCTTTAATATGGCGCCGGGACTTCAGGGATCAGAGCAAGCTGCAGTAAACCTTGTGGAGCCAATCTCTCTCCTGCTTATGGCCTCCGGTGCTATGGGAGTTGGTGGGTTGCTGTTATAGATGATCTCGGCGGAGAGTGAGGAGGACCGGCGGGCCCGCAGGCCTCAAGATGGCGCCGGGTGTCTTGTTAGGCAGCTCGTTCGCAGGCTCCAGGTCCGGCTAGGTACGCTTTTTCTGAAAAATGTCTCTCCAGGAGAGCTCTATAGCGTGTCCAGCAGTTATCCCAAGGTGGATGGGGTATTTTCTAGTTGGATTAAGCTGGGGATGTCGATGGATTCAACTAGTTGGTGTGGAGCGCAGCATCTACACATCCACCTCGCTTCGCATCCGGACACGCCCCCCGTTGTTACAACTTTTTTATGTTACATGGTATTTGTGCAACGTTTTTTTAAAAGCAATTTTTTTCTCCAAAAAAAAACATTTGCTTACCGGACACTTTCCCCCCTTCCTGCCCAGGACAATTTTCAGCTCTCAGCGCTGTCACACCTTGAATGACAATTGTGCAGTCATGTAACACTGTACACAAAGGACATTTTTATCATTTTTTTCACTCAAATAGAGCTTTCTTTTGGTGGGTTTTTGCTAAAAAAAAGGTAAAAAGACCGAACATTTTGGAGAAAAACTGTTTCATAGTTTGTTATAAAATTTTGAAAACAGGTAGTTTTTCTCCTTCATTGATGTGCACTGATGAGGCTGCACTGATGGCACTGATAGGCTGCACTGATATTCACTGATGGGTGGCACTGAGGAACACTGATGGGTGGCACTGATGGGCAATGATGGGTGGTACTGAGGGGCGGCACTGAAGGGCACTGATAGGTGGCACTGAAGGGCACTGATAGATGGCACTGATAGGCAGCACTGATGGGCACTGATAGGTGGCACTGGTGTGCACTGATGAGGCGGCACTGAGAGGTGGCACAGAGGTGGCATTGATGGGTGGCACTGAAGGGCACTGATGGGTGGCACTGATGGCTACTGATGGGTGGTACAGAGGGGCAGCATTAATGAGAACTGATAGGTGGCACTGAAGGACACTGATAGGTGGCACTGATGGGTAAACAGGTAATTTTGAAAAGAGGTAATTTTTCTCCTTCATTGATTTGCGCTGAGGAGGCTGCACTGATGGGTGGCACAGAGGAGCACTGATGGGTGGCACTGATGGGCAATGATGGGTGGTACTGAGGGGCGGCACTGAAGGGCACTGATAGGTGGCACTGAAGGGCACTGATAGGTGGCACTAATAGGCAGCACTGATGGGCACTGATAGGCTGCGTTGATAGGCACTGATAGGTGGCACTGGTGTGCACTGATGAGGTGCTACTGAGAGGTGGCACAGAGGTGGCACTGATGGGCACTGATGGATGGCACTGAAGGGCACTGATAAGGTGGCACTGATGGGCACTGAGAGGTGGCACTGGTGGGCACTGATGAGGTGGCGCTGAGAGGTAGCACTGATGAGTGGCACTGGTAGGTGGCACTAAAGGGCACTGATGGGCACTGGTGGGTGGCACTGGTGTGCACTGATGAGGCGCTACTGAGAGGTGGCACAGAGGTGGCACTGATGGGGGGCACTGAAGGGCACTGATAAGGTGGCACTGATGGGCACTGAGAGGTGGCACTAGTGGGCACTGATGAGGTGGCGCTGAGAGGTGGCACCGATGAGTGGCACTGGTAGGTGGCACTAAAGGGCACTAATGGGCACTGGTGGGTGGCACTGATGGATACTGAGTGGTACTGATAGGCACTGGAAGGTGGCACTGATAGGCAGCTCTGGAGGTAAATGGACGCCCTCCCGGCAATTAAGGACCAGCGCTGTAGCGGTCTTTCGGCTACAGTGCGGGGCGGGGGAGAGGGGTTAATGAATATTAATGTAAGAAAACACAATAAATAACCAAATTCTTTGGTAATATATAAAAGACGATGTTGTGAGCGAGCGTGTCGTATAAAAATCTGGTGGTGATGTATACGGGGAAAATGTCATTGAATAAAAAGGAGGGGGCTTGGTGAATTATAAATTAATAAAAAGGCGGTGCCTGAATTATAAATAGAATCAATAGGCGGAACCTCCAGCCGATTACGGCAAATACTAAATGACTTCATAAACTATGTGAATTACTTCAGACACTCAATGGCAGTGGCGGCCCATCCTAAGGGGGTGCATGGGCGCTGGCTCCCCTCCAGGCAGTCACTAAAAATAAAAAATAAAAAAAAGGTCCTTAAATGCACTGTGTTCGAACGCTGGACACGGTGCACTTATGGGAAGCGCCACGTCTATGCAATCACGAGATTGCAGACGTGGCGCTTCATTTGCGGGCGTTTAGCCCGCATTGCGGCGCTTTGTGAAGCACCGAGTAGCTTCCACCCGGGGCCTGTAGTATATATTAAAGAATAAAGAATAAAGAATAAAGAATAAAGAATAAAGAATAATTATATAAAAAATTATTATTATTATTATTATTGTTCTTCCTGTAGTATATATTACTGATTGATATCTAAGTTTGATGTCACTTCCTGTTTCTCTCTCCCATTGTGATGAAACAGGAAGTATGAGGAGCGGAATCGCTGCCTGTGGAAGGAGACATCGCAGGAGAGGACAAAAGCAAGGTAAGTACACACAGGCTGGAGGGACACAGGCTGGAGGGACACAGGCTGGACAGACACAGGCTGGAGGGACACAGGCTGGAGGGACACAGGCTGGACACAGGCTGGAGGGACACAGGCTGGACACAGGCCGGAGGGACACAGGCTGGACACAGGCTGGAGGGACACAGGCCGGAGGGACACAGGCTGGAGGGACACAGGCTGGACACAGGCTGGAGGAACACAGGCTGGACACAGGCTGGAGGGACACAGGCTGGAGGGACATAGGCTGGACACAGGCTGGAGGGATACAGGCTGGAGGGACACAGGCTGGACAGACACAGGCTGGACACAGGCTGGAGGGACACAGGCTGGAGGGACACAGGCTGGACACAGGCTGGAGGGACATAGGCTGGACACAGGCTGGAGGGACATAGGCTGGACACAGGCTGGAGGGATACAGGCTGGAGGGACACAGGCTGGATACAGGCTGGAGGGACACAGGCTGGACAGACACAGGCTGAAGGGACACAGGCTGGACACAGGCCGGAGGGACACAGGCTGGACACAGGCTGGAGGGACACAGGCTGGAGGGACACAGGCTGGAGGGACACAGGCTGGAGAGACACAGGCTGGAGGGACACAGGCTAAAGGTACACATGCTGGACAGACACAGGCTGGACACAGGCTGGACACAGGGACACAAGCTGGCTGCATTTGGTGGGACACAGGCTGGACACAGGCTGGAGAGACACAGGCTGGAGGGACACAGGCTAAAGGGACACATGCTGGACAGACACAGGCTGGATACAGGCTGGACACAAGGACACAGGCTGGACACAGGGACACAGGCTGGACACAGGGACACAGGCTGGCTGCATTTCATGGGACACAGGCTGAACACAGGGACACAGGAACACAGGCTGGCTGCATTTCATGGGACACCGGCTGAACACAGGGACACAGGCTGGCTGCATTTCATGGGACACGGGCTGGACACAGGGACACAGGGACACAGGGACACAGGCTGGCTGCATTTCATGGGACACCGGCTGAACACAGGGACACAGGCTGGCTGCATTTCATGGGACACGGGCTGGACACAGGGACACAGGCTGGCTGCATTTCATGGGACACAGGCTGAACACAGGGACACAGGGACACAGGCTGGCTGCATTTCATGGGACACAGGCTGAACACAGGGACACAGGCTGGCTGCATTTCATGGGACACAGGCTGAACACAGGGACACAGGCTGGCTGCATTTCATGGGACACCGGCTGAACACAGGGACACAGGCTGGACACATGGACACAGGTTGGACACAGGGACACAGGCTGGACACAGGGACACAGGTTGGACACAGGGACACAGGCTGGACACAGGGACACAGGCTGGACACAGGGACACAGTCTGGCTGCATTTCATGGGACACCGGCTGAACACAGGGACACAGGCTGGACACATGGACACAGGTTGGACACAGGGACACAGGCTGGACACAGGGACACAGGCTGGACACAGGGACACAGTCTGGCTGCATTTCATGGGACACAGGCTGGCTGCATTATTTGATGTGGCACAGGCTGCATGTAAGGAGGGACTCCGCTGGGGGCACCTGATGACATCTGGTGGTAGGTGACGTGGCTAGTGACACGCTCAGGGCTCCCATTGATTCTGCATTATGGTGAGTTGAATGATTTCATTTTATATTACAATGTAATAATAGAAATAATATGCTTCAATCATCCTGACACCATAACAACCATGGTGCCGGGATGATTGAAGCGCCAACACCAGGTGTTTGGAGTATCTTTATCTGCTGATTGTTAAACTTTCTAGAATACACACATTTCTATTGTTGTGTAGGATCTGGGCCTGCTGTCCCTCCATCCCTCTCTCCCTCTCCCTCCATCCCTCTCTCCCTCTCCCTCCATCCCTCCCCCCCCCCCTCTCCCTTCATCCCTCTCCCCCTCCCTCTCCCTCTCTCCCTCTCCCTTCATCCCTCTCCCCCTCCCTCTCCCCTCTCTCCCTTTCCCTCCATCCCACTCCCGCTCCCTCTACCTCCAACCCTCTCCCCCTCCCTCCATCTCTCTCCCCCTATCCCTCTCCCTCTATCCCTCTCTCCCTCTCCCTCCATCACTCTCTCCCTCTCCCTCCATCACCCTCTCCCCCTCCCTCCATCCCCCCATCCCACCCTCCCCCCTCCCTCCCTCCCCCCCTCCCCCCCCCCCCTCCCCCCTCCCCCCTCCCTTCCCCCCCTCTCCCCCTCCCTCTCCCCCCCCCCCCCCCCTCCCCCACCCCCCCCCCCCACCCCCCCCCCCCCCCCCCCCCCCCCCCCCCCCTCCCCCTCCCCCCTCCCCCTCCCCCCCTCCCCCTCCCCCCCCTCCCCCCCCCCCCCCCCCCCCCCCCCCCCCCCCCCCCCCCCCCCCCCCCCCCCCCCCCCCCCCCCCCCCCCCCCCCCCCCCCCCCCCCCCCTCCCCCTCCTCTCCCCTCTCCCCCATCCCTCCCCTCCCCCCTCCCTCCCCCTCCTCCCCCCCTCTCCCCCCCCCCCCCCCCCCCCCCCCCCCCCCCCCCCCCCCCCCCCTCTCCCCCCTCCCATCCCTCCCCCCCCTCCCCCCTCCCCCCTCCCTCCCCCCTCCCTCCCTCCCCCCATTCCCCCCCCTTTTCCCTCCCTCCCTCTCCCTCCCTCCCCCCCCCCCCCTCCCCCCCCTCCCATCCCCCCCTCCCTCCTCCCCCCCCCCATCCCCCCCTCCCCCCCCCCTCTCCCCCCCCTCCCCCCCCTCTCCCCTCTCCCTCCCCTCCCCCCCCCCCCCCCCCCCCCCCCCCCCCCCCCCCCCCAACCCCTCCCCCCCCCCCCCTCCCCCCCACCCCCCCCCCCCCCCCCATCCCTCCCCCCCTCTCCCCTCCCCCATCCCCCCCCTCCCCTCCCCCTCCCCCACCCATCCCTCCCCCTCCCCCCCCCCCTCCTCCCTCCACTCCCCTCCCCCCTCCCCCCCCATCCCCCCTCCCCATCCCTCCTCCCTCCCCCTCTCCCCTCCCCTCCCTCCCCCCCCCCCACCCCTCCTCCCTCCCCCCCCCCCCCCCCCCCCCCCCCCCCCCCCCCCCCCCCCCCCCCCCCCCCCCCCCCTGCCCCCCCCCCCCCCCCCCCCCCCCCCCTCCCCCCCGCCCCCCCCCCCCACCCCCCCCCCCCCCCCCCCTCAATCCCCCCCCCTCCCCCCCCTCCCCCCCCCCTCCCCCCTCCCCTCCCCCATCCCTCCCCCCCCCCCCTCCCCCCTCCCCCCCCATCCCCCCCCTCCATCCCCTCCCTCCCCCCCTCCCCCCCTCCATCCCTCCCCCTCCCCCTCCCCTCCCATCCCCATCCCATCCCCCCCTCCCCCCCCCTCCCTTCCCTCCCCCCCCTCTCCTCTCCCTCCCCTCCCCCCCCCCCCCCCCTCCCTCCCCCTCCCCCCCCCCTCCCCATCCCTCTCCCTCCCCCTCCCCCCCCTCCCCCTCCCCCCATCCCCCCCCCCCTCCCCCATTCCTCTCCCCCCCCCCCCCCCCCCCCCCCCCCCCCCCCCACCCCCCCCCCCCCCCCCCCCCATCCCTCCCCCCCCCCCCCCCCCCCACCCCCCCCCCCCCCCCCCCCCCCCCCCCCCCCCCCCCCCCCCCCCCCCCCTCCCTCCCCCCCCCCCCCCCCCCCCCACCCCCCCCCCCCCCCCCCCCCCTCCCCCCCCCCCCACCCCCCTCCCCCCCCCCCCCCCTCCCCCCCCCCCCCCCCCCCCCCCCCCCCCCCCCCCCCCCCCCCCCCCCCCCCCCCCCCCCCCCCCTCCATCCCTCACTCCCCCCCCCCCCCTCCCCCCCCCCTCTCTCTTCCCTCTCCCCCTCCCCCCCCTCCCCCTCCATCCCCTCCCTCCCCCCCCTCCCATCCTCCCCTCCCCCCCATCTCCCCCCCCCCCCCCCCCCCCCCCCCCCCCCCCCCCCCCCCCCCCCCCCCCCCCCCCCTCCCCTCCCCTCCCCCCATCCCTCCCTCCCCCTCTCCCCTCCACCCCCCTCTCCCCCCCCCCCCCCCCCCCCCCCCCCCCCCCCCTCCACCCCCCCCCCCCCCCCCCCCCCTCCCATCCATCCCCCCCCCCTCTCCATCCCCCCCTCCCTCCCTCCCCCCCCCCCCCCCCTCCCCCCCCCCCCCCCCCCCTTCCCACCCCCCCCCCCCCTCCCCTCCCCCCCCCTCCCCCCCCTCCCTTCCCTCATCCCTCCCCCCATCCCTCCCCTCCCCCCCCCCCTCTCCCCCTCTCTCCATCCTTCCCCCCCTCCCTCCCCCCCCCCCCCCCCCCTCCATCCCTCCCCCTCCCTCCATCCCTCCCCCCCCCCCCCCCCCCCCCCCCCCCCCCCCCCCCCCCCCCCCCCCCCCCCCCCCCCCTCCCCCCCCCCCCCCCCCCCTCCCCCCACCCCATCCCTCTCCCCCCCCCTTCCCCCCACCCTCCCCCCCCCCCCCCCCCCCCCCCCCATCCCTCCCCTCCCCCCTCTCCCCCCCTCCCCCCCCCCTCCATCCCTCCCCCCTCCCTCCCCCTCCATCCCTCTCCCCCCCTCTCCCTCTCCCCCCATCCCATCCCCCCCCTCCTCTCCCTCCCTCCCTCTCCCCCCATCCCTCTCCCTCCCCCTCTCCCCTCCCTCCCATCCCCCCCCCCCCCCCCCCCCCCCCCTCCCTCCTCCTCCCTCTCCCTCCCTCCCCTCTCCCTCCATCCCCCCCCTCCCCCCATCCCTCCCCACCCCCCCCCCCCCCCCCTTGTCCTCCCCCTCCCCCTCTCCCTCCCCCTCCCTCCCTCCCCCTCCCCCCCCCCCCCCCCCCCCCCCTCCCTCCTCCCCCCATCCCCCTCCCCCCCCTCCCCTCCCCCCCTCTCCCCCTCCCCTCCCTCCCCCCCTCCCTCTCCCTCCCCCCATCCCTCCCCCCATCCCTCCCCCTCCCTCTCCCCCATCCCTTTCCCCCCCCCCCTCTCCCTCCATCCCTCTCCCCCCCCCCCCCCCCCCTCCTCCCCCCATCCCCCCCTCCCCCCCATCCCTCCCTCCCCTCCATCCCTCTCCCCCCTCCCCCTCCCTCCATCCCTCTCCCCCTCCCTCCACCCCTCTCCCTCCATCCCTCTCCCCCTTCCTCTCCCTCCATCCCTCTCCCTCCATCCCTCTCCCCACCCCTCTCCCTCCATCCCTCTCCCCCTCCCTCCATCCCTCTCCCTCCATCCCTCTCCCTCCATCCCTCTCCCCACCCCCTCTCCCTCCATCCCTCTCCCCCTCCCTCCATCCCTCCATCCCTCTCCCTCCATCCCTCTCCCTCCATCCCTCTCCCTTCTCCCTCCCCCTCCCTCTCCCTCCATCCATCCATCTCCTCCCCTCCATCCCTCTCCCCCTCCCCTCTCCCCCTCCCTTCATCCCTCTCCCCCTCTCCCCCTCCCTTCATCCCTCTCCCTCCATCCCTCTCCCTCCATCCCTCTCCCCCTCTCTCCATCCTTCCCCCCTCCCTCTCCCTCCATCCATCCCTCCCCTCCATCCCTCTCTCCCTCCCTCCATCCCTCTCCCCCTCCCTCTCCCTCCCTCCATCCCTCCCCCCCTCTCCCTCCCTCTCCCCCACTCGCCATCCCTCTCCCTCCATCCTTCTCCCCCACCCTCCATCCCTCTCCCTCCATCCCTCTCCCCCTCCATCTCCCTCCATCCCTCTCACCCTCCCTCTCCCTCCATCCCTCTCCCCCTCCCTCTCCCTCCATCCCTCTCCCCCTCTCCCTCTCCCTCCATCCCACTCCCCCTACCTCTCCCTCCATCCCTCTCCCTCCATCCCTCTCCCTCTATCCCTCTCCCCTCCCTCCATCCCTAACCCCCTCCCCTACCCTCCATCCCTCTCCCCCTCCCTCTCTCCCTCTCCCTCCATTCCTCTCCCTCCATCCCTCTCACCCTCCCTCTCCCCCTCCCTCTCCATCCATCCCTTTCCCCCTCCCTCTCAGACGCTAACCACACCACCTTAGAGCCACGCCCACTATTTTGCTGAAACCCACGCCAATTTTCACCAAGTGGGAGGGGTCAAAATGGAAGGGCGGGTTTTACCACAACTGTCAATTTTCAGAGCTCTTTAAACTTAGGTGATTTCTTACCAAATATACAAATATCTCCCAATCAGATTTGGGCCTCATGTACACTGTTGGGTTTACTGATGTTTAATGTGAAAGCAGATAAATCGCATTCAGGACGATCGTTTACAGGCATTTCAAACGCCAAACGCTTGTAAACGCGTGTAAACATTAAGACGCGGTGTTGCACCCGAGAGCCGACTTAACTGATCCGACTTTCAGCCCATTGATTTGAATAGAAGCCGCATCCAAGTCTGATCATCATGATCCAAGTTGTGGTGTGACTTGTGCTCTGAGGATCTTGAAGGGGAACCCCACACCAAAATAAACAAAGAAATGCTGTGGGGCCCCCCCAAGATCCAGGCATGTCAGGAAGGGGGGGGCGAGTGAGTGACCCCCCTCCCCCTCCTGGACCATACCAGGCCACACACCCTCAACATGGGGGGCTGTGGGTGCTTTGGGGCAGAGGGGCTCTGCACCTCATGCTACCAGTAGTGACACTGACCCTAGCCAGATGCAAACTAATCAGAAAAGATGAGAAGGGAAAAAATGTCAGTGGCCTCCACCTGTAAAACCTTTCCTGTTTTGGAGGTCGTCTTATTGTTGCACCTGTTATCAAACCAGCTGAAACTGATTAACAACCCCCTCTGTGTACACCCCTCCCCCCTCTGTATACACCCCTCCCCCTCTATGTACACCCCTCCCCCTCTGTGTACACCCCACCCCCCTCTGCACACCCCGTCCCCTCTGTGTACACCCCACCCCCTCTGTGTACACCACACCCCCCTTTGTGTACACCCCTCCCCCTCTGTGTACACCCCTCCCCCCTCTGTGTACACTCCACCCCCCTCTGTGTACACCCCTCTGCACACCCCGTCCCCCTCTGTGTACACCCCTCCCCCTCTTTGTACACCCCACCCCCTCTGTGTACACTCCACCCACCTCTGTGTACACCCCCTCCCCCTCTGTGTACACCCCACACCCCCGCACACCCCGTCCCCTCCTCTGCACACCCCGTCCCCCCCTCTGCTACTTACCTGACCAGATCAATATCCCAGGAGTTTCATTTGACTTGATACTCTGATTAAAAAGTGTTCCTTTTATTTTTTTGAGCAGTGTATATAGATATATATTTTACCTGCTTACCGACCAGCCGCCGTCATTATATTGCAGCGGGTTGGCTCTCCTAGGCGAATCGCCGTAGGTGTACGTCGGCCACTTTAAGAGCGGTGCGCAGTGTGGTGCTGGAGTCGATTTGCGTGGCTGGCAGCTGTGATGTCCTCCACAGAGAGCCAGAAACGGGGATGTGTGTATGTAAACAAAGAGATCCCCGTTCTGACAGGGGTGTAGAGAGAGATCTGCTGTTCCTGGTGATGAGGAACAGCGATCTCTCTCCTCCTCCTGTCAGTCCCCTCCCCTACACAGTTAGAAACACCTCCCTAGGACACACTTAGCCCCTTGATCGCCCCCTAGTGATAACCTCTTCTCTGCCAGTGACATTCACACAGTAATCAGTGGCTATTTTTCGCTTTGATCGCTGTATAAATGTCACTGGTCCCAAAAAAGTGTCAAAAGTGTCCGATGTGTCCGCCGCAATGTCACAGTCCCGCTAAAATTCGCTGATCGCCGCCATTACTAGAAAAAATAAATACAAATGCCATAAATCTATCCCCTATTTTGTAGACGCAATCAATATAAGCTTAGTGAGATTTTTATTTTATTTTTTAATATATGTGGAAGATTAAAAATCGGCCTCAACCGAGGAAGAAATTTGTTTTTTTAACATTATTTTTTTTGGGGATATTTATTATAGCAAAAAGTAAAAAAAAATGTTTATTTTTTTTAAAATTGTCGCTCTTTTTTTTGTTTATATCGCAAAAAATAAAAAACGCAGAGGCGATCAAATACCACCAAAATAAATCTCTATTTATGGGGGCGGGGAAAAGGACGTAAATTTTATTTGGGTACAACGTCACACGACCGCGCAATTGTCAGTTAAATTAACGCAGCGCCGTATCGCAATAAATGCAGAGGGGGAGGGGCAAATCCTTACGGTCTGTAAGTGGTTAAAGAATTTGTTACTGTGGATCTTTTTTTTTTTTTAGCTGATTTTGTAATTTGCTTTGATTTGGGAAGGTAATTGATGATTTGTATTGGCTGTACTCAGCTGGTTGTCTCTGGGGGAGGGTCTTCTGGCCTCGGAATAGGGAAAGTCCGTTGTCTTGGTGCTTCTGGTGACACTTCCACTATCTGGTTTCTCGGATAAAACTGTGATTTTCATATCCTGGGATTTTTTTAATTAAATACTTTTATTTACTGACTAATTATTGTCGTTGTTGTTGGAGAACCAGTTTTCCTCCTGAGTTGTTTGTTCATTGCTGGCTTTGTATGCGCTGGGCTGGTTTGGTTAATGAACTGTCTGTCCAGCCCAGACTTCTGTCCTTTGTCTTACATGTTTCTTGGAAAGGTTCAGGTCTTGTAAAAATCATCGTTCATCAGTTTTTATAATTTTATATAGAAATCCCCTGACACTCTGAGGAAATAGATACCTAACACGTCACGCTTTGAAATCGCACACGCTCGTAGAATGGCAACAAACTGCGATACGTAAAAATCTCCACAGGCGACGGTTTAAAAGTATTTACAGGTAACCAGTTTAGATTTACAAAGGGGAGCTAATGCTGGAATTATTGCTCTTGCTATAATGTTCGTGATGATACCTCACGTGTGGTGAGAACACTATTTACATACAGCATGTGTGCGCAACCTATGTATGCGTTCACCTCTGCACACGGGGACACTTTACATTTTATTTTTATTATATTTTATTATTATTTTTTATTATTATTATTATTTATTAATAATATTATTTTTACACTGCCCCCCTTTTTATTATTATTATTATTTATTTATTTTAATTATTTTTTAATAACATTTTTTACACTCCGCCCCTTTTTTATTATTATTTATTTCATTTCTTTTTTATTAGTATTATTTATTATTATTATTATTATTATTATTTATTATTATTATTATTATTTTTACACTGTACTTTCTTTTTTTTTTTTTTATTTTTGATCACTTTAATTCCCATCACAAGAAATGTAAACACCCCTTGTGATAGAAACAAACCATGACAGGTCCTCTATATGGAGACATGTGGGGTCTATAAGACCCCCAGATCTCTTCTCTACCCTTAAAAGCCTGGGATAAACAAACAAAAAATCATTGATCTCAAGCTTTCCATGCTTGTAAGCCAAGGACCAAACAAATGTTGGTAGAGTTGCCGATGTTCGGGAGACCTCGTAGGGAAGGAGTAGGATGGAGGAGAGCTGGCAGGGAAGAGCGCACCCAAACAGACATGTACCAGCAGCTTCCCTGAGCAGCTCTGCATGTGGAGGAAATTAAACAGTACTACAGACTACCCCTGTGCCTGCCTACCCTGGTGACTCCCCTGTGCCTGCCTGCCCATGTGACTTCCCAATGCCCTGACCTGGTGACTCCCACTGTGCCCTGACCTGGTGACTCCTCTGTGCCCTGACCTGGTGACTCCCCTGTGCCCTGACCTGGTGACACCCCCATGCCCTGACCTAGTGACTCCCCTGTGCCCTGACCTGGTGACACCCCTGTGCCCTGACCTGGTGACCCCCCTGTGCCCTGACCTGGTGACTCCCCAGTGCCCCGACCTGGTGACTCCCCTGTGCCCCGACCTGGTAACCCCCCTGTGCCCCGACCTGGTTACCCCCTGTGCCCTGACCTGGTGACCCCCCTGTGCCCTGACCTGGTGACCCCCCTGTGCCCTGACTTGGTGACTCCCCTGTGCCCTGACCTGGTGACTCCACTGTGACCTGACCTGCTGACCCCTCTGTGCCCTGACCTGGTGACCCCCCTGTGCCCTGACCTGGTGACCCCCCTGTGCCCTGACCTGGTGACTCCTCTGTGCCCAGACCTGGTGACTCCACTGTGCCCTGACCTGGTGACCCCTCTGTGCCCTGACCTGGTGACTCCCCTGTGCCCTTACCTGGTGACCCCTCTGTGCCCAGACCTGGTGACTCCACTGTGCCCTGACCTGGTGACTCCCCTGTGCCCTGACCTGGTGACTCCCCTGTGCCCTGACCTGGTGACTCCCCTGTGCCCTGACCTGGTGACTCCCCTGTGCCCTGACCTGGTGACTCCCCTGTGCCCTGACCTGGTGACTCCCCTGTGCCCTGACCTGGTGACTCCCCTGTGCCCTGACCTGGTGACCCCCCTGTGCCCTGACCTGGTGACCCCCCTCTGCCCTGACTTGTTGACCCCCCTGTGCCCTGACCTGGTGACCCCCCTGTGCCCTGACCTGGTGACTCCTCTGTGCCCAGACCTGGTGACCCCTCTGTGCCCTGACCTGGTGACTCCCCTGTGCCCTTACCTGGTGACCCCTCTGTGCCCAGACCTGGTGACTCCACTGTGCCCAGACCTGGTGACTCCCCTGTGCCCTGACCTGGTGACTCCCCTGTGCCCTGACCTGGTGACCCCCCTGTGCCCTGACCTAGTGAATTCCCTCTGCCCTGACTTGGTGACTCCCCTGTGCCCTGACCTGGTGACACCCCTGTTCCCTGACTTGGTGACTCCCCTGTGCCATGACTTGGTGAAACCCCTGTGCCCTTACCTGGTGACCCCCCTGTGTGCTGACTTGGTGACCCCCCTGTGCCCTGACCTGGTGACCCCTCTGTGCTCAGACCTGGTGACTTCACTGTGCCCTGACCTGGTGACCCCCCTGTGCCCTGACCTGGTGACCCCTCTGTGCCCAGACCTGGTGACTCCACTGTGCCCTGACCTGGTGACCCCTCTGTGCCCTGGCCTGGTGACCCCTCTGTGCCCTGGCCTGGTGACACCCCTGTGCCCTGCCCTGGTGACTCCACTGTGCCATGACCTGGTGACCAGACTGTGCACTGACCTGGTGACTCCCCTGTGACCTGCCCTGGTGACCCCCCTGTGCCCTGACCTGGTGACCCCCTGTGCCCTGACCTGGTGACCCCCTGTGACCTGCCCTGGTGACCCCCCTGTGCCCTGACCTGGTGACCCCCCTGTGCCCTGACCTGGTGGCTCCCATGTTTAATTTCAGTTGAAGATTTGTGCATATCCCAAGTTTGAATTGGGCATCTGTGCAGAAAGAAGCCGGCCCAAGTCTCACATTAAGCAAATATGTTTTTATATTTAATCTATTATTTATTGCTATTTCTAAAAATAATTGTTATATTAACGTCTCGCTGATCACACCGATGTTCCGGAAGATGTAGATCTGAGAATTATTTCCGGAGTTCCCCTGAGATCATTTACTTTCCATTCAAAAGGTATCACCACCACAGTTGTCAGGGAGGGAAGGCTTGCCCATAGTGTAGACAATGTTTCCAGGCGCATACGTTAGGTAGTGAGGGGGGGAGGAGGACTGAAATTCCCCTTTTGGGTAAAGCTCCGCAGTAAGGAAGGGCATGCCAATAAACATCATGGCTCCTCTGATCTCCTGTGCACAGGCTAATACATGTTCCCTTTTGCACTTGCAGAATTTGGGCACAAACGTGCGCATCTGTGCAAGCGCCCATACCCGCGCACACCCGCACTCACGTGTACTTGTGACAGATGTTGGCACCAAATGGGCTATTTATACTGGGCCAGTGCTCAGGATCAGCGTTGCTTTGTCCTCAGCCTCCTGTATATCCTGTGATTCTGTATCCTGATCCCAGTTGCTGACCCGGCTTGTCTTGACTCCTCTCTGAACTCTGCCTGCACTGACCTCGGCTTGTCCCCTGACCTCTGCTTCATTGCACTGGCGGCTTGTGCTCAATATTTTAGGGGGGCAGCAAACAAACCCCCCCCTCACTCACACCACTGCCACCACCCCCGTGGGAGATGGACGGGAAGGTGGCCTTATCTTAGGAGATGATGAGGATCGAGGACGAGGGGTAGGGCTGCTCCTCCTCGCTCTAGCCGAGGGAAAAGCTGGAGCTTCTTCTCCCGGCTAAATAGACATTGCTTCTCCTCCCGGCCAAACAGGAAGTGGGTCCCGAGACCCAATTCGCCAGAAGTCCTAAGACTTCCTGATTGGCCGGGAGGAGATTCAGGAAGACAATAGTGAATATTAATTGACACACAACTGAGTGTGGGCTCAGGGTGCAGTGCTCTGCCGAGCCCACCCTTTTGTGAAGGCAATTAGAGCCTCAGGCTCTAATCATGTGCATCCAAAAAAAACTTAAATTGAAATCCATGTGTCCGGTGCCCTGCATGTAGATTAGGGGGCCGGACGCATGGATTAGGGGGGACGGCATCCCCTGATGGATAGGCCACCACTGCTCCATTGCAATCAGTGTTGCAACAGACGATAAAAGTAAATAATATGTGGCGCTACCTAACCCAAAATGAACTACAATGTATAATAGAAATAAATAGGAGAGATATCTAAACACAATCTACAAAATTGCATCAGATAAGTAAATCTTCAAGTGTGCAAATAAGTGCAAAAAACTTCAAAAGTGCAATGTTGCGATATTAAATAACCAAAATTTAATTGAGTACTTCTTGTGCAATAATAAGTGATAAATGCAATAATAAGTGCAATAATAAATAATGCAATTAATGGAGAAATAATAACAAATAACGTGTCCAAAATGAATTTAAATAAATAAGAACTCTCAGCATTAGCATTCCAATCTCCTTGCAATAGTTCATATGTGAAAAAACGTGCAATAAAGTGCAAGTGCAGCAAACGATCGATGTGTACAGACAAACGGGCAATGCCTATTCCGTCCAATCCGGGGGCGCGCCACCTTTTTCCCCCCAGCCTCTCACCTCTAGCAACGGCCCCTACAGGCCTAGTTGAGCTTTGGATCGACAAACGATTTCCTCAATCGATCGGTCTCATGGGGGGTCACAGTATCCAGCAAGATCCAGTACGACACTCCGATCTCCAAACTCCAGACTCAGCGTTTATAACCCAGATATAAGGTGAAAGAAAATAGGGGGGGCTCCAATGTGTAATATTTAAAAAAATAGGTTTATTCCAGCACACATATTTACTTACATTTTAAAAAACAAAAGCAAGCAGATCAAACACGAGTACTTCCGGTCTCGGGTCGCCACCGGAAGTGACGACGACGCCTGGCTCCTCCCTGAAGCATTGCGTCACTGCTCACGTGACTTTATCAAAGGGTCAAGGAGTCAGGTGTCAACAAACTGGCTTATATAGTCCCTTCCGCTGTCATAGCAACAGCGGTGCATAAATAACATTAGCTTCAATTAAAATTCATTGAATAATACAAGAATATTAAAAGGCAACATAAAATCTTCACTAAAATTAATAAAGTATTAAAAAGCGAATTAAAATATAACGCAATCATTTTCTGCGCGATTCTAAAATCAATTCATACAATATACTATAGATGCCATCTGGTGGTGGAAAAAATGTATCTACATACAGCAAATCCTACAAAGCTCACTGTTGGCATCTAGTGGAAATAGAGAACCTTACACTTTTAGAAATAGTACTAAGATAGGAGAGGACCTCCAAGTCTCACCGATGACATCTAGTGGAAATACACCAAATGACATCTCCAAAAAAGATAGACATCTGATAAATTGCTCTGGAGAACCATAAGAAAAGCTGGTAAAACTCTTAATAAATAAGGATAAAGAATCTAATAGTTCAATATAATCAGGGAAACAGAGCCCCCAGCACCATCTAGGGGTTAAATAATAAATTCCATCTACAAAAACAATGAGTATCACCTAAAAAAAAGATACACTTAAAAACCACAAAAAAAAAAAAAACATATTCAATACACATATTAATAATTTGATAAAAAACAATTAAGCTCAAATTCGACGTTGTGTCCCAGAGGTGTCAAAGTGCGTAATTCATATATCCATCAGGACTCAGCTTGGCTAATCCTAATTATTTTATTATTACCCCTCCATTGGGACTTTTCAATCCCACAGACTTGCAATGATGAGGGGGTCGCTTTTATGATATTTTGCATAATGTCTTGACAGACTGTGCTTCTCGAAATAATTAGGATTAGACAAGCTGAGTCCCGATGGATATATGAATTACGCACTTTGACACCTCTGGGACACAACGTCAAATTTGATCTTAATTGTTTTTATCAAATTATTAATATGTGTATTGAATATATGTTTTTTTTTGTGGTTTTTAAGTGTATCTTTTTTTTTTAGGTGATGCTCATTGTTTTTGTAGATGGAATTGATTATTTCACCACTAGATGGTGCTGGGGGCTCTGATTCCCTGACTATATTGAGCTATTAGATTCTTTATCCTTATTTATTAAGAGTTTTACCAGCTTTTCGTATGGTTCTCCAGAGCAATTTATCAGATGTCTATCTTTTTGGAGATGTCATTTGGTGAGTTGCAACATAATTGCAACTACACCACAAAATACATTCCTCTACTTTTCCTGAGTATGGCGATACCACATGTGTGAGACTTTTACACAGCCTGGCCACATAGAGAGGCCCAACATTGAGGTAGCACCTTCAGGCGTTCTACAAGCATAAATTGCACATCTCATTTCTCAACCACCTATTACATTTTTGAAGGCCCTGGAGCACCATGACAATGGAATTGTCCACAAAATGACCCAATTTTGGTAAGAAAACACGCCAACGTATATTCTATGAGGCATAATGAGTCTTTTGAACGGTTCATTTTTTTCCAGAAGTTTTTGGAAAATGTGGAAAAAAATGAAAATGCATTTTTTTTTTACACAAAGTTGTCCATTTATAAGATATTTTTAACACATAGCATGTACATAGCAAAAATGACACCCCAAAATACATTCTGCTACTCTTCCTGAGTATGGCGATACCACATGTGTGAGACTTTTACACAGCCTGGCCACATACAGAGGCCCAACATTAATGTAGCACTTTCAGGCGTTCTACAAGCATAAATTGTACATCTCATTTCTCAACCCCCTATTACACTTTTGAAGGCCCTGGAGCACCAGGACAATGGAATTGTCCACAAAATGACCCAATTTTGGAAAGAAAATACGCCAACGTATAATCTATGAGGCATAATGAGTCTTTTGAACGGTTCATTTTTTTCCAGAAGTTTTTGGGAAAATGTGGAAAAAAATGAAAATGCATTTTTTTTTACACAAAGTTGTCCATTTATAAGATATTTTTAACACATAGCATTTACATAGCAAAAATTACACCCCAAAATACATTCTGCTACTCCTCCTGAGTATGGCGATACCACATGTTTAAGACTTTTACACAGCCTGGCCACATACAGAGGCCCAACATCCAAGTAGAGCCTCCAGGCATTCTAGCAGCATTAATTACATAGTTACATAGTTAGTCAGGTTGAAAAAAGACACAAGTCCATCCAGTTCAACCACAAAAAAAAAAAAAAAAAAAACATACAATCCGATATACCCAATTCTATACCTACGAAAAGCCCCAGAAGAGCATGATATCCTTTCCTGACTACCGATCACATTTTTGAAGGCCCTTCATATTTCTAACACATAGCAGGTACATACCAAATATCAAAAGATTACCTGTGGTTTTAGAAGTGCAGTGGTCCACAGAGGAGAGCATCGGTCCAGGCAGCAGGCAGGAATGAGGTCAGCGACAGCAAAAGCAATCATCCAGGCAGCAGGCAGGAATACTGTCCATAGTTCGTACAGGCAGAGATACTGTCAGCACAGCCAGAGCACAGACAAAGCACAGCCAGAGCACAGACAAAGCACAGGTCAAGGTAGAAGGCAGAGGTGTCCCGGCAGAAATACTGTCCAAAGTCAGGAGAGGCAGCAGGCAGCTATATGGTGAATGTATTGGTCCAAACAGCAGGAAGAAACATGGTCCATAATGTCATGGGTCATTACAGGCAGCAATATGGTCAGCGCAGCCAAAGTATTGGTCCAGGCAGCAGGAAGGACCATCAAGCTTAGGGCCAGGGGTAGACATGTGCACAACAAAAAAATTTGTTTATTTTCGTTTCGTTTTTTTTCGTTTCCGAGAAAAAATTGTTTTTTTTCGTTTCGTTTTTTTCGTTTCCGTTGATTCGTAACGATTCGTACATTCGTAAGTCGTCGTTGTTCGTATTCGTAACGATTCGTACATTCGTAAGTCGTCGTTGTTCGTATTCGTAACGATTCGTACATTTGTAAGTCGTCGTTGTTCGTATTCGTACATTTGTAAGAGTTATTTTTCGTTGATTTGTTTTTTCGTTAATTAAATTTTCGTTCATTAGTTTATTCGAAATTCGGATGCATTCGTAGTTATTCGTACATTCGTAACATTCGTAACATTCATAGATTCGTAATTGGAGCATAATTCATAATTTTATGTAATGTGTATGCTATTATTACATTTTAATAATTTATCGAAAAAAAAAGTTACGAATCGAAAAAAAAAGTTACGAATCGAAAAAAAGTTACGAATGTACGAATTTTTTTGTTCAATCCATTCATTACGAATCGAAAAAAAAAAAAAAAGCTACGAATCTAAAAAAAAAAAAGTTACGAATCGAAAAAAAAAGTTACGAATGTACGAATTTTTTTGTTCAATCCATTCGAAGCACGTTAAGCAGCACCATTGTAAGGGACACGTAAAATTACCAATTCAACAAAAAAAAAAGTTACGAATGTACGAATTTTTTCGTTCATTTTCGTTGTTCCTTTTTTCGTTTTTCGTTGTTTGGTTTTTCAGATTTTCGTTGCTTTTCGGATTTGTTCGAACGATTCGTTAATCGGATTCGTACGATTCGAACGATTCGTTATTCGGATTCGTACGATTCGAACGATTCGTTCATTCGTACGAAAACGAACGAACGAAAAAAACGAAAAAAAACGAAAAACTAAAAAAAAAACGAAACGAATTGCACATGTCTAGACAGGGGTAGAGGCTTCTCCCACCCAAATTGCTTTGAAGCCTCCGGGCAACCAGACCCTGTTCTCGGACCACAGAAAACGAAAAACAGTTTTTCTCTACTCAGAACGCTATTCTGATGCGCCTCACATATGTGTGCACTAAAGTAGATGGCCAAAAGATCAGTCCAAGTGGCAGGAAAAAACATAGTCGATTAACAGGCCAAGGTCGGTGCACGTGGAAGTCAGAAACATGGTTTAAATCGGCAAGCAAAGACATTGTCGGTAAACAGGCCAGGGTCAGTTAATTAAAGGGGTTGTAATGGTAAAAGTACTTTCACCTTAATGCATTCTATGCATTAAGCTGAAAAAACATCAGACAATACCGGCCACCCAGCCCTTCTGTTTTACTTACCTGACTCCTGGAATGTCCCGAGCTCGCCCCCGACATCCTCTTCACCACTCAGCCTGGCTGTTGATTGGTTTGCCATGGTTCACGCTGCTGTCAATGACATCCAATAAAGCGGCACGCCGGGGGGCAGGGCCGAGTGATACAGTGAGCAGGTATGACCGCCCGCTGTATCACGGCAGCGCACCCGCAAGCACTCCACACCATGAGGAGGAGCTTGCATGAAGGTGTTGAGTCCTTGCGGGGGGGGAGCCGAGACAGCCGCCGAGGGACCCCAGAAGACCAGGTTCGGGGCCACTCTGTGCAAAACGAGCTGCACAGTGGAGGTAAGTATAACATGTTTGTTATTTAAAAAAAAAAAAATTATCTCTAGTGATCCTTTAATATGGAAGGTAGTAACAGGGTAGCAGGCAAATGGGGAAATGGCAGTCTGTTAATAATAAGGGGAACTAATATTGGATGGATGTATGATAGTTTTTGAAGCAATCTCCGATGCACAGGCCAGGTTGGTCGATTGTCCCCACCCCCTTTCCTGACAGGCCGGCTGCGTGCTCGGATAAGGGTCTGATATGGATCTGGGGGGAACCCCCATGCAGTTTTTTCGGCTTAGGGATTCCCCTTTAAATCCATACCAGGCGACGGGGCTAGTGAGGTGTCAATCTCGCCAAGGGAGGCGGCGGCATTGACTTCCTTCGCTAGTCCCGTCTACCTGGAGTCACGTTCAAAATGAACGGACTTTACTCCGTGTGTCGGCAAGTCCGTTCATTTCAAAAGTCCGGAGGACATCTGCCAAAACTCCGGCGGATTGTCTGCCCGATCTAGTCCGGAAAAGTCCGGGCGTGTGTGGGCAAGTCCACATGTTCGGAAAGTCCGCCGGATAGTCCGGCCGAAAAGTCCGATCGTGTGTACGCGGCATTACATGAACTTCAAAAGGTCCACCACAGGGTTCATGAGTCCCTCCTGGACCCTGACACAATAACCAGTTTACATTCTTTCTAACCAGGTGACTGGGTCGTTGTAAAGAAGCTTCAGGGACGAGACCAGGTCAGACACTGCAAGAAGCTGCTCAACTACACCAAAGGATGAGGAGTATCTTTGTTTATTTATATTTTTAAAGTGTATTTTCCAACTAGCTAAGAAAGTGAACAGGACACATGGTTGGGTCTACTCTGAGTCTCCACCGAGCTCTAGTGCCCCAGCGATGATGGCAGTACATGATAAATGTGATGTTCATATTGGTATGATAAGTTTTGACAAACTAGTAAAATCCAAACAGACACTTGAAAGGAAGTTCCCACAGTCCATAAAAAGAAATTGTCCCCCCTGAGATGGTGGGGTTTTTAGGCAGCAATATATGTTAGAGGTAAGTGTAAAGTGACCAATATTAAATGGAGGACACAAACTTGTCAAAAAAGGTTTAGTATTTATTCATGTCAAACAACTGACAAGTAGAGTAAAAAACATGAGCCCATACAGAAAGTATAAAAATTGCAACTATAAAATACACACAGATGAGAAACCAACAGGTGACACCCAACACCTCTACTGATGAACCAGAGGGGTTTGGTGTGGTAAAGAATCTGACGCGTTTCGACCCCGTGACAGTTTGGGTCTTCTTCAGAGTGGTCTGTCTGTTGGAATAAAGATAGACAACATAGTAACAACTTATTAAGTCAAATGTTGAGTGTTGGTAAATATGTCATATTTATCTCCCTGCATATTGGCCTGGAGAGAGTAAGACTATGGTGCGCATATTTACCAGAATGTGAGTAGTTGGACAATTAGTCTGTATGGGAATTCTTTAAAATCCATTCATCTTCACCAAGGGGACTCCCAGATGCAGCTCCCAAGTGTAGGTCTAAGCAGGATAAGCGTCCGCCCCATGTGTGACTTACAGGGGGTCACACTAAATGCTGAATCACCCCAAGTAAGGCACCGGAGATCCAGGCGATGGGGAGGGGAAAAGGAGGTAAAGGGGGGACAACGACACACCTGCGGTGGAAAGAGACCCCCGAATCAGACCAAAACAACACCTGTAGACATCATAAATGTGAAAGAGGTGGGTTAGTACCTCACTATATGTAGGGTGTAGAATCTAGGAGTTTTAGTTGCTATTAGGCCTCTATATTATATATATTATATATGGCAGCAGAGTTAGTAAATGGTCACAGGGATGTAGATACCATATTGGATAAATCTATGTCACAGAATTCATCTAGATTTTCAAGGGGAACTGTGTTTTAGAAGAGGAAGAAAAAAAAGGGCAACTCATCAATTTGTTTGTTCTTATATTAAAGAAGGTCCTCAGTAGTTGGCCTTTGGGAATTGGAATAAATATAGAAGAAACTAGGAAGGGAGGGAAAGCGCAGAAAGGGAAGAAGGAAGACTAGATGGTATTGTATATGGCGCGCTCACACACAAGGCCCAAATCGTATAAGAAAAGGAAAAATAGGAACAGAGGGAAAGAAAGAAATGAGAGAACGGAAAAAGAAAAGAGGATGAGGGGCAGGGGGAGAAGTTGTGCAAAAGAGGAGGGTATGGGATGGTGAAGGGTAAAAGGGGAGTTAGGGGCAGTGCAAGGGAAGAACTGGACAGCAAAGAGGAAATAGATGAATAGTGGGGTTCATATAGGGTGGGATAGGGTGAATGCAGTGAAAAGTGTGTGGGAGTGTGAGTGGGTGAGAATATTTATAAATATATGTGAACCTGTGGGGGTGAGAGGGGGGATCCGGTTGAACGGGGGGAATAGGGGAAGAACGAAGAGGGGGTGGGGGGGGGAAAGGGGGAAAAGGAAAATGTGATATAGATGAAGAATATAAATATGAGAGATAAAATAAAAATAATAATAAATGTAAATGATAATAATAATAATGATGATGAAATATATGTGAAAGAATTATGGATAATATGAATGGATATGGGTAAATGTGCATAAAAAACAATGTGGGACTATAGAAGAAACTAGGAAGGGAGGGAAAGCGCAGAAAGGGAAGAAGGAAGACTAGATGGTATAGTGAGGCACGGAATGTATGACTGCAGGGAATGGAATGCAGGGCCGGGCATGACAGTGGTGACTAAGGGCTACAAGGGGTTAATTGGTAAACTGATAGAGATGAACAGGAAGGGGTTTGGCTGTGAGGTTAATTTTGGAAGGAAGGGGAGGGCTGATATAAAGGTGGGGGGTGGAGTCAGGTGGTCACTTTCAGGAGTGTAACGAACAGAGGAGGCAGTTTTTCCCACCCTCCCTCCCTAAATTTGGATGTTTTTGGTTTTGGGTGTTCCTGCTTTCGTTTTTGTATTTCAGGTATCGTGGGAAGGAGTCATGACAGCGCATTGGATCCGAAAGATGGGCGGTGTTTTGGTGGTCTTTGACGGTGACGGTGTATCAGAGGTGATCGTAAATGGGTGGGGGGCTCATAGTGTAACTGCCCCTCCTGGGTATTCCTGAACGGTGGAGGGAATACTTGTTTGTTCACTGACGGAGGCCTGGTAAAATGTGTAATGTGTACCGCAGTGACCTTGTTGCTTGGCAACAAGTTTGTTCACCGTCAGAGATCACCAGACTGGGTTGTACAGTTATATCTTGTGATGTTTATGTTTATGGTTATTTATATATATATATATATATATATATATATATATATATATTTTTTATTTATATATATTTATATTTTGGTTGGAGTGTATTTAATTGGTTAATAAAGGCTGTCGTGGCCAATTTTACTCCAAAAGCAAGGTGTGGTCTCATCCTTTATAAAAGGGGGATTATAAGGTTGGGGTATTATGGCCATGTTGGTATAAGCATAAAAAGGGGACATTTAGGCTACACTGGTCATGTATATGGTGCGCTCACACACAAGGCCCAAATCGTATAAGAAAAGGAAAAATAGGAACAGAGGGAAAGAAAGAAATGAGAGAACGGAAAAAGAGAAGAGGATGAGGGGCAGGGCGAGAAGTTGTGCAAAAGAGGAGGGGATGGGATGGTGAAGGGTAAAAGGGGAGTGAGGGGCAGTGCAAGGGAAGAACTGGACAGCAAAGGGGAAATAGATGAATAGTGGGGTTCATACAGGGTGGGATAGGGTGAATGCAGTGAAATGTGTGTGGGAGTGTGAGTGGGTGAGAATATTTATAAATATATGTGAACCTGTGGGGGTGAGAGGGGGGATCCGGTTGAACGGGGGGGAATAGGGGAAAAACGAAGAGGGGGCGGGGGGGGGAAGGAAAATGTGATATAGATGAAGAATATAAATATGAGAGATAAAATAAAATAAAAATAATAATAAATGTAAATGATAATAATAATAATAATAATGATGATGAAATAGATGTGAAAGAATTATGGATAATATGAATGGATATGGGTAAATGTGCATAAAAAACAATGTGGGACGTGTGAGAGGGTGGGAAGGGAAAGGAAGGGGGGGGGGATGGGAAGGGGAGGGAAGGGGAGGGAGGGGGTGATAAGAGGGGAGAGCAAGGGGGGGGGGGGGGGGAAAGAGGGGAGAAGGAATCGATATGGATAAGATAGTGATTGGGAATAGGTGAGGAGAGGGAGTGAAAGGGTACGTGGTAGTGGGGAAGGGGAGATAGTAAATGGCCAAACAAGGGGGGTGATTAGATTACATGTGTAGAGAGACAGACAGACCAACATTCCAGCAAACAAAGAAAAGAGCCCATTGAGAAGGCCAGATATTAGATATATTAGTAGAGATATCCTGGCTAGGGTTAAATTCCACTTATGAACGAGTCCTAGTGGCTAACCAGATCTGCAGAGGGATAAGATGCAGATTAAAGATAAGTTCCCAGTGTCCAAAAATTAACAAGTGACCAGAGCTGCTAGATGAATTGATAGTAGTACTCACTGCTTGGGTGCTTAATGGAAGCCTAGATGCCTTGGTATGGAGATGGAGTACTATGCTCCACCCCATAGTAATATATATCTGTATCCCAGGCGGTGATTGGCCAGACCGGGGCCTCCACAGGTGTGTCGTGTCACTCTCCACCCCTCCCAGGTGGAAAGATTACCATCGCCATAGGAACTTACCTGTGGGAACCAGCGGCGGTCATGGCGGCCATATAGGTCCGCCATGTGTGACTCCCTCGGCGTCCACGGAGGCCGAAGACCCGCACCAGCGTCATTCGCGTCACAAACGTGTGACGTCACCGTATCACGCGCACGCACGGGGCCCCGCGCATGCGCAGTGATCGGCGATACATCCGCGAATGCCCGGGGAATGCCGCCAGCAGGGAACCACTCGCTAATGGAACTACCAAGACCTGCTTGGGTATCCATAGGGAGGAGATGAGGGGAGGGGTCGAAATGAAAAGACCCCTCCCCTCCCCTTGCTGGGAAGAAACACTGGGGGGAACGGTATCATACCATAAAGTGGCACAAGATGGCGCCACCCAGGGGAAGATGATGGTAAACTGTAATAGAAAACATATATGAAGAACACAGCCATGGGTGGAATTATATGCTGGGATATGTCTTATACATTAGTTTTATACATTTGATAATTTGTAATTAACAGGACATATCGATCTTTGTAATTAGAAAATTATTTTACATAATGTAGACAAATTTAGTCCAATATGAACACAATATTAAATAATACGTTCACATAGAAACAAGCCTTAAAACATCTGCGGAAAAGATTACATGCTATATGCATTTTTCAAAAAGAAGATCTTAGTGTTTATTATTAGTCCTGATTATGATATAAATCAGGAATCAATAAGGATTCAGAGAGGTCGAAAAGCGAGGAAAAAAAGGGGGGGGGATCGAAGCTGGAAGAATTCACTGCAGGATAATGTTATATAGATATAGGGCCCAAATCAAGACAGGCTACTGAACGTGTAGCCTGGGTATAAAATTTGGAAATATTATTGGGTTTTACCTGACACAAAGCCCCTTAAGAAGGGGGCATATGAGATGGACTCGTTGAGTTCCCACAGTCCAAGGGGGGTTTCTGGGTATTCATAGGTAAAGATTGTTATACCTGGATCGGGGACTAGTGACAAAGTTCAGGCCCATATGGATAAGGTTTAGATCCCTGCAAGGCAAAGCCAGAGCTATAGCTAGTGAAGGTTGGAATCCTTTTAAGGGTTTGGGAAACTTTGGGGATTTTTTTTTCCATCGGATCATGATTGAAGGACGTAGGGGTATATATACTCATGTTGTTTTTATTTCTATTCCTTCTATATGTCTTGATGAGGTGCTCCTGTTGCCTGATTGAACAGAGCCTGAGCAGATGACCACACCTTCCTCACCGAGATGAGACGCCCCGAAGACCAGCTCATGTACAAGACATCCCAGACCGACCGGCGATTACTACAGCTCATCATGTTGTGTCCTCCCTATAAGTCATCCCTCCTGAAGAACAGAGTCTACAAGTCAAGCCGTGCTATTAACTAGTATGGACTGTAAGGACTGATTCATTTCCAGGTGTAAGAAGAAGATCAAGATTCATCGAGGGACACATTGGAGCATATGACAAAGAGGAGGAGCTGTTGTGGAAATTGTTATTAATGTATGTTGTCAGACGTCCCCCAGTGTCTGTTTTGCTGTAATACGCTCATGTGAGGGTATTCGCACATACAGACAATGGTGGAAGACCATTTCCGGCGGAAACCTTCCCGTGGACACGGCGGATCTGTCTGCTCTTTTAAGGATGTTTGTTTATGCCTCACCAAGTGACTGGCCACTCCATGGAGACCGCATTTAAACTCCTAAGTAAGCAGATCTGCGTACATGGAAACCATAGTATAACCATACAAAATTATGCCCCACTGAGCCATGATAGAGTATGGCTCGCATCATTGGTAGCAGTGGGAATGTGCACACGATCGTGTTCAGAGCCATGTGCTTGCCGCATGGTTTTGCAAACGACCATCTGCACACGTAACTACTGCATTTCTATTTGAATATATACATGTGTGTGTGATTGGTTCTTTTGAAAGAATACAAGTGTCAGATTGGCTGATTCTGAAGCCACCACCTTCCTTAGTTTATTCATGTTGACCGTATAAATAAAGGAGTAAAAAGCATTCAAGGCAGGATTCTGCTGAGCTCAACGTGATACCAGCATCTGTCTGTGTTACTGAGAGACATACGAAGCGCGCTTTCCCGGCATTAAGCTGTATTTGTGCTTTTAAGCGCAAAGAAATTATATGCTTATAGGCAGACAATTAGAATTTCCCTGACAAGCATTGCACCTGCCTGCAATAAATATATTTTATTTATCTTTTTTTTTGTTACAATTTTATTTATTTCTTTTTTTAACTGCCCTGTTGGGTGAGGGCTTTTGGTGAAATATCAGAGTCTATCCCAGATCCTTTTCTCTGCACAGAATAAATTAACAGGAAGTGCTCTGTACAGAGGCTTCCTGTTTATTCCAAAACTGAAGCCAGGTAAATACAGTTTGCTATGCTTCAGTTATGAAAGAAAAAGGGTGATCAGTCAGTACCAATCACTCACTGTGGGAATTCGGGGAAAGAAGGGGTAGTAGCCGTGCATAACAGTGAGGTGAGATGAGATGAGATCTGCAAGTCCTTTCATTTTGTTGTAGATTTTACAGAGAGTCCCCAATTTTTGGAATTGCGGTTGTAGAACAAGGGTCTTCTGAGAAAAATGTCTTAATAACTCTAGGATGGAAAAGGAGCTGGGGATCCTAGTAGATGATTGGCTCAGCAATGCCAAGCTTCTGCTAACAAAGCAAACAGAATATTGGCATTAAAAAGGGAATCAACTCCAGAGATAAAAGGATAATTCTCCCGCTCTACAAGACTCTGGTCCGGACGCACCTGGAGTATGCCGTCCAGTTCTGGGCACCAGTCCTCAGGAAGGATGTACTGGAAATGGAGCGAGTACAAAGAAGGGCAACAAAGCTAATAAAGGGTCTGGAGGATATTAGTTATGAGGAAAGTGTGACAGACCTAGCCGGGACACAGGCTTTTTGAGAGGACTACATGCTAGCCTCCTGCCAGCTGATTACGGGCCCCCCAAAATACACTCTCTGTATATGCATTTGGCATTAGAAATAGACTGAATGGGACACAAGCTGTCACATTCTAATGTCATGAACTCAAGCCACCTGTCTATTGTGTAAATGAGGCTGGTCTGGCTTGTAAGGTGTATTCCACACAATGTTGTTGTGCTAATTAGCCCTGTGTTAATGTTCATGTTAATGTCTGTTGAATAGCCATTCCAATTAACTAGGAGCCTTAAAGTCTGACCCTGAAAAGTCTTTTCAGCCAGTCAACTAGTCTGGGTCAATGATTAAGATAATTAGCTCATGCTAATTAGGTTAGCTTTTAGTCATCTGGCTATATATGTGTGTGAAATGTCAAATAAAGCATTCCTGATTTACTCCAAGAACTAGTGCCGTCTAATTCTTGGGGGTTCCTATAACCAGATCCATTGGACTCATGTTCCAGGACTTAGGAAGCATTTACGGTGGACACCTTGAGTACAGGATCCGTCACATTGTTGGCAAGCAGTGGGATTGTGCTTCCTGCAGTCTGGGACATCCAAACCTCCACCGGGATCCAAGATCAGGATAGAAGACTTCGGTCACCCCAGCGGAGATATGGATCTGGCATCAGAGTTCCCGGGGCTGCTGCGGATCATCCTTGCAGCATACACAAGGACTGTGTCTGAGGAGGAATACCTGGAGCTTAGGCAGCAGATTCGGGTGGAGCTGTGGATTGGAGCCCTCCAGCTCGCTGGTATAAAACAGGGCAAGTTCTTTCCAACCCAAGAGCAACGGGCCAGTGACCAACGGGCATTGCGGATGGCATTCCTGGGAGAGCGTCCCCAGGAGCAATGGGTGACTGAGTTGGACAGGCTGGTCCAGCAGGAGATAGAGCTGGACAATCGTTATTGGGCTCTGCAATGGCACGCAGAGCAGGGATATTTAGGGGAGACAACAGAATGCTCCCCGGAGGGATATGACTTTGGAGGCCCTGGATTGCTGTGGGAGAGCCTTACAGACCATTTTGTGTTTGGCGATGAAGGGGAACCTACCCTTGAGGACCTGCGAGAATATAGAGAGGCTATGCTCGGTCTTGCAGGTGTCTCAGAGCTTAAACATGATCTGGACCATTTGTTAAGGAAGGAACAGCATCTGGAAAGGGCATACAGGAAACTGCTAGAACACGTTCAGCAGCATGCCAGAGAATCGGCAGTGGAAACTCTGGAGATTGTCGTCCCCAAAGCGGAAGTGCTGACAATTGGGCAGAGTTCTGCTAACTTCTGCCCAGCACCAACAGTGGCTTCGGCCTTCTTGAGGGAAGAGGTAGTTGGCCCTTCTCCCACAACACTGACAGGGACATGTGATTTCCTACCAGCAGCATCTATGGAGTTACAACAAACTTCTCCAGCTGAAGATCTGGTAACTGAACAGAGGGTCCAGGCCCTTTGCCCCACATCTACAGCAATTCTGGAGGCCCAGGGTGAGGAGGTGGCAGTCCATCATGAGTTGCAGATCAGGGATCAAGGAGAGAATGCAGTTGTCACCTCACAACTGCAGCTTGATCTGGTGTCGGTGGATGGGCCTGTGGTCTCCACTAACAGAAAACCAGCAGAAATGCTGGCAACCGGGCAGAGTGCTACCAACCTCTGCCCAGCACCGGTAACAGCTGCGGAGTTCCAGGGAGCTGGGGCAGTCGGCCTCTCTCCCCAACAGTTAGCTGGAGCAGATGATGTAGGGAAGCTCCTACGCCCAGCTGAACTGCTGGCAACGGAACAGAGCGCTGCTGGCCTCTGCCCGCAACTAAAACAGGACAGATTTCCTGTAAAGGCGGATGGGAATGCAGTCTCCACCAGTATAACCCAGGGATGCTGGGCGGTCGGCCCAGATCCCCAACAGCATGATGGAGTGAGCCCAGTCACCCTGTCTTCTCTCCAGCGGCTGAAAAGACTCCAGGGAGAAGGACCAGTCCGGGCCTCTCCCCAGCGGCAGATATGTTCTTTGAGAGAGGCAGAGGTTGGCTGGGTGAGGGCTCTGTTTGAAACAATTTGTTTGGGGTACTGTGTGGGTACAGGCATTAGAGAACTGGAACTATGGACTAACTTCGGAGTCAACCCATCTGGGGTCTCCTCCTGTGTTAGTCTCCTGCCGAAAGGGGAGAAATGTGACAGACCTAGCCGGGACACAGGCTTTTTGAGAGGACTACATGCTAGCCTCCTGCCAGCTGATTACGGGCCCCCCAAAATACACTCTCTGTATATGCATTTGGCATTAGAAATAGACTGAATGGGACACGTCATGAACTCAAGAACGTCATGAACTCAAGCCACCTGTCTATTGTGTAAATGAGGCTGGTCTGGCTTGTAAGGTGTATTCCACACAATGTTGTTGTGCTAATTAGCCCTGTGTTAATGTTTATGTTAATGTCTGTTGAATAGCCATTCCAATTAACTAGGAGCCTTAAAGTCTGACCCTGAAAAGTCTTTTCAGTCAGTCAACTAGTCTGGGCAATGATTAAGATAATTAGCTCATGCTAATTAGGTTAGCTTTTAGTCATCTGGCTATATATGTGTGTGAAACGTCAAATAAAGCATTCCTGATTTACTCCAAGAACTAGTGCCGTCTAATTCTTGGGGGTTCCTATAACCAGATCCATTGGACTCATGTTCCAGGACTTAGGAAGCATTTACGGCGGACACCTTGAGTACAGGATCCGTCACAGAAAGGTTGTGAGCACTGAACTTATTCTCTCTGGAGAAGAGACGCTTGAGAGGGGATATGATTTCGATATACAAATACCGGACTGGTGACCCCATAATAGGGAGAAAACTTTTTCACGGAAGGGAGTTTAACAAGACTCGTGGCCACTCATTAACATTAAAAGAAAAGAGGTTTAATCTTAAACTACGTAGAGGGTTCTTTACTGTAAGAGCGGCAAGTATGTGGAATTCCCTTCCACAGGCGGTGGTCTCAGCGGTGGGCATTGATAGTTTCAAGAAACTATTAGATAAGCACCTGAATGACCACAACATACAGGATATACAATGTAATACTGACATATAATCACACACATAGGTTGGACTTGATGGACTTGTGTCTTTTTTGACCTCACCTACTATGTAACTATGGAACTCATTGATAATGGTTGAGTCTGGAATCCTGTAGACACAGATTTCCAGTCTTCACCAGGGTCGGACTGGGAGTAAAAACCAGCCCTGAAAAAAATGTCATACCAGCCCCATAGCATTATTATACCAGCCCAACAGCATAACGTCATCATTTTCTTGTTCATAAAAGGGAAAACCAGACATTTTAAAGCACATTTGAAGTGCGTATTATATAAAGATAAGACAGCTATGAAAGCACATAGCACTAGGGACATATATATATATATATATATATATATATATATATATATATGAGCAAATTCAAGTTAAAAGTGGTAAAAGTGGAGCAATCATTAAGGGGGACACTTGGGACTCTGGGAATGTGTGTGGGAGGGGGGGGGGCTCTGATGACCAGAGACGACCTTCCGCAGAAAGAATACGCTAAGGTAAGGGGGTGGGGTACTGATATAAGGGGGAAACCTTTATATCAGTGCGCCCTTAAATTATTGTATTCACTCCCCCCTTACATCAATGACCCCCCCTCAGACTGGCCTGGCGGTGCTGTCACCAACCTCCTCTCAGGTGCACCATGCAGGGCTCAGTCAGTTGGCATCAGCTTGGTGGCTCTGGTTTTCCTATAGTCTCCTCTCCACAGTCCTCACAAGTCTGACTTCTCCCATGACCCCCATCCCGGCAGTGTTCCCACTGTTGACTCCTCTCCAGACTGCAGACATAATATAAAACAGGAGATGTCAGAGGCAGTGGGCATGGTACAGGAGTTGTCAGAGGCTGTGGGCATGGTACAGGAGTTGTCAGAGTCTGTGGGCATGGTACAGGAGTTGTCAGAGGCTGTGGGCATGGTACAGGAGTTGTCAGAGGCTGCGGGCATGGTACAGGAGATGTCAGAGGCTGCGGGCATGATTCAGAAGATGTCAGAGGCTGCGAGCATGGTACAGAAGATGTCAAAGGCTGCGGGCATGGTACAGAAGATGTCAGAGGCTGAGGGCATAATTCAGAAGATGTCAGAGGCTGCGAGCATGGTACAGAAGATGTCAGAGGCTGCGGGCATGGTACAGGAGATGTCAGTGGCTGTGGGCATTGTACAGGAGATGTCAGAGGCTGTGGGCATGGTACAGAAGATGGCAGAGGCTGCAGGCATGGTACAGGAGATGTCAGAGGCTGCAGGGCATGGTACAGGAGATGTCAGAGGCTGCGGGCGTGGTACAGGAGATGTCAGAGGCTGTGGGCATGGTACAGAAGATGTCAAGATGGCAGAGGCTGCGGGCATGGTACAGGAGATGTCAGAGGCTTCGGACATGGTACAGGAGATGGTTAGAGATTGAGGACATGATACTAAAGATGGAAAGATATGTAGACATGATACAGGAGATGGTCAGAGACTGCAGACATGGTACAAGAGATCAATGCAACCAGTGCCCATTAAATGCAACCTCACTGTGCCCATCAATGCAGCCTTACAGTGTCCATCATTTCAGCCTTACCGTGCCCATCATCGCAGCCTTAACATGCCCATCATGGCAGCCTCACCATGCCTATCATGGCAGCCTCACCGTGCCCATCATCACAGCCTCACTGTGCCTATAATCGCAGCCTCACAGTGCCCATAATGAAGTCTCACCGTGCCCATAATCGTAGCCTTACCGTGAGCATAAACTCAGCCTCACCGTGCCCATAATCGCAGCCTCACCGTGCCCATAATTGCAGCCTCACCGTGCCCATAATGCAGTCTCAGCATGCCCATAATGCAGTCTCACCGTGCCCATAGTGTAGCCCTACCGTGCCCATAATCGCAGCCTCACCGTGCCCATAATTGCAGCCTCACCATGCCCATAATGCAGCCTCAGCATGCCCATAATGCCGCCTCCCCTTGCCCATAATTGCAGCCTCACCGTGCCCATAATCGCAGCCTCACCTTGTCCATAATCGCAGCCTCACCTTGCCCATAATCGCAGCCTCACCTTGCCCATAATGCAGTCTCACTGTAGACACTTGGATTACACAGTCTGTGGCCATCTCCCGCTGTGTCTCTCCCAGCTGAGTGTAAAAAACTTTGGCCGCGCTGTGAGAAAAGTCCCGCCCTCCTCCTAGACCAGCTTGTGTGATAGACAGAACACTGCGTCTATCACACGAGCTGATCTAGGAGGAGGGCGGGACTGTGTGACGAGGAGGAGGGAGCGGAGCGCTGTGCTGCACTGTGCCGCAGCCACAGCTTTGTCCGACCCTGTTCTTCACTCTACATTACAGGATATAAGGGGGGGCTATTGCTGAGGGAAAAGTCCTTGAATCACCTTATCTACATTGGGCACTAAGGACAGATTGTATCTCATCAGTCTATCATCGTGAACGAGGTCCTTTACAATGACGTTGTTCATCTCTTTACAGTGGAAGAGAAAGGCCGTATCTCGTTCTACATCCTTTGAATTTCTTTTGTGTTTCACAGCTGTGTGAACGGAGGTCTGAAATATGTCTCGGGGATTCACAATCATTTTGGGGGACTCATAGAACTTCCAGTTTATAGGGTGTCGAAGAAGGTGAGTGAGAATATTGACCCCGGGGACATGAGACCACCTGTCAAATCCAGAGATGTTGACTGAAATGGGGAAGATATGATTGTCAATGCGGAAGACACTTGCATCTGGATGTTTATTCTGGAGATTCTCCATCAGGGATGACCAGTCCCAGTCCTTGATTGGAATAATAATTTCATCAATGTCATTAAGGAGAACAAACTTACTTTTGTACATGTTCCTGTATACACAATCATTTAGGGATGTAAATTGCCCAAAATAACTAATCTCAGTGTTGAGTCCTTTGGAATATCGCCATTGATTTGTTGTTTTAAGATGGCGGTCTATTGGCCATGGCACCACATCTAGAATTCCTTCATCAATGTAATGACGTAACACCTTATCTACATCCTGGGAACAGCTGGTGTTATAGATGGTGACCTTAGAGGCCCCCAGAATCTTGTACATCTCAATACTCTGGATCATCTGGAGGGAATTGTTGTAGTTTCCAAACAAAGCAGAAATACAGACGGTGAAATTCGAGGAGATCGGTGGTGGTGGACGGTTCCTGACTTCAAACAGAAGAATCTGACCTGTATTTATGGAATCAGTTGCAGAGAAAGACATATAAGTGTAATTACACCCAGAAGGTTCTGTACATAGAAGATCTGCTGTTCCATACGGGAACCCACATCTGTCACCGTGATGTTTTATTTGTGCCCTGATAGAGATATAATGATGGGAGGAACAATGGAAGAAACAGTAGAGTTCTTTAATAGATTCATGGATGATAGTGATGACCCGAACTATTTGGCCAGGTCTAGGGTCATAATACGGAGAGAGGATAAATGTTCGATCATCCAGAGCTGTAATGCCGTCTGTGGCAATGGAAAGTTCCTGAGATCTCACCTTCCAATGTTTAAATTCTCCTATATGAGAAATATAGGAGAAATAAATGAAAGCAACCCACACAAGTGTGACTAATGTGCAGAACATGTATCTAGAAGATGTCCTCATTTTGGTCTCTTCAGGTGATCACAGCTGGAAGAAAAAAGAGAGAGAGAATAAGAGCAAAATATCAGTTCAGTGAGATTTGAAATCTGCAACTCTAATGTAAAAGAAGGTCACAGGTACAGGTCTTTGGGCGTCATTACTTACCTGGACTACCTGACACCCGGACAATTATTATTATACATTTATATAGCTCTGACATATACCGCAGTGCTCTACAGGGAACATGAACCGTGAAACGAGATCATGAGTCAAGGCAGTAGGGATGAGGTTGGTTTTCAGGTGGATCTCGCCTGTTCAAGGCTCATGGACCTGCTAAATGAAGGTTAAATTTCACCACCATAGCAGCACCAACTACCAATAATGCACTTCCCGGCTTTCAAACTTAGGTCAGCTGGATCAGAAGGGCCAATAGGAGTATTTTGTAGAAGCCAACCCCCTTAGTATAAAAGGGTGGGTTCCCAGCAGCTCTATTGGCAATGCGCTTTAGCTGTGATAGGGAAATGATAGGAATCACTGATAAAGTGCATAGTGAGAAGTGAATGTAGAATTGTAGGCACTGGTCTCGTTATATAGATATAAACCCTTACTGAATGCCCTCTAGGTAGCAAAATTTGGTGTATCTTGGAAAATTAGGGAAAGTTGGAGGGAACATCTTTTACATCTTAATGCTGTTGGTGCCCTGGTGTTTCTTTACAGCCTGTCCACATACACTACAGCAGGGGTAGGCAAACTGGGGCCCTGCAGCTGTTGTGGAACTAAATTGCCCATGAGGCATTGCAAGGCTGGAAGTTACAATTACTCCCAGAGGCATGATGGGACTTGTAGTTCTGCAACAGCTGGAGGGCCCCAGGCTGCCTACCCCTGCACTACAGGCCGCATGTGTTTTTTCACAGGGCACATTGCCTAATGCCCCGTACACACGATCGGACTTGTCAGGCAATCCACCCATGTGTGGGCTCCGGCGGACTTTTTCCTCCCAAAAGTCCGGCGGACTTAGTAAGAAGTTTTGACTCAAAATTATCCGCTGGACTGCCTAGTCCGGCGGACAATACGGCCGTCTGTGTGCTAGGACTTTTGAAATGAACGGACTTGCCCCACACATGGAGTAAAGTCCGTTCATTTAGAACGTGACTCCAGGTAGACGGGACTAGCGAAGGAAGTCAATGCCGCCGCCTTGATCGGCGAGATTGACACCTTGCTAGCCCCGTCACCTGGTATGGATTTAAAAGGGAATCCGTACGCTGAAAAAACGGCGTGGGGGTCCCCCCCAGATCCATATCAGACCCTTATCCGAGCACGCAGCCCAGCCATACCAGGCCATGTGCCGTCAACATGGGGGGGTGCCTTTGGGAAAGGGGGGCCCTGCGGCCCCCCACCCCAAAGCACCTTGTCCGCATGTTGATGAGGACAAGGGCCTCTTCCCGACAACCCTGGCCGTTGGTTGTCGGGGTCTCGGGCGGGGGGCTTATCGGAATCCGGGAGCCCGCTTCAATAAGGGGGCCCCCAGATCCCGGCCCCCCACCCTATGTGAATGAATATGGGGTACAATGTGCCCCTACCCATTCACCTGGTGAAAAAAAGTGTAAATAAAAATACAACACAAGTTTTTAAAATACTTTATTACACAGCTCTGGGGGTTTTCTTCCGTCATGGGGGGTCTTCTCGCCGGACTCCTCCGCTATCTTCTGCTAGCTCTTTTACTAGCGGAGGAGCCCGGCTTTCTCCTTCGTCGCCGCCGCCGTCTGGGGGTCTTGTTCCGACTTCGGGGGTGTTGTGCCGCTCTTCTTGCCGCCGTCGCCGTCGCTGCTGCCTTCTGCATCTTCTGCTTCTTCTTCTTCTTCTTTCTTCATCCGATGTTGACACGACACTGTCTCCGCTTGCAATGGCCCAGACATGTTGCGCTGCCAGTTATATAGGGACAAGGGGCGGAGCCATCGGCTCATGTCACATGGTGACCCTGCACCCTTATGATGTCACAGTCCCAGCATGCTTCGGGACTGTGACATCATAGGGGGCGGGGTCACCATGTGACATGAACCGGTGGCCCCGCCCCTGGTTCCTATATAACTGGCAGCGCAACACGTCTGGGCCATTGCAAGCGGAGACAGCATCGTGTCAACATCGGATGAAGAAAGAAGAAGAAAATTAAGCAGAAGAAGCAGAAGCAGAAGGCAGCGGCGACAGCGATGCCGACAGAAGGCAAGAAGAACAGAAGAGCGGGACGAGACCCCAGAAGTCGTAACAAGACCCACAGACGTCGGCGGCGATGAAAGAGAAAGCCAGGCTCCTCCACTAGTAAAAGAGCTGGCAGAAGATAGCGGAGGAGTCCAGCGAGAAGACCCCCGAAGCTGTGTCATAAAGTATTTGAAAAACTTGTGTTGCATTTTTATTAACACTTTTCTCCACCAGGTGAATGGGTAGGGGTACATCGTACCCCATACTCATTCACATAGGGTTGGGGGCCGGGATCTGGGAGCCCCCTTATTGAAGGGGGCTCCCGGATTACGATAAGCCCCCCATTGCATACCCCGACAACCCACGGCCAGGGTTGTCGGGAAGAGGCCCTTGTCCTCATCAACATGGGGACAAGGTGCTTTGGGGTGGGGGGGCCACTGGGCCCCCTTTCCCCAAAGCACCCCCCCATGTTGAGAGCACGTGGTCTGGTACGGCTCAGAAGGGGGGGGCGCTCGCTCGTCCCCACCCCCTTTCCTGACCGGCCGAGCTGTGTGCTCGTATAAGGGTCTTATATGGATTTGGGGGGGGACCCCCACACCATTTTTTGGGCGTAGGGATTCCCCTTTAAATCCATACCAGGTGACAGGGCTAGCGAGGTGTCAATCTCGCCGAGGGAGGCCTGGAGTCACGTTTGAAATGAACGGACTTTACTCCGTGTAAAAGTCCGGCGGACCTCCGCCAAAACTCCGGCGGATTGTCCGCCGGAAAAGTCCGGGCGTGTGTGGGCAAGTCCGCATGTTCGGGAAAGTCCGGCGGACCTCCACTGGAAAGTCTGGCGGATTGTCCGGCCAAAAAGTCCGATTGTGTGTACGTGGCATTAGAGTTGCTGGCTGCAGTTGTTTCTTTCAGTTCTTATTTTAAAAAACGGTGTAATATTCCAGGGGCCAGGGCAATGTGCATGTTAGCACATTGTTTATACAGAAATAGTTGCAACAACCACCATTCTCATATATTATACTGTGATTAACCCTTTCGCTGTCAGAGCCATTTTAGAATTAATTTTTCTTTGCAAAAATCGTAGGTGGTAGTTCCAATTTGTTTAGGTCACACAATATTAGTGCAACGATTTATAAAACACAAAATTTCTGTAAAAAATACCCTAAAGCTAATTGTAGGCCACACAAATGCAATAAATTACCCCATTTTTGGTATAATAAATATATTAGGTTGTGATGAGTAAACAGATACCAAACATGTCAAGCTGTAAAATTGCTTGAGCCCATAAAACAGTTACAAGCTTCAGTACCCTATATTTTCCATAGGCAATGCTTTAAAAGCCACTAAAAGTCATTAGTTTAGAGATAGCCAAGGATAATGGGCCCAGAGGACCCCTGATGTCTCACCTGTCCCAAATTAAACTAATAGACCTGGAAGTGACGTTTTACCAGTGGGTCAGTAACAGGAAAAGGAGATCAGTGAACAGACATTTCCTGATTTCCCCCACCCCCCTATCCAGCGGCACCCCCATGCCATTCTTGGGTTCACTAATGGGTGCATGGTAAACATGGTGGGAGCACACATGGGGGACCAGGTGCTACCGGGGTGTGTGTAAAACCCCCCAAAGTCACTGACACAATATTTACGGCAATGGCAGTAAAAGAGGTAATAGGTGTGTCTGGCCATAGGGCACACTGGGCATTTGCCCGGTGGGCAAGAGCTGCCAGGCCACATGTCCTAGCCATTACCTTGGCTACCTTCAGGGGTGGACTGGGAAGGGTGGCAGGGAGGCAATTGCCCCCCGGGCCAGTTTGCTGCCAAGTAAAAAGGCTGCACCGATTCTACCGTCAACCCCGTGTGCATGGCTGGATCTACACTCTCCCCTTCCTAAGCCAGGGTCCCATGAGGTCCACGCCGCAGACAGGCTGTACATACATGTTGCCGCTATGCTTCATTAATATGAGGTCATCCACATTAATAAATGTGTCACCCCAGCCCGCCCACATAGTAAGCTATATGGACAGGGACTCTGGAGATTCTGGGTGAAGTCAAGAGGGAGGGACTTAAAAGAGGACTTCAGGTACCCATTGGCTGAGGAGTTAGCAGGAGGTGGGCTGCACCGCCTCCCACTGCCTCTCAGCCAATGGGTACACAGGATGTGGTGTCCATCACTTCAAATAAGTTATCACACGGCAGCTGCAGCAGTGATTGAATTGAGGAATAAAAGCGAGAAAGTGTTTTGCCCCAACAGTAATTGAAAGCTGCTAGAAATTCCTTCCTACCTTTTTCCCTCTACCTCACTCTCTCTCTCTCTATCCATCTCTCTCTCTCTGTCTCCCTCCCTCCCCCCTCTCTCTCCGTCTCTCCTTCTCCCTCCGTCTCTCCCCCTCTCTCCCTCTCCCTCTCTCTCGCCATCTCCCTCCCTCCCCCTCTCTCTCCGTCTCTCCCCCCTCTCTCCCTCCCTCCCTCCTCTCCTCTCTCTCTCCTCCCCCTCTCTCTCCCTCTCCCATCCCCCTCTCTCCCTCTCTCTCTCTCCCTCTCTCTCTCCTCCCCCTTCCCCTCTCCCTTCCTCTCTCTCTATCATCCCCCTCTCTCTCCCTCTCTCTCTCCTTCTCTTTCCCTCTCTCCCTCCCTCTTCATTCCTCTTTCTCCCCCTCTCTCCCTTCCATGTAACAGATTTTTAACTCCTCGGTTTTCAAGGCCCAACTCAGTCTGTGACATATTGGGCAGCTATTTTCACCATTGGCTCCTCTTCCCCCTCCCTCCCTCCCCCTCTCTCTCCATCTCTCTCTCTCTCTCTCCATTCCTCTCTCTCTCTCCCTCCATTCCCCCCTCTCTCTCTCCTCTCTCTCCCCCTGCCCCTCTCCCCATCTCTCTCCCTTCATCTCTCTCTGTCTCTCTCTCTCCCTCCCCCTCTCTCCCCCCTCTCTCTTCCTCTCCATCTCTCTCTCCCCCTCTCTCTCTCCATCTCTCTCTCTCACTCTCTCTTCCCCTCCCTCCTCCTCTCCATCTCTCTCTCTCTCTTCCTCTCTCAACGTCTCTCCCTCCCTCTCTCTCTTCCTTCCTCTCTCAATGTCTCTCTCTCTCTCCCTCCCTCTCTCTCTATCTCTCTCTCCCTTCCTTTCTCAAAGTCTCTCTCCCTCCCTCTCTATCCACCCCTCTCCATCTCTCCTCTCTCTCTCCATCTCTCTCTCTCTCTACCTCCCTCTCTCTCCCCGTCTATCTCTCTCCCTTCCTCTCTCTCTGTTTCTCTCTCCCCTCCCTCTCTCTCTCCACGTCTCTCTCTCTTTCTCCATCTCTCTCTCTCTCTCTCCCTTCCTCTCTCCCCCCTCTCTCTATCTCTCTCCCTCCCTCCCCCTCTGTCTCTGTCTCTCTCTCTCCCTCCCCCCCCTCTCTCTCCCCCTCCCCTCTCTCTCTCTGGGGGGGGGGGGGGGTCAGTCCATGTAACAGATTTTTAACTCCTCAGTTTTAAAGGCCCAACTCATTCTGTCACATATTGGGCAGCTATTTTCACCATTGGCTGCTCTTCCCCCTCTTTCTCCCTCCCCCTCTTTCTCTCTCTCTCTCTCCATTCCTCTCTCTCCATCTCTCTCTCTCTCTCTCTTCATCTCTCTGTCTTCTCTCCCCCTCTCTGTCTCCTCTCTCTCTCTTTCTCTCCATCTCTCTCTCCCCTCCCTCTCTCCATCTCTCTCTCTCTCCCCCCCCTCTCTCTCTCCCTCTCTCTCTCTTCATGTCCCTCTCTCTCTCTTTCTCTCAATGTCTCTCTCTCTCGCTCTCTCTCTCCCTTCCCCCTCTCTCTCTCCCTTCTCTCTCTGTCTCTCTCTCCCTCTCCCTCCCCTCTCTCTCAAGTTCAAATTCAAATAAGCTTTATTGGCAGGACCAAATACATGTTAGCATTGCCAAAGCAGTTGAGTTTGTATAGGAAAAAGGGGGAAGGGTAATATAACAGGGAATGGACAGAAGTCTCTGTAAGGATTTTTAAGTCCTCAGTCTTTCATGTCCCTCTCAGTCGGTGACACGCTGTCACATACTGGGCAGCTCTCTTCACCGTTGGCTTCTCTTCTCCCATCCCAGTAGAAATTGGAGTTTCCTCTTCTCTTCTATAGAAGTGAAGTCCGGTATGAGAGTTGAGAGTCTCTGGAAGTGAGTGTCCCTCACCGATGAGTACTGGGGGCAATGTAGCAGGAAGTGGTCCTCATCCTCCAGGACCCCCTGGTCACATTGTTGGCACAGTCTACACTCCCTGGGCTTGTAGGTCTGTCTGATTTCCAGGCTGTGGGCGCTCAGTCTGTACTGGCTCAGGGTCTGTCTGTCTTTGGGGTCTTGTAGCACCTCCAGGTACGGGGCCAGTTTGTAGTCTCTCTGCAATGACTGGTAAACAGTTCCTTTTTTGGAGTTTGTTATTTCGTTTCTCCAACATATTTTTCTTTGGAGTCATTCGTTATGTTTTTTGATTGAGATTTTGTCAGGCCACATTGTTGAGAGTTTGGGATAGACAAGGTGATGAGATGTTGCCGGCCACATGGTTTGGACTGGTCCTTACTGTTCAGTAGGGCTTTATGGTGGTATGAATTGGGACTGCTGTTTTGTAGGTGGTCCCAGTATGATAGCGCCCTCTTCTGTACTGCAAGAAGTAAGGGAAACCTGCCCAACTCAGACAGGCAAGTACTGTTGGAGGAGCTCCGATGGACTTGGAGGAGGTGTTTGCAGAATTCCATATGGAATATTTCTGTTGGGCTGGGGTCCCATTTGGATTGGTCTGGGTAGTTGACGGGACCCCAAACTTCACTGCTATAAAGAAGAATTGGGGTGATGACGCTATCAAATATTCTGAGCCAGACTCTCATGGTGGTTTTAGGTGGTACAGCTGTCTCCTGATGGCATAGTAGGCTCTGCGTGTCTTTTAGTACCTCTATGGCTGGCTTGAAACTTCCTGATTTGTTCATTTCTAGGCCGAGGTTTGTGTAGCTGTTAGTTTCATCAACAGTGCAGTTGTTTAATTTAAAGGGAGGGCTCTTTGTTTGTTTTGTATTTTTCTTTTGGAACACCATGATTTTTGTTTTGCTTGAGTTGATCGGTAGTGCCCATGTGGCACTGTATTTCTCCAGCACTGCCAGGCTGTCTTGTAGGCCTTTCTCTGTTGGTGACAGAAGTAGGAGGTCATCCGCATACAGCAGGAACTTCACCTCGGTGTCATGTAGAGTCAGTCTATCTCTCTCTCCTTTCCTTTCTCAAAGTCTCTCTCCCTCCCTCTCTATCCACCCCTCTTCATCTCTCCTCTCTCTCCATCTCTCTCTCTCTACCCATCTATCTCTCTCCCTACCTCTCTCTCTCTCTGTTTCTCTCTCCCTCCCTCTCTCTCTCCATGTCTCTCTCTCTTTCTCCATCTCTCTCTCATCCTCTCTCTCTCTCCCTCCCTCCCCTCTCTCCCCTCTCTCTCTCCCCTTCTCTCTCTCTCCCTCTCTCCATGTGTCTCTCTCTCCCCTTCCTCTCTCCGTCTCTCCCTCTCCCCCTCTATCCATCTCTCTCTCTCTCCCTCCCTCCCCTCTCTCTCTCCGCCTCTCTTTCCCTCCCCCCCTCTCTCTCTGTCTCTCTCTCCCTCTGCCCCCTCTCTCTGTGTGTCTCTCTCTCCCTCCCTTCCTTTCTCTCTCTCAATCTCTCCCCGTCTCTCTCTCTCCCCCTCTCTCCATCTCTCTCTCTGTCTCCCTGAATCCCCCTCTCTCTCCGTCTCTCCCCCCTCTGTCTGTCTCTTTCTCGCTCTACCCGTCTCTCCTCTCTCTCTCTCTCCTCCCTCCCCCTCTCTCTCTCCCTTCCTCACTATCCATCTCTCTCTCTCTCTTTCCCCTCTCTCTCCGTCTCTCTCTCTCTCCATCTCTCTTTTTTCCCCATCCCTCCCCTTTCTCGCCCTCTCTCTCTCCCTTCCTCTCTCTCCGTCTCTCTTTTTCTCTCTCCCTCCCTCCCCCTCTCTCTCCTCCCTCCCCCTCTCTCTCTCCTCCCTCCCCCTCTCTCTCTCCCTTCCTCGCTATCCATCTCTCTCTCTCTCTCTTCCCTCTCTCTCCCTCTCTCTCTCTCTCTCTCCCTCCCCCACTCTCTCTGTCTCTCCTCTCTCTCTCTCTCTCTCCATCTCTCTTTTTTCCCCATCCCTCCCCTTTCTCGCCCTCTCTCTCTCCCTTTCTCTCTCTCCGTCTCTCTCTCTTTCTCTCTCCCTCTCTTCCCCTCTTTCTCTATCTCTCCCCCTCTCTCTCTTTCCCTCCCTGCCTCCCTCTCTCTCTCTCCCTTCCCTTCCCCTCTCTCTCTCTCTTTCCCTTCCTCTCTCTCCGTCTCTCCCCCTCTTTCTCTGTCTCTCTCTCTCCCCGTCTCTCCCCTCTCCCCCCCTCTCCCTCTCTCCTCCCTCTCTCTCCCTCCCCCCCTCTCTCTCTCCCCCTCTTTCTCCGTCTCTCCCCTCTTTCCCCCGTCTCTCCCCTCTCTCTCCCTCCCTCTCTCCCTCCCTCCCCTCTCTCTCTGTCTCTCTCCCTTCCTCTCTCTCTCTCCCTTCCTCTCTTTCCGTCTCTCTCTCTCTCCCTTCCTCTCTCTCTCCCTTCCTCTGTCTCCATCTCTCCCCCTCTCTCTACGTTTTTTTCTCTCTCTCCCCGTCTTTCCCCTCTCTCTCCCTCCCTCCCCCTCTCCCTTCCTCTCTCTCTCCCTTCCTCTGTCTCCATCTCTCCCCCTCTCTCTACGTTTTTTTCTCTCTCTCCCCGTCTTTCCCCTCTCTCTCCCTCCCTCCCCCTCTCCCTTCCTCGCTATCCGTCTCTCTCTCCTCTCTCCCCCCTCTCTCTCCCTCGCTCTCTCTTTCTCCCTCCCCTCTCTCCATCTCTCTCTCCCCCCTCTCTCACCCTTCCTCTCTCTCTGTTTCTCTCTCCCCTCTCCTCTCTCTCTCCATGTCTCTCTCTCTTTCTCCATCTCTCTCTCATCCTCTCTCTCTCATCTCTCTCTCTCTCCCTCCCCCCCCTCTCTCTCCCCCTCTCTCTCCCCTCTCTCTCTCTCCCTCTCTCCATGTGTCTCTCTCTCCCCCTTCCTCTCTCCGTCTCTCCCTCTCCCCCTCTATCCATCTCTCTCTCTCTCTCCCTCCCCCTCTCTCTCTCCGCCTCTCTTTCCCTCCCTCCCCTCTCTCTCTGTCTCTCTCTCCCTCTGTCCCCTCTCTCTGTGTGTCTCTCTCTCCCTCCCTTCCTTTCTCTCTCTCAATCTCTCCCCGTCTCTCTCTCTCTCTCCCCCTCTCTCCATCTCTCTCTCTGTCTCCCTGAATCCCCCTCTCTCTCCGTCTCTCCCCCCTCTGTCTGTCTCCTTCTCGCTCTACCCGTCTCTCCTCTCTCTCTCTCCTCCCTCCCCTTCTCTCTCTCCCTTCCTCACTATCCATCTCTCTCTCTCTCTTTCCCCTCTCTCCCGTCTCTCTCTCTCTCCATCTCTCTTTTTTCCCCATCCCTCCCCTTTCTCGCCCTCTCTCTCTCCCTTCCTCTCTCTCTGTCTCTCTTTTTCTCTCTCCCTCCCTCCCCTCTCTCTCTCCCTCCCTCCCCTCTCTCTCTCCCTCCCTCCCCCTCTCTCTCTCCCTTCCTCGCTATCCATCTCTCTCTCTCTCTTCCCCTCTCTCTCCCTCTCTCTCCTCTCTCCCTCCCCCACTCTCTCCGTCTCTCTCTCTCTCCATCTCTCTTTTTTCCCCATCCCTCCCCTTTCTCGCCCTCTCTCTCTCCCTTCCTCTCTCTCCGTCTCTCTCTTTCTCTCTCCCTCTCTTCCCCTCTCTCTCCGTATCTCTCCCCTCTCTCTCTGTCTCTCCCCCCTCTTTCTCTATCTCTCCCCTCTCTCTCTTTCCCTCCCTGCCTCCCTCTCTCTCTCTCCCTTCCCTTCCCTCTCTCTCTCTCTTTCCCTTCCTCTCTCTCCGTCTCTCCCCCTCTTTCTCTGTCTCTCTCTCCCCCCGTCTCTCCCCTCTCCCCCCTCTCCCTCTCTCCCTCCCTCTCTCTCCTCCCCCTCTCTCTCTCTCCCCCTCTTTCTCCGTCTCTCCCCTCCTTCCCCCGTCTCTCCCCTCTCTCTCCCTCCCTCTCTCCCTCCCCCCTCTCTCTCTCCCTCCCTCTCTCTCTGTCTCTCTCCCTTCCTCTCTCTCTCTCCCTTCCTCTCTCTCCGTCTCTCTCTCTCTCTCTCCTTCCTCTCTCTCTCCTTCCTCTCTCTCCATCTCTCCCCCTCTCTCTACGTTTTTTTATCTCTCTCCCCGTCTTTCCCCTCTCTCTCCCCTCCCTCCCCCTCTCCCTTCCTCTCTCTCTCCCTTCCTCTCTCTCCATCTCTCCCCCTCTCTCTACGTTTTTTTCTCTCTCTCCCCGTCTTTCCCCTCTCTCTCCCTCCCTCCCCCTCTCCCTTCCTTGCTATCCGTCTCTCTCTCCTCTCTCCCTTCCCCCTCTCTCTCCCTCGCTCTCTCTTCTCTCCCTCCCCTCTCTCTCATCTCTCTCTCCCTTCCTCTCTCTCTGTCTCTCTCTTTCTCTCTCCCTCCCTCCCCTCTCTCCCCATCTCTCCCCCTCTTTCTCCATCTCTCCCCCTCTTTCTCCGTCTCTCCCCCTCTCTCTCTCCCTCCCCATCTCTCTCTTCCTTCCTCTCTCTCTCTCTCTCTCTCTCTCTCTCTCTCTCTCTCTCTCTCTCTCTCTCTCTCCCCTCCCTCCCTCTCTCTCCCTCCCTTCCTCTTTCTCTCTCCCTTCCTTTCTCTCTGTCTCTCTCTCTCCCTTCCTCTCTCTCTCTGTCTCTCTCTCCCCCTTCCTCTCCCCCCCTTTCCTCTCTCCTCCCTCTCTCTCTGTCTCTCTCTATCTCTCCCTTTTTCTCACCCCTCTCTCTCTCTCCCCCCTTCCCCCCCTCTCTCTCCCTTCCCCCCTCTCTCTCTGTCTCTCCCTTTTTCTCTGTCTCTCCCTTCCTCTCTCTCCCCCCTCTCCCCCCTCTCTCCCCCTCTCTCTCTCCCCCTCTCTCTCTCCCCCCCCCTCCCCCCTCTCTCTCTCCCCCCCTCCTCCCTCTCTCTCTCTCCCCCTTCTGCTCTCTCTCCCCCTCTCTCCCCCTTCCGCTCTCTCTCCCCCTCTCTCCCTGTCCCGGGGGGGGGGGGGGGGGGGCGGGGAACCCAGAATCACTTGGAAAGGTTGGGAGACCATTGTTTCAGCTCCCTCTCTGTCAGCCCCCCTCCTCTCTGTCAGACCCCCCCTCCCTCTCTGTCAGACCCCCTCCTCTCTGTCAGACCCCCCCCCATCCTCTCTGTCAGACCCCCCCTCCTCTCTGTCAGACCCCCCCCCATCCTCTCTGTCAGACCCCCCCCCCTCCTCTCTATCAGACCCCCTCCTCTCTGTCAGACCCCCCCTCCTCTCTGTCAGACCCCCCTCCTCTCTGTCAGACCCCCCTCCTCTCTGTCAGACCCCCCCTCCTCTCTGTCAGACCCCCCTCCTCCCAGCCTTCCATGTTCATACATACAGGAGGACTACAAGTAGCTGGGACATGGGAGGTTGGACTTGTAGTTCTCCTCTTAGCTGGGACATGAGAGGCTGGGACTTGTAGTCCTCCTAGTAGCTGAGGCAAGAGAGGCTGGGATTTGTAGTCCTCCTAGTAGCTGAGACATGGGAGGCTGGGACTTGTAGTCCTCCTAGTAGCTGAGACATGGGAGGCTGGGACTTGTAGTCCTCCTAGTAGCTGGGACATGAGAGGCTGGGACTTGTAGTCCTCCTAGTAGCTGAGACATGGGAGGCTGGGACTTGTAGTTCTCCTAGTAGCTGAGACATGGGAGGCTGGGACTTGTAGTACTCCTCGTAGCTGGGACATGAGAGGCTGGGACTTGTAGTTCTCCTCGTAGCTGGGACATGAGAGGCTGGGACTTGTAGTTCTCCCCGTAGCTGAGACATGGGAGGCTGGGACTTGTAGTTCTTGGAGCTGAGACATGAGAGGCTGGGACTTGTAGTCCTCCTAGTAGCTGAGACATGAGAGGCTAGGACTTGTAGTAGGGCCACACAGTATACACACGCACAGTATACAATCACACAGTATACACATACATGTTTCTATTGGCTGAGAAGTTACTGGAGAGGTGGGGCAGCTATAATCTCGGAATTTTTAGACCAAAGGGATGTCGGTAAGGGACATTTCAGAGACAGATGTAAAAAAAACACAGATTTTACTGAGGCTGGCAACCCTGATGGGGCCCCCTAGTGGCCCAGGGCCCTCGGGCAGTGCCCGAGTGGCCGAATGGTCAGTCCGTCCCTGGCTGGGACTTGTAGTTCTCCTCGTAGCTGGGACATGAGAGGCTGGGACTTGTAGTCCTCCTAGTAGCTGACACATGGGAGGCTGGGACTTGTAGTCCTCCTAGTAGCTGGGACATGAGAGGCTGGGACTTGTAGTCCTCCTCGTAGCTGAGACATGGGAGGCTGGGACTTGTATTTCTCCTCGTAGCTGGCACATGGGAGGCTGGGACTTGTAGTTCTCCTCGTAGCTGGGACATGAGAGGATAGTACTTGTAGTCCTCCTCATAGCTGAGACATGGGATGCTGGGACTTGTAGTTCTCCTCGTAGCTGGCACATGGGAGGCTGGGACTTGTAGTTCTCCCTGTAGCTGAGACATGAGAGGCTGGGACTTGTATTCCTCCTAGTAGCTGGGACATGAGAGGCTGGGACTTGTAGTTATCCTCATAGCTGAGTCATGAGAGGCTGGGACTTGTAGTTCTCCTCGTAGCTGAGACATGAGAGGCTGGGACTTGTAGTCCTCCTAGTAGCTGAGACATGAGAGGCTGGGACTTGTAGTCCTCCTAGTAGCTGGGACATGAGAAGCTGGGACTTGTAGTTCTCCTAGTAGCTGAGACATGGGAGGCTGGGACTTGTAGTTCTCCTCGTAGCTGAGTCATGGGAGACTGGGACTTGTAGTCCTCCTAGTAGCTGGGACATGAGAGGCTGGGACTTGTAGTTATCCTCGTAGCTGAGTCATGGGAGGCTGGGACTTGTAGTTCTTCTCGTAGATGGGACACGAGAGGCTGGGACTTGTAGTTATCCTCGTAGCTGAGTCATGGGAGGCTGGGACTTGTAGTTATCCTCGTAGCTGAGTCATGGGAGGCTGGGACTTGTAGTCCTCCTAGTAGCTGGGACATGAGAGGCTGGGACTTGTAGTTCTCCTAGTAGCTGGGACATGAGAGGCTGGGACTTGTAGTTATCCTTGTAGCTGAATCATGGGAGGCTGGGACTTGTAGTTCTCCTCGTAGCTGGGACATGAGAAGCTGGGACTTGTAGTCCTCCTAGTAGCTGAGACATGGGAGGCTGGGACTTGTAGTTATCCTCGTAGCTGAGTCATGGGAGGCTGGGACTTGTAGTCCTCCTAGTAGCTGGGACATGCGAGGCTGGGACTTGTAGTTCTCCTAGTAGCTGGCACATGGGAGGCTGGGACTTGTAGTTCTCCTCGTAGCTGGGACATGAGAGGCTAGGACTTGTAGTCCTCCTCATAGCTGAGACATGGGATGCTGGGACTTGTAGTTCTCCTCGTAGCTGGCACATGGGAGGCTGGGACTTGTAGTCCTCCTAGTAGCTGGGACATGAGAGGCTGGGACTTGTAGTTATCCTTGTAGCTGAGTCATGGGAGGCTGGGACTTGTAGTTCTCCTCGTAGCTGGGACATGAGAAGCTGGGACTTGTAGTCCTCCTAGTAGCTGAGACATGGGAGGCTGGGACTTGTAGTTATCCTCGTAGCTGAGTCATGGGAGGCTGGGACTTGTAGTCCTCCTAGTAGCTGGGACATGAGAGGCTGGGACTTGTAGTTCTCCTAGTAGCTGAGACATGGGAGGCTGGGATTTGTAGTCCTCCTAGTAGCTGGGACATGAGAGGCTGGGACTTGTAGTTATCCTTGTAGCTGAGTCATGGGAGGCTGGGACTTGTAGTTCTCCTCGTAGCTGAGACATGGGAGGCTGGGATTTGTAGTCCTCCTAGTAGCTGGGACATGAGAGGCTGGGACTTGTAGTTATCCTTGTAGCTGAGTCATGGGAGGCTGGGACTTGTAGTTCTCCTCGTAGCTGGGACATGAGAAGCTGGGACTTGTAGTCCTCCTAGTAGCTGAGACATGGGAGGCTGGTGTTGACGAAAATTTTATGAAGATATATTTTAAATGTATTGTCATAAGTCTCCCAGGGTTAGTTCTCCCGCTCTAAAGTGCTGGCTGGGGCAGACTGACGCTGGTTGAAACCTGTTAGGTAGTGGAAAACTTCCTGGGATTAGAGAGAGGTGTTTGCAGAGTGGGGGTGTGTCCGCCAGCGAAGGGCCCCTGCGATCGTCTGAGAGGATATGTTTGCTCTGAAAGGATCGGTTATGGGCGGATGTACGCTCAGTGTCTCTGCTGTGTCTGATCAGCACATGTGGAGATTGGCAGCGTACATCTGCAGATAACCTTCCATCCACAGGGAAGGGTAGCATAGTCCAGGTATACATTGTTCTCTGGAATAGTGATCCCTATGATTTCCCTGTCACAGATAAAGCACAATATGGCTGCTGGGAACGCAATCTTTTTTTAACGAGGGGGCCGACCTATCCAAACACCCCCGTATTGGCCCTTCTAAGCCACACGAAGTTCAAAGAAAGTGCGTTATGGTCATTTAGCTGCCGTGGTGGCAAAATTGAATATTAGTTTGCTGGATCTGCGACCACGGACATGGTGGGTTTGCCTCAATGTTAGTCCCAAACCCAAATCTCATCCCTACACTAGATAACAGTCTCTTATGTGGGCACCGCCCTCCTGACTAGGGATGAGCACGGTGTTCGATTCGAACCCAGAACTATTTGGGACGCTCGTATCAAATTCGTGTGATGCGAGCGGCCCGCAATGCACTGCACCAGTCGCAGTGCATTGCTGGCTGATGATTGGCCAAACATGCACTGTGACCCCGCATGCTTGGCATTTCATAGAGCCAGCGGCGAGGAGAGCAATAATTGGCCACAGGCAATCCTGCCTGTGGCCAATTATAGCTCAGGGGGTTTAGTACACGCCCCACACTATAAAAGGCCGGCGTGTCAGTGATATGTGGCTGTGATCCATTCTGCAGTGCTGCTGACTGCTGACATTATCTGTGCTGTGATTCTGGGGATTAGTGTGTGCGTGCTGTTAGTACAGCATTGCAGTATCACATTAAAACACCTTCCTTCCTTTCTTCATCCTGTTGTGTCATCTAAGGCAGCCATCTGCGGCTAATGAATTGCCGGTTCCCGTAACACAGAGAACAGTCATTCATTGAAAGTCATTGATAAAAAAAAAGTCATTGATAAAAAACAAAAACAAAAAAGCATGGGGGTCCCCCCAAATTCAATTGCCAGGCCCTTCAGGTCTGCTGTGGATATTAAGGGGAACCCCAGACAAAAAAAAAATGGCATGGGGGCCCCCTCAAAATCCATACCAGACCCTTATCCGAGCACGCAACCTGGCAGGTCGCAGGAAAAGAGGGGGGACGAGAGTGCCCCCCCTCCCTCCTGAACCGTACCAGGCCACATGCCCTCAACATTGGGAGGGTGCTTTGGGGTCCCCCCCAAAGCACCTTGTCCCCATGTTGATGAGGACAAGGGCCTCTTCCCCACAACCCTGGCCATTGGTTGTGGGGGTCTGCGTGCAGGGGACTTATCGGAACCTGGAAGCCCCCTTTAACAAGGGGACCCCCAGATCCCGCCCCCATGTGTGAAATGGTATGCAATAGTGCAGATCAGCATGGAAGGTTTTATTGAACAAAAACCACCATAACAAAAAATATTTTTAAAAAGAATAAAAGTGATCACAATTAAAATAGAAAGCAGAGAGGGCGGGGTCACCAGGTGGCCCCGCCCTCCGTTATAAAAAACCTGTCAGACGCAGCAAAGCCTCACACAGCGGGAGCCTCCCATTGCGCGGAGCGGCCCAAGAAGAGACGCCGACGCCATGGAAGAAGATGCCGGACGAGAAGACCAAAGCAAGAAGAAGCGGATCGGAGGAAGAAGAAGATGGAATAAGAAAATGGAAGAAGAAGATGGAAGAAGATGCCGGAAGGAGAAGATGAAGAAACCGAAGGATGAAGAATGGAAGAAGGAAGACCAGAAGAAAGAAGATGAAAGAAGATTTTAATAAAGGAATTGTCAAAGAATCCTGTAATTTTTAAAATTTTTGTCACTTTTTTGGTGAAATGGTACCATTTCACACAGGGGGGGCGGGATCTGGGGGTCCCCTTGTTAAAGGGGGCTTCCAGATTCTGATAAGCCCCCGCCCACAGACCCCCACAACCAATGGCCAGGGTTGTGGGGAAGAGGCCCTTGTCCTCATCAACATGGGGACAAGGTGCTTTGGGGGGACCCCAAAGCACCCTCCCAATGTTGAGGGTTCAGGAGGGAGGGGGGGCCGCTCTTGTCCCCCCTCTTTTCCTGCGGCCTGCCAGGTTGCGTGCTCGGATAAGGGTCTGGTATGGATTTTGAGGGGGGACCCCACACCATTTTTTTTTTGGCCGGGGTTCCCCTTAATATCCATAGCAGACCTAAAGGGCCTGGTAATTGAATTTGGGGGGACCCCCACACTTTTTTTTTTGTTTTTTTTATTTTTTTATCAATTACTTTTTTTTTTATCAATGACTTTCAATGAATGACTGTTCTCTGTGTTACGGGAGCCGACAATTCATTAGCCGCGAGTGATTTTAAATAGCTTTTTTTCCTGCAAAAATTACACTTTGTGCAGGGACAGTTCTAAGCACGGGAAACATGCGCCCCTTCACAGGCATACTATAGACACCCCCCAGGTACGAAATTTAAAGGAATATTACACTTTTATTGTTTCACTTTAAGCATTATTAAAATCACTGCTCCTAAAAAAACGGACGTTTTTAAAAAAAAAATTTGCATTGATACATGTCCCCTGGGGCAGAACCCGGGTCCCCAAACACTTTTTATGACAATAACATGCATATTAGCCTTTAAAATTAGCACTTTTGATTTTGAACGTTCGCATCCATTGTAACTAATAGGGTTCTTAAGTTCGCACAAACTTTAGGTCCGTTCGCGGGTTCTGGTGCGAACTGAACCCGGGGGTGTTCGGCTCATCCATACTCCTGACTCCTTCGGGTAGGTGAGGGCACTATCTTCATCAGCTGTCTATGGGTCACATATGCCTCTTCTGCTTTGACCTTTGGGTCAGAACACACAAAGTCCCAAAGTAATGGCCGACTTCTCTCAACTTCATCATAAACACTTCTGGACAGCAACCCTCACCCCCCTCCCCCTTTTCAGGAGGTGCAAAGCAAAATAATGGACATTCACTTTAAGCACTGCTAACTAAAACAAAACCTTTTACAGTAATCCCTGCAACCTTCTCAGGACATACACTCACAAAGTCCACCATCATGGATCCAGCAAATAAATAATGGACCTTTCACATACATAGGGTCCCTTTGAAGTTCACAGAAGGCACCTCATCTTTCAGTGGTAACCAATAGCACATATTTCAGAAGAGGACTTACTTCTCAGCAGAGATCAGAAGACTCCGAGCAGAAGGAGCTCCTCTTGTGCCAGTTGGATCCTTCACCGGTCTTATGATTGAGCTCCAAATGTAGAGTTTTTCAAGGACTCCGTCCTCTCAGCAGAATGTGTTTTTAGGGGTTTTTTGCTCGTTTTTATATTCCTCCACAAGTGAAGGTGACACGGTGTTCTGCACATACAGGTATTGTCATAACAAGGAACTCAACAACCTTCAGCCCCCTTTGTTTTCTGCCGCAGTCTATCGGTTTATGCCTCGTTATTTCCTCTTAGCTGCCAAACTGGTTCTATCAGTAACTTTCATCTTCTCACATACTGTACCGACTGCTTAGCTCAGATACACCAATTCATTGGGATTGAGGACTGCCTCAGTCCCTACACCATGCCCGACTCTCAGACATCAGCCTGGCTTGGTGACATACTGTATATATATATATACGGTATCGCATGCAGACATGGTCACATGTTTCCTTTTTTCTAATGGTGAAGATGCTGATTAGTGATGAGCCAAACTGCCCTGGGTCTGGTTTGGCAGGGGTTCAGTGAATGTCAAAGGAGTTGGCATGCCGAAACCAAACCCCCCATTGAGATCAATGGTAGCCGAATCTGTCAAATTGAAAATGCCTATCTTCTGGGCTATTAGGCAACTGGGTGGCATGGGGAGGTGGGGAATGGGGAATGGTGGTCACGGCACTGAGGAACTTCTACCAATGCAAAAAAAATTCTAAAAATATCCATACCGCTGGGAGCAGTGCTTTTTATTTTTATTTTTTTTAGCACGTACATTTCCAAGGAAGGGGAATGACGTCATATGACGCCCTCCCGCCATGAGAGCTGTGCCGCCTGGCCGTCAATAGACAGCCGGCGGTCACATAGTGGTTAAAACTCTTTTCCACCTGAATGAAAATAAAAACAAAGAAAAAAACGACCCCCAACAGCTAGATTGGATTCCTACCAACTCTTGTATTCAGCTGCTAATTGAGGGCACAGATAATGACCCCCCTTTCAGGTGGACTAACCCTAACAATTTCCCCACCTGAACAAAACAAAATTAACATAGATGACTAAACAAAGACCAAAGTCTGTCCATTATCACCCAAGAACAACATGACAAGACAACCACCATAGAACAATGACAAACACTCAACTTTTAATTAAAGACATCCATGGACTTTCCTCCTGAGAAGAGAATGTTCTCATTTTGATCTGAAAGACAATTAGTCAATGGGAAAAACAAAACATCTGTATCTCCATCACAACATTTGTAACTCTTTAGTCCATTAATGTCTGACTATTGTTTACATTTTTTCATTGTTTGCAAACAATTACTAATTAACGAGCTCATGGTACCATGTGATAATCGATTATGCATTTACCATAACCTAACCCCTGTTCTGCTCCCACTGTTGTTCTCACCTGCAAACAAAACACAAACATTAGTATCCAAACCAGTTTAACTTCTTCCCTGGTCTCTGGAAAAGGAACACATATGCCTCGTACACACGGCCGGAATTTCCGATGGAAAATGTCCGATCGGACCATGTTGTCGGAAAATCCGGCCGTGTCCATCGGAATTTCCGACGGAAAAAATTTGAGATCCTGCTCTCAAAAATCCGATCTGACTTTTTCCGATCGTGTGTAGAGAATTCCGACGGACAAAGTGCCACGCGTGCTCAGATCAAATTACGAGACCAAAGCCATTGGCTACTAGCCTCTACGCAGTTCCGTCATACGTAACGAACGTCACCACGTTTGGAATGATCGGATTTTCCGACAACTTTGTCCGACCGTGTGTATGCAACACCAGTGTCATGAAGGCTCCATCCGTGGCCGGCGACCTGGTGATCCTGCAAGTAATCGACGCCTCAGCATCCCTGGTTCCCGTTATCGGTTGCCATTGCGCATCCGCGAGCGCGCGGGGGCGAGCGTGCGCGGACGGGGGCGCGCCTCCATTGGCGCCAATGAGGCTATTTAAACCCTTCTGTCACTGACGGTCCCCGCTGTCTGCTCTACAACGTTCTGTGCTTGAAACCTGATCTGAAGTCTGTTTACCTGTATCTGACCCGGCTATCCTTGACCATCCGCTCTGTCCCTGTGTATCGACCTTGGCTTGTCTGTGACCATCCTCTTGTCTTCTCCACCTGTACTGCGCTGCCAGCCTGATACCTGACCCGGCCTGTTTGACCACTCCAGCCTGCACACAGATCCAGCTTACCTGTTGTTCCAGTCTGCATACAGATCCAAGTCTGCCTGTTGTTCCAGCCTGCACACAGATCCAGCTTACCTGTTGTTCCAGTCTGCATACAGATCCAAGTCTGCCTGTTGTTCCAGTCTGCACACAGATCCAGCTTACCTGTTGTTCCAGTCTGCATACAGATCCAAGTCTGCCTGTTGTTCCAGTCTGCCTACAGAACCTGCTTACCTGCAGAGACCTACATACCTCACCCGCTGAGCTGATCCAGGAAGCTCTTGTACCGGTCTTACCATTCCTGCCAGGCACCTGTGCCCCTCCTGACTCCTGGTCCTACTGTCCCATCATCAGGGGACCGGCGAGCGGGAGCCGCAAGGGAGGCCCTTCTCTGCTAACCAGACTCACCACTACCAGGGGGCGTGACAGTAGCAGACAGCCATGTCTGAGTCTGAGCAGGGGGCCTCTCCTATGGAAGGACTGTGTCAACACCTGGCGGGACTGACCGAGGCGGGAAAGAATCTCCAGCAGGGATACACCCGGTTGGAAGAACGGGTGCTGGCCCTACCACCAACAGCCCCACCCGGGGGAAGTCCAGGTCCGTCGGTGGTAATGCTCCCTCCAGAGCCCCGGGTACCAATCCCTGAGAGATTCTCGGGTGCCCGCAACCTCTTTCGGGACTTCCGTAATTCCTGTGAACTGTTCTTTGCACTACATCCACGTACTTTCTCCCTGGAAGCCACCAAGGTGGGCTTCGTGATTTCCCTACTTTCCGGAGACCCGCGAACCTGGGCCCACCGCCTCCTAGAGCAGAAGGACCCCGCATTGGCCGGTCTTACTTCATTCTTTGATACCATGGCTCAACTCTATGAAGATCCCCAACTTTCCGCAACCGCAGAGACCACTCTGCGCACCCTCCAGCAGGGGCGAAGGCCCGTGGAAGATTATGTCGCAGACTTTAGGCGCTGGGGTGCGGATACCCAGTGGAACGACGCGGCTCTGCGTCACCAGTTCCGCCTAGGACTTTCTGAGGCACTAAAGGACGAGCTGGCAAGAGTTGGGGTGCCCCAGACCCTGGACACCCTGATCAATCTGGTCATTCAGATTGACCGACGACTCAGGGAACGCAGGACGGAACGTGCATCCGGTTTCTCTCGTCCTACCTGGATGCTCCCCAAAGCCCCAAGTCACCTGCAGACTGGCTCGGCCCACCGGCCTGCACCTCTTTCTGATTCCTCAGAGCCCATGCAGCTGGGGCTCTTGAGGCCCTCTCTAACCTCAGAGGAACGTCAACGTCGTCGGGTCAACAACTTGTGCCTCTACTGCGGTGAGCCCGGGCACTACGTAAGGAACTGTCCGGCCAAGGCTCGTAAGTGCCCTCTCATGCCTGCTAGCTCTATGGACTCCTCAACCCAGGTCTCCTCTCACCTTGCCCTCTCTGTCTCGTTGCAGCTTCCGGGAAGAACCCTCCAGGTACCCGCCATTATTGATTCCGGGGCATGCAGCTGCTTCATGGACTCGTCATTTGCTGCCCAGCACCGGATTCCCCTCCAGTCTAAGGCCCAGGGACTGTCGGTTTACTTGGCGGATGGCTCCTCCATCCGTTCGGGCCCGGTTACGCAAGAGACCACCCCACTGCCCATGACCATCTCGGGCAACCACCAGGAACTTCTTTGTATGGACATTATCTCCTCTCCATTATCCCCTATAATCCTGGGCATGCCGTGGCTGAAGGCCCACAACCCAGTTATCGACTGGGCCACTGGGATGGTCTCCTTCTCCTCTCTATATTGTCAGATGTCTTGCAGACCCTCTAATTCCTCCCAGTTGGCTACTCTGCTAAGTGTGGACTCCGAGGTGGACCTCCGTCAGGCTATTCCCCAAGCCTACCACGAATACCTGGATGTCTTCAGTAAACAGGCAGCAGAGGTGCTCCCATCTCATAGGGCTTATGATTGCCCCATCGGGCTTTTTCCTGGAGCGGAGATTCCCTTTGGAAGGGTCTTCCCCCTGACAGAGGTGGAACAAGGCAAGTTAAAGGAATACATTGAGGAAAACCTCCGAAAGGGCTTCATCCGTCCATCTACCTCTCCTGCGGGTGCGGGCATATTCTTCGTGGAGAAGAAAGACCACACCCTTCGGCCCTGTGTGGACTATAGAGAGCTGAACAACATAACGGTTAAGAACCGTTATCCTTTCCCATTGGTCCCTGAACTATTCCAGAGGCTTGGCACGGCCACCATCTTCACGAAACTTGACCTTCGGGGGGCCTACAACCTGGTTCGAATTAAAGATGGGGATGAGTGGAAGACGGCCTTTCGGACACGTTATGGGCATTACGAATATCTCGTGATGCCCTTCGGCCTATGCAATGCCCCCGCAACTTTTCAATACTTCATTAACGATGTACTTCGGGACTTCCTGGACTTGTTTGCCGTGGTATACCTGGACGATATCTTAATCTTCTCCTCCTCTCTAGAATCTCACCGCAGATATGTCAAGGAGGTCCTGGGACGGCTCCGTATCCACGGTCTGTATGCTAAGGCAGAGAAATGCCAGTTTGAACAGGAGAGTATTCCCTTCCTTGGGCTGATCATTTCAAGTACAGGCATCAAAATGGATCCCCAGAAGATCTCTGCCATCTTGGAATGGCCCACTCCGGCAGACAAAAAGGGCATCCAACGGTTTATTGGCTTCGCCAATTTTTACCGTAAGTTTATCAGAGGGTTTTCCGCCATTGTGGCACCCATCACCCAGCTGACCAAGCAAGGGACCCGGTTTCGGTGGTCTTCCGAGGCCCAGGAGGCCTTTGATGCCCTTAAGACTCTATTTACCTCGGCACCCATCCTCAGGCACCCGGACTCCTCTCTACCCTTTACCCCGCAAGTTGATGCCTCCGAAATCGCGGTGGGAGCTATCCTATCCCAGAGGCAGGGGGACAAGTCCCTGCTACACCCAGTCGCCTTCTTCTCCCGCAAACTGTCCTCGGCCGAGAGGAACTATGATGTGGGCGACCGGGAACTACTGGCGATCAAGGCTGCCCTGGAGGAATGGCGATACCTCCTGGAGGGGGCCTCTCACCCCATTTTAATATTTACCGACCACAAGAATCTGGAATATTTAAAGTCAGCAAAAAGATTGAAACCCAGACAAGCCAGATGGGCACTTTTCTTTTCTCGTTTCACCTTCCATGTGACATATCGGCCCGGATCCAAGAATGTCAAACCAGACGCCCTGTCCAGGATGTACCACAAGCACCAGGAAGAAACCTCCCCTGACACTATTCTGGCCCCTGGAAACTTCCTCCTCCTTCAAGAGGACTTACTGTCCCGATTCAAACGTGCCTCAGCAGGGCAAAGGCCCACTTCTGAAACCCAGCTACAGGAGAAGGATGGTCTACTCTGGTACGGGGACAAGATCTACACCCCAGAACAACTCCGGGTAACAGCTATGGAGCTATGCCATGACCACGCTTTGGCTGGTCACTTCGGTGTCGCTAAGACCACCGACTTGGTACAGCGTACCTTCTGGTGGCCTCAACTGCGGGCCGACTGTAAAAAATTTGTGGACACTTGCCCTACCTGCACCCGGAACAAGAATCCCAAGACCAGGGCCTGGGGTCTCCTTAAGCCTCTGTCTGTCCCAGATCGTCCCTGGAGGATGATCTCCTTAGATTTCATCGTGGAGTTACCCCCAGCAGAGGGCCACACGACGATCTTCGTGATCGTCGATCGCCTATCCAAAATGGCTCACTTTATCCCTATGAAGGGCACCCCCTCAGCTCCAGAGAGACGGCACGGGTCTTTATCAGGGAAATTGTCCGCCTTCATGGGGTCCCGGCTAACATCGTCTCGGACCGAGAGGTGCAATTCACCTCTCGATTCTGGAGGTCCCTGTGCCAGTCCTTGGATATTGAACTCGCTCTCTCATCTGCCTACCACCCTCAGTCTAATGGGCAGACGGAGCGGACCAATCAGACCCTAGAGCAGTACCTGCGCTGTTTCTCCTCCTTTGCCCAAGATGACTGGATTTCCCTTCTGCCCCTGGCCGAGTTCGCGTATAACAACGCCACCCACTCCGCCACCAAACAGACCCCCTTTTTCGCTAACTATGGGTATCACCCGGCATTCCTGCCTAACTCGCTTCCTGACTGCACTGTGCCAGCAGTCCAAGAACGGATCCAGTTCTTTTCCACCAACAACCAACTTCTCCAAGAAACCATGACCAGGACCCAGGAGTACAACAAAACCGTGTTTGACAAAAAGAGACGGGGGGAACTGGTGCTTGTCCCGGGCGAAACCGTATGGCTATCTACCTCCAACTTAAAATTGGCTTGCCCTTCACGGAAACTGGGCCCCAAGTTCTTGGGCCCCTTCCCAGTCAAGAGGAGAATCAACGAGGTGGCTTATGAATTAGAACTTCCGGATTCTCTGAAGATTCACCCGGTGTTCCATGTGTCCTTGCTGAAACCCTCGGTCAGTAACCCTTTCCCCAACCGGAGGGCCATCCCTCCTGACCCAGTCATGGTGGACGGGGAAGATGAGTTCGAGGTGGAAGCCATCCTTAACGTCAGAAGAAGGCAGAACCAAAACCAGTTCCTAATCAAGTGGAAGGGGTACGGCCCCGAGGAAAACTCTTGGGAGCCCGAGGAGAACATCCACGCTAAGAGTCTAGTTCAGTCCTTTAAGAGAGCCCATCCTGAGAAATTTGCCCCGAGGGGCATCCGGAGGCTGCCCCTTAGGGGGGGGCAATGTCATGAAGGCTCCATCCGTGGCCGGCGACCTGGTGATCCTGCCAGTAATCGGCGCCTCAGCATCCCTGGTTCCCGTTCTCGGTTGCCATTGCGCATGCGCGTGCACGCGCGCGCCCGCAGACGGGGGCGAGCGTGCGCGGACGGGGGCGCGCCTCCATTGGCGCCAATGAGGCTATTTAAACCCTTCTGTCACTGACGGTCCCCGCTGTCTGCTCTACAACGTTCTGTGCTTGAAACCTGATCTGAAGTCTGTTTACCTGTATCTGACCCGGCTATCCTTGACCATCCGCTCTGTCCCTGTGTATCGAACTTGGCTTGTCTGTGACCATCCTCTTGTCTTCTCCACCTGTACTGCGCTGCCAGCCTGATACCTGACCAGGCCTGTTTGACCACTCCAGCCTGCACACAGATCCAGCTTACCTGTTGTTCCAGTCTGCATACAGATCCAAGTCTGCCTGTTGTTCCAGCCTGCACACAGATCCAGCTTACCTGTTGTTCCAGTCTGCATACAGATCCAAGTCTGCCTGTTGTTCCAGTCTGCCTACAGAACCTGCTTACCTGCAGAGACCTACATACCTCACCCGCTGAGCTGATCCAGGAAGCTCTTGTACCGGTCTTACCATTCCTGCCAGGCACCTGTGCCCCTCCTGACTCCTGGTCCTACTGTCCCATCATCAGGGGACCGGCGAGCGGGAGCCGCAAGGGAGGCCCTTCTCTGCTAACCAGACTCACCACTACCAGGGGGCGTGACAACCAGTGTCGGACAAAATCCGTCGGAAAAAATCAGACGGATTTTGTGGTCGGAATTTCCGACCGTGTGTATGGGGGCAAAGACAGTGATTACACACAATTATCATGACAATTGACTTTTCAAGTCCCCCAAGCCTTTTCCTATGAATTGTACTGCTAGGGGAACAATTGCCATACTTTCCTATACTAAGCAGCAGGATTGGTAAACTTTGCCATATTACTCAGGAAAAATGGCAATGCAATTTGCGTCCAACTACATACAGGCCAGAATGGTAGATTAGTCCAGCGGGGCAAATATTGGAATGTTCATCCAGTCTTGTTGCTGGCTGTATTATGTTTACATACTTCCCTGTCCTCATGTATGTACATTTTATTTTCTTATTGCGTATTCACTGACCTAGCAAATTTTAAGCTTTATTGTTGCCTATGGATGTACAACATTTATAATAAATCTTTGTAAATTTACTTTCATCTGTGTTGTGTACATTGGCTATTATGCCGGGTAACTCACAGTCATTGTTGTTGCCGCTCCGTTACATAACATTTTGAAACAAATAAATAGATTTTCGTGTTCACTGTAGACATTGGCTAAACCTCTCTCACCTCATCTAAAGTCCCAGGGCTATTTCTCTCGTTTTTTTGTGCATTATTAGGGATGGAGGTGTCAGAGGGGGTCACACCAGACCTTAACCTCTCTTTTTGATTCAGCCCACACACTAGTCCGTTGTTACCATTAGCCAACAGCCAGTACTCCATACTCCTACTACTTGACCTCTCTGCAGCCTTTGATACTTTGACCACCCGCTCCTTCTCAATAAACTACATTCCCTTGGTCTCCAAGATTCTGCTCTATCCGGGTTCTCTGCCTATCTATCACAGCGCTCCTTCAGTGTTACCTACAACTCAAGTTAATTGCAGACATTGCGGGGCCGATACTTGACACTAACAATGGGGAGCCAATTCCATTGTTTGTCACCTATTCACTATAAACGACCCCATGCCGGGATAGGTAATGAAGTAGGACCATTCAAGTATATTTTGCATCATTGGGAGTTGCCTGTAAGGGGGCTGGCTTAGACTAAGTAACCAATCAGAATTCACGCTAAGCCAGCCAATGAGACATCAGCCTGGTTTTGGATACTCTCAGAGGAAAGGGGAGAAAACCCCCTCTTTCCGGGGAACCAGCAAGCAGAATGGAACTAAGGTAAATTCTAGCCAGCAGGGGAAGCCATTCCTTTATATATATATTTTTATTCCAACCTAGCATTTTATGCCTTGATGTGCTAGGGATTTGTGTATTAGTCAAACTTTTAACTACCTGTAATAAATGTTATTATATTTAAAGCCTTTCCTCCTGGTCAATAGAACTCTCATTTAACCCATATCATGTGATTAATAAATCAGAAATAGAGATTTTAGAGGTTAACACTTCCCTGTCCTCATGTATGTACATTTTATTTTCTTATTGCGTATTCACTGACCTAGCAACTTTTAAGCTTTATTGTTGCCTATGGATGTACAACATTTGTAATAAATCTTTGTATATTTACTTTCATCTGTGTTGTGTACATTGGCTACTATGCTGGGTAACTCACAATCATTGTTGTTGCCGCTCCGTTACATAACTTTTTGAAACAAATAAATTGATTTTATCTCAGTGTTTGATGTAGACATTGGCTAAACCATTGGCTAAAGTTATCATTAACCTGTGCCGATAACTGGCCTACCAAAGGTCCTGGTAGCCATGCTTTTAGAAGAGAGCATGCACCCTCATTACTCAAATGGAATTTAAGGACTAGAGCTTCAAATTTATAGGACGGACTCACTGTTGATTCCGGGGCATTAAATTCACCCAGAATCTGGCACAAAGTAAGTCTCTCTTGGATTGTAATCAAATGCCGCGTACACACGGTCGGAATTTCCGATGGAAACAGTCCGATGGGAGCTTTTCATCGGATTTTCCGACCGTGTGTATGCCCATCGGTCTTTTTCTGTCGGAATTTCCAACGGACTAAGGATTGAGAACCTGTTCTTAATTTTCCCGACGGAAAACCTTTCTATCGGATTTTCCGATCGTGTGTATGCAATTCCGACACGCAAAATTCCGACGCATGCTCTCAAACAATTTGACACATGCTCAGAAGCATTTAACTTCCCTTTTATAGTGCAGTCGAACGTTTTTTAAGGCGTGGTGTTATTGACGGTCGGAATTTGGTGTGACTGTGTGTAGGCAAGACAGTTTGAGCGAAATTTCATCAGAATTCCGACGGTAAAACCATCAGAGCTTTAACCGACGAGAATTATGGCCGTGTGTACGCGGCATAACTGTTATTCTGCTTTGAAGCTATAGGTGCAATAGTAGATTGTGTTTCATCACGGCTCTTCTCCTCATTGACTTTGCAGATATCGGCCAATTGGCATGTTCCTTTGTGCTCATTGAGCGATATTATACATTGTCCTTTAATAAGAAGCTGGGATTGTGCGTTTGCTAATTTTCTTGCTAAAGACCTAACCAACTCTTCCATCTCTGACAACTTTATTCGCAATGCTCTTCATATCACAGTCCATGCTGCACCTCTGAAGCTGTTCTTGTAGCTCACTGTTTCTCCCTGACAAATTGCCGGCTTTTGCCCGCAATTCATCCATCCCACTACTGGAGGCTGTTGTAATCTTTAGAAGGTTTTCACTGACTTTCTCTATGTCCTCCCCGAGACGTCTCCTCTCTGCTTCCCACTTCCCCCCCATTTGCTCAGATATAAATTTAATTCTGAGCAACACTGCAATCTCATTAGCCAACTTTTCTTTCTTCGTTTTCTTTTTTAGCTGTTTACCCAATAATTTGCTGACACTGAGACAACAGTACATTACACTGGCTTTTTAGAGGTTCATCTGCACATGATAACTGGCAGAGCCGTACTTTTTAACCACTTAAGGACCGCCTCACGCCGTTATACGTCAGCAGAATGGCACGGCTGGGCACAAGCACGTACCTGTACGTCCTCCTTTAAGTGTCCAGCCGCGCGGCGAGCTCGCGACCCAGTCCTGAGCTCCGTGGCCGCGGGACCAGCGGACCTGATCGCCGCTGGTATCCCGCGATCGGGTCACAGAGCTGAAGAACGAGGAGAGGTCTGTGTAAACAAACCTCTGCCCGTGCTTCCTACTGAGCCTGTCACTGATCGTCTGTTCCCTGTTATAGGGAAAGATAGATGTAGTGATCTAATATATAGTTCCTAGATGGTATGTAGTTATTAAAAAGTACTTCTCCGCAGCAAAACCCGATCCTCCCAGAGAGAAGAACTTTATTGACTTCTAAAACAGAACAGTCTTACAAATGACAAAAATCGGTCTTGTAGTAGATGACAATCCAACAGGGCATAATCACGACAGTGCTAGTAAATATTTAGAGCCCCATGGAACCATGTGACTCTTGGGGGCCTTCATAAGAACACACACTTCTAAACAGATTGAACGTCCTGTTGTATCCCCCACACACACTGAATGTCTGAGCAATTTGATTGGCCGTTTCCATTAAATGCTTTGATCTGCTCCCGTCTTTCAGAGTGACAGCAGATCACCCCAAGCTGTGAACAGCTGTAGTCATAAAAACTGCCCCAATCTACATTCTTGCATATTCCCCTTTGATATGTGTGAATACTGATAAGATTAAGATAATCATTATCTGTTCCCCTTTGATATGTGGAGTAAGTCTGGTCTGGCCACTTCTCCTTTGACTAACAAACCCTCTTTTAATATGCGCAATTAGATTAACAGCTACCAAAGTGGCCTGCCTAGAATAAACTTGTCTTAGAATGCCTAAATAAAAACACTACATATCAAAAAACACTGCATATATCTAATATATATATATATATATATATTTATATATATATATATATATATATATATATATATATATATATATATATATATATATATATATATATATATATATATATATATATATATATACATATATATTAGATATAACGTACTACAATAGATGCCAAGCCACGCCCCCCTACAGTTAAAAAAAAACACACACACACACACTTAACCCCTCCCCGCCCCCTAGTGGTTAACTCCTTCACTGCCAGTGTCATTTACACAGGAATCAGTGCATTTAAATAGCACTGATTGCTGTATAATTGACAATGGTCCCAAAAATGTGTAAAAAATTTCCGATGTGTCCGCCATAATGTTGCAATCACAATAAAAATCGCCGATCGCCGCCATTACTAGTAAAAAAAAAAAAATATTAATAAAAATGCTATAAAACTATCCCTAGACATGTGCACAACTAAAAAATTTGTTTATTTTCATTTCGTTTTTTTAGTTTCCGAAAAAAAATCGTTTTTTTTCGTTTCGTTTTGTTTTTTTTTCGTTTCCGTTGATTCGTAAGGATTCGTACATTCGCAAGTCGTCGGTGTTCGGATTCGTAACGATTCGTACATCCGCAAGTCGTCGGTGTTCGTATTCGTAACGATTCGTACATTCGTAAGAGTTATTTTTTCGTTGATTCGTTTTTTCGTTAGTTTAATTATCGGACGCATCCGTATTTATTCGTACATTCGTAACATTCGTAGATTCGTAATCGGAGCATAAATCATAATTTTATGTAATGTGTATGCTATTATTACATTTTAATAATTTACGAATCGAAAAAAAAAGTTACGAATCGAAAAAAAAAAAGTTACGAATCGAAAAAAAAGTTACAAATGTACGAATTTTTTTTGTTCAATAGAGACACAGAAAATTACAAATCGAAAAAAAAAAAAAAAAAAAAAAAAAAAGTTACGAATCGAAAAAAAAAAAAAGTTACGAATCGAAAAAAAAGTTACGAATGTACGAATTTTTTTGTTCAATCCATTCGAAGCACGTTTAGCAGCACCATTGTAAGGGACACGGAAAATTACCAATTCAACAAAAAAAAAGTTACGAATGTACAAATTTTTTCATTCGTTTTCGTTTTTCGGATTTTCTTCATTAGTACATTCGTTGCTTCTAATTATTTTTTTTCGGATTTTCGTTGTTTTTCGGATTCGTTCGATTCAAACGATTCGTTATTCGGATTCTTACGATTCGTTCATTCGTACGAAAACGAACGAACGAAAATAACGAAAAAAAACGAAAAACGAAAAAAAAACCGAAACTAATTGCACATGTCTAACTATCCCCTATTTTGTAAACGCTATAACTTTTGCGCAAACCAATCAATAATCTCTAATTGCGTTTTTTTTTTTACCAAAAATATGTAGAAGAATACGTATCGGCCTAAATTGAGGAAAAAAATTGTTTTTTTATAAAATTTTTGGGGATATTTAGTATAGCAACAAGGAAAAAATATTGCATTTTTTTCAAAATTGTCGCTCTATTTTTGTTTATAGCGTAAAAAATAAAAGAGGTGATCAGTTACCACCAAAAGAAAGCTCTATTTGTGGGGAAAAAAGTACGCCAATTTTGTTTGGGAGCCACGACGCACGACCACGCAATTGTCAGTTAAAGCGACGCAGTGCCGAATCGCAAAAAGGGGCCTGGTCCTTTGGCTGCCAATTGGTCCGGGGCTTAAGTGGTTAACATATGTATACACAAGTTCCATTTCACAACCATACAAATCCACACAATCCACAATTCTATGTGTACTAACGTTCCAACACTGCACTGAGTAATAAACCAAACCCAATTATCGTTAGCTCTTACAACTCACGAATAAAACGAATCGCTCTTCTAGCATTCAATATTCTTCATTCATTACCGCTTTTACCTGATATCATTCAAAACAATAAAACTTTTGCCTATCCATAGTAAAGACTAATCACACTTATGCCCCGTACACACGGTCAGAATTTCCGATGGAAAATGTCCTATCGGACCATGTTGTCGGAAAATCCGAGCGTGTGTGGGCGCCATCGGACTTTTTCCGTCGGAATTTCTGTCGGAAAAAATTTGAGATCCTGCTCTCAAATTTTCTGACAACAAAGTCCGATCGTGTGTAGCGAATTCCGACGGACAAAGTGCCACGCATGCTCAGATCAAATTATAAGACCAAAGCTATTGGCTACTAGCCTCTACGTAGTTCCGTCGTACGCAACGGACGTCACCACGTTCAGAATGATCGGATTTTCCGACAACTTTGTCTGACCGTGTGTATGCAACACCAGTGTCGGACAAAATCCTTAGGAAAAAAATCAGATGGATTTTGTGGTCGGAATTTCCGACCGTGTGTACGGGGCATTACTGTGGCATTATCAGCTGCCTTGTATCTGAGCACTTCTGTCCTGTAGGTTCTATGCGGCTTTTAGGATTGCCACATGCTATCTGGGGTGCCATTTGAAGGACATGCGGCACTATACAAACTACTATTAACTGGTCTATTCCCATAGTTATCTAGTCTATAAAACCCTGCTAGGCACACTGATATAAAGTTACTTATGAAAACACACAAACTGCTGCTAGTAAAACACTATCTTATTTATTCCCCAAGAAATTAGGAACACTAACATAAAGTATTAAAAAGACATTACAATATCACAAAGCTTACAATCAGAACACATAATACAATAATATGAAAGATACTTATCACAAGGCCCTCTGTTTGTAGCATTGGCTAGGCTCAGAATACAAAGAGAGGGCCATCGCCATGATCCAAAGGGGAAGGCCTCAATATGGCCGCCGAGCCATGAGGCTTGCACAGACCACCATCAGCTGAGAGAGAAAATGGGCAGAGTGAGCTAATTGCCTGAGTGTGTGCTCTTTTCATTCAAACATACACGCCTACTCATAGCCACCCCCATTTGCCTTCCATCCAATAGATATCAATAGCCATCTTGGCAGCAGTGGTCTCTTTGAAGCTTGTAATCACACATATCACAGCAGGTGGGCTTGAGCCAAGCCATTGTTATCTTGATACGCTACAAAGCTTTGATGTGTTTTCCAACCTGGCTGTTTCAATCAGGAAGTGAAATACCCAAAGTATGATACTAAACCATATTTTGTATCCAACAGTAACCCACAGAGTTGGTCTCCGGAGTCCATTAAGGCCTTTGAGAGTCTCAAGGCTGCCTTTGTTTCTGCTCCTGTGTTGGCACGTCCTGGTCCTACGTTAGCCTTTATCTTTGAGGTTGATGCTTCTGAGACTGGAGTTGGCGTACTTCTGTCTCAACGTCCTACCTCTGAGAGAGATACGCATCCTTCTGGTTAGTTTTCCAAAAAATTGTCACCTGCGGAGTGCAATTACGAGATTGGTGACAGAGAGCTGTTGGCGATTATTTTAGCCCTTGTGGCAGAGCTAAGCTCTGTCCCTTTGAAATTAGAGGTAAAGGAGACACAGAGTTTGCATATCTGCAGACTGCAAGACTACAGACTATAGAATTTAAATGGAGAAAACTGCTCTGTCCGTTTTCTCCAGGTTTTGCTAGTTCTGGATGGGAGTCTGTAGTTTGGAGATCCCTGAGTCATGGGTGGGATGGGATCTCCAACCCTGTGTCCGGGTCTTGAGGATAGCAAGCAAGGTGTGTGCCCAGCTGCACACAGACCATATAATGAGAGGCTGGTGAGGGGAGGATGGTGGAGTGTGAGCAGCTTGCTGCTGCTGGTGCTGTATGAAGACAGACCTGTGTCTGTAGAGGGGTCATCCCTGTGTAAGGGGGATTCTTTGCCCAGAGACCGGGAAAGGCTGGACAGCCTTGAGAGTCGGGAAGACTAAGGAAGCCAGTGAGTCCAGGGGACTGGAAGGAATCAACTCTGTTGGCTTGGTATGGTTTTCATTTATGAGTGCTTAATGAAGTTAAACCCCTGCGTGGGACTTCTGGATGGACTTTTGTGTTTTTTCCTTTTTCAATAAACGTGGGCTACCAGGCCCTTAACTATATACGCCTGTCTGATGAGGACTCACTGCATTATAAAATGCATCTTTTCACTTGAGTTAAACACCCCAATGTCACACCCTGAAATAATGGAGACATCTCCTCGAAGGTATCACTGTGCCGGTTCTAATCTTGCTGACCATAAGAATCTCACATTCTTGTCTGAGGCTAAACGCCTCTTTCCCAGAAGGGCGCAATGGGCTCTTTTCTTGTCTAGTTTCAATTACATTGTCATATTCTTACCCAGTACTAAGAATGTAAGGGCTGACGCTTTGCCATGACAATTTTCCTCCACTTCCAAGATGGATTCGGTTCCGGTTCCTGTGATTCGTTCTTATCATATTCTGGCTACGGTTCGAACCAGTCTCACTTCTCCTTTGGGTGACAATATTCTTGCTGCTCAGGACCATGCTCCTCCTGAGAAACCTTGTGACCGCTGCTTTGTCCCAGAGAGTCTCCTTACTGCCGTGCTCCAGACTTACCATTCTCCCAATGCTGCTGGCCACCCTGGGAAGAATCAACTCTTTTGGGCCATTTCCCAACAATTCTGGTGGCCTAGTCTACATGCTGATGTAACTGCCTTCGTAGCTGCCTGTTCCGTGTGTGCTCAGAGTAAGACTCCACGACTCATTCCAGTGGGCCTCCTACAACCCATACCCAAGGGAGAGAGGCCCTGGACCCACCTGTCTATGGATTTCATTGCGGAGTTACCCAACTCCCAGGGCAACACAGTTATCCTTATGGTGGTTGACCGGTTCTCAAAGATGTGTCATTGTATTCCCCTTAAGAAGTTGCCCACTTCTAAGGAACTGTCTTCGATTTTTTGCTTGGGAGATCTTTCGCTTTCATGGGCTACCCAAGGTGATTGTCTCGGACAGGGGTAGTCAGTGTGAAATGTGTGACACAGCAGGGCCTACCCACAGTGGCAGAGTGACTACTAGACATGTGCACACTGTTTCTTCTCATGCGGTCTTCCATGTCCGCCATTTTTAAAGTGTGCTTTGACAAAGTTTTCTTCGTCACTTGTGCCGCAGTGTCTAAGGGTCTGACAATGTCCTCAAGCATATTCACTCTGCGCTCCGTGCCCTGGGTTTTCTCCCTTAGCTTCTGTACATCATGCTTTAAAAAGGAGAACTCCATTTTCAGCTCATCAAAATGTGTCACCAGCTTACTCTGACACCCCTGTATGGCAGCCATTATTTGTTTTAGGGACGGTTCTTCCTCCCCCTCTTCTGCCCTCTCACTCCTGGGACTTGTGCCTACATCCCTGTCCAGCGATCTCCCCCTCCTTGTCCCTCTTAATCTCTGGGATTGTGGACTCACCCTGTCCCGGAGGGGGGATGCCTGTCTTGGAGGCTCCTCTGGGTGCAGCAGCGGCGGCCGTGCCTCCTCCTCGTGGGAGCCGGCGCCATCTTGCGAGCCCCAGGCAAATCGTGCCAGCCGTTCTCCGGGTGTCTTTTTCCAGGTGAGAAACAAACAACCACCGCTCCAAGACTCTCCTTCCCAAGCAAATGCTCCTGCTCCTGTGTGGGAGCCCCAGATGCTGGCTAATAGCACAATGATTGGAAATCAAAAAAGGAAGAACTCCGGACAGCCGCACACCGAGAAAATAAAATCCAAAAAGTTTATTTAAAAGCAAAAAAAACACTGCAATCCATACACGGCAAACAAGGGGGGTACAGAGCTGACGCGTTTCGCACTACAACTAGTGCTTACTCATAGCTGATGTCTTTTTCCAGGGGGGGCCGTATTTCACCATCTCCGGAGCCGCTCGGGGGGTTCCCACCTTCATCCCCCGTTATTTAGGCGGAATTTGCAGTGTCAGCGTCCCAGGATCTTTGTAGGATCAATACACAGCCGACGGAGCTCCGGGTCCTGCACTCCTCACATGCAGCGCGCTAGCTCCGCCTCCCAGACATGTGCACACTGAAATATTTTGTTTCAGAATTTCGTTTTCGTCCGAAAAATGTATTTATTTAGTTACTCCCGAAATTCATTTTTATTTATTTAGTTTTTCGTTAAATATCGGATTCGTCCGAAAATCCAAATTAATTAAGGTTGAATCTGTCATTGAGGGCTTATGGTGTCTGTCGAATGTTCAAAGAAGATTCGACGGAGCAGCTAAACTGCATGACTATATTCGAATTTCGTATAGAATGAATTCAAATTTGAATCGAAAAGATTATAATAGAATAGAAAATATTAGAAAGAATCGAATAGAAAAACAATAGAACAGAATAAAATACAATATATATATATATATTATATTTTATTCTATTCTGTTCTATTGTTTTTCCAGTCTATTTTCTATTTATATTCTAATCTTTTCTAATTGGAATTCGAATACATTCAATACGAAATTTGAGTGTCGGAACACGGTTTTATTTATATATATATATATATATATTTTTTTTTTTTTTCTGATTTGTTCTATTGTTTTTTTTTATGATCATGTTTTCTATTATTTTAGAATATTTTTTATTCAAATTCGATTTAATTCTATATGAAATTCGAATTTTAGAAAATGGTTATTTATATGTATGTACATATATCATATGCACCTGTGGAAATGTTCATCAAAGAGGTTACTCGTGAGGTGAAGGATCTTGTTCATAGGACCGACTATAGGCACCATATACCTAACAATCTGTCATGGGAAGAGAAATTGGCTCTTAAGAACCTTAGTAAACGTGATGATATCATATGTAAACCTGCTGATAAGGGGGGGTCCGTGGTTCTGACTTCTACTAATTTTTGATACTGATATGAGATTTTTCGGGTGGTCGTGGTGCTATGCGATTTTAATACCAATGAACCTTTCTTTTCCTGCAGGAAATGTTGGGAGCAGTATCATTGCAGGCTCCGGTTGGAATCTGGTGAAGAAGAATTATTGCAGAAATATGAGATAATTGCTATTGCTTTTTCATGGTATCATGACTAGTTACCGAATTGGGACAACCCGATTGCTTGTATAGTGTATGGTGATCTTAATTGGTTGGATACTTTTTCTTGCTGATGGGGTTAATTTTGAAGCTTTCAATTAATACTGATTAGTGATCTGGGACATACACCTGTGTGTTGAACTCTTGAGTTTGGTATATATATGTTTAGTTTGAGATAGTGTGCTACACAAGCCAGAGATACCCTGTTTCCCCGAAAATAAGACCTAGCGTGATGGTCGGTGATGGCTGCAATATAAGCCCTACCCTCCAAATAAGCCCTAGTTAAACTCCCTATAGGTCTTATTTTCAGGGTAGGGATTATTTTCAGGGAAACAGGGTAGGGCTTATTTGGGGGGTAGGGCTTATATTACAGCCATCACAGACAATCACGCAAGGTCTTATTTTCGGGGAAACAGGGTAGCTAGACAGGTGCACAACAAAAAAATTCGTTTATTTTCGTTTCGTTTTTTTCGTTTCCATCGATTTGTAACGATTCGTACATTCGTAAGTCGTCGGTGTTCGGATTCGTAACGATTCGTACATTCGTAAGTCGTCGGTGTTCGGATTCGTAACGATTCGTACATTCGTAAGTCGTCGGTGTTCGGATTCCTACATTCGTAAGTCGTCGGTGTTCGGATTCGTAACGATTCGTACATTCGTAAGAGTTATTTTTTCGTTGATTCGTTTTTTCGTTAGTTTAATTTTCGGACGCATTCGTATTTATTCGTACATTCGTAACATTCGTAGATTCGTAATCGGAGCATAATTCATAATTTTATGTAATGTGTATGCAATTATTACATTTTAATAATTTACGAATCGAAAAAAAAAAGTTACGAATGGAAAAAAAGTTACGAATGTATGAATTTTTTTGTTCAATAGAGATACGGAAATTGCAAATCGAAAAAAAAAAAAAAAAAATTTACGAATCGAAAAAAAAAAGTTACGAATCGAAAAAAAAAAGGTACGAATCGAAAAAAAAAGTTACGAATGTACAAATTTTTTTGTTCAATAGAGATACGGAAATTACAAATCGAAAAAAAAAAAAAAAAGTTACGAATCGAAAAAAAAAAAGTTACGAATCGAAAAAAAAAGTTACGAATGTACGAATTTTTTTGTTCAATAGAGATACGGAAATTACAAATAAAAATATAAATAAAAAAGTTACGAATCGAAAAAAAAGTTACGAATCGAAAAAAAAAAAGTTACGAATGTACGAATTTTTTGTTCAATCCATTCGAAGCACGTTTAGCAGCACCATTGTAAGGGACACGGAAAATTACCAATTCAACAAAAATAAAAAGTTACGAATGCACGAATTTTTTCGTTTTCGTTTTTCGGATTTTCTTCATTAGTACATTCGTTGTTTCTAATTATTTTTTTTCGGATTTTCGTTGTTTTTCGGATTCGTTCGATTCGAATGATTCGTTAATCGGATTCGTAAGATTCGAACGATTCGTTACGATTCGTTATTCGGATTCGTTCATTCGTACGAAAACGAACGAAAATAACGAAAAAAAACGAAAAACAAAAAAAAAAAAAAAACGAATTGCACATGTCTAGAGATAGCCTGACGAAGAGCTTTGCTCGTAACTGTATAGTGGCTGTGCTTATTTGAAATAATGAAGTAAAGGATTTTGCAAATTGAAGTACGTGTCCCGTCTTGATTCTTACATATATATATATATATATATATATATATATATATATATATATATATAATTTGTATATATAACCATCTTCTGAAATTCGAAATTCATATAGAATGAATTCAAATTTGAATAGAAAAGATTAGAATAGAAAAACAATAGAATAGGATATATATTATATTTTATTCTATTCTGTTCTATTGTTTTTCTAGTCTATTTTCTATTTCTATTCTAATCTTTTCTATTCGAATTCGCATTAATTCTATACGAAATTCCTCTGGATCAACTGTGGGTATAGAATGGGGTATATGGGATTGTATGTATTTATTTTTTTTTTTTTTTGTGGTTGAACTGTCTTTTTTCAACCTGACTAACTATGTAACTATGTAAATTCGAATGTCGGGACATGGTTAAATATATATATATTTTTTTCTGATCTATTGTTTTTCAATAATATTCTTTTCTATTTTCTATTCTATTCTAATCTTTTCTATTCAAAATCGATTTCATTCTATATGAAATTCGAATTTCGAAAAATGGTTTTATAATATATTTATATATATATATATATATATATATATATATATATATATATATATATATATATATATAAAACCATCTACTGAAATTCGAAATTCATGTAGAATGAAATAAAATTTGAATAGAAAAGATGAGAATAGAGTAGAAAAGAATAGAATAAAAAAAATATGTATTTTATTACATTCTGTTCAATTCTATTCTATTCTCTACTATTCTTTTATTTCTATTCTATTGTTTTTTTTTTTATATTCTATTTTATTGTATTCTTTTTTAGAAATCGATTTATATTTTTTTTAATTCGATTTGAATTTATTTTTAAATTCGAGTCGAATAGATTTCGAATTCGAGTCGAAAAGATTTTGAATTCGAGTCGAAAATTTTTCGAATTCGAGTCGAAAAGATTTTGAATTCGAGTCGAAAAGTTTTCGAATTCGAGTCGAAAAGATTTCGAATTCGAGTCGAAAAGATTTCAAATTCGATTAGAATTTCGTCCACGATTTTTCAATTCGAAACAATTCGGATTCGGCTAAATTCGTTAGTATTGTAATTCGGTAATTCTGATGCATCCGAATAATTAAATATTCATCAGAATTTTGTTTCGGAACGAAACGAAATGCACATGTCTAATATATATATGTAGCGCCCCCTGGATCTCCTGGGAGCAGAAAGGTACCTCCAGATACGGGGAGCGAGCTTACATTCACCCCAGGCCTGAATCTAGGCTTGTGCAATTCATTTCGTAATGAATTGAAATTTGGCCGAATTTTGCATCCGAATGTCCGAATAATGAAAAATTCGTCAGAATTTTGTTTCGGAACGAAACGAAATGCACATGTCTAATATATATATGTAGCGCCCCCCTGGATCTCCTGGGAGCAGAAAGGTACCTCCAGATATGGGGAGCGAGCTTACATTCACCCCAGGCCTGAATCTAGGCTTGTGCAATTCATTTCGTAATGAATTGAAATTTGGCAGAATTTTGCATCTTTTGGACATTCTGATACATGCGAATGTCGGAATAAAAATAAAATAACGAATTTAAAGAAAGAAGAAAGAAATTCTAGCGGATATAACAAATGAATTCGACAGGATTCGGTAATTTGTTAAAGTTCGAATGAAACAAACGGTCAAATCAAAGTAAATCTTACAGTCCAATCAGCTGATGAATTTTGTGCTGGAGGTTGGATTACTGGCAAAGTGCATTCCTGAGAACTGAGTGAGATAGGGGGGGTTGTGTTGTATTGGAGGTGGTTTAGCTGGAGTTTGGATAATGGGTGCACTGCGGTCAGTGCCTCGTTGTCTCCGAGCTAGCATGTCAGCTGGAGGCCTATTTAAGTTTAAGGTACCGCAGTGCCGGATTGGATCATGTGACAAGCTTGAGGTTTTCCTGCAAAGACCAACGCAAGTATGTAACTGATGGGTGGTGGTTTAATGGTTGTTTTATAAAGTTATGTAAATTTACTTGAGTGTTAATATAAAATGGCTGCTACGGCCAATTATTACTCCGGCTTGATGTGGTCTCCATTCATGGGTAAGGGGAAGGTAAAGCAGAGCTGGGTATTGGTCGGGCAGAGTTAGTTTATTATGTAGCAATTGTTATATAATGTCAACTGTTTGTTCAGCTTTATCTCTCATGTATCTCTGTCATAGCTGGAGGCGGGTTTGTTTCCAGTTAAAGATTGTTAGACAAGGAAGTGCTGATAAGAGATGTGTGACGCCAGGAGCAATTTCAACAATGCAAAGCAAGTCTGTTTGTTGACTGCAAAATAGTGTTCTGACATGGAAGAATGAGTTTTATTTTCACAGAGAAAGTATGGCAGATTCTAAGAATTAAATGTGAAAAAGTGCAGCGCTCAGAAAAATGAGATAAAAAAATGAGATAAAAAAACTTGACCAATAACGGTAAAGGTGAGTGGATCAAGTCCTATTCCATGTGAATGGATACTGGTGCTTGCGACAGTTTGAGTGCATATAAACTTATAAACAACTTAATTACAGTGCAAACCTAAACCAAATATGTGTTGATATATGTTAAATACATAAACTAACATTTGCAAAAAAATATGTGAATACCCAAATCTATAAGTTCAAACACATAAGTGCATCCAAATCGCATGCAGTGAAAAACGCAAAAAAATCAATCAAAATAGTCAAACAGAGTCCTCAGTACTGAATATTGAGTACATAAACTAACATTTGCAAAAAAAATATATGTGAATACCCAAATCTATAGGTTCAAACAGATAAGTGCATCCAAATCGCATACAGTGAAAAACGCAAAAAAAACAATCAAACAGAGTCCTCAGTGTTCAGTAGCCTTTGACAGTCTCCTACACAGAGCGCTTCTGAGTGTAATAAGATTTTCTTAAAATTGACCTCGCAGTTCCCTTCAAGAGATATAAAGTAAGAAAAGGAGGCTTACCAGATGTCTGGTCTTTACCGCATATATCCCATCAAACGAGGTTCCAGGTACAGCGAATCAGCTGGGCAATTCCTCGCTCATCAGAGCGTGCATCAGGCTCCACCAAGTGCCTATATACCCCCTCTGGGGGGTCCGATCAGAGTCCCGCAGGGATACCAAAAATAAAACAAAAAAAGGTCCGGATCGTGTAGTATGTTAAAACAAGGGATGCCTTTATTCTGGCTCAATGGGTCCAATGTACAGCACAGATAAGTAGCAATACAAAATAAAAACAGTTTCGCTACCTTGTAGCTAAGAAAGATAAAAACTCCTGGCCTGGGAGTGTAGAAGCGATCGCATATGCGCAGAGCGTGTGGGCGTGACTACCCGACGATCGTTTCGTCACAGCGTGACATCATCAGGGGTACGCCCACACCTCCGCGCTATTCATTTAAATAGTAGTTTGAGGCTAAGTACAGCGGCGCTATAGGTCGGACAGGCAATCAATCAGAATTGACAGGAAACCACTAAGCGTCCAATAGTGGTCTGAGGCTAAGTACAGCGGCGCTATAGGTCGGACAGGCAGTCAGTCAGAATTGTGTACTGTTGGTAAATGATGTATAGCTGTGGAAGACCGCCCTCTGTATCATCTACCCCCACCGCGCCGCAGGTGTGTAGGCTATAGAATTAGTGAAGGATTAAAAGTGCAAGTGTAAAAAGTGTATATATATCAAACAGCAGCTACTTAAAACATATAAACATGTGGAATCTGCAATTCAACTTAAAAATGCAACATAGATAAGGTGAATCAGTAGCGCTAATATAAACAATGAAAAATAAAATATAAAATGCTGAGTAAATACTATGCAAATAAATACTGTGCAAATATATAAACAGTGCTATATAAATATCAAAGTACAAAAATAGTAGTGTATAATTGACTCAACGTATAACTTAATAGCAGCGGTGTGTCTATTTCTCTTAGTGACAAGTGAAAAAGATCATAAATATGTAAAGTCCAGATTGTGAATAAATAAATAAATAAATGGGTAAGTGATTTTCCAAGTGTCTTCAGTCACAGTTTCAAAGTGGAGTCTTCTGACTGACTTGAATCTACCACCACACCACGTGATCGTGACCACACTCCCTCTGAAAGGCCCACTCACCAGCTCACTCGGCCTCACACTCTCGTGTTTGGCAGATGCGTGTTTTACCCACTCCAGGGGTTAATGAAGGATGGCTTGTTTGATCCGTTTAACTCTCAATGCGATTCCATATGTAAAACAATGAGTAAAACACTCCACATAGTGTAAAAACGTATGATAAAATTTATTCACGTAAAAACACTCCAATGGTCAAACTCACATTTCAAAGGTTAAAATCAAGCCTCAAATCCAAAACCACGGCAAGCCAAACAACGCTGATGTATAAAAATATAAAGTATATATATATACTGCGGTCTCGGCGGACCAAGAGGAAGACCCTGGCGGTGGTGTAATTATAGTCCACAGTGGCGTAATATATAAATAAATAAATACAATCTTTACTTTTTGCTCTGTAGCCTCATTCCCGACATGTTTCGTCGCTTGGACTTATTCATGGGTATGGCTACACAGCCCATCTCAAACTAATTTATAGTGATAGGGGAGCTAGTCACATGGGTGGTGACCCAATCATGTGACAAATCATGTGACATGTTGTGTGCAATCAGATGTGGGCTGATACACATGACCGTATACCTTCCCCTATCCCGGCTTGCGAGAAAGATCATTGGTGGTGTCACTGGTAATAGTGTCATAATATGAAAATAATAATAATACTGACAACTTCATGCTATATTTGTGCGGGTAGTTTTTACCTAAAATCCATCTCAAATGCCTACTCTAATATGCACACTGGTGTTCCTTAATGTGCAGAGAGTGTATGTGTAGATATTAGGAATGATTGTCACTGTATTACCTTAAAGATGTCAGGGTGGATGTTTACTGGGAGTCCTGGCTTCACAACGGTATAGTGCTATGGAGACTCGCTATTATGCTGTATATGTGTTCCATTTCGATCGCTGCCTATCAGATGCAGCTCACTGTGCATCCATTGGCTCTGTGGTGAAGGCTCGTCTGTGTAGTGTGCTGTTGGATGCGCGCGCACCTCCTGATACAACGCGCACGCGCACGGAGCCAGTGCGCACGCGCGCGGCGGTCTGCAGTCTCAGCTGATGGATGAATATCCATGGCTGGAGAAGCCCAGAGCGCGCGCAGTGACCAGGACATTCTGCGCGTGCACATACAGTACATTAATGTCCACCCCTCATTGAGCTATAACTACTGCGCAAGCGCAGATGCAGCGGCCCTCACAGCCATAAGAAGAGATACTCATCCACAGCTGTTGTGTGAGGCGCGCGCACTGTTTGTGATGACAGGCGCGCGCACACAATAAATCAGCCAATACAGAGCCAATGGATGCACAGTGAGCTGCATCTGATAGGCAGCGATCGAAATGGAACACATATACAGCATAATAGCGAGTCTCCATAGCACTATACCGTTGTGAAGCCAGGACTCCCAGTAAACATCCACCCTGACATCTTTAAGGTAATACAGTGACAATCATCCCTAATATCTACACATACACTCTCTGCACATTAAGGAACACCAGTGTGCATATTAGAGTAGGCATTTGAGATGGATTTTAGGTAAAAACTACCCGCACAAATATAGCATGAAGTTGTCAGTATTATTATTATTTTCATATTATGACACTATTACCAGTGACACCACCAATGATCTTTCTCGCAAGCCGGGATAGGGGAATGTATACGGTCATGTGTATCAGCCCACATCTGATTGCACACAACATGTCACATGATTTGTCACATGATTGGGTCACCACCCATGTGACTAGCTCCCCTATCACTATAAATTAGTTTGAGATGGGCTGTGTAGCCATACCCATGAATAAGTCCAAGCGACGAAACATGTCGGGAATGAGGCTACAGAGCAAAAAGTAAAGATTGTATTTATTTATTTATATATTACGCCACTGTGGACTATAATTACACCACCGCCAGGGTCTTCCTCTTGGTCCGCCGAGACCGCAGTATATATATATACTTTATATTTTTATACATCAGCGTTGTTTGGCTTGCCGTGGTTTTGGATTTGAGGCTTGATTTTAACCTTTGAAATGTGAGTTTGACCATTGGAGTGTTTTTACGTGAATAAATTTTATCATACGTTTTTACACTATGTGGAGTGTTTTACTCATTGTTTTACATATGGAATCGCATTGAGAGTTAAACGGATCAAACAAGCCATCCTTCATTAACCCCTGGAGTGGGTAAAACACGCATCTGCCAAACACGAGAGTGTGAGGCCGAGTGAGCTGGTGAGTGGGCCTTTCAGAGGGAGTGTGGTCACGATCACGTGGTGTGGTGGTAGATTCAAGTCAGTCAGAAGACTCCAGTTTGAAACTGTGACTGAAGACACTTGGAAAATCACTTACCCATTTATTTATTTATTTATTCACAATCTGGACTTTACATATTTATGATCTTTTTCACTTGTCACTAAGAGAAATAGACACACCGCTGCTATTAAGTTATACGTTGAGTCAATTATACACTACTATTTTTGTACTTTGATATTTATATAGCACTGTTTATATATTTGCACAGTATTTATTTGCATAGTATTTACTCAGCATTTTATATTTTATTTTTCATTGTTTATATTAGCGCTACTGATTCACCTTATCTATGTTGCATTTTTAAGTTGAATTGCAGATTCCACATGTTTATATGTTTTAAGTAGCTGCTGTTTGATATATATACACTTTTTACACTTGCACTTTTAATCCTTCACTAATTCTATAGCCCACACACCTGCGGCGCGGTGGGGGTAGATGATACAGAGGGCGGTCTTCCACAGCTATACATCATTTACCAACAGTACACAATTCTGACTGACTGCCTGTCCGACCTATAGCGCCGCTGTACTTAGCCTCAGACCACTATTGGACGCTTAGTGGTTTCCTGTCAATTCTGATTGATTGCCTGTCCGACCTATAGCGCCGCTGTACTTAGCCTCAAACTACTATTTAAATGAATAGCGCGGAGGTGTGGGCGTATCCCTGATGATGTCACGCTGTGACGAAACGATCGTCGGGTAGTCACGCCCACACGCTCTGCGCATATGCGATCGCTTCTACACTCCCAGGCCAGGAGTTTTTATCTTTCTTAGCTACAAGGTAGCGAAACTGTTTTTATTTTGTATTGCTACTTATCTGTGCTGTACATTGGACCCATTGAGCCAGAATAAAGGCATCCCTTGTTTTAACATACTACACGATCCGGACCTTTTTTGTTTTATTTTTGGTATCCCTGCGGGACTCTGATCGGACCCCCCAGAGGGGGTATATAGGCACTTGGTGGAGCCTGATGCACGCTCTGATGAGCGAGGAATTGCCCAGCTGATTCGCTGTACCTGGAACCTCGTTTGATGGGATATATGCGGTAAAGACCAGACATCTGGTAAGCCTCCTTTTCTTACTTTATATCTCTTGAAGGGAACTGCGAGGTCAATTTTAAGAAAATCTTATTACACTCAGAAGCGCTCTGTGTAGGAGACTGTCAAAGGCTACTGAACATCGAGGACTCTGTTTGATTGTTTTTTTTGCGTTTTTCACTGTATGCGATTTGGATGCACTTATCTGTTTGAACCTATAGATTTGGGTATTCACATATATTTTTTTTGCAAATGTTAGTTTATGTACTCAATATTCAGTACTGAGGACTCTGTTTGACTATTTTGATTTATTTTTTTGCGTTTTTCACTGCATGCGATTTGGATGCACTTATGTGTTTGAACTTATAGATTTGGGTATTCACATATTTTTTTGCAAATGTTAGTTTATGTATTTAACATATATCAACACATATTTGGTTTAGGTTTGCACTGTAATTAAGTTGTTTATAAGTTTATATGCACTCAAATTGTCGCAAGTACCAGTATCCATTCACATGGAATAGGACTTGATCCACTCACCTTTACCGTTATTGGTCAAGTTTTTTTATCTCATTTTTTTATCTCATTTTTCTGAGCGCTGCACTTTTTCACATTTATTTCTATTTTTGGTTTAGTATCTAGAGCCATAGTGTTCAGCCAGGGGCGGGCTGGGCCGGGGGGCAGGGATGCAATTGCCCCCTGGGCTGCTCTGATTCCCTGTAAAAAGGCTGATGTGCTGTCAGCTGGGAACTGTGCAGTTCCGCAGTTGTCTGACTGTTACTGCTCGGTTGACTTAGGAGGGAGGCTGACAGGGCTGGATAACAGCCCAGAAGCGTGTGGGAATGTTTGTGCTGTGAGCGGACATCTGTCCTCCTGTCACAGTGCTTCCCCAGCTTCTGAGCTGACAGTCTGTGTCCATTGTGAGCACAGCCGAATGGAAGAGGGTGGATCCGCTCTGCCTCCTCCAGCCCCCTCTCTCACTGTGCCCGCCCACACTCTGAGCAGCCCGTGTGCTGTTTCTGAATAGGAGGTGTGGGCGGGAACATTTGAACCGAGCAGACAGACAGTGTTTTGTATGGGGCTGTGATGATCATGACTGAGCTTCGTGCTGGGTCCTTCCTTCCAAGTAAGTGAGCTGTGATCAGCCTCTCCCCCCCTCTCTCTCCCAAATTCCTCTCCCCCTCTCTCTCCCAAATTCCTCTCCCCCTCTCTCTGTCTGCAGATAAGGAAGTTTCTTTCAGCAGCATGTGCAGTACCTGGTCCTATGTAGTATGATGTGTACACCTCACACTGGTCTGCTGCAGTGCTGGTGATCTCACTGTCTTCCTGCATGTCCCCCCCCCCCCCCCAGTCAAATGCAGCCACACTGTGCCTCACTGTTCCCAAATGCAACCTCACTGTGCCCATCAAATTCAATCTCACTATGTCCATATGCAGCCACACTGTGCCCATCAAATTCAATCTCACTGTGCCCAAATGCAGCCACACTGTGCCCACCAAATGCAACCTCACTGTGCCAATCAAATGCAACCTCACTATGTCCATATGCAGCCACACTGTGCCCATCAAATTCAATCTCGCTGTGCCCAAATGCAGCCACACTGTGCCCATCAAATGCAGCCACACTGTACCCACCAAATGCAGCCACACTGCCCACCAAATGCAGCCACACTGTGCCCACCGAATGCAGCCACACTGTGCCCACCAAATGCAACCTCACTGTGCCCACCAAATGCAGCCACACTGTGCCCACCAAATGCAACCTCACTGTGCCCACCAAATTCAACCTCACTGTGCCCACCAAATTCAACCTCACTGTGCCCACCAAATTCAACCTCACTGTGCCCATCAAATTCAACCTCACTGTGCCCATCAAATTCAACCTCGCTGTGCCCACATGCAGCCACACTGTGCCCATCAAATTCAACCTCACTGTGCCCAAATGCAACCTCACTGTGCCCATCAAATTCAACCTCGCTGTGCCCACATGCAGCCACACTGTGCCCATCAAATTTAACCTCACTGTGCCCAAATGCAACCTCACTGTGCCTATCAAATTCAACCTCACTGTGCTCAAATGTAACCTGACTGTGCCCACCAAATGCAACCTCACTGTGCCCAAATGCAGCCACACTGTGCCCATCAAATGCAACCTCACTGTGCCCACCAAATGCAACCTCACTGTGCACATCAAATTCAACCTCACTGTGCCCAAATGCAGCCACACTGTGCCCATCAAATGCAGCCACACTGTGCCCACCAAATGCAGTCATACTGTGCCCACCAAATGCAGCCACACTGTGCCCACCAAATGCAACCTCACTGTGCCCAAATGCAACCTCACTGTGCCCATCAAATTCAACCTCACTGTGCCCAAATGCAACCTCACTGTGCCCATCAAATTCAACCTCACTGTGCCCATCAAATTCAACCTCACTGTGCCCATCAAATTCAACCTCGCTGTGCCCAAATGCAGCCACACTGTGCCCATCAAATTCAACCTCACTGTGCCCATCAAATTCAACCTCACTGTGCCCAAATGCAGCCACACTGTGCCCACCAAATGCAACCTCACTGTGCCCATCAAATGCAGCCACACTGTGCCCATCAAATGCAGCCACACTGTGCCCATCAAATGCAGCCACTCTGCTCATCAAATGCAGCCACACTGTGCCCAAATGCAGCTACACTGTGCCCATCAAATGCAGCCACACTGTGCCCACCAAATGCAACCTCACTGTGCCCATCAAATGCAGCCACACTGTGCCCATCAAATGCAGCCACACTGTGCCCATCAAATGCAGCCACTCTGCTCATCAAATGCAGCCACACTGTGCCCAAATGCAGCTACACTGTGCCCATCAAATGCAGCTACACTGTGCCCATCAAATGCAGCCACACTGTGCCCATCAAATGCAGCCACACTGTGCCCATCAAATGCAGCCACACTGTGCCCATCAAATGCAGTCACACTGTGCCCATCAAATACAGCTTCACCATGCCCATCAAATGCAGCCACACCGTGCCCATAAAATGAAGCCATAGTGACCCCAGCAGCATTTAACCTGCCTGCTCGCTGTCTGACTTGCACTGACCACATCTTGGTGGCGGTGAGCTGTGGGACGGGCAGCGAGTCAGGCAGCGGCTCCCATGTCCTCCATGCTTTTCCTCCTGCTAGATGCCCAATAAGAGCACCTGACCTTCCATCCAATCAGGTGATGAGTATTAGACCTGCGCTATCCTGGTTGGCGGAGAGCCGGTTCAGTGTTAAAAAAGCAAATATTCATTTGCCTTTCTAATACACCTGGGTGGGCTTCAAGTGCAATGCTCTGCGCTCCGAGTCCACCCTATTTAGAAGCCTATTACGCCACTGTAATTCAGGCATCCGGCGTCTTAAAAGGGCCGGATGGCTAAATAGGGGGTGGCCGCGGCGGCCAGGGGCAGATTCATGTTGTGCATGAATATATTCCTTTAGCATATAGGGAAATGAGCGGGGTCTCTCTCTCGCTGTGCAGGAAAATGTGGAGCGGTGTCTCTGTGTAGCATAGCTTTACTCACAGAGTGACCCGGCCGGCCAAGATGCGTTTGTTCCACTGCTTGCCTCTATCGTCTGCAGTGGTTGCTAGGATTGCCTGGCTTCTAGCAACCAGTGATGTCACAGTCCCCAGGAGGAAAGTGAGGCTGAGGCCCAGCATTCAGAGTGGAGGAGGATCTTCTGCCTCCTCCACGCCTATTAGTGTTTTATCCACCCACCTCCTCCCTCCATCTTCTCCTGTGTGGCAGCATGCGCCTTGGAGCCTGCCTGAGGGAAGGGAACTGTCACTGACTGACTGTGCCAGAAGCACCTCTACAGAGTCAAACTGCCTGAGGTGAGGTCGGGAGCAGTGAATGAATTAGAACATATGTGTAATGTGGAGCATGTGTGTCATGGGAGAATGAACTGGCAGCAGAGGAGGAGATCACATCCTTAAATCTCAGCCAGGAATCATGCTGGGACTTGTAGTCCTTTACTAGTTGGGGGGGTCAAATCCTTATATCTCAGGCGGTAATGCTTGGACTTGTAGTCCCTCACTAGTTGGGGGGGGGGGGTCAGGTCCTCAGCTCTGAGGGATTCATACAGGGATTTGTTTGCACTTTAGTTCCTGGAGGCCATGGTGGTACAAGTCCTCCATGGGTCCTGGAGGGCCACATTGTCCTCCCTGCCCCTCCCCCCACCTTTGTGATCATGGAAAACCTTAGACTGTTTTCCTGATCCATCACTTTGCCACCACCGGTTCTATGGGCCACTTGACTGGACTTGCCCCCCAGGCCTAAGGCTGCCAGCCCTCCCCTGTGTTCAGCTGCTCTGGTTATTTCCTAATTTTTTCCGAGCGCAGATTTCTTCCACATTTTTTTTATCTGTTTATAGATTCTAAGAATTGTGCATCCTACATAGGAGTCCCCCATAAGATAGGAGTCCACTCTTACATAGGAGTCCCCCATTACATAGGAGGGCACTCTTACATAGGAGTCCCCCATTACATAGGAGTGCACTCTTACATAGGAGTCCCCCATTACATAGGAGTGCACTCTTACATAGGAGTCCCCCATTAAATAGTAGTGCACTCTTACATAGGAGTCCCCCATTACATAGGAGTGCACTCTTACATAGGAGTCCACCATTACATAGTAGTGCACTCTTACATAGGAGTCCACTCTTACATAGGAGTTCACTCTTACATAGGAGTCCCTCATTACATAGGAGTCCACTCTTACATAGGAGTCCCCCATTAAATAGTAGTGCACTCTTACATAGGAGTCCCCCATTACATAGGAGTGCACTCTTACATAGGAGTCCACCATTACATAGTAGTGCACTCTTACATAGGAGTCCACTCTTACATAGGAGTTCACTCTTACATAGGAGTCCCTCATTACATAGGAGTCCACTCTTACATAGGAGGCCCCCCATTACAAAGGTGTCCCCCATTACATAGGATGTTTAGGCAAATTATGCAAATTTTCAACTCCATATTTGGAGATGTTGGAGAGGATGGGAATGGATTGGATATCCAATTCACCATGGCTGTATAAATTGTGGCGGAGGAAGTGGCGGATTCGATCACATGACCCCTTGATGACATCAGACGTACTGACAAAATGCATTGGATTATGGAATAGGTGATACGTCACTTCCACCATCGTGTTGGAGAGCAGGTAGAACGTGGCTTGGCGTGCCGGCTCCATTTTAATGCGCTTTTTTACTGGAATACATTTTTATGAATAAATGGTTACAAGTTACACTATGAGGATTGTGACAGACCTGGCCGGGACAGGGGCTGTTGGAGGGGACTGAATGCAAGCCTATTGCCTTGCGATTATGGGCCCTGGCATTTGGGGGAACGGTGCTCTTTGGGCTGCATGCCTGGGGACCCCAGAGCTGGTGTTACTTGGATTCGGGTCCATGCTGGCCCCAGGACACAGACTCTGTATGTGTATTTGGCATATTAGCAAGAGATGCTAATGTCATGAACTCCAGCCCGCCTGTCTGTTGGGTAAATGAATATAGTCTGGCTTGTAGGAGTGTTTCACCTATTGTTGTGTGTGCTAATTAACCCAGCAATTGAATGAAGGAGTCCAGTGTTGATTAAGATAATTAGCTCATGCTAATTAGGTTAGGTGTGAGTCATCTGGCTGTATATAAGTGTGACATGTCAAATAAAGATGAATTCCTGATGTACCCTACACTGGTGTTGTCTGGTGACTGGGTGAGCTAAGGGGGTCTTGGATTGTGCGGTACCGGACAGAGGAAGCAGTTACGGCGGACATCTTGGGTACGAGGTCCGTCACAATTGGCTGGCAGCGGTGGGATCGTGCTTCCTTGTCGTAAACACATCCAAACCATCACCTGGATCCAAGGCCCGGATAGCAGAGGTACAGATACGTCATCATGGAAGAGGAATTCGGAAGGAGGTTGCGAGAGATGCGGATACAGCACAGAGGATCAGTATCGGTGCAGGTCCTGCTGGGATGGTATGATTCTGTTCGCCTACAACTCTGGAAAGAAGCGCTAGCCTGTGAGCAGCGACACCAGGGAAAAGTTCTCCCCTCCATCCAAGTAAGGTACTGGTCGCAGTATGAAGTACGAATGTTGTTATTGGGGGAACAACCGAAGCAGGAGTGGACAGCTGAGTTAAGCAGGCTGATCCGGGCAGAAATGCGTTTGGACGAGAGCTACAGAGCCCTCCGTGGTATGTAGCCCAAGTGTGCCCGTTGACAGTGGATGACAGGCCCACGGAAGGCTTTAATTATAATGGCCTGGGATTGTTGTACTGGAGGCTGTCCGAGGACCCCGACTTTGGGAGTGATCTGGAGTGGCGTTTGGAGGAAATAATGGAGCACAGAGAGCAAAGATTGAACGTCTCGGAAGTGCTCTAGGCACAGGAAGATTTGGAGTTCCTGGCCGCTCAGGAATGGGAGCTGGAGATCGCCTACATACAGCTGCTAGACTCTGCTCAGCAGCAGGGTGGGGCTCCCTTTGCCTGGGACTATCAGGAAATACCGGCAGACAGCTCTGAAATCCTGGCTGAAGAGTCGGCAATGTGGCATAGTAACAGAGTGCTTTGCCCACCTGCCCCCGCAGCTATGGACGCGGAGGTCTTATGGCGGATGCAGCAAGTGCTGACTGACCTTGACAAACCTGTTACTGCACAAAACGAGGTTGGATGGAGGAATATGCCTGTCCAGCAGCATGCAAGAGAATCGGCAGTGGAAACTCTGGAGATTGCCGTCCCCAAACCTGAAGTGCTGACAACCGGGCAGAGCTCTGCTAACCTCTGCCCAGCATCAACAACAGTATCTAAGGAGTTACAAGGAACTTCCCCAGCTGAAGCGCTGGTCACCGGACAGAGGGTCCAAGACCTCTGCCCCACACCTGTGGCAGTTTTGGAGGCTCAGGGTGAGAAGGTGGCGCTCACTTCCCAGCAGCAGATACAGGGGGAGAAGGGAGAGGAGGTGTTTGTTGTCCCTCCTCAACAGTCGGCCAGGGGGGAGAAAGCGGTCTTTCCTCCCCAGCAAAGATCCGTGCACCTGGGAGACCATACCACAGACATGTCATCCCAGCAGCCAGATGAGGGAATGGAAAAGGAAGCAGCCAGCTCCCCTTCCCAATGGCAGCTATACAATTTGGGAGTGGAGGAAGCCAGCCTCCTGCCCCAACGGTTAACCAGAGCGGAGGATGTGCAGTCCCCAGCAGAAGTGCTGGCAACAGGGCAGAGTGCTACCCACCTCTGTCCAGCACCAGCAACAGCTGCGGAGTTCCAGGGAGCTGGGGCAGTCGGCCTCTCTCCCCAACAGTTAGCTGGAGGAGATGATGTAGGGAAGCTCCTACACCCAGCTGAACTGGTGGCAACGGAACAAAGTGCTGCTGGCCTCTGCCCACAACTAACAGAGGGCAGATTTCCTGTAAAGGGGGATGGGACTGCAGTCCCCACCTGTATACCCCCGGGATGCTGGGCTGTCGGCCCAAATCCCCAACAGCATGACAGAGTGATCCCAGTCACCCTGTCTTCTCTCCAGCGGCTGAAAAGACTCCAGGGAGAAGGACCAGTCCGGGCCTCTCCCCAGCGGCGGATATGTTCTCTGAGAGAGGCAGAGGTTGGCTGGGTGAGAAATACTCCGTTTGGAACTATTTGTTTGGGGTACTGTGTGGATCCCAGCATTAGAGGACTGGAACTATGGACTAACTTCGGAGTCAACCCGTCTGGGGTCTCCTCCTGTGTTAGTCTCCTGCCGAAAGGGGAGAAATGTGACAGACCTAGCCGGGACAGGGGCTGTTGGAGGGGACTGAATGCAAGCCTATTGCCTTGTGATTATGGGCCCTGGCATTTGGGGGAACGGTGCTCTTTGGGCTGCATGCCTGGGGACCCCAGAGCTGGTGTTACTTGGATTCGGGTCCATGCTGGCCCCAGGACACAGACTCTGTATGTGTATTTGGCATATTAGCAAGAGATGCTAATGTCATGAACTCCAGCCCGCCTGTCTGTTGGGTAAATGAATATAGTGTGGCTTGTAGGAGTGTTTCACCTATTGTTGTGTGTGCTAATTAACCCAGCAATTGAATGAAGGAGTCCAGTGTTGATTAAGATAATTAGCTCATGCTAATTAGGTTAGGTGTGAGTCATCTGGCTGTATATATGTGTGACATGTCAAATAAAGATTCATTCCTGATGTACCCTACACTGGTGTTGTCTGGTGACTGGGTGAGCTAAGGGGTCTTGGATTGTATGGTACTGGACAGAGGAAGCATTTACGGCGGACATCTTGAGTACGGGGTCCGTCACAAGGATTTCTTCCTTTTTCCTTTACTCATGAATCCTGTCTGGTTACATCGCTGGTGAAAGACAACTGCATTGGTTGATACATCTTGATTTACCTTTCTGCTTAACTGACACCTGTCATGGGTGTCTGATCAATCTGGTGAGTAGGGATGAGCTTCGTGTTCGAGTCGAACCCATGTGGGCCGTTCACACCAAATTTGTGTGACGCTCATGGCTCACAATGCACTGCGCCATCGCAGTGCATTGCTGGCTGATGATTGGCCAAGCATGCACTGTGACCCCACATGCTTGTCCAATCACAGCGCCGGCAGCGAGGAGAGCCGTAATTGCCCACAGGCAGGATGCCTGTGGCCAATTATAGCTCAGGGGGGTTTAGTACACGCCCCACACTATATAAGGCCGCCAGCGCGGTGGACTTTTGTAGTGTGTTGGCTTGCAGGGAGAGAGCAGGATAGGCAGGGACAGTGTCATCTTTGCTTGTTAACCTAGCGCAGTTACAGTGGGTGTAGTGTGCCTCTTGCACAGTATACACCTGCAGCTACCCCTTATTGCTGGTGTTTAGGGATGGGCCCGGTGCTCGATTCGAACCCACGTTCGAATCGAGCACCGGGCGTTCGCTCGCTCGGCGAGCTCAGAACTATTTGGGCTGTTCGCATCACATTCGTGTAATGCGAGCGGCCCCGCAATGCATTGCTGGCTGATGATTGGCCAAGCATGCACTGTGACCCCGCATGCTTGGCCAATCACAGCGCCGGAAACTCGGAGAGCAATAATTGGCTACAGGCAGGACGCCTGTAGCCAATTAAAGCTCAGGGGCTTTAGTACACGCCCCCTCATTTAACAGGCCGCCACGCCGTCGGCCCTGGTCACATGTGTTCCGGCTTTAGGAGAGAGCAGTCTGCTGATTCTGTCTTTGCTTGATTGCTATTTCTTTGCTAAACCATTGCTACCTGAGTCATTCATCATTAGTGATCGTTCATTGCTGCTGATTGCACAGTTAGTGTGTTATTAGCTGCTGCTGGGGATTAGTCTGGTGCGTGCTTACTGTTAGTACAGTATTGCAGTAGTACCAACCGCAGTGCTGTTAGCACAGCATTGCACCCCAAAAGCACCCATAGGACTTCTAGTGTGTTAGTGGCAGCACACAGAGCTCCTATATTTTCTTGACAGCAGCACCCATAGGACTTCTAGTGTGTTAGTGGCAGGCAGCACACAGAGCTCCTATATTTTCTTGACAGCAGCACACATATTTACCTATTGTGTCAGCAGCACCCATAGGACTTCTAGTGTGTTAGTGGAAGCACACAGAGCTCCTATATTTTCTTCTCAGCAGCACCCATAGGACTTCTAGTGTGTTAGTGGCAGCACACAGAGCTCCTATATTTTCTTGACAGCAGCACATATATTTTACCTATTGTGTATTGTGTCAGCAGCACCCATAGGACTTCTAGTGTGTTAGTGGCAGCACACAGAGCTCCTATATTTTCTTGACAGCAGCACACATATACTACCTATTGTGTCAGCAGCACCCATAGGACTTCTAGTGTGTTAGTGGCAGCACACAGAGCTCCTATATTTTCTTGTCAGCAGCACACATAGTACCTATAGTGTGTTAGTGTCAGCACCTATAGGACCTACAGTGTGTTGTGAGCACACATAGGAGCTCTATTTTTTATACTATATACACTACCGACTACAATGGCTGGAAGACCGCCAAGGAGAGGCAGAGCGTGCCGAAGCAAGAACACAGGGCAGGCAGGCTCTGTTTCTAGAGACAACAGTGCTGGCCGTGGACGTGGTCGTGCATCGTCATCAGCACGTGGCCATGGGACACGCTTGTCTTTGTTTTCGGCAGCTGGACATTTGGAGCCGCATCATGCCGAATGCTTGGTAGAATGGATGACCAAGCCCTCCTCATCCTCCTCATCCTCTCTCACCCAGGCTCAGGGTACTGGCAGAGCAGCTGCCAACGCGTACTCAATGGCATCATCAGCCACCTCTTCCCTAGACCCACCATGTCCTCCTGAGGAGTCCCCCGAACTGTTTGAGCACAGTGTTGGGTACATGCTCCAGGAGGATGCCCAACGATTCGAAGGCTCGGATGATGATACCCAGCTTGAGGAAGTCAGTAGTGTGCGCGCAGAGAGAGGGGATGCTGAAGGACAGCAATCTGGCAGTACTGTTCCACCAGCTGCAGCTTACTGCCAGGTTTGCTCTAGTGGTGAAGAGGGAGGGGATGATGAGGTCACTGACTCCACGTGGGTGCCTGAAGGGAGAGAGGAGGAGGAGGAGGAGGAGGATGCGGCGTCACATGTCCAACGAGGCAGAATGCCCCCTGGAGGCCAGCTAGAGGCCAGCACAGCAACTGTACCACACCGCAGAGCTCCGCCTGTGCAGGGCGCTGCCTCTGCACGTTAACACAAAAGTTCTTTGGTGTGGGCCTTTTTTGAGACGAGTGCATCAGATCGAACAACTGCTATTTGCAATATTTGTCTCAAGCGTATCTCGCGTGGCCAAAACATCAGCCGCTTGGGCACCACAAGCATGAGCAGACATATGTCGACCTGCCATGCAGCTCGTTGGCAAGCACACATAAAAGACCCACACCAAAGAACAAAGCGGACCTCTCCTTGCTCCTCATCAGCTGGGATCTCCATCCCCACTATATCTTCAGTCCTCTCTGAAAGCTGCTCTGAGAGGACTGAAGGTGTAGAATTAGGTGTGTCACAACCAAGTACTTGCAGTACACCGACGTCCGATTGTAGCAGGCAAATTTCCCTGCCCCAGCTGCTGGACCGTCAAAAGAAGTATTCTCCCAGCCATCCACATGCCCAGCGGTTGAATGCTAGCTTGGCTAAATTGCTAGCACTTCAACTGCTGCCTTTTCAGTTGGTAGACTCGGCCCCCTTCCGTGAGTTTGTTCAATGTGCGGTTCCTCAGTGGCAGGTTCCCAAACGCCACTTTTTCTCACGGAAGGCGATTCCGTCTCTCTACCGGCATGTGGAAGGCAATGTCCATGCCTCGCTGGACAGGGCAGTCAGCGGTAAGGTGCATATTACCGCTGACTCATGGTCCAGCAGGCATGGACAGGGACGTTATCTTTCTTTCACGGCCCATTGGGTCACTCTATTGGCAGCTGGGAGGGATGCAGGACAAGGTGCAGTAGTGTTGGAGGTTGTTCCGCCACCACGCCTCCAAAATGCTACTACTGGTTGTGACACACCTCTCTCCTCCACCCCCTCCTCTTCTTCTTCCTCCAGTGCTCTGTCCTCGGAACCAGCGGTGCTCTGTAGGCGTACAAGGGGCTACGCGAGTACGCAGGCAAAAAGATGCCATGCCGTGCTTGCGCTGGTGTGTTTGGGGGACAGGAGCCACACTGGGCCAGAGGTTCTGGCAGCTCTGCAGGGGCAGGCCGAGAGGTGGTTGACGCCACGCCAGCTTAAGCCATGACCAAGTACAACATAACTCATTTTGTGCTGCCCAGCTGTAACACTCCCACCATTAACTTTCCCAATAATGGAGACCACACCGTAGCTGGAGTGCTAAATAGGCCGTAGCAGCCCCTTTATTAAATAACCAAAATAGTAAACAAATCTTATAAACAAATAAACAACATATCAATGAGAACGTGGCGTAGGCCTACAGGAGGTCATTACCCCCCCCCACCCATTTTACCATAATCAAAAAACATCGTGCACTGCGGTCATATCAACTGTAACTAGGCCTCAAGCTGACATGCTAGCTCAGAGACAAAACTATTCCCTCAGTGCAGTCATCCACCATATTCCCTACATCACCTGTAAGGAATATACCAAACGGGCCCATATCTCCAATGGGTCCCGCATCAAGTTCTCTGTGGGGAGGGGGTATCTTCTCTCTACCTGCGTCAGCTAACATCCGCCACTGCTACGACATCCAAACGATCCTTAAATAAACTGTTATACCACCTGCAATAATAACATTAGGGAGGGAGGGCGGGAACATTTCTCCTACGGAACTGACTCTGAGAAGGGCTGAACCTCCCCTTCCTTTACCAAAGCTCCACCCACTATCTTAAACGGCCATACACCTAAATGGCCTGTTTACTTTATTCATGCCAGCCCTTCGCCTATTTCTTTGGTGCTTTTGCTGCGGGCTGTTCTGGAATGGTCGTTTCTGACAATGGCACCAACCTCCTCTCCGCCCTGCGACAGGGGAAGCTCACCCATGTGCCCTGTATGGCTCACGTCCTCAACCTGGTGGTGCAGCAGTTCTTGGGCAGGTACCAAGGCTTACAGGATGTCCTGAGGCAGGCCAGCAAAGTCTGTGTGCATTTCCGCCGATCTTATAATGCCAGTGCTCGGCTGACTGAGCTGCAAAAGGAGCTGAACCTGCCCAAGAACCGCCTAACATGTGACATGCCCACCAGGTGGAACTCAACGTTGGCCATGCTGCAGCGACTGCACACGCAGCAGAGGGCCATCAATGAGTACCTTTGCGACTACGGCACCAGGACAGGGTCAGGGGAGCTTGGTTTTTTTTTTCCCCACGCCAGTGGAGCATGATCAGGGATGCATGCACTGTCCTCTCACCATTTGAGGAGGCCACGAGGATGGTGAGCAGTGACAGTGCATGCATCAGTGACACTGTACCTTTTGTCCACCTGTTGGAGCATACGCTGCGTGGGATAATGGACAGGGCACTTGAGGCAGAACAGAGGCAGGAAGAGGAGGACTTCCTTGCCTCTCAAGGCCCCCTTTATCCAGACAGTGTTCCTTCTGTCCCACCCATCACACAGGAAGAGGATGAGGAGGAGGAGGAGGATTGTGTGAGCATGGAGGTGGAGCCTGGCACTCAGCATCAGCAGCAGCAGTCTTTTAGGGATGATGTACAGTCCCAACAAACCAGTGGACTTGTACGTGGCTGGGAGGAGGTGGCTGGCGATCATGTCATCCTCAGTGACCCAGAAGACTCCGGACCGAATGCCTCAGCTAACCAACGTAGCATGGCCTCCCTGATCCTGCAAAGCCCGCGGAAGGATCCTCGTGTTCTTCGGATCAAGGAGAGGGACCATTACCTACTGGCCACTCTCCTTGATCCACGGTACAAGGGTAAGGTTGCGGACCTTATCTTGCCGTCGCAGAGGGAGCAGAAGATGAGACATCTCAGGGAGGCCTTGCAGAAAGGTCTGTGCAACGCGTTCCCAGAAACTGGGAGGTTACAAACTCCTGGTCCTGGACGACGAGTTGCTGAGGCTTCGGTCAGTAGCTGTCATGAGGGCTCCATCCGTGGCCGGCGACCTGATGATCCTGCCAGTAATCGGCGCCTCAGCATCCCTGGTTCCCGTTCTCGGCTGCCATTGCGCATGCGCAAGCGTGCGCGTGCACGCGCGCGCGCCCGCAGACGGGGGCGAGCGTGCGCGGACGGGTGCGCGCCTCCATTGGCGCCAATGAGGCTATTTAAACCCTCCTGTGACTGACGGTCCCCGCTGTCTGCTCTACAACGTTCTGTGTTTGAAACTTGATCTGAAGTCTGTTTACCTGTATCTGACCCGGCTATCCTTGACCATCCGCTCTGTCCCTGTGTATCGACCTTGGCTTGTCTTTGACCATCCTCTTGTCTGCTCCATCTGTACCGTGCTGCCAGCCTGATATCTGACCCGGCCTGCCTGACCATTCCAGAGCCAGCTTACCTGTTATACCAGTCTGCATACAGATACAAGTCTGCCTGTTGTTCCAGTCTGCATACAGATCCAAGTCTGCCTGTTGTTCCAGTCTGCACACAGATCCAGCTTACCTGTTGTTCCAGTCTGCATACAGATCCAAGTCTGCCTGTTGTTCCAGTCTGCACACAGATCCAGCTTACCTGTTGTTCCAGTCTGCATACAGATCCAAGTCTGCCTGTTGTTCCAGTCTGCACACAGATACAAGTCTGCCTGTTGTTCCAGTCTGCATACAGATCCAAGTCTGCCTGTTGTTCCAGTCTGCACACAGATCCAGCTTACCTGTTGTTCCAGTCTGCATACAGATCCAAGTCTGCCTGTTGTTCCAGTCTGCCTACAGCTACCTACTTACCTCATCCGCTGAGCTTATCCAGGAAGCTCTTGTACCGGTCTGACCATTCCTGCCAGGCACCTGTGCCCCTCCTGACTCCTGGTCCTACTGTCCCATCATCAGGGGACCGGCGAGTGGGAGCCGCAAGGGAGGCCCTTCTCTGCTAATCAGACTCACCACTACCAGGGAGCGTGACAGTAGCAGACAGCCATGTCTGAGTCTGAGCAGGGGGCCTCTCCTATGGAAGGACTGTGCCAACACCTGGCAGGACTGACCGAGGCGGTAAAGAATCTCCAGCAGGGATACACCCGGTTGGAAGAACGGGTGCTGGCTCTACCATCAACAGCCCCATCTGGGGGAAGTCCAGGACCATCGGTGATAATGCTCCCTCCAGAGCCCCGGGTACCAATCCCTGAGAGATTCTCGGGTGCCCGCAACCTCTTTCGGGACTTCCGTAACTCCTGTGAACTGTTCTTTGCACTACAGCCACGTACTTTTTCCCTGGAAGCCACCAAGGTGGGCTTTGTGATCTCCTTACTCTCCGGAGACCCGCGGACCTGGGCCCACCGCCTCCTAGAGCAGAAGGACCCCGCACTGGCCGGTCTTAATTCATTTTTTGACACCATGGCCCAACTCTATGAAGACCCCCAACTCGCTGCCACCGCAGAGACCACTCTGCGCGCCCTCCAGCAGGGGCGAAGGCCTGTGGAAGACTATGTCGCGGACTTTAGGCACTGGGGTGCAGATACCCAGTGGAACGACGCGGCTCTGCGTCACCAGTTCCGCCTAGGACTTTCTGAGGCACTAAAAGATGAGCTGGCGAGAGTTGGGGTACCCCAGACCCTGGACACTCTGATCAACCTGGTCATCCAGATTGACCGACGACTAAGGGAGCGCAGGTCGGAACGTGCATCCGGTTTCCCTCGTCCTACCTGGATGCTCCCCAAGGCCCCAAGTCACCTGCAGACTGGCTCGGCCCAGCGGTCTGTAACCCTCCCTGATTCCTCCGAGCCCATGCAGTTAGGGCTCTTGAGGCCTTCTCTAACTTCTGAGGAACGGCAACGTCGTCGGGTCAACAACTTGTGCCTCTACTGTGGTGAGCCTGGGCACTACGTAAGGAACTGTCCGGCCAAGGCTCGTAAGTGCCCTCTCATGCCTGCTTGCTCTATGGACTCCTCAACCCAGGTCTCCTCTCACCTTGCCCTTTCTGTCTTGTTACAGCTTCCGGGAAGAATCCTCCAGGTACCCGCCATTATTGATTCCGGGGCATGCAGCTGTTTCATGGACTCGTCCTTCGCTGCCCAACACCGGATCTCTCTCCAGTCTAAATCCCAGGGACTGTCAGTTTACCTGGCGGATGGCTCCTCCATCCGTTCAGGCCCGGTTACGCAAGAGACCATCCCACTGCCCATGACCATCTCGGACAACCACCAGGAACTTCTTTGCATGGACATTATTTCCTCTCCATTATCCCCTATAATCCTGGGCATGCCGTGGCTGAAGGCCCACAACCCAGTCATCGACTGGGCCACTGGGATGGTTTCCTTCTCCTCTCAGTACTGTCAGACGTCTTGCAGACCTCCTAATTCCTCCCAGCTGGCTACTCTGCTAAGTGGGGACTCTGAGATGGACCTCCGTCGGGCTATTCCCCAGGCCTACCACGACTATCTAGATGTCTTCAGCAAACAGGCAGCAGAGGTGCTCCCTCCTCACAGGGCTTATGATTGCCCAATTGAACTTTTCCCTGGAGCAGAGATCCCCTTTGGAAGGGTCTTCCCCCTGACAGAAGTGGAGCAAGGCAAGTTGAAGGAGTACATTGAGGAGAACCTCCGAAAAGGCTTCATCCGCCCATCTACCTCTCCTGCGGGCGCAGGCATATTTTTCGTGGAGAAAAAAGATCACACCCTTCGGCCCTGTGTGGACTATAGGGAGCTGAACAACATTACGGTCAAGAACCGTTACCCTCTCCCGTTGGTCCCTGAACTCTTCCAGAGGCTTGGCACGGCCACCATCTTCACGAAGCTTGACCTACGGGGGGCTTATAATCTGGTCCGGATTAAAGATGGGGATGAGTGGAAGACGGCCTTTCGGACACGGTATGGGCATTACGAGTATCTCGTGATGCCCTTTGGCCTGTGCAATGCCCCCGCAACCTTTCAATACTTCATTAACGACGTACTTCGGGACTTCCTGGACTTGTTTGCCGTGGTATATCTGGACGATATCTTGATTTTCTCCCCCTCTTTAGAGACCCACCGCAGACACGTCAAGGAGGTCCTGGGACGACTCCGTATCCACGGCCTGTATGCCAAGGCAGAGAAATGCCAGTTTGAACAGGAGAGTATCCCCTTCCTTGGACTAATCATCTCAAGTACAGGCATCAAGATGGACCCCCAGAAGATCTCTGCCATCTTGGAATGGCCCACTCCGGCAGACAAAAAGGGCATCCAACGGTTCATTGGCTTTGCCAATTTTTACCGTAAGTTTATCAGGGGGTTCTCCGCCATTGTGGCGCCTATCACCCAACTGACCAAACAAGGGACCCGGTTCTGGTGGTCTTCCGAGGCCCAGGAGGCCTTTGATGCCCTTAAAACTCTGTTTACCTCGGCACCCATCCTCAGGCACCCGGACTCCTCTCTACCCTTCACCTTGGAGGTCGATGCCTCCGAGATCGCGGTGGGTGCCATTCTATCCCAGAGACAGGGGGACAAGTCCCTGCTGCACCCGGTCGCCTTCTTCTCCCGCAAGTTGTCCTCGGCCGAGAGGAACTATGATGTGGGCGACCGAGAACTACTGGCGATCAAGGCTGCCCTGGAAGAATGGCGATACCTCCTGGAGGGGGCCTCTCACCCCATTCTAATATTCACCGACCACAAGAATCTGGAATACTTGAAGTCAGCCAAGAGATTGAAACCCAGACAAGCCAGATGGGCACTTTTCTTTTCCCGCTTTACTTTCCATGTGACATACCGGCCCGGATCCAAGAATGTCAAACCAGATGCCCTGTCTAGGATGTACCACAAGCACCAGGAAGAAGATCCCCCTGACACTATTCTGGCCCCTGGAAACTTTCTCCTTCTTCAAGAGGACTTTCTGTCCAAATTCAAACGTGCCTCAGCAGGGCAAAGGCCCACTTCCGAAACCCAGCTACAGGAGAAGGATGGCCTATTCTGGTAAGGGGACAAGATCTACACCCCGGAACAGCTCCGGGTAACAACTATGGAGCTGTGCCATGACCACGCCTTGGCCGGTCACTTTGGTGTCGCTAAGACCACCGACTTGGTACAGCGTACCTTCTGGTGGCCTCAACTACGGGCTGACTGTAAAAGATTTGTGGACACTTGCCCCACCTGCATCCGGAACAAGAATCCCAAAACCAGGGCCTGGGGTCTCCTTAAACCCCTGTCTGTCCCAGATCGTCCCTGGAGGATGATCTCCCTAGATTTCATTGTGGAGTTGCCCCCAGCAGAAGGCCACACGACGATCTTTGTGATCGTCGATCGGTTATCCAAGATGGCTCACTTCATCCCCATGAAGGGCACCCCCTCGGCTCCAGAGACGGCACGGGCCTTTATTAGGGAAATTGTCCGCCTTCACGGGGTCCCGGCTAACATCGTCTCGGATCGAGGGGTACAATTCACCTCTCGATTCTGGAGGTCCCAGTGCCAGTCCTTGGATATCGAACTCTCTCTCTCCTCTGCGTACCATCCTCAGTCTAATGGGCAGACGGAGCGGACCAACCAGACCCTAGAGCAGTACCTGCGCTGCTTCTCCTACTTCGCCCAAGATGACTGGATCTCCCTTCTGCCCCTGGCCGAGTTCGCATATAACAACGCCACCCACTCCGCCACCAAACAGACCCCCTTTTTCGCCAACTATGGGTACCACCCGGCATTTCTGCCTAACTCACTTCCTGACTGCACTGTGCCAGCAGTCCAAGAGCGAATTCAGTTCTTTTCCACCAACAACCAACTTCTTCAGGAAACCATGACTAGGACCCAGGAGTACAACAAAACCGTATTTGACAAAAAGAGACGGGGGGAACTGGTGCTTGTCCCGGGCGAAACTGTATGGCTATCCACCTCTAACCTAAAACTGGCTTGCCCTTCACGGAAACTGGGCCCCAAGTTCTTGGGCCCCTTCCCGGTCAAGAGGAGGATCAACGAGGTGGCTTATGAATTGGAACTTCCAGATTCTTTGAAGATTCACCCGGTCTTCCATGTGTCCTTACTGAAGCCCTCGGTTAGTAACCCTTTCCCCAACCGGAGGGCCATTCCTCCTGATCCGGTCATAGTGGACGGGGAGGAGGAGTTCGAGGTGGAAGCCATCCTTAATGTCAGAAGAAGGCAGAACCAGAACCAGTTCCTAATCAAGTGGAAGGGGTACGGCCCCGAGGAGAACTCCTGGGAGCCCGAGGAGAACATCCACGCTAAGAGTCTAGTCCAATCTTTTAAGAGAGCCCATCCTGAGAAATTTGCCCCGAGGGGCATCCGGAGGCTGCCCCTTAGGGGGGGGCAATGTCATGAGGGCTCCATCCGTGGCCGGCGACCTGATGATCCTGCCAGTAATCGGCGCCTCAGCATCCCTGGTTCCCGTTCTCGGCTGCCATTGCGCATGCGCGAGCGCGCGCGTGCACGCGCGCGCCCGCAGATGGGGCGAGCGTGCGCGGACGGGTGCGCGCCTCCATTGGCGCCAATGAGGCTATTTAAACCCTCCTGTGACTGACGGTCCCCGCTGTCTGCTCTACAACGTTCTGTGTTTGAAACTTGATCTGAAGTCTGTTTACCTGTATCTGACCCGGCTATCCTTGACCATCCGCTCTGTCCCTGTGTATCGACCTTGGCTTGTCTTTGACCATCCTCTTGTCTGCTCCATCTGTACCGTGCTGCCAGCCTGATATCTGACCCGGCCTGCCTGACCATTCCAGAGCCAGCTTACCTGTTATACCAGTCTGCATACAGATACAAGTCTGCCTGTTGTTCCAGTCTGCATACAGATCCAAGTCTGCCTGTTGTTCCAGTCTGCACACAGATCCAGCTTACCTGTTGTTCCAGTCTGCATACAGATCCAAGTCTGCCTGTTGTTCCAGTCTGCACACAGATCCAGCTTACCTGTTGTTCCAGTCTGCATACAGATCCAAGTCTGCCTGTTGTTCCAGTCTGCACACAGATCCAGCTTACCTGTTGTTCCAGTCTGCATACAGATCCAAGTCTGCCTGTTGTTCCAGTCTGCCTACAGCTACCTACTTACCTCATCCGCTGAGCTTATCCAGGAAGCTCTTGTACCGGTCTGACCATTCCTGCCAGGCACCTGTGCCCCTCCTGACTCCTGGTCCTACTGTCCCATCATCAGGGGACCGGCGAGTGGGAGCCGCAAGGGAGGCCCTTCTCTGCTAATCAGACTCACCACTACCAGGGAGCGTGACAGTAGCAGAAGGAGCGGTGGGGAAGGTGGACGTCTGACCAATGCGTTCAGACAATTTTTTAGTCCGCAGCCCCAAGGTATGATCGGTTCCAGCAACCATCGCCAGCGTCTGATATACATGGTGCAGGAATACCTAGGGGCAAGGTCAGACTTGGACACCTTTCCCACCGAAAATCCTCTGGCTTACTGGGTCCTGAGGATGGATCACTGGCCAGAGCTTGCACAGTATGCAATTGAGCTACTGGCCTGTCCTGCATCCAGCGTTCTTTCCGAACGCACATTCAGTGCTGCTGGAGGATTTGTCACCGATCATAGGGTGCGCCTGTCCACCGACTCGGTTGATCGACTGACCTTCATAAAAATGAATCAGTCTTGGATCACCACCAGCTACCAGGCACCTGAAGCGGATATAACTGAATAATTTATAATGTCACATCCCTTCAAGACTGCCTATGCTGATGCTGAGTGACTGTCCTGTTATGTTCACTGACTATCCTCTTCCTCCTCCTCAATGATCCATGCCACCACACCAGTGCCTAAGGCACAATTTTTCAGCCCCTGTATAACAGGGGCGTGTACTTACAATTTTTTTTAAAAAATGCTTCGCAACAGGTGTGACTGCTGTGCTCCAAGTACAGTATCTGTGAGGGGTTGCAGTGTTGTGGCACCAGCACCAGTGCCTAAGGCACAATTTTTCAGCCCCTGTTGGGGCGTGTAATTACAATTTTTAGGCAATGCTTTGCAACAGGTTTCATTGCTGTGCTCAGAGTACAGTATCTGTGAGGGGTTGCAGTGTTGTGGCACCAGCACCAATGCCTAAGGCACAATTTTTCAGCCCCTGTTGGGGCGTGTTATTACAATTTTTAGGCAATGCTTTGCAACAGGTCTCATTGCTGTGCTCAGAGTACAGTATCTGTGAGGGGTTGCAGTGTTGTGGCACCAGCACCAATGCCTAAGGCACAATTTTTCAGCCCCTGTATAACAGGGGCGTGTAATTACAATTTTTTAAAAAGATGCTTCGCAACAGGTGTGTCTGCTGTGCTCCAAGTACAGTATCTGTGAGGGGTTGCAGTGTTGTGGCACCAGCACCAGTGCCTAAGGCACAATTTTTCAGCCCCTATTGGGGCGTGTAATTAAAATTTTTAGGCAATGCTTTGCAACAGGTCTCATTGCTGTGCTAAGAGTACAGTATCTGTGAGGGGTTGCAGTGTTGTGGCACCAGCACCAATGCCTAAGGCACAATTTTTCAGGCCCTGTTTAACAGGGGCGTGTAATTACAAATCTTGATCTAATAGTTCACAGCAGGGCCCATTCCTGCGCCCACCAAGAGTAACTATGAGGGCCTACAGTCTTGTGGCAACACCGTCCACCACCACCACCACCACCACCACCAAAGGCCCAATTTTTCTGCCCTGTTCAACAGGTGCATGCAATTACAAATCTTGATCTAATAACTCACAGCAGGGCCCATTCCTGCACCCACCAAGAGTAACTGTGAGGGCTTACAGTCTTGTGGCAACACCGTCCACCACCACCACCACTAAAGGCCCAATTTTTCTGCCCGGTTCAACAGGTGCATGCAATTACAAATCTTGATCTATTAACTCACAGCAGGGCCCATTCCTGTGCCCACCAGTCTTGTGGCTACACCAACATCTAATAGGGCAAATTTCTGCAGAGTATATACGCCAGGCCCCTACTTTCAAACATCCAACTTACAAACGACTCCTACTTGCAAACGGAAAGAGAAAACAGGAAGTGAGAGGAAATCTACCCCTAGGAAGGGAAATTCTATCCTGTTAGATTTAATTTGGGAAAAAGGTATCTCCTCTCTACTGATGCTTTATCACCAATCCTTGTTTCAATTAAAACCCCACTTTTCCAAAAACATTTGTCAGTGGGACGGAAAGTGAGGTGAAATGTTCTGAACAGATGTGCAAAGACAGCAAATGTTACAGGGGTGATAACCCCTCCCTATGTTCTCCAAAAAGCTTAAAAATAGATTTTTTTGGGATGGAGCTACACTTCATAATGTACCTGTTCAGATTCTACTTAAGAACAAACCTACAGTCCGTGTCTTGTTTGCACCACCTATATACTGCTGTTCAGAGTATATAGGGTTGTAGGTATAGGGTTTTATTTTGGGTGCGGGGTCCCCCTTAATATCCATACAAGACCCAAAGGGGCTGGAGTGGGGTGATGGGGTAGCCATGCCATTTGTCTCAAGGATTTTCAGCCATATGGCGGCCAGGACAAGACATGACATTAAAGCCGCAAGTGGTTTTAAATGGCTTATTTTTTTCCCTTTACAAATGTTATTTTGTGCAGGGACAGTGTCATGTTTGCTTGTTAACCTAGCGCAGTTACAGTGGGTGTAGGTGCCTCTTGCACAGTATACACCTGAAGCTACCCCTTATTGCTGGTTTTCCCATCTCCATGCAGGCCATTAGTATGTCTGAAAGGCCAACAAGGAGAGGCAGACAGTCATGAGCCAATAAAAGAGGGCAAGCAGGCTCTGTGTCTAGAGGCAACAGTGCTGGTCGTGAACGCGGTGCATTGTCATCAGCACGTGGCCATGGGACGCGCTTGTCCTTATTTTCAACAGCTATACATGTTGTGCATCATGCCGAAGACTTGGTAGAGTGGATGACCAAGCCCTCCTCATCCGCCTCATCCTCTCTCACCCAGGCTCAGGGTACTGGCAAAGCAGCTGCCAACGCGTACTTTTCCCTTGTCTCAATGTCATCAGTCACTCCTTCCCTAGACCCACCATGTCCTCCTGAGGAGTCCCCCGAACTGTTTAACCACAGTGTTGGGTACATGCTCCAGGAGGATGCCCAGCATTTTGAAGGCTCTGATGATGATACCCAGCTAGAGGAAGGCAGTAGCGTGAGCGCAGAGAGAGGGAATGCTCAAGAAGGACAGCAATCTGGCAGTCATGTTCCACTAGCTGCAGCATACTGCCAGGTTTGCTCCAGTGATGAGGAGGGAGGGGATGATGAGGTCACTGACCCCACGTGGGTGCCTGATAGGAGAGAGGAGGAGGAGGAACATCTTCAACGAGGCAGGATGCCCTCCGGGGGCCAGCTTAAGGGCAGCACACGGCTGAATCACACCGCAGAGCTCCGCCTGTGCAGGGCGCTGCCTCTGCGCGTTATTCCAAAACTTCTTTGGTTTGGGCCTCTTTGAGACGAGTGCATCAGATCACACCGCTGCTATTAGCAACATATGTCTCAAGCGTATCTCGCATGGCCAAAACATCAGCCGCTTGGGCAACACATGCTTGACCAGACATATGTTGACCTGCCATGCAGCTCGTTGGCAAGCGTACCTTATAGAACCACACCAAAGAACAAAGTGGACTTCTCCTTGCTCCTCATCAGCTGGGATCTCCAACCCCACTATACCTTCAGTCCTCTCTGAAACCTGCACTGAGAGGAATGAAGGTGTAGAATTAGGTGTGTCACAGCCAAGTACTTGGGGGCAATCTGCTAGCAGTACACTGACGTCTGATTGTAGCAGGTAGGGTTGAGCGAACCCGAACTGTAAAGTTCGGGTTCGTACTGGACTTTTGGGTTTTTGGGTCCCGGACCCGAACCCAAACAATTTACTGTATGTTCAGGTTAGAGTTCGGTGTTCGGCAATGTAATGGCACTTTTTAAAAAGTTATTGTCCTAAAAAGTGTTTGGGGACCCGGGTCCTGCCCCAGGGGACATGTATCAATGCAAAAAAAGTTTTAAAAACTGAAGTTTTTTCAGGAGCAGTGATTTTAATAATGCTTAAAGTGAAACAATAAAAGTGTAATATTCCTTTAAATTTAGTACCTGGGGGGTGTGTATAGTATGCCTGTAAAGGGGCGCATGTTTCCCGTGCTTAGAACTGTCCCTGCACAAAGTGTCATTTCTGCAGGAAAAAAGTCATTTAAAAGCACTCGTGGCTATAAAGAATTGTCGGTTCCCCGTAATACAGAGAACAGTCATTGAAAGTCATTGATAAAAAAGAAAAAGAAAAGCATGGGGTTCCCCCCAAATTCAATTATCAGGCCCTTCAGGTCTGGTATGGATATTAAGGAGAACCCCGGGTCAAAAAAAATAAATGGTGTGGAGTTCCCCCAAAAATCCATACTAGACCCTTTTATCCGAGCACGCAACCTGGCAGGCTGCAGGAAAAGAGGGGGGGGGAGAGAGAGCACCCCCCCTCCTGAACCATACCAGGCCACATGCCCTCAACATTGGGAGGGTGCTTTGGGGTCCCCCCAAAGCACCATGTCCCCATGTTGATGAGGACAAGGGCCTCATCCCCACAACCCTGGCCGGTGGTTGTGGGGGTCTGCGGGCGGGGGGCTTATCGGAATCTGGAAGCCCCCTTTAACAAGGGGACCCCCAGATCCAGCCCCCTGTGTGAAATGGTAATGTACCCCTACCATTTCACCCAAAAAAGTGACAAAAAAGTGTTAAAAATGACAAGAGCCAGTTTTTGACAATTCCTTTATTTAAGTCTTCTTCTTTCCATCTTCTTCATTCTTCCTTCTTCTTTCCTTCATCCTTCTGTTTCTTCCTCCGATCCTCTGCTTCTTGCTCCGGTGTTCTCGTCCGGCATCTTCCTCCACGGTGTCTCTTCTTCCCTGCTTCGTTCTCGGGCCGCTTTCCATCAATGGGAGGCTCCCGCTGTGTGATGCTTCTCTTCTTCTGACAGCCGACAATTCATTATAGCCACGAGTGCTTTTAAATGACTTTTTTTCCTGCAGAAATTACACTTTGTGCAGGGACAGTTCTAAGCACGGGAAACATGATCCCCTTCACAGGCATACTATAGACACCCCCCAGGTATGAAATTTAAAGGAATATTTCACTTTTATTGTTAACAACATTTTGCTGCCCTCTAGCCCTTTCCATTACTTTTTTAGAGCCATTTTAGTCCTCAAAAGTTCGGGTCCTCATTGACTTCAATGGGGTTCGGGTTCGGGGTCAAGTTCGGTCCCGAACTCAAACTTTTTTGCGAAGTTCGGCCAAACCCATCAAACCCGAACATCCAGGTGTCCGCTCAACTCTAGTAGCAGTCAAATTTCCCTGCCCCAGCTGCTGGACCGTCGAAAGAAGTTCCCTCCCAGTCATCCACATGGCTAGCTTGGCTAAATTGCTAGCACTTCAACTGCTGCCTTTTCAGTTGGTAGACTTCCAACTTCCGTGAGTTTGTGCAATGTGCGGTTCCTCAGTGGCAGGTTCCCAAACTCCACTTTTTCTCACGGAAGGCGATTCCTGCTCTCTACCGGCATGTGGAAGGCAATGTCCATGCCTCGCTTGACAGGGTGGTCAGCGGTACGGTGCATATTACTGCTGACTCATGGTCCAGCAGGCATGGACAGGGACGTTACCTATCTTTCACGGCCCATTGGGTCACTCTTTTGGCAGCTGGGAAGAATGCAAGACAAGGTGCAGTAGTGTTGGAGGTTGTTCCGCCACCACGCCTCCAAAATGCTACTACTGGCTGGGACACACTTCTCTCCTCCACCCCCTCCTCTTCTCCTTCCGTCATGGCCTCTTCCTGTGGGCTACGCAAGCAAAAAGATGCCATGCCGTGCTTGCGCTGGTGTGTTTGGGGGACAGGAGCCACACTGGGACAGATATTTTGTCAGCTCTGCAGGGGCAGGCCGAGAGGTGGTTGACGCCACGCCAGCTTAAGCCAGGAATGGTGGTTTCTGACAATGGCAACAACCTCCTCTCCGCCCTCCGACAGGGACAACTGACCCATGTGCCCTGTGTGGCTCACGTCCTTAACCTGGTGGTGCAGCGGTTCTTGGGCAGGTACCTGGGCTTACAGGATGTCCTGAGGAAGGCCAGGAAAGTCTGTGTGCATTTCCACTGATCATATAATGCCAGTGCTCAGCTGGCTGAGCTGCAAAAGGAGTTGAACCTGCCCAAGAACCGCCTTATATGTGACATGCCCACCAGGTGGAACTTAACGTTGGTCATGCTGCAGCGGCTGTACACGCAGCAGAGGGCCATCAATGAGTACCTGTGTGAGTACGGCACCAGGACAGGGTCAGGGGAGCTTGTTTTTTTTCACCACACCAGTGGGCCATGATCAGGGATGCACGCACTGCCCTGTCACCATTTGAGGAGGCCACGAGGATTCCTGCTTGTACACGGTGGGGGCTTGAGCTTATGAAACGATTGAACAATTTCTCATCCATTGAGGATGGGATGTTTCATGTAACTGTTGAATCTACAAGGAAGTTCCCACAGTCCAACAGGGGTTTCTGGGAATTCATAAGTAAAGATTGTTATACCTGGATCGGGGATACTAGTGACAAAGTTCAGGCCCATATGGATGAGGTTCAGATCCCTGCAAGGCAAAGGCAGAGCTAGTGAAGGGGTTGGAATCCTTTTAAGGGTTTGGGAAACTTTGGGGATTTTTTATTTTCCATCGGATCATGGTTGAAGGCAGGGGCGGACTGACCATTCGGGCATTCGGACGCCGTCCGAGGGCCCGCGGCCTGTAGGGGGCCGTGAGAAGCTCCTATGCTACTGGCAGTGCTGCGGCGGAGCCGTTCTGCCACTGTGGGGGGCCAAGACACGGCATCAGCAGCTCTATTGTGCTTGTGGCATCTCCCTGGGGCTTGTATTTATCCTTCACAGTGCATACAGTGGAGAGGGGAGGGGCCTCTGACCCGGGCAGCTACAAGTTTCACTGTTCAGTGTACAAGTGAGTTGCTCCCCTCTCCACTGTACAGAATCAGGAAGAGAACTACAAGCCCCAGGGAAATCCCGTGGTCCACAGAGCTGCCGATTGCCACCTCCCATCTCCCCCTGTGCTGGGGGTTGGAGGTGCACAGCCAGGTACAGGGGAACCTCTGGGGGGGTTAAGTCTGGGAACCCTGATGTATAGGGGGAGGCTCTCTGGGGACCCTGATGTGTGGGGGGGGCTCTCTGGGGACCCTGATGTATGGGGGGGGCTCTCTGGGGACCCTGATGTATGGGGGGGCTCTCTGGGGACCCTGATGTATGGGGGGCTCTCTGGGGACCCTGATGTAAGGGAGGGCTCTCTGGGGACCCTGATGTAAGGGAGGGCTCTCTGGGGACCCTGATGTATGGGGGGGCTCTCTGGGGACCCTTATGTATGGGGGGCTCTCTGGGGACCCTGATGTATATGGGGGGCTCTCTGGGGACCCTGATGTATATGGGGGGCTCTCTGGGGACCCTGATGTATGGGGGGCTCTCTGGGGACCCTGATGTATGGGGGGCTCTCTGGGGACCCTGATGTATGGGGGGCTCTCTGGTGACCCTGATGTATGGGGGGGCTCTCTGGGGACCCTGATGTATAGGGGGGGCTCTCTGGGGACCCTTATGTAAGGAGGAGGTTCTCTGGGGATCCTGATGTAAGGGGAGGCTCTCTGGGGACCCTGATGTAAGTGGGGGAGGCTCTCTGGGGACTTGTTTACATTGGCAGACCACCATTCTGCCTTCTTTGGAAACGATTGGCGGGGCCTGGCGGACATCGGGTCCGCCGGACTCGCTGATTTGCTCTTGGTGTGTCCAATCACAGTGGCATCGGGTCAGCGCACAGACCCGCAAGTGCAGAATCAAGTACCTGTACGTGATTCTGCTTACAGGAGACGCAGCCCCGCAGTAAATGTACGTGGTTAATTTGAGTTTATTTTTCTTTATTTTCTTAACTCTTTAAACATTTATTTTGAACATACAGTAGAGAAATTCTGTGACAATGCATGTAATGTAGCAGTGCAATATATACGTGGGGCTTTGTGAGGGTGTGGCTTGTGTGTGGGTGGGGACAAAGGGGGCCCCATGATCCCCTATTGCCCGGGGGCCCCATGAGTTGTCAGTCCACCCCTGGTCATGTTGTTTTTATTTCTATGCCTTCTATATGTTGTGAGGAGGTGCTCCTGTTGCCTGATTGGACGAGTGAACAGAGCCCAAGCAGATGACCACATCTTCCTCACCGAGATGAGACGCCCCAAAGCCTAGCCCATGTACGAGACACAGAGGATCCCAGACCGACCGGCCATTACTACAGCTCACCATGTTGTGTCCTCCCTATAATTCATCCATCCTGGAGAACAGAGTCTACAAGTCAAGCCGTGTTATGAACTCGTATGGACTGTAAGGACTGATTCATTTCCAGGAGTAAGAAGAAGATCAAGATTCATTGAGGAACACATAGGAGCATATGACAAAGGGGAGGAGCTGTTGTGGAAATTTTTATTAATGTATGTTGTCAGACGTCCCCCAGTGTCTGTTTTGCTGTAATACGCTCATGTGAGGGTATTCGCACATACAGATGCTGGTGGAAGACCATTGACTCCATGGCGACCGCATTTAGGTGTCCTTTTATTAAAGTGCGGTAAAATACCGCTATTCATTTCTCAGGCATTCTCAGAGGAGATCGCTCTCCCCTGAGTGCCTGTTTATGATTGTCTGTAGATCGCTTCTCATGTTGAGTTGAGAAGCGATCTACAAACGCCGGGAACTCCTCAGAATTTCTCCTCACACTGTAATCTCGCGAGATGTAGCGGGATTACAGTCTGAGGCGATTTAAAACACAAAAGTTAAACACTAATTAACACATTATTCCCCTACATATTAATAAAATAATAAAGTAAAATCCCCCCTACACAATATACATTAACCTAATTATTAAAAAACATTGTTTTTATCAATATTTAAAGATCATACATGTGCCTATTTAAATGTGAATGGTGTATAGTAAATTAATGTAATCCACATATGTAATGCAGCTATACACCATTCATATAAATGTAAAATACATTTATAATCATTAAAAAATAATTTTAATAAAGTATACAAGTATAAATATTTATTAATATATTAAAATAAAATATATTTCATAATTGATAAACCCCTGTATAAAACACCTTTCACACTGAGGTGGGAGCGGCGTCGGCGGTAAAGCAGCGCTTTATTTAGCGCTGCTTTACTGTCATTTTAGCGTTGGTTTTCGGCCGCTAGCAGTGCAGTTTAAACCCCCCCTAACGGCAGAAAAAGGGGTAAAACCACCCGCAAAGCGCTGCTGCAGCGGTGCTTTGCTGGCGGTATTGCCGCGCTGTCCCATTGATTTCAAGTTGAATTTGAAAAACCGCCCCAGTGTGAAAGGGGCCTAAAGTTCTAAAAATAGCGCCTGCAAAGCGCCTTCAAACAGCAGCGGGCTTTCACACTGGAGCGGTGCGCTTGTAGGATGCTGAAAAATGTCCTGCAAGCCGCATCTTTGGAGCGCTGTAGGAGCGGTGTATTTACGATCCTTAGGCTGCTTTCACACTGGAGCGGTGGGGGCGCTGGCTGCAGCGGCGTTTTGCGGGCGGGTTCGGCGCGCTCCCCCATTGTTTTCAATGGGACCGGGCGCTATAGGAGCGGTAAATATACCGCTCCTATAGCGAGCCAAAGATGCGGCTTGCAGGACATTTTTGAGCGTCCTGCAAGCAACAGCTGTTTCGGGTCGGTTTGCAGGCGCTATTCTTAGCGCAATAACGCCTGCAAACCGCCCCAGTGTGAAAGCAGCCTAAAGCGCCCCTTCCCATTGAAAACAATGGGGCAGCGCTCCAAACCCCTCTGCAAAGCGCCACTGCAGTGGCGCTTTGCGGGTGGTTTTAACCCTTTTTCAGTCATTAGCGGGGGTAAAACTGCCCCGCTAGGGTTCGAAAAGCGCCGCTATAACGACGGTAAAGTGCCGCTATAAAAATGACATTAATAATAGCATTTAAATGCAGGTAGAATAATATATATACATATATATATATTTCTATCTATCTATCTATCTATCTATCTATCTATCTATCTATCTATATATATCATAGCATATAGCATATATATATATATGTGTGTGTGTGTTTTTATTTCAATGTGTATGTGTATATCTATCTATCTATTTATATATATTATATAGATATAGATATAGATATAGATATAGATATAGATAGATAGATTGTATATATATATATATATATATATATATATATATATATATATATATATATATATATATATACAGACTTTAGATTGCTAACCTGCTCTTTTTGGGGTGTGTAATGGTGGGGAAGATGTTCTCTCACTGTATGGCTGCTCCTGAGAGAAAGAAGGAAGTCAAAAGACTTCCTGCTTTCTCCAGAATACTGAGGCAGCTTCCCGCTTCTCTCTCTGATTCTCCACCTCTGAGATGGTGAATCAGAAAGTGAGAATCCTGTCACAGATCGCCAGTGAGGTGCTGAGATCGCACCTTCATACACTGGCCGTTTCTGTCACAGTCAGTTACAGATTCTCACTGTGCTGAGGTAATCAGTGGAGAACATGTTCTCATCTGATTACCTCAGTTTCATACACTGGTAAAGACCTGAGATCAGCTGTGAGACTTGGGATCGCAGCTGATCTCAGTTTCATAAAAGGACACCTTAAACTCCTAAGTAAGCAGATCTGCGTACATGGGAACCATAGCATAACCATACAAAATTATGGCCCACTGAGCCATAATAGAGTACGGCTCGCATCATTGGTAACAGTGGGAATGTGCACACGATCGTGTTCAGAACCATGTGCTTGCCGCATGGCTCTGCAAACGACCATCTGCACACGTCACCACTGAATTTCTGTTTGAATATATACATGTGTGTATGATTGGTTCTTTTGAAAGAATACAAGTGTCTGATTGGCTGATTCTGAAGCCACCACCTTCCTTAGTTTATTCATGTTGACAGTATAAAAAGCATTCAAGGCAGGATTCTGCTGAGCTCAACGAGATACCAGCATCTGTCTGTGTTACTGAGAGACATACGAAGCGCGCTTTCCCGGCATTATATAAGAGGGCTGTATTTGTGCTTTTAAGCGCAAAGAAATGATATGCTTATAGGGAGACGATTAGAATTTCCCTGATAAGCATTGCACCTGCCTGCAATAAATATATTTTATTTATCATTTTTTTTTTGTTACAATTGTATTTCTTTATTTCTTTTTTTAACTGTCCTGTTGGGTGAGGGCTTTTGGTGAAATATCAGAGTCTATCCCAGATCCTCTTCTCTGCACAGAATAAATTAACAGGAAGTGCTCTGTAAAGAGGCTTCCTGTTTATTCCAAAACTGAAGCCAGGTAAATACAGTTTGCTATGCTTCAGTTATGAAAGAAAAAGGGTGATCAGTCAGTACCAATCACTCACTGTGGGAATTCGGGGGAAGTAGGGGTAGTAGCCGTGCATAACAGTGAGGTGAGATTAGATGAGAATTGCAAATCCTTTAATTTTGTTGTAGATTTTACAGAGAGTCCCCAATTTTTGGAATTGCGGTTGTAGAACAAGGGTCTTCTGAGAAAAATGTCTGAATAACTCTAGGATGGAAACGGACCTGGGGGTCCTAGTAGATGATAGGCTCAGGAATGGCATGGAATGCCAAGCTGCTGCTAACAAAGCAAAAAGAATATTGGCATTAAAAAGGGGATCAACTCCAGAGATAAAACAATAATTCTCCCGCTCTACAAGACTCTGGTCCGGCCGCACCTGGAGTATGCTGTCCAGATCTGGGCACCAGTCCTCAGAAAGGATGTACTGGAAATGAAGCGAGTACAAAGAAGGGTGTTACCGGCCTCAAAATGTGACTTAAGAGAGACGATGGTTATAGACGTGATGAGATAAGGTGATCAGCTTGGCGTGGACTGCAAAGAATCACAGAAACAGCATGTAACAAGACCACTGTACTTTATGGCTGGAATCATTTCTTTTTTACATAATACATCTTTAACATTTTTATAATCACATTTATAACCATTAATAATATATATTACAGATTTTATCTGAAGTATTTTAAAACGTTGTTACAATAATGACCATTATATCTTTTAATAACATATATTCCTGTTATTCAGTGTTATAGTTAATTATCTTTATGATACACTTTAACTGTGCAATACTCATACTGGCAATGCATTGCTTTGATACAAACATTTCGGTAGTTCTCTTTTTTAACCACTAGATGGTGCATATTGCCTGTCTGTATGAAGCAATGCCTAAGCTTTACACACAAGAGGTTTTTTTACCCATTTTAATATTAGCTTTTCAACATGTGCTTTTCTAACTTTATTGAACTTGCATAAATCAGGTTTAAATATACCTATGTAGAACAGTCAGGAGCTTATAATATACATTTTAGACATTTGTTCTGACTAATGCAGTATTCTCATGTTTTTGTTCCCTTTCCACTGTTTCTCACACATGCTGTTCTAAACTTCAAATTACAGCAAAACTATAGCATCAAATCTGCTAAAACTCTCCCTGCATCTGCTCAAGATGTTTGGGAATCCTTCTATCATAGCTTAATACAGATTAGGAAAGATTTAGAGTACATACCTGCAAATTATCACACAAACAGTATGAAATAAGACCACTGTACTTTATGGCTGGAATAATTTCATTCCAGTCACATGGTGTGTGTGGCCTTATATAGACACTGTTTGTGTACCTTCTCTGCCATCTACTGGTTATTGCTAGAATAGCAGGAAGGTATTTCTTTGCTTAGAAATAAAAAAACAAATGAATATGTACTTTGCTTTGGGGTGTCTGTTTTGTGACCATATAGACCCCAGGGCAACAAAGCTAATAAAGGGTCTGGAGGATATTAGTTATGAGGAAAGGTTGTGAGCACTGAACTTATTCTCTCTGGAGAAGAGACGCTTGAGAGGGGGATATGATTTCAATATATAAATACTGGACTGGTGACCCCACAATAGGGAGAAAACGTTTTCACGGAAGGGAGTTTAACAAGACTCGTGGCTACTCATTAAAATTAGAAGAAAATATGTTTAACCTTAAACTACGTAGAGGGTTCTTTACTGTAAGTGTGCCAAGGATGTGGAATTCCCTTCCACAGGCGGGGGTCTCAGCGAGGGGCATTGATTGTTTCAAGAAACTATTAGATAATCACCTGAACGACCACAACATACAGGGATATACAATGTAATACTGACATATAATCACACACGTAGGTTGGACTTGATGGACTTGTGTCTTTTTTTGACCTCACCTACAATGTAACTATGTAACTCATTGATAAATGTTGAGTAAGGAGTCATGTAGACACAGAATTCCGGTCTTCACTCTACATTACAGGATATAAGGGGGGGGGGGGGCTATTGCTGAGGGAAAAGTCTCTGAATCACCTTATCTACATTGGGCACTAAGGACAGATTGTATCTCATCAATCTATCATCGTGAACGAGGTCCTTTACAATGACGTTGTTCATCTCTTTACAGTGGAAGAGAAAGGCCGTATCTCGTTCTACATCCTTTGAATTTCTATTGTGTTTCACAGCTGTGTGAACGGAGGTCTGAAATATGTCTCGGGGATTCACAATCATTTTGGGGGAATCATAGAACTTCCAGTTTATAGGGTGTCGAAGAAGGTGAGTGAGAATATTGACCCCGGGAACATGAGACCACCTGTCAAATCCAGAGATGTTGACTGAAATGGGGAAGATATGATTGTCAATGCGGAAGACACTTGCATCTGGATGTTTATTCTGGAGATTCTCCATCAGGGATGACCAGTCCCAGTCCTTGATTGGAATAATAATTTCATCAATGTCATTAAGGAGAACAAACTTACTGTTGTACATGTTCCTGTATACACAATCATTTAGGGTTGTAAATTGTCCAAAATAACTAATTTCAGTGTTGAGTCCTTTGGAATATTGCCATTTATTTGTTGTTTTAAGATAGCGGTCTATTGGCCATGGCACCACATCTAGAATTCCTTCATCAATGTAATGACGTAACACCTTATCTACATCCTGGGAACAGCTGGTGTTATAGATGGTGACTCTAGAGGCCCCCAGAATCTTGTACATCTCAATACTCTGGATCATCTGGAGGGCATTGCTGTAGTTTCCAAACAAAGCAGAAATACAGACGGTGAAATTAGAGGAGATTGGTGGTGGTGGACGGTTCTTGACTTCAAACAGAAGATTCTGACCTGTATTTATGGAATCAGTTGCAGAGAAAGACATATAAGTGTAATTACACCCAGAAGGTTCTGTACATAGAAGATCTGCTGTTCCATACGGGAATCCACATCTGTCACCGTGATGGTTTATTTGTGCCCTGACAGAGATATACTGATGGGAGGAACAATGGAAGATACAGTAGAGTTTTTTAATAGATTCATGGATGATAGTGATAACCCGAACTATTTGGCCAGGTCTAGGGTCATAATACGGAGAGAGGATAAATGTTTGATCATCCAGAGCTGTAATGCCGTCTGTAATGCCGTCTGTAATGCCGTCTGTGGCAATGGGAAGTTCCTGAGATCTCATCTTCTGATGTTTAAATTCTATATAGTAGGCGGAATAAATGAAAGCAACCCACACAAGTACGACTAGTGTGAAGAACATGTATCTAGAAGATGTCCACATTTTGGTCTCTTCAGGTGATCACAGCTGCAAGAAAAAAAGAGAGAGAGAATAAGAGCAAAAAATCAGTTCAGTGAGATTTGAAATCTGCAACTCTAATGTAAAAGAAGGTCACAGGTACAGGTCTGGGCGTCATTACTTACCTGGACTACCTGACAATTATTATTATACATTTATATAGCTCTGACATATACTGCAGTGCTGTACAGAGAACATGAACCGTGAAGCAAGATCATGAATCAAGGCAGTAGGGATGAGGTTGGTTTTCAGGTGGATCACGCCTGTTCAAGGCTCATGGACCTGCTAAATGAAGGTGCAATTTCACCACCATAGCAGCACCAACTACCAATAATGCACTTCCCCGCTTTCAAACTTAGGTCAGCTGGATCAGAAGGGCCAATAGGGGTCTTTTGTAGAAGCCAGCCCCCTTAGTATAAAAGGGGGGGGTTCCCAGCAGCTCTATTGGCAATGCGCTTTAGCTGTGATAGGGAAATGTTAGGAAACACTGATAAAGTGCATAGTGAGAAGTGAATGTAGAATTGTAGATACTGGTCTCGTTAAATAGATATAAACCCTTACTGAATGCCCTCTAGGTAACAAAATTCTGTGTATCTTGGCAAATTAGGGAAAGGAATATCTTTTACATCTTAATGCTGTTGGTGCCCTGGTGTTTCTTTGCAGCCTGTCCACATACACTACAGCAGGGATAAGCAATCTGGGGAACTCCGGCTGCTGTGGAACTACATTTCCCATGAGGCATTGCAAGGCTGGAAGTTACAATTACTCCCAGAGACATGATGGGACTTCTGCAACAGTTGGAGGGCCCCAGGTTGCCTACCCCTGCACTACAGTGATAACAGGCCGCATGTGTTTTTTCACAGGGCACATTGCCTTAGAGTTGCTGGCTGCAGTTGTTTCTTTCAGGCCTTATTTTAAAAAAGGTGTAATATTCCAGGGCAATGTGCATGTTAGCACGTTGTTCATACAGAAATAGTTGCAACAACCACCGTTCTCATATATTATACAGTGATTAACCCTTTCGCTGTCAGAGCCGTTTTTTAATTATTTTTTCTTTGCAAAAATTGTAGGTGGTAGCTCCAATTTTTTTATGTCACACAATATTAGTGCAACGATTTATAAAACACTACATTTCAGTAGAAAATACCCTAAAGCTAATTGTAGGCCACACAAATGCAATAAATTACCCCATTTTTGGTATAATAAATATATGAGGTTGTGATGAGTAAACAGATACCAAACATGTCAAGCCTTAAAATTGCTTGCGCCCATAAACCAGTGATAAGCTTCAGTGCCCTATATTTTCCATAGGCAATGCTTTAAAAGCCCCCAAAGGTCATTAGTTTAGAGATAGCCAAGGATAATGGGCCCAGATTACCCCTGATGTCTCGCCTGTCCCAAATTAAACGAATAGATTGCAGCTCATGACCTGGAAGTGACGTTTTACCAGTGGGTCAGTAACAGGAAAAGGAGATCAGTGAACAGACATTCCCTGATTTCCCCCACCCCCCTATCCAGCGGCACCCCCATGCCATTCCTGGGTTCACTAATGTGTGCATGAGAAACATGGTGGGAGCACACATGGGGGACCAGGCGCTACCGGGGTGTGTGTAAAACCCTCCAAACTCACTGACATAATATTTAAGGCAATGGCAGTAAAAGTGGTAATAGGTGTGTCACTGGGTGGGGACAGGCCCAGACTGGCCATAGGGCACACTGGGCAATTGCTCGGTGGGCCATAACTGCCAGGCCACATTCAGATTGATATTCCTATCGCACTCATTCCTGGTATATGTGGCTCGTAACAAAATAGCGGGTGCTGTAGCGATTACCAGTCGGGTCCTGGAAACATCAAACAAACGTACATATTCGCCAGCACACCATGGATCGAGGAAACTTTGTCCAAAAAAAGGTTTTTAATGAAAAAAAATAAAAAATAAAAATCACAAAAATATAAGGTGCAACGTTTCGGAGCACCACATCATCACATCACATGTCTGACGAAGGGGTCCTGCGCGGCTCCGAAACGTTGCACCTTATATTTTTGTGATGTAATTTTTTATTTATTTTTTTCATTAAAAACCTTTTTTGGACGAAGTTTCCTCGATCCATGGTGTGCTGGCGAATATGTACGTCTGCCAGGCCACATGTCCTAGCCATTAGCTTGGCTACCTTTAGGGGTGGACTGGGCTGGGTGTCAGGGAGGCAATTGCCCCCCCGGGCCAGTTTGCTGCCACGTAAAAAGGGCTGCACTGATTCTACCGTAAACCCGTGCGCATGGCTGGATCTACGCTCCCCCTTCCTAAGCCAGGGTCCTATGAGGTCCACGCCGCAGACAGGCTGTACATACATGTTGCCGCTATCCTTCATTAATATGAGGTCATCCACATTAATAAATGTGTCACCCAAACCCGCCCACATAGTAAGCTAGCTGGACTGGGACTCTGGAGATTCTGGGTGACGTCAAGAGGGAGGGACTTAAAAGAGGACTTCAGGACTTCAGGTACCCATTGACTGAGGAGGTAGCAGGAGGTTGGCTGCACCACCTCCCACTGCCTCTCAGCCAATGGGTACACAGGATGTGGTGTCCATCACTTCAAATAAGTTATCACACGGCAGCTGCAGCAGTGATTGAATTGAGGAACAAAAACGAGAAAGTGTTTTGCCCCAACAGTAATTGAAGGCTGCTAGAAATTCCTTCTTACCTTTTCCCTCTACCTCTCTCTCTCGCTTCCTCTCACTCTCTCCCTCTCTCTCCTCCCTCTCCCGCTCTCTCCTCCCTCTCTCCCCCTCTCCCTCTCTTGCTCTCTTTCCCTTCCTTCCTCCCCCTCGCTCTCTCTCTCTCTCTCGCTCTCTCTCTCTCTCTCTCTCCTTTCCTCTCTCTCTCTCTCTCTCTCTTCTTTCCTCCTTCTCTCCTTTCCTTCCTTCCTTCCTCCCCTCCTCGCTTCCTTCCTTCCTCTCCCTTGCTCCCTCTCTCTCTTCTCACTTTTTCTCTCTCGCCCTCTTTTCCTTCCCCTCTTTCCCTCCCCCCTCTTTATCTCTCTCTCTCTCTGTTCATCCCTCCCTCCTTCCGTCCCCCTCTCTCCATTTCTCCTTCTGTCCCTCCCTCCCTCTCTCTCCACCTCTCTCCTTCTCTCTCTCCATCTCTCTCACCCTCTCTCTCCATCTATCTCTCTCCCTCCCTCCCCGTCTCTCTCTCTCTCTCTCTCTCTTCCCTCCCTCCCCCCTCTCTCTCTGTCTCTCTCCCTCCCTCCCCCTCTCTCTGTCTCTCTCGCTCCCTTCCTCTCTAATGTTCAAATTCAAAGCAAATTCAATTAAACTTTATCGGCAGGACCAATTATATTTTAGCATTGTCAAAGCAGTTGAGTTTGTATGGGGGGGAGGGGTAAGGGATAAAATAAAGTGGGATGGGGGTCAGTCCATGTAACAGATTTTTATCTCCTCGGTTTTCAAGGCCCAACTCAGTCTGTCACATATTGGGCAGCTATTTTTACCGTTGGCTCCTCTTCTCCCACTCTCTCCCTCCTTCCCTCCCCCACTCTCTCCATCCCTCTCTCTCCATCCCTCTCTCTCCATCCCTCTCCGCTCTCTCTCCGCTCTCTCTCCCTCCCCCCCCTCCCTTCCCCTCTCTCTCCATCTCTTTTACTCTCTCCCCCTCCCTCTCCCCTCCCCCTCTCTCTCCCTCCCCCCCCCTCTCTCTCCCCCCCCCTCTCTCCATCCCTCCCCTCTCTCTCCCTCCCTCCCCCTCTCCATCTCTCTTTGTCTCTCCATTCCTCTCTCTCCGTCTCTTTCTCTCTCCCATCTCTCTCTCTTGCTCCCCTCTCTCTCTCCATCTCTCTCTCTCTCTCTCTCTCTCTCTCTCTCTCTCTCTCTCTCTCTCTCTCTCTCTCGCTCTCTCTCTCTCTCTCTCGCTCTCTCTTCCTCTTTCTCCGTCTCTCTCTCTCTTCCTCTCTCCGTCTCTCTCTCCCTTCCTCTCTCTCCTCTCTCTCTCTCCCTTCCTCTCTCCGTCTCTCTCTCCCTTCCTCTCTCTGTCTCTCTCTCCCTTCCTCCTCTCTCTGTCTCCTCTCTCTCTCTCTCTCTCTCTGGCTCTCTTTTCCTCTTTCTCCGTCTCTCTCTCTTCTTCTCTCCCCCCCCCCCCCCCCCTCGTCTCTCAAATTCAAATAAGCTTTATTGGCAGGACCAAATACATGTTAGCATTGCCAAAGCAGTTGAGTTTCTATAAGAAAAAGGAGGGGGGTGATGGGTAATATAAAGGGGGATGGGCATAAGTCCGTGTAAAGGATTTGAAAGTCCTCAGTCCTTCGTGTCCCTCTTAGTCGGTGACACCGTTGGCTCCTCTTCTCCCAGTAGAATTTACAGTTTCCTCTTCTATAGAATTGAAGTCGGGGATGAGAGTGGAGAGTCCCTAGAAGTGAGTGTCCCTCACCGATGAGTACTTGGGGCAATGTAGAAGGAAGTGGTCCTCATCCTCCAGGACCCCCCTGGTCACATTGCTGGCACAGTCTACTCTCCCTGGGCTTGTAGTAGACATGTGCACAATAGAAACATTTGTTTAGTTTTGTTTCTGTTCGTTTACATTGATTCGTAACGATTTGTAAGTCGTCGGTGTTCGTATTCGGACTCGTTTGTATTTTCGTAAGAGTTATTTTTTCGTTGATTCGTTTTTCCGTTAAATTTTCGTTTATTCGAAATTCGGACGCATTCGTATTTTCGTAGATTTAGTTACATTCGTACTTTCGTAAGATTGATTTATTCGTACTTTCGTAACATTGTTTTCGTAGATTCGTAATCGGAGCATAATTCATAATTTTATGTAATGTGTATGCTATTATTACATTGTAAGAGACACGGAAAATTATGAATCGAAAAAAAAAAGTTACGAATGTACGAATTTTTTCGTTCAATTCTTTCGAAGCACGTTAAGCAGCGCCATTTTAAGGGACACGGAAAATTACCAATTCAACAAAAAAAAAAAGTTACGAATGTACGAATTTTTTCGTTCAATCTATTCGAAGCACGTTAAGCAGCGCCATTGTCAGAGACACGGAAAATTACCAATTCAACAAAAAAAAAAAAAAGTTACGAATGTACGAATTTTTTCGTTCATTTTGATTTTCGTTGTTCCTGTTTTCTTTTTTTCTGATTTTCTTCTTTCGTAGTTTCGTTGTTTCTAATTTGGTTATTTCGGATTTTCGTTGTTTTTCATATTCGTTCGTTTCGATAATTCGTTATTCGTTCGAATTTTTAGCGAATCATTCGTTCATTCGTACGATAACGAATGAACGAATATAACTAATTTGAAGGGAAAACGAATTAAAACGAAATGAATTGCACATGTCTAGCTTGTAGGTCTGTCTGATTTCCAGGCTGCGGGGGCTCAGTCTGTACAGGCTCGGGGTCTGTCTGTCTGTCTTTGTAGAACCTCCAGGTACGGGGTCAGTTTGTAGTCTCTCTGCAGGGACTGCTAAACAGTTTGTTTCTTGGGGTTTATTTCATTTCTCCAACATGTTTTTCTTTGGAGTCATTGATTATGTTTTTTTTTTTTAGATTTTGTCAGGCCGCATTGTTGAGAGTTTGGGATTAGACATAATGTTGATGAGTTGTTGCAGACCACACGGCTTGGACTGGTCCTTACTGTTCAGCAAGGCTTTATGGTGGTATGAGTTGGGACTGCTGTTTTCTAGGTGGTCCCAAGGGGTACGGGAAACCTGCCCAACTCAGACCGGCAAGCACTGTTGGAGGTGCTCAGATGGACTTGGAGGAGGTGCTTGCAGAATTCCAGATGGAATTTTTCTGTTGGGCTGGGGTCCCATTTGGATCCGTCCGCTCCGTCTCTCTCTCTTTCTCTCTCCTCCCTCCCCCCCTCTCTCCATCTCTCTCCCCCTCCCCTTCTCTCTCTCCTTTCCCCTCTCCCCCTCTCTCTCTATCTCTCCTCTCTCTCTCTCTCTCTCCATCTCTCCCCCTCTCTCATCATCTCTCTCTCCATCTCTTTCTCTCCCTCCCTCTCCCTCTCTCTGTCTCTTCCTGTCTCTCTCTCTCTCTCTATCTCTCCCTTCCCCCCTCTCTCTCCCTTCCTCTCTCTCTCTCTTTCTCGCTCTCTCCCTCTCTCTCGCTTCCCCTCTCCCCCTCTCTCTCCATCTCTCTTTCTCTCCATCTCTCTCTCTCTCTCCATCTCTCCCCCCCTCTCTCTCTCTCCTTTCCTCTCTCCCCCTCTCTCTCTCACTATCTCTCTCTCTCTCTCCCATCTCTCTCTCTCTCTCTCTCTCTCTCGCTTCCTCTCTCCCCCTCTCTCTCTCTCTCTCTCTCTCTCTCTCTCCATCTCTCCCCCTCTCTCTCTCTCCTTTCCCCTCTCTCTCTCCTTTCCCCTCCCCCTCTCTCTCTCTCTCTCCCCCATCTCTCTCTCTCTCTCGCTTCCTCTCCCCCCTCTCTCTCATCTCTCTCTCTCTCTCTCCATCTCTCCCCCTCTCTCTCTCTCCCTTTCCCCTCTCCCCCTCTCTCTCTGTCTCTCTCCCCATCTCTCTCTCTCTCGCTTCCTCTCTCCCCCTCTCTCATCATCTCTCTCTCCATCTCTTTCTCTCCCTCCCTCTCGCTTCCTCTCTCCCCCTCTCTCTCCATCCCTCCCTCTCGCTTCCTCTCTCCCCCTCTCTCTCTCTCTCTCTCTCTCTCTCTCTCTCTCTCTTTTCCCCTCTCCCTCTCTCTCTATCTCTCTCTCTCCCCATCTCTCTCCCTCTCTCTCCCCCCCTCTCTCCATCTCTCCCCCTCTCTCTCTCTCCTTTCCCCTCCCCCCATCTCTCTCTCTCTCTCTCTCTCTCTCGCCTCCTCTCTCTCCCTCTCTCTCTCCATCTCTCTCCATCTCCCCCCCTCTCTCTCTCTCCTTTCCCCTCTCCCCCTCTATCTCTCTCTCTCTCCCCATCTCTCTCTCTCTCTCTAGCTTCCTCTCCCCCCTCTCTCTCTCTCCATCTCTCTCTCTCTCCCTCTCTCCCCCTCTCTCTCTATCTCCCCTCTCTCCCCTCTCCCCCCTCTCTCTCTCTTTTCTCTCTCTCTCTCTCTCTCTCTCTCTCTTCTCTCTCTCTCTCTCTCTCTCTCTCTCTCTCGCTTCCTCTCTCCCCCTCTCTCTCTCTCAGTCTCTCTCCATCTCTCCCCCCCTCTCTCTCTCCGTTCCCCTCTCCCCCTCTATCTCTCTCTCTCCCCCCATCTCTCTCTCTCTCTCTCTCTCTCTCTCTCGCTTCCTCTCTCCCCCTCTCTCTCCATCTCTCTCTCCTTTCCCCTCTCCCCATCTCTCTCTCTCTCTCTCCTTTCCCCTCTCCCCATCTCTCTCTCTCTCTCTCGCTTCCTCTCTCCCCCTCTCTCATCATCTCTCTCTCCATCTCTTTCTCTCCCTCCCTCTCTCTGTCTCTCCCTGTCTCTCTCTCTCCCTCTCTCTTTCTCTCTCTGTGATGGGAGGGCCCATGGAACCCAGAATCCCTTGGAGAGGTTGGGATTCCCTTGTTTAAGCTCCTCATGCCCCTCTTATGTCTGGGTCACCCTTCGCTATCCTGGCACAGGGTGAGTGAGAAAATATATCTTGGATTACTGATATCTGTCTGGTCACCTGGGCTGCCTTAAGTGCTGTGTGAATTAACATGCTAATTATATAGTTGTCTGCTAAGTTGTTGCTAGAGGGGAGGGGAGGGGGGAGTATCCAGGAGCCAACCCCACCTCCTTATCCATAGTTGCCAATAGTCCCCATATTTACCGTGACATTCCCGGGATTTAGACCCTTTTCCCATTTTTGGTGTTTCCCAGGAAATGTCCAGGGAAACCCCTTTTTTACGATTTTTTTCCCGCCGCCTCTAGAGGTCCGTGGCCGGCGGAGATAATGTCTCCGCCGGCCACCATTTTCCAGAAGACCAGACGGGTGCCTGCTATTAATGTTCACACTGCTGCCTAAACATCGATGCGCTCTGTGTTTGAGCCGAGTTCAGGATCAGCAATGGGCAGCAGCGGGTGTCCTGTGATTGGCCGAGCAGGTCATGTGCACGACAGACGGAGGACAAGAGGGAGCTGGTCACATGTAGATGCAGGGCTGGACTGTGTCTGTGGGTAATCTCGCCAGCCCTGCATGCTCCCGGAGTCCTAACCCCCGCGCTGTGTGTCTGTCTCCTGAGGTCGGTCTCTCTCATCTGCTCTGTCACCCCCCCCCTCTCTCTCGGTCAGCCCCCTCCTCTCTGTCAGCCCCCCTCCTCTTTGGAAGACCCCCCTCCTCTCTGTCAGACCCCCCTCCTCTCTGTCAGCCCCCTCCTCTCTGTCAGACTCCCCTCCTCTCTGTCAGCCCCCCTCCTCTCTGTCAGACTCCCCACCTCTCTGTCAGCCCCCCCTCCTCTCTGTCAGCCCCCCCTCCTCTCTGTCAGCCCCCCTCCTCTCTGTCAGCCCCCTCCTCTCTGTCAGACTCCCCACCTCTCTGTCAGCCCCCCTCCTCTCGGTCAGACCCCCCTCCTCTCGGTCAGACCCCCCTCCTCTCGGTCAGACCCCCCCTCCTCTCGGTCAGACCCCCCCTCCTCTCGGTCAGACCCCCCTCCTCTCGGTCAGACCCCCCTCCTCTCGGTCAGCCCTCCCTCCTCTCGGTCAGCCCTCCCTCCTCTCGGTCAGACCCCCCTCCTCTCGGTCAGACCCCCCTCCTCTCGGTCAGACCCCCCTCCTCTCACCCTTCCATGTTCCTATATACAGGAGGACTACAAGTAGCTGAGACATGGGAGGCTGAGACTTGTAGTTCTCCTTGTAGCTGGGACATGAGAGGCTGGGACTTGTAGTTATCCTCGTAGCTGAGTCATGGGAGGCTGGGACTTGTAGTCCTCCTAGTAGCTGGGACATGGGAGACTTGGACTTGTAGTTCTCCTCATAGCCGAGACATGAGGGGCTGAGACTTGTATTTCTCATCGTAGCTGGGATATGGGAGGCGAGGACTTGTAGTCCTCGTAGCTGGGACATGAGAGGTTGGGACTTGTAGTCCTCCCAGTAGCTGAGATATGGGAGGCTGGGAGTTGTAGTTCTCCTTGTAGCTGGGACATGGGAGGCTGGGACTTGTAGTTCTCCTTGTAGCTGGGACATGGGAGGCTGAGACTTGTAGTTCTCCTTGTAGCTGGGACATGAGAGGCTGGGACTTGTAGCTGAGACATGGGAGGCTGGGACTTGTAGTTATCCTCGTAGCTGAGTCATGGGAGGCTGGGACTTGTAGTCCTCCTAGTAGCTGGGACATGGGAGACTTGGACTTGTAGTTCTCCTCATAGCCGAGACATGAGGGGCTGAGACTTGTATTTCTCCTCGTAGCTGGGATATGGGAGGCTGGGACTTGTAGTCCTCGTAGCTGGGACATGAGAGGTTGGGACTTGTAGTCCTCCCAGTAGCTGAGATATGGGAGGCTGGGAGTTGTAGTTCTCCTTGTAGCTGGGACATGGGAGGCTGGGACTTGTAGTTCTCCTTGTAGCTGAGACATGAGAGGCTGGAACTTGTAGTTCTCCTAGTAGCTGAGACATGGGAGGCTGGGACTTGTATTCCTCCTAGTAGCTGGGACATGAGGGGCTGGGACTTGTAGTTCTCCTTGTAGCTGAGTCATGAGGGGCTGGGACATGTATTTCTCCTCGTAGCTGGGATATGGGAGGCTGGGTCTTGTAGTCCTCGTAGCTGGGACATGAGAGGTTGGGACTTGTAGTCAAAAAATCCTACGAAAAGAACAACTACTAAAGACCGACCTACGATCAACCAAACACAGGAAGATACCAAGTCAACCACAACAACAATTAGTATGCGCCATGATCAACACCAGGTCTGCAGCCAAACACAGACTGGAAGTACACGACTTCATCACCCAAAACAACATAGATTGCCTCTTCATCACGGAAAGCTGGCTAACTCCCGACTGCAACACCATCCTAACCGAATTGGTGCCGGAGAACTACAGGATCCTAACTGAACATCGAATAGGAAAAAAAGGAGGAGGCCTAGCAGTGATCTTTAAATCTCACCTTGTGCTCACCAAACCAATTTTGCAGAACTCAGTGCCTTTTATGGAGACATTGACGCTACATCTTCAATCAACACCCCATGACACCACTCACATTCTACTTTGCTATAGACCACCAGGACCAAAGACTAATCTTCTTACACCCCTCACGGAATTCATTTCAATACAAACCCTGAAATCCAAACACTTCCTGATACTTGGAGACTTTAACCTCTGGGCAAACTCTACCCAAGACCCTATCGCGACCGCCTGCATCAACCAACTGGAAGAACTGGGTCTCCAGCAACTGATAAAGACTCCCACACATGGTTCAGGACACACTCTGGACCTCATCTTCAAACAAAATATGGACATCAACGTACAGGACAACATACCACTACCATGGACGGACCACCACGCCATCAAATTCAATATCTCTGCTAATGCCACCCACCAAAAACAGAAACCTGCAAGAACAACTCATTGGACCAGATCGCAGAAGAAACTACACTCCGAAACCTTCAAAACCACTTTATCAAACAAAATAGCAATGCTGAACTTACGCCACTCAGCGGAACAAACACTTAGCTCCTTAAACAATGTATTACTACAATCAGCTGACTTAGTGGCTCCAAAACGCAGAACACTCATCCGGAAAAAAAACTCGGGATGGTTTAATGGCTCTCTCACTCTACTCAAGCAAGAACGCAGAAGAGCTGAAAGAGCCTGGAGAAGAAACCCTACCAAGGAAAACCACACAAACTACAAAGGACTTACAGAGAACTATCACAAAGCAATCTTCAAAGCGAAAAAAGATTATTTCTCAACTACCATCTCATCGGCCTTAAACCGCCCTCGGGAACTTTTTAAAATAGTCGCTCAATCAATGAACCCGGTATGCTTGGAGCCCCCAGCAAACGAAACCCAAGATTTCTGCAATGAATTATCCAATTTTTTCATCAACAAAATCGACAACATCCGGAAAACAATCCATCAGAAAAAAACAACCAACCTCAGTCAACCAAAGCAAAAAGATGATATCGACACAAACATCCCACAATCACCGAAGTTCTCTCTGACCCCAATCACCATGGACACCACCAAAAACATCATCAAAAACCTTCGAGACAGCTCATCACCAATTGACATCATCCCTACAAGACTCCTGAAAGAATGTTCCGACATCTTGGCTCCCGCCATAACTCACCTTATAAATCAGTCGTTTAAAGAAGGGATTGTTCCGGACACCCTCAAACATGGGATCATCAAACCCCTACTAAAGAAACCCAACCTGGACCCTCAGGACCCTAACCACCGCAGACCGATAACAAGCCTTAACACCATCTCCAAGATTATGGAAAAAGCTGTAGTACAACAGATTCAAAGCCACCTGGACACACACAAACTCCTGGACCCTCTACAATCAGGCTTCCGCCCGGGCCATGGAACAGAAACAGCACTCCTAAAGATATGGGACGACGCCCTCGAAGCAGCAGATGACGGAGAATCATGTCTCCTGGTACTGTTGGACCTCAGTGCAGCATTTGATACTGTGGACCACAATACTCTACTCATCCGACTCACAGAAGTAGCAGGAGTCACAGACTCAGAGCTACAATGGTTCGCATCATTCCTAGGAAATCGCTCTCAGACAGTGAAACTAGGAGGTTTCACCTCGGAAACCCGGGCAATCGCTTGTGGAGTCCCTCAAGGATCACCTTTGTCGCCAGTGCTCTTCAACATATATATCCGCCCACTCCTAAAAATAATCAGAAGATCGGACCTCTGCTTCCACTCCTACGCTGACGACACGCAATTATATTTTCGTATCACCGGACAAAAAGACCATCATCAGCAATTAGAAAAATGCCTCACCTTGATAGACGACTGGATGACCACTAGCTCCCTGAAACTCAACGAATCAAAAACAGAGCTCCTTATCCTGCACGCAAATCAAAATTCCCGGACCAAGATCCCTTGGTCACTACCCACCATCTTTGGACAGACCATCCCCCCAAGCACCAAGGCCAAGAGTCTCGGAGTCATTTTTGACTCAGAAATGTCAATGGATGCCCAAATAGGATCCGTAGTCAGCGGTTCTCACCATCTGCTCCGCCTGCTACGTAGACTCATCCCCTTCATTCCAAAGGAGGACAAAGCAGCGGTAGTTGGAACAGCCATTAATTCATGACTGGACTACGCAAACTCCCTCTACATAGGATTACCCCAATATCAACTTGCGCGCTTACAACTTATCCAAAATACTGCAGCAAGACTGATAACAGGGAAAAAACCCTGGGAATCCATCTCCCCTTCATTGAGGAGCCTACATTGGCTAACCGTAAAGAATCGGATCACATTCAAGACCCTCTGCCTCACCCACAAATGTACCTATGGAGACGCTCCTCAATACCTAATTGAGAAAATAAAACACTACACACCCAATCGCAGTCTTCGATCGGCTAACCAAAACCTCCTCATCATTCCCAAATCCCGCTACAAATCAAAGGGGGAGCGGAGATTCGCTGTTCAAGGACCACGGCTATGGAATGCTCTTCCTACCAACATCCGCTTGGAAGAAAACCATAAGGCCTTCAGGAAAAAACTCAAGACCTACCTCTTCTAGAAGCTCGACAACCAAACGCCAATACAGCGCCTTGAGGCGATTCAGTTCGCATTGTTAGCGCTATACAAATTATTCATTCATTCATTCATTCATTCAGTCCTCCCAGTAGCTGAGATATGGGAGGCTGGGAGTTGTATTTCTCCTTGTAGCTGGGACATGGGAGGCTGGGACTTGTAGTTCTCCTTGTAGCTGAGACATGAGAGGCTGGAACTTGTAGTTCTCCTAGTAGCTGAGACATGGGAGGCTGGGACTTGTATTCCTCCTAGTAGCTGGGACATGAGGGGCTGGGACTTGTAGTTCTCCTTGTAGCTGAGACATGAGAGGCTGGGACTTGTAGGACTCCTCGTAGCTGGGACATGGAAGGCTAGGACTTGTAGTTTTCCTCGTAGCTGAGGCATGGAAGTCTGGGACTTGTAGTTCACCTCATAGCTGGTACATGGGAGGCTGGGACTTGTAGTTAACCTCATAGCTGGTACATGGGAGGCTGGGACTTGTAGTTCTCCTCGTAGCTGGGACATGAGAAACTTGGACTTGTAGTTCTCCTCGTAGCTGAGACATGGAAGGCTGGGACTTGTAGTTCTCCTCATAGCTGAGACATAGGAGGCTGGGACTTGTAGTTCTCCTCGTAGCTGAGGCATGAAAGTCTGGGACTTGTAGTTCACCTCGTAGCTGGAACACGGGAGGCTGGGACTTGTAGTCCTCGTGGTAGCTGAGACATGAGAGGCTGGGAGTTGTAGTTCTGTGTTGGAAATTTTTTTTTTCTAACCTTAATGTTACTCCCATTTGGGTCACCCCTTCTTTCAGAGTCGCCTTCCAGTGTCTGAGGATTGGAAAAGACGCCTCGTGATAGCCTGCTTAGAACTGTCCTCAGTGATGTCGTCGTCCGATATGCCTGGAATACACTGTTTGGGGTCCAATGGAATGTAAACTTGAAATGTCCGATTATTGGTCGCTACAACTCCCTTCCAATAAATGGGAAGGGGGGAGATATCACCGCTCCAGGAAAACAAACAGATATGGCCATACATCAAGGCAATTTCCCAACTAAAGTGATGGCCCAGTGGGAGGGTGACGTGGGTACATTTGGAGAGGACCAATGGGAGGAGGTACTATACACCAGTGCTCTCTCAACACGGCGCAACGCCTGTCCCAGCTCTTTATCGTCCTGCGGGTACATTTTACACCTGCTAGACTATACAAGATGGGACTGCGGAGGATGAAGACTGCCCCCCGCTGTCCCAGAGACCACAGAGACCTGATCCACCTACAATGGCGATGCCCAAAACGACACCTTTATTGGAAGGGATAAACAGGAACTGATTCTGGACAGCCGCACACTTGAAAAGTAGCCTTTCTTTATTTTAAAACCTTCACATCAAAATCAAATCTGGAAATCACAGCAGACAAAAAGAGCCGACGTTTCGCACTAATTATTCATAGCTAACAATCACAACACAGGAAATCAAATAAATACTCTCTCTGGTTACACCCATGTGACTAGATAATTCATTAATAGATTAATTGCTTTATATGATGGCTTTATATGATACAAATGTGAATGAAATCCATTATAATTAGCCATCACAGGTAAAACCTATTTAGTACTATAATCATGCCTCGTCCCCAGGTGTGATTGAAAAGTAATGAAATGGATGAATGTTAAATGAAAAAAAGTGAGAAAAAATACACTGAAAAAAAAAAATAGTGACATTGTAGAATAAAGTGCTGCAACTAAAAAACGATAAATCTATTTGAGCGCAAAAAAGCCGGTGTCAGTGACAAAGTACCGTATTTATCGGCGTATAACACGCACCCCAAGTTTAGGAGGGCGTTTTAAAGGAAAAAAAGTTTTAGGAGGGAAGTTTAGGGGAAAAAAAAAAAAACTTACATTTAAGCGCCATTTGCAGCCTTGCCCAGCGTCATTGCAGCCTTGCCCAGCGTCATTGTAGCTTGCCCAGTGTCATTGTAGCTTGCCCAGTGTCATTTGCAGCCTTGCCCAGCTTCATTTGCAGCTTGCCCAGAGTCATTTGCAGCCTTGCCCAGGGTCATTTGCAGCTTGCCCAGAGTCATTTGCAGCCTTGCCCAGGGTCATTTGCAGCTTGCCCAGTGTCATTTGCAGCCTTGCCCAGCTTCATTTGCAGCTTGCCCAGAGTCATTTGCAGCCTTGCCCAGGGTCATTGCAGCTTGCCCAGCGTCATTGTGCCTTGCCCAGTGTCATTGCAGCCTTGCCCAGCGTCATTTGCAGCCTTGCCCAGTGTCATTGTAGCTTGCCCAGTGTCATTGTAGCCTTGCTCAGTGTCATTGTAGCCTTGCTCAGTGTCATTGTAGCTTGCCCAGCGTCATTTGCAGCCTTGCCCAGTGTCATTGCAGCTTGCCCAGTGTCATTGCAGCTTGCCCAGTGTCATTGTAGCTTGCCCAGCGTCATTGTAGCTTGCCCAGCGTCATTGTAGCTTGCCCAGCGTCATTGTAGCTTGCCCAGTGTCATTGTAGCTTGCCCAGTGTCATTTGCAGCCTTGCCCAGCTTCATTTGCAGCTTGCCCAGGGTCATTTGCAGCCTTGCCCAGGGTCATTTGCAGCCTTGCCCAGTGTCATTGCAGCTTGCCCAGTGTCATTGCAGCTTGCCCAGTGTCATTTGCAGCCTTGCCCAGCTTCATTTGCAGCTTGCCCAGAGTCATTTGCAGCCTTGCCCAGGGTCATTTGCAGCCTTGCCCAGGGTCATTTGCAGCCTTGCCCAGTGTCATTGCAGCTTGCCCAGTGTCATTGCAGCTTGCCCAGTGTCATTGCAGCTTGCCCAGTGTCATTGTAGCTTGCCCAGTGTCATTTGCAGCCTTGCCCAGCTTCATTTGCAGCTTGCCCAGAGTCATTTGCAGCCTTGCCCAGGGTCATTTGCAGCCTTGCCCAGGGTCATTTGCAGCCTTGCCCAGGGTCATTTGCAGCCTTGCCCAGCGTCATTGTGGCTTGCCCAGTGTCATTGCAGCCTTGCCCAGTGTCATTGTAGCTTGCCCAGTGTCATTGTAGCTTGCTCAGTGTCATTGTAGCTTGCCCAGCGTCATTTGCAGCCTTGCCCAGTGTCATTGCAGCTTGCCCAGTGTCATTGCAGCTTGCCCAGCGTCATTGTAGCTTGCCCAGCGTCATTGTAGCTTGCCCAGCGTCATTGTAGCTTGCCCTGTGTCATTGCAGCCTTGCCCAGGGTCATTTGCAGCTTGCCCAGGGTCATTTGCAGCCTTGCCCAGTGTCATTGCAGCCTTGCCCAGCGTCATTGCAGCTTGCCCAGCGTCATTGTAGCTTGCCCAGCGTCATTTGCAGCCTTGCCCAGCGTCATTTGCAGCCTTGCCCAGTGTCATTGTAGCTTGCCCAGTGTCATTGTAGCTTGCCAGCGTCATTTGCAGTCTTGTCCGGGTTTAAATTTCCCGCCGCCGAGACGCTCTGTCGCGCGCGCCGCCGAAAAAGACCGAATTGGCCCCGGAAAAGACCGAAGCGACTGTTCGGCTCCGCTCGCGGTCCCGCCTCCCTGCTGTTTCGGAGCGAGCGCAGGGAGGCGGGACTATGAGCGGAGCCGAACAGTCGGCTCGGTCTTTTCCGGAGCCGCTTCGGTTTTTTTTCGGCCGCGATTTGGTCTTTTTCAGCAGCGCTCGCTATTTTTCGGCGGCGCTTGCAATTTTTGTCACTTTTTTGGGGGGTGCACCCACGACTTTCCCCCGATTTTAAGGGGGAAAAAGTGCGTGTTATACGCTGATAAATACGGTATATATTATTCTGTGAACAAAGACATATGATGTCTATAAAGTAAAATATATATATATATAATAAACAAACAAACAATGTGTGTGTGTGGTTGTGAGACCATACAAGTGTAACCGTGATACAAATGACAATGTGCAACGTAAATAAATTTAAATGAATAAACTAATAATGTGTAAATGATTACATGATAAATAGGTTAAATTAAATAATATAAAATACACTATACACACTAACTAAATATGTAAGTGTCAACATATGTGCATATAAAACAAGAGAAAAATAACTTTGACATGTATATAAATATATGGGTATACGTGTACACATAAGTAGACCAATAAATACGTAAATATGTGTATATTATTTTTTTGATTACAAAAGTTTTTATTGAAAGATCAAAAACATACAGTAAATGTGTCAGACAGAGTCTAACTAACTTGAATAAGATATAGCAGCTATAGACATAGTGAGTCATTAAGTAAGTGGGGATCGGCACTGAAATTGCATACAGTTAACAATGTATTTTCGAATAGATAATTGGGCATCAGATGGGAATATCCTAAAAATACATTCCTGGGTCATAACAAAGCGGTATTCCGATGCTTCCATTTATTATCGTAAGTTTGCATAGTATCATTCATTGTGTGGTGAATGCGTTGGGATAATTTGATGGCCTCCATTCTGGCTAGTACTTGTGACCAGGGAAGAGCTGAGGAACGCCAGTTTAGTGCTATGACCCAATGTATGGCAACGAAAAGCGCGTGGATTAGCTTTTCGCAAGGTGCAGGAAAATTAGGTATAGAAGAGAAGAATAGGCACATTTGCATCTTTAGGGTGATTAAACGGCCTGCAATGGTGGATACCTTAGAGGAAGCTTTCTGCCAGATGGGGGTTAAGGAGTTTACAGCTCCAAAAAATGTGAGTTAGTGAGCCTAGCTCGTTACAACCTCAGAAGCAAAGCGGAGATACCGCAGGGTATATATGGAATGGATATACCATCTTGTGTGGAGTTTAACAGCTGTTTCACGGATTGAGTATGACCTTGAGTTTTTAAACATGTTAGTCGACTGTGACATCATAAGGGGCGGGGTCACCATGTGACATCAGCCGGTGACCCTGCTCCTTGTCCCTATATAAGTCACCGTGCAACACGTCCCGGCCATTACAGGTGGAGAGAGCGTCATGGCAATATTGGAAGAAGAGAAGAAGAAGAATGAAGAAGAAGAACAAGGCGGCGGCGCCGGCGACAACAGCGACGAACCATAAGACCGGGCAAACGCTAGTAAAAGAGCTGCAAGAAGATAGCGAAGGCCCGGCAGAAGAAACAAAGAGCAGGACAAGACCCCCGAAGTCGGAAGAAGACCCCCGAAGTTGGAAGACCCCCAGAGCTGTCTAATAAAGTACTTTAAAAACCTGTGTTGTGTTTTTTTTTTTAACACTTTTTCCCTCAGGTTAATGGGTGGGTACCCCATACTCATTCACATAGGGTGGGGGGCTGGGATCTGGGGGCCCTCTTATTAAAGGGGGCTCCCGGATTCCAATAAGCCCCCCGCCCGCAGACCCCAACAACCACGATAAAGAGCTGGGACAGGCATTGCGCCGTGTTGAGAGAGCACTGTTGTATAGTACCTCCTCCCATTGGTCCTCTCCAAATGTACCCACGTCACCCTCCCATCACTTTAGTTGGGAAATTGCCTTGATGTATGGCCATAAGCATGGAGTAAGATCTGGGAATGAAACCCTTAAAATGGGACACATCCACCATGTATTGGAAGACGGTGGCCGGGGATTGTATCCACAGTTCTCCACCTGCCTGTGTTCTCACCGCATGATGGAATTGTAGATATGAAAAATACATGGAATGGGGCAGCCCAAATTTAGCCTGTAGTCCTGGGAAGGAACTTATTGTCCCATTCGTAATGATATGTACCAGGTGTGTGACACCAAAGGATTTCCATCGTGCAGCGCACGTCAAGGACTGCAACTCCTCATAGTATCGGTTGTCCCAAATTGGGCTGTAGCCGGTGAAGCCAGTGACCCCCTGTAGCTGTATAACTTTGTAGCGGGGTTCTACCCCTTTTAGGGGAAGAGACTACATCCCCCATGATTCCCCAGGCCCCAGGGCTGCTGACTTCCGCCCGGGAGGCTGCTGGGGGAGATTATAAAAGGGAAGAGCGGAGACCGCCTCTTCCTCTTGGGACACTTCCTCTTCTGAGGCCTGACAGAACTGGCCTGCCTCTGCTGACAGAGCGTGTGACGCGGAGACTGCAGCCAGCAGAGACACCTGTGCGGACCGGAGCTGAAGGCCTGAAGCCTGGGCCTTGCAGCCGATGGAGTGAGACTCTCACCCCTCAGAGTCCACAGCAGCGGAGCGGAGACTTCCCCTTACTGTCGGTCAGACGGAGCTGATGACCGGAGTTCAGGGCTGTGACTGAGGAGACCGGACGCCGCCATTGAAGAGACCAGAGCCGCCATTAGAGGGACCGGATCGGAGGACGGTACCCCAAGGATTGGTGAGAGAGCCGGAAGGCTCAATCCTACATTGACACACACGTTTTATGCCTACTGAACTGCCTAGGCGCAATTTACCTCAGAGCAGCAATGTTACTTTTTGTGGATTACAAATGACACCATTTAAAGCTACATGTGCACCACCTCTACAGATTTATTGCCGGTGAAGAACACTGTACTAGTACAAGGACTGAGCTCTATTACTAGGGATCAGGCCTGGTCCGTTAGGTAGGCGCAGATAGATTTATTGCACCTCAGGGGTGTATAGCAGACGGTCGCCACACTTGGCGCTCCGTTTCCCCATTGTTAGATTGATATACCTGTGTACATGTTAAAGTGCATATTGCAGGGACCTGCTAAAGTATTGTAAGATATATGTTCAAATGCATGTTGCTATTCTTTTTTTCCTTACTGACAAAAGTAAAGCCAGTTATTCTTATCTCAGCAGTCTGCTTGTGAGTTCATACCAATTACACTTAGAGTATAAGCTAAGTTTTATGTGCATAGGGACGTACCCCTTTACTAACTGTGCCAGAGCGGGTAGAGCCAAATTGCCGGGGGTTGGTGGAGCTGTACTCAGGGACCCAAAACAAACCAGCGGCTCTCTTAACTGGGGGTAGCGCTACACGTGGGGGCTCGTAATCCGGGATCCTGAGTCAGCGGGAAAAGCCGCCAGAAGGTACCGGCATGGACCCAATAGAAGTGGGACGGTGGTCCGCAACATGGGCCGCTGACCCAGCCGCAGCCGCGGTCATTGAACTGCCAGGGATATGGCAGAGAGAGGCAGTCAAGCAGCTCATAATGTCATTATCCCCATGCCAGAAGTCATGGATAATGGACATGAGAAATGATGCTGGGTACACATACGCCTTAATAGAGTGGAAGGAAGAGACTCCAGAGCAGTTCAGGAGCCACAGCATACAGGCACCGAACGGCCAGGCCTACCAAGTGCTGCATGCGCTGCCGCGGAAGGGAGACTACTCTCCTATGAAAGCCATTCTATCCCCAAAGAAGGAAGAGCAGAAGGGCGCGGAAAGTCCCGCACCCGCACACACTACTCTGAGTGCAGAACTGTGTGCTGTTCTAGGGGAGATTGTGACCCAGTGCAGAAGAGACCCCGGGGATTACCCAATGTCGGGATACAGGAAACTCCGGATGTTTTCAGGGAGGACACCTGTACCCTCGGGAGAAGAGGGATTTGAAGAGTGGTTAGATGGTGCCACGCAGGCCCTAGAAGAATGGGAGGTCTCAGAAGGCAGGAAGAAGCAAAGGATTGTTGAAAGCCTAAAAGGACCTGCCCTAGAGGCCATACGCAATCTGAAGACGAGTAAAAAGGATTGCACTGCCCAGGACTACATAGACATCCTGGAAGGTGTGTTTGGTGGGACAGAAAAGGTCACAGAACTTACCTATCAACTGGAACACTGTTACCAGAAGACAGGGGAGAAGCTGTCAGAGTACATGGGACGCATAGACAAGATCCTGCATAGGATTATCCTGAAGAAGGGGATAGATCCAGGGAAGGTAGATGAAGCCCGTGCCCAGCAGGTGATGAGGGGAGCCCAACCCTTGGACCCTGTCGCACTAATTCTACGTACCCGCCAGGATGGGAAGAGCCTGGACTACCCTGACCTCATCCGAATGGTCAGAGAAGAAGAGGCCATGTTGGAAGAGAAAAGGGAGAAGCAGGTGATGGGGTCTACAAAGTTTCCAGTGGCCACGGTCAGGTCGGCCTTAACCCCTGAAAGAGACACAGAGGTAGACGCCCTGAAGTTGCAGATGTCCCAGATGATGGAGATACTGACATCTCTAGTGGCGAAAGAGACGCCCAGTCCCAAGAAGGAAACAAGCAGGAGGGAATTGTTTCCAGCTGTTCCAGCACCAGCATCCCCACCTGACCACAGTGAGATGATTTGCTTTAATTGTGGAGGAATTGGTCATATTGCAGCTGTATGTTCCAGTCCCAAGAAGAAGAAGGCAGAAAAGCCGCCAGCCGGCGGGAAACGCCAAAGGGCCCCGGTGAAGGAGTCAACCGGGTGCCCATCACCTTCAGTGAGCTCCAAGAAGCGTAACAAGAAGAGAAAGCGAGGAGACCAAACCCCTCAGAAGGGGCCCAGGGATCCTCAACCAAGGTGCACTCCAGAGAAAGGGGGCAAGACCCCTCCGGAGAGACACAGCACCCCCAAGCGTGAACTCTTCAAAGTGAGAGATAACAATATCCCTCAACGGGTTCACACTCCCACTAAGAGGGAGAAAATCAATGCATACCAGGCTCAAGAAAGGAGCAAGTGCAAATCAAGTGCTGGTAAAGCAAAGAGTCCAAAGAAGAGGACAGCATCAACTCAGCCCTACCCAGAGGAGCTAGTTGGTCCATCTCCTACTGTACCCATCCAAGTGGAAGGAGTGTACACGAAGGCCCTTCTAGACACTGGAGCACAAGTGACCCTGTTGTACAGGGACTTCTATGACAGATACCTGAGTCATCTGCCAATACAGAAGATAGAAGAGCTGGAGATAAGGGGATTGGGAACCCAGAGTTTCCCCTATGATGGATACTTACCCATCAGATTGACGTTTGACCCATCCGTAGCTGGGAAATCTGAAGTGTTCGACACCTTAGCAGTGGTGTGTCCCCGCCCACCAGGAACCAGCAAGACTCCCCTGATCATAGGGACGAACACGGATCTAGTCAGAAGGCTTCTGACCCCCCTGGTGAAGAAAGAGAATCTTTCAGCTCCCAAGATCCATCCCATGCTGAAGGCAGCCTATCAGCGGTTGGTCCTAGAGCAGAAGACCCCAAGTGAGGGGATAGGAAGGGTATGGAGGCTTGGAAAGGAAGGAGCAGTGTTACAGCCTGGAGAGGTGACCTGCATGAGAGCCACGGTGAAACTTACCTGGGAGCAGCCTGGCCCCTTTGTAATGCTGGAACCTGACCCAATGGAGGGTCACTCAGGTCTGGAAGTGATACCAGAAGTAATTTCACTGAAGGACCTGAAGAAGGCTAGAGGAAGAGTCCCTGTCAGTGTGAGGAACCCCACGGAGCGGCCCGTGGAGATCCCTGCCAGGATGCTTCTGGGACAGGTGAGTCCTGCTGTCCCAGTTGGCTGGTCAGAAGTGAAGGGGACGGGTGAAGGAGAAGATGTTTGGAAGAAACTCTCCATGGAAAACCCAAACCTACCTGGAGCTTGGAAAGAGAGAGCCAAGGCCCAGCTGACCAGATGGGAGAAGATTTTCTCCAAAGATGAGTTTGATGTGGGGTGTGCGAGGAGTGCCACCCATCGAATCCGCATGCAAGAGGACAAGCCATTCAGAGAGAGAGTGAGGCGAGTCCCGCTAGCAGATCTGGAGGATCTGAGGGAGCAGCTTGCGGAACTGAAGAAGACGGGAGTGATTAGGGAGTCCAGAAGCCCCTATGCCTCCCCAATTGTGGTAGTCAGGAAAAAGAATGGGTCATTGAGACTGTGCATTGACTACAGAACCCTCAACAGGAGGACCATTCCTGACCAGTACACCACGCCAAGGATAGAAGATGCCTTGCAGAGTTTATCTGGAGCTAAGTGGTTCAGTGTGATGGACCTCAAGAGTGGGTATTATCAAATTCCCATGCATCCAGAAGATAGAGAGAAGACTGCCTTCATAACCCCAGTGGGATTCTTTGAGTTCAACAGGATGCCCCAGGGCCTATCTGGAGCTCCTGCTACGTTCCAACGCCTAATGGAAAGGACTGTTGGAGACATGAACCTCATAGAAGTCCTTGTGTATCTGGACGATGTCATTGTCTTTGGAAAGACTTTGGAGGAACATGAAGCCAGGCTGGAGAAAGTACTGAAGAGGCTCAGTGAAGAGGGACTTAAACTTTCTCCAGAGAAGTGTCGGTTCTATCAGTCTTCTGTGAACTATCTGGGACACATAGTGTCTGAAAAAGGAGTGTCTACAGACCCTGAGAAGCTGGAGGCAGTTACTTCGTGGCCAAGGCCCACAACAGTTACAGAACTTCGGTCTTTCTTGGGGTTCTGCTCCTACTACCGCAGGTTTGTGGATGGATTTGCCCGCATTGCCAAACCCCTCAACGAGCTGCTGAAGACAGAAGGAGAGGAGGATGGAATGGGGCCTAGGAGGTCCAGTGAATCAGTCCAAGACCAGTGGAATTCAAGGTGTGAAGAGGCTTTCAGAACCTTGAAGAGAAGTCTCACCACAGCCCCAGTTTTGGCCTACGCTGATCCCACTAGACCATATGAGCTACATGTTGATGCCAGCCATGAGGGCCTAGGTGGAGTACTCTACCAGGAGTATGAAGACCAGCTACGACCAGTGGCTTATGTGAGCCCGAGCCTGACCCCCTCCGAGAAGAACTATCCCACCCACAAGTTGGAGTTCTTAGCCCTCAAATGGGCAGTTGTTGACAAGTTGAGAGACTACTTGTATGGGGCCGAGTTTACTGTAAAGACAGATAACAACCCCTTGGCCTATCTATTCACCACCGCCAAGCTGGATGCAACTGGACACAGATGGTTGGCGGCGTTGTCTGGATTCAATTTCAGTCTCAAGTACAGACCAGGGGCTGGAAATAGGGATGCAGATGCCCTGTCCCGAAGATCCCATGTCATGGTCGATGACTGGGAAGACTGGACCCAAGTGGCACCAGATGGAGTGCGAGCCCTTTGTCAAGGGGCTGAACTCCAAGCCAGAGGAGGATCCAGAGCTGAAGAAATAGGAGTTACCACAGTGGGAGTCCCAAAGTGTTACTGTGGGGTAACTCAGCTGGCAGAAGAGTGTCTGCCGAAGCTGTCCAAGAAGGAGCTGAGGTGTGACCAATTGGAAGACCCCATGGGGAAATTGGTCCTGGAAGCCCTGGAAGACAAGAGTCCAGAGGGACTCCGCCTTCACCCTTCTAAAGAAGCTCGCCTACTGAGGAGAGAGTTGGACAAGCTGCAGGTGCATCAGGGGGTAGTCTACCGAAGGGGCCCCTCTGATGGACCAGAAGACAAGTGGCAATTGTTTCTCCCAGAGAAGCATCGAGAGACTGTGCTGATTGCCTTACATGACCAGCATGGTCACTTGGGAGCAGAGAGAACCTTCCAACTTGTCAGAGACCGGTTTTACTGGCCCTGCATGAGGGCCGAAGTGGAGGAGTATTGCCATTCCTGTGCAAGATGCATTCAGAGAAAGACTTTACCCCATCAAGCTGCCCCAATGGGCCACCTACAGAGTGAAGGCCCAATGGATCTGGTATGCATTGATTTTCTCTGCCTTGAACCCGATTTGAGCGGATTGGGAAATGTTCTGGTGGTAACCGACCATTTCACTCGTTATGCTCAGGCTTTCCCAACCAAGGACCAGAAGGCCTCTACAGTAGCCAAGGTACTATTGGAGAAGTACTTTGTTCACTATGGACTGCCACAGAGAATCCACTCAGACCAAGGAAGGGACTTTGAGAGTCGCCTGATCAGGAAGCTACTAGATTCTCTGGGAGTAGAGAAGACTAGAACCACACCATATCACCCTCAAGGTGATGCCCAGCCTGAAAGGTTCAACAGGACCCTATTGAACATGTTGGGAACTTTAGAAACAGAGAAGAGGCAACATTGGAGTCAACACATTTCAGCTCTGGTGCATGCTTACAACTGTACAACCAGTGATGTGACGGGTTTCTCCCCTTACCGGCTTATGTTTGGGAGAGAAGCAAGATTGCCAGTGGATTTGGCCTTTGGAATTTCTTTGGACCATGCCTCAGCTGCCTCCCACAAAGGATATGTGGACAGACTGAGGCGCAGTCTGAAGATAGCTTATGAGAAAGCTCAAGCGGCCTCTAACCAGAGGGGGGCCCGAAATAAGAGGAACTTTGATTTGAAAGTTAGAGTACAGGACCTACAGCCTGGGGACCGTGTACTGTTACGCAACCTAGGAATCCCTGGGAAACACAAGATAGCTGATAGATGGAGATCAGAGCCATATATCATCTGTAGAAAACTTCCAGGATTGCCTGTCTACAAGTTGAAGCCAGAAGGAAGGTTGGGGCCTTTGAAGACCTGGCATAGGAATCATTTGCTCCCACTCACTGAAGCAGTCAGAATGCCTCCAGCAAGAGACGTACCTGAATCTGTTTCCATTCTGGATACCCCCAGGCCTAATACTAGGTCTCAGACGTCCCAAGTTAGGGGTGGTGAGGACCCCCAACCTGAAGAAGAAAGAGGAGAACTTGAATGGTTATGGCCTTCCTCAACTCCAGGAAATTCTGCCATAGATCTTCCACCTACTGAAGATGTGGAAGATAGCACATTGAACCCAGAAGCCACAGAGTTTGTGCCATTCAGTGATGTGCCTGAGTGCTGGGAAGATATCCCTGGTCTCTACCCAGAACAAGAAGATGATGTTCCAGAACCAGAGATGTTGCCAGAATGTGTTCCTGAAGAAGTTCCAAGAGAACAGAGAGCTCGCAGAGTTGTGAAGCCTCCCAAGAAGTTAACTTACCCCAAGATGGGAGAAAGTTCAGAGGACTCTGTTACCACAGCCAGGAGAAGTGCTGAAAGCCCTGACCCTTCCGCTGTTCATTTAGTGGAGGGCAACCCTAGCTCACTCTCTGGCACAGTTAAGCAGGTTGCACACACTGAAGTGACCTGTAGACAGGACAGCTCCCCATCTCATGCCAATTGGTGGGAAGCTCCTCTGTCCAAATTATGTGAAAATGTTGTTCCCGAGAAAGTTTGTAGTTTGAACACTATCTTTGGGGACCAAAGATTCAAAGTGGGGGGAGTGTGTAGCGGGGTTCTACCCCTTTTAGGGGAAGAGACTACATCCCCCATGATTCCCCAGGCCCCAGGGCTGCTGACTTCCGCCCGGGAGGCTGCTGGGGGAGATTATAAAAGGGAAGAGCGGAGACCGCCTCTTCCTCTTGGGACACTTCCTCTTCTGAGGCCTGACAGAACTGGCCTGCCTCTGCTGACAGAGCGTGTGACGCGGAGACTGCAGCCAGCAGAGACACCTGTGCGGACCGGAGCTGAAGGCCTGAAGCCTGGGCCTTGCAGCCGATGGAGTGAGACTCTCACCCCTCAGAGTCCACAGCAGCGGAGCGGAGACTTCCCCTTACTGTCGGTCGGACGGAGCTGATGACCGGAGTTCAGGGCTGTGACTGAGGAGACCGGACGCCGCCATTGAAGAGACCAGAGCCGCCATTAGAGGGACCGGATCGGAGGACGGTACCCCAAGGATTGGTGAGAGAGCCGGAAGGCTCAATCCTACATTGACACACACGTTTTATGCCTACTGAACTGCCTAGGCGCAATTTACCTCAGAGCAGCAATGTTACTTTTTGTGGATTACAAATGACACCATTTAAAGCTACATGTGCACCACCTCTACAGATTTATTGCCGGTGAAGAACACTGTACTAGTACAAGGACTGAGCTCTATTACTAGGGATCAGGCCTGGTCCGTTAGGTAGGCGCAGATAGATTTATTACACCTCAGGGGTGCATAGCAGACGGTCGCCACACTTGGCGCTCCGTTTCCCCATTGTTAGATTGATATACCTGTGTACATGTTAAAGTGCATATTGCAGGGACCTGCTAAAGTATTGTAAGATATATGTTCAAATGCATGTTGCTATTCTTTTTTTCCTTACTGACAAAAGTAAAGCCAGTTATTCTTATCTCAGCAGTCTGCTTGTGAGTTCATACCAATTACACTTAGAGTATAAGCTAAGTTTTATGTGCATAGGGACGTACCCCTTTACTAACTGTGCCAGAGCGGGTAGAGCCAAATTGCCGGGGGTTGGTGGAGCTGTACTCAGGGACCCAAAACAAACCAGCGGCTCTCTTAACTGGGGGTAGCGCTACAACTTTGTTCCATATTTTTTGCATTACAACGTAGGTGACCAGCAGCATGACTTTGTCCTGACACAGTCTTAGCAACACTGGGACAGATTAACACATTAACTGGCTGCATAGGAACCTCTGAAATCTGGTTTGATAAATTACTTCCTCCCCTCCAGCACAACAGTCCCGCTCACCATAGTCCCAGAAGTACCACAGATACCAGCAGTCCCTGCCCACTCTACCTCGCCCCCCCCTCCATTTCCTCCAGCCCTAGTTGCCCAGCTCGGGGGTGCCTAGTAGGAAGGGAGAGGACCAGATGTACCAGCGGTGCTCAGCTAGTGCCTGGCTCCCAGCTCCTGGAGTAACCACCTGCAGGAGAAGCACTGCATCCAGGCCACAGGTTGAAGAAGCTACTCAGACCAGGTACTGGGGGAACTAACAATGCAGAATTTGAACAGGTGAGGCTGCATTTCTGGGCACACATGAGGCTGCAGTGCTGGGCACAGGTGGAGCTGCATTCCTGGGCACAGATGAGGCTGCATTGCTGGGCACATGTGACACTGCAGTCCTGGGTACAGGTGAGGCTGCATTGCTGGGCACTGGTGAGGCTGAATTCCTGGGTACAGGTGAGGCTGCATCACTGGGCACTGGGGAGGCTGCATTCCTGGGCACAGGTGAGGCTGAATTCCTGGGCACAGGTGAGGCTGAATTCTTGGGCTCAAGTAATGCTGCATTCCTGGGCACAGGTGAGGCTGCATTTCTGGGTACAGGTGACGCTGCATTGCTGGTCACTGGTGATGCTGCATTCCTGGGCACAGGTGAGGCTGCATTGCTGGGCATAGGTGATGCTTCATTGCTGGGCACAGGTGATGCTGCATTCCTGGGCACAGGTGATGCTGCATTCCTGGGCACAGGTGAGGCTGAATTGCTGGGCACTGGTGAGGCTGAATTGCTGGGTACAGGTGAGGCTGAATTGCTGGGTACAGGTGAGACTGCATTCCTGGGCACAGGTGAGGCTGAATTTCTAGGCTCAGGTGAGGTTGCACTGCTGGGCACAGGTGAGGCTGCACTGCTGGGCACAGGTGAGGCTGCACTGCTGGGCACAGTTGAGGAAGGAAAAAAAGTCATTTAAAACTACTCGCGGCTATAATGAATTGTCGGTCCCGGAAATACACATAAAACTCATTGAAAAAAACGGTATGGGATTCCCCCAGTCCATTACCAGGCCCTTTGGGTCTGGTATGAATATTAAGGAGAACACCGAACCAAGATTTAAAAGAAAATTGCATGGGGGTCCCCCCCAAATTCCATACCGGGCCCTTCAGGTTAAAGGAGAAAAAGTGTGAAAATGGTCAAAATGACATGACACGGCTTGGGTCAAGTCCTTTATTAACCACCTGAGATCCACACTATAGCTGAATGACAGCTACAGCGTGGATCTAACTTGCCGGGACAACGTCTATTGACGTCGTCCCGCTCATGAGCGGCCTGTGCGCCCCCTGGAGGGCACACGTGGCGCGCTCTGTGATCAGCGAGTCTGTGATCCCGACCCCTTACCACGTGATCAGCTGTCAGCCAATGACAGCTGATCATGTGATAACAACAGAGCCGGTAATCGTCTTTTTTCCCTCCTCGCGCTGACTGATCCCCGGCGGCAGTGAGAGGGACATTAGTCCCTCTCACTGCAATGTGCCCCGGGTCCATGGTGCCCACCTGTGCCCTATACAAGTGCCGCCTACCAGTGCCCACCAGCTTCACCTGTCAGTGACCACCAGCTTCACCTATCAGTGCCCACAGAGCCATCTGTCAGTGCCCACAGTGCCATCTGTCAGTGCCCACAGTGCCAGTGCCCACAATGTGCCTTTACAGTGCTGCACATCAGTGTCACCTACCAGTGCTCATCAGTCTCCCGTACCAGTGCCCATCAGTGTCCCCTACCAGTGCCCATCAGTGCCACCTATCGGTGCCCCCTATCAGTGCCCATCAGTGCCACCTATCAATGCCCATCCATGCCACCCATCCGTGCCACCCATCCATGCCACCTGTCCGTGCCACCCATCCGTGTCGCCCATCAGTCCCATCTTATCTGTGCCCATCAGTACCGACTTATCTGTCCCCATCAGTGCCACCTTATCTGTGCTCACCAGTGCAGCCTATCAGTGTCCACCAGGGCAGCCTATCAGTGCCGCCTCATCAGCGCATATCAATGAAGCAGAAAAATTACTTGTTTGCAAAATTTTATAACAAACTATTAAACATGATTTATTTAATTTTTTTAATTTTCCATCTTTTTTTGTTTATGTTTATCAAAAAATAAAAACCCAGCTGTGATTAAATACCACCAAAAGAAATCTCTATTTGTGGGAAAAAAATTATAAAAATGTCATTTGGGTACAGTGTACAGTATGCAATTGTCATTCAAAGTGCGTCAGCGCCGAAAGCTGAAAATTGGTCTGGGTGGTGAGGGGGGTTTAATTGCCCAGTAAGCAAGTGGTTAAAAAAAAAAAAAAAAATGTTCCATGAAGTCTTCTTCTTCTTCTTTTACCGAAATAGAAAAAAAAAAAAAAACGCGTCCGACCTGGGAGGCTCCCGCTGTATGACGCGTCTTCGCTTTGACAGTTCAAATCCAATGGAGGCGGGTCGGTCACGTTTTTTTTTTTTTCTTTTTCTGTCCGTCGGCGGAATAAGAGAAGAAGAAGACTTCATGGGACATTTTAATTTTTTATTTATTAACCACTTCATTACCGGCCCATAGTCATATGACGCCCACAAGGTGGATCTACCATCCTGGGTGGGCGTCATATGACGTCCTCGCATTCCCGGCCGCCTGGGGGGCGCGCGCGCGCCCGCGGCATCGCTCGGGACACGGTGCGAGTGCCCGGCGGCCGCGATGTCCGCCGGGCACCCGCGATTGAAGTTTTAGGATGGGGGGCGCCAGACCCCGCCCTTCCTTTTTGACCCCTCCCACTTCCCATAAGCCTCACCCCTTATATAATCCACACACTCTGTCCCCTGTATTCCACTTGCTTCCACCCATACTGTTAGTAGTATACAGCCCCAGAATCGCAGTACAGAGTATACAGCTCAGCATTACAGATACGGTATACAGATCAGCACCACAGATACGGTATATAGATCAGCACAACAGATACGGTATACAGATCACCACCACAGATACGGTATACAGATCAGCACCACAGATACGGTATACATATCAGCACCACAGACACGGTATACAGATCAGCACCACAGATACGGTATACAGATCAGCACCACAGATACGGTATACAGATCAGCCCCACAGATACGGTATATAGATCAGCCCCACAGATACGGTATATAGATCAGCACCACAGATACAGTATATAGATCAGCCCCACAGATACAGTATATAGATCAGCACTACAGATACGGTATACAGATCAGCATCACAGACACTGACACACTAACAGCATGACAATACCCACCCGACACTCCGCTTACAACACCCCCGCCTGACGAATGGATCGTGGGACCCCCCGCTCGCAGCACCCCCCTACAGATGGATCGCGAATGGATTCAAGATTTAGAGAAGATCTGTAAAGAAGAGAGGAGCAAAATCCCTCCTGAGATGTGCAAACCTGATCACCACCTACAAGAAACGTCTGACCTCTGTGATCACCAACAAGGGTTTCTCCACCAACTACTAAGGGGATCAAATACTTATTTTACTCACTGAACTGCAACTCCATGTATAACATTTGTATTGTGTGTTTTTTCTGGATTTTTGGTTGATATTCTGTCTCTATCATATAAAATACACCTGTGATAAAAAATTATAGACCCTTCATTTCTATGTAAGTGGGCAAAACTTACACGATCTGCAGGGGAGACGATCGTTATTTTCCCCTTTGTATAAAGTACGGGACGCCTTACTTCTGTTATTATATTGTTACAAGTGAACGCTCTCTCTATATCTGTGGCATCTTGTGAGGGGCAGTGTTGGGTTGTACCCCATTGTTTTGGTGAATTGGGGAGATCCATACGTACCGGAATAGAAACATATTTTTGTTTTCTTTACAACTTTCTATTCCTAAGTTCCGATGTTGGCTTTTGTATCTCTTCTGAAATATTCAATAAAATCTATTGGAAAAGAAAAATGAAAGGAATGGGGGGTAGTAAATTGGGGGAGGGGAAGGAAAAAAAAAAAAAAGGTAAATGAAGGGAATACATCTATTGATAATAATGGGGGACCTCCCACCCATGTTCCATACCTTCTAGTGTGAAGATCCAAGAAGCAAGTAAAGAGAACCTGTCTCCTCCTTATCTATCCCTCCACTAATCTGCACTCTCATAGACTGTTCATCAATAACATCTCCAGACACTTTCGTGTTCTCAGTAGTTCTGATGTCATAAAGACGATCCCCAGATCGGTCTCACAGCCACCTGGCCATCCTACCGACATATTTAATTGACACGAGGAGGAGGTGACAAAGTTGGCTTCTGTTATGGGGTCATTTGAGGTATAATTGTGTGAGGATAACCTGTACTGTATCATGAAATGATATGGAGGTTCTTCGGGAAGGAGGATCTGGAATAACTTGCTCTATTAGCCGTGTAACCAGTTCAGAGTTTTTTGCATTAATATAATGAACACATTTCGTTACAGCTGAAGAAGAGCCAATCATTCGTGGGTGAGGTTGGAGGTGTGTGCACAGCACATAAGTAAAGATCGGGTGCCGAAATCAAACCTCACTGAAGTCAATGAAGGACAAAGAAAGAATAATTCCCTATACCCTTCCCTATAGAAACACATACCCTTCCCTATAGAATCTCATGTCAGACAATTGGAATGGTATATCTGGACAAATGCCTATGTGGTAGTTTTTATATCGGCAAAACCAAACAACCTTTTTACAAACAAATTAGGGACCACACTATTCCCATTTCTAAACAGCTTAGGACCACCGCCATTAGTCCCCACATTGGCCTTGAACATAACTTTCATCCCAACATGATCAAGTCCAGCGCTCTCGAACATGTGGCCGCACATATAAGGGGCGGTGCCATTGATCATACTATTTTACAGTTAGAAACCGAGTGGATTCATAATTTATATAAAATATTTTTCATGGTTTTCGAGATACTGTTTGTACCCTCTTAAGCCCCATACACACGCGCGGATTATCCGAGGACCAGGTCCGTCGGACCATGTCCGTCACACTTTGTCTGATGTTGGTTTTGCGTACACACGGTCGGACAAAGTTGTCGGAAAATCCGATCATTCTGAACGTGGTGACGTTTGTTGCCTACGACGGGACTACGTAGAGGCTAGTAGCCAATAGCTTTGGTCTTGTGATGTGATCTGAGCATGCGTAGCACTTTGTCCGGTCGGACAACCGTACACACGATCGGATTTGGTGTGAACCGACCGTGTTGTCGGCAAATCTTTCCAGCAGGAGATAAGACTTTGTCCGTCGGACAATCCGACGTACACTGTCCGATGGTGCATACACACGGTCTGATTTTTCAACAACATTGTCCGATCGGACAGAATGCATGAAAAAGTCCGACCGTGTGTATGGGGCTTTAGGTTGGGTTCACCTTTGCTAGGGTGCGCACTGCTTACGGCACCTGCCCTCTCCCTCCCTGATTGGTGGACTTGGGGGCCAGCCCCGGGGCCTTCAGTTGGATCGGTGTCTGGTAGGCCATGGGTGCTTTTTTTAAGCCTGCTGTGTGTCCTCCGATTGTGTTCCACAGCTCGCCTGCCATTATCGGCCCCCGCCTTAGTCCTTCCCAGACAACGCTGACTCGCATGCCATTGGTGGATGGGGCTGTCCATTGTTCCCCTGAGCCGCACCCCCGGTGGGACTTGGGGACGCAATCCGCCTGCATCATGGCGGCTACTTTGCCGACTTCTGGGATTTGTTGGCCAGCGTGGGTCTGCCCATTAACGCATGCGTGTTGGACCTTCTCTGTCCGCGCTCACTTGTGACATCAGACACCAAGGGAGCGGGAGGTATTTAATTCCTGGCCACTCCAGCTAATTTTCGGCTGGAGTAAAGGGGCGACCACAATTCGATACCATTCTGTGCAGGTCATTTAAGCTACTGATGTTTTAGTCTTTAGGCCCTCTGCCGTATTGAATTCTGGATTTTGTTGCATCATTGAAGGATTTTTCTATTGCTTACCCATTGATCATGACCTCTTCCCACGGCCCCATTAGTATTTCTAGGGTACTTTGGGTACTTTTTAAGCATTTTTGAGATTATTTAACTGTGACAGACCTAGCCGGGACAGAGGCTTTTGGAGGGGACTGGATGATATCCTCTTGCCGACCGATTATGGGCCCTGGCATTTGGGGGAACGGTGTTCTTTGTGAGCTGTATGCCTGGGGACCCTTGAGGTGGCGTTACTTTAGATTGGGTTCCATATCCCCCCCAAGAGACACAGACTCTGGGGACCCTGTATTTGCCATATTACACATAGTGACTGATTCCTACTGTTGGGACACATACTGTGAGGAGATGCTGATGTCAATTCCAGCCACCTGTCTCTGTTGGTTGTCTGCTGTAATGTAAAATAGTCTAGTATGACTTGTCACAGCTTCTAAAGAGTCTTTTCATCCAGTGTGCTAATTAACCCTGCAACTGTATGAATGAGATGTATGATAATGTGTATTGTATAGTCGGTGAGCTAGGAGACATGAAGTCTGTCCAAAAGGTCATGTCTCTGTCTCTGAGTCACCTAGTCTGGGTAAACGATTAGATAATTATATAGATTATATAGATTAGATAATTAGCTCATGTTAATTAGGTGTCTGGTTTACAGGTTGTATTTTCATTCTGCTGTATATACTGTATTTGTGTGAGATCTCAAAATAAAGAATTCATTCCTGTTTGACCCTCAAAGACAGAGCCTCGTCTTGTACTCGGGGGGAGAGTTATTCATTTGGGTTTCTTGTTCGGCTGATCGGAGTGTTCGGTAGCTGCCTTGGTGTTCGGGAAGGGAATGTCCTAAACGACTTAAACCCCTTTCATACTCGTCGTGTCGTTACAACTGGTGGCAAGCAGCAGGATGTTTCCCACAGACCAGAAGGACAGCTACAAGAGGACACAGGACAATGGAAGCACAGTATGAATGGCTAAACCGCTCTACCCTTGAGGACTTACTGGAGAACCGGGGCCGACTGGCCAACAACCATAAGAAGAGGGACATTATTGCAGAACTAGTCGAAATGGATAGAGCCGAAAGACCCAACATAACCGAAAAAGGCCCAGCATAACAGGACAGGACACCCCGAAGAGGCATGGTTTGATCGGGCTGTTAAAATAAGACTGGCACATAATGGTCCTAACCCTACAGCGGAGATCATAGACCTAGTTATAGCGGCTGTGGATGCAAATTGGCTACAGCAAAGAGGTGCTGCAGAAGTCACAGCAGCACCAACTGAAAGGAGAGGAGAGGTACAGATACCAGCCACCATGCCACCTCTATGCAGATACAGCACAGAGGACCAGTATCAGAGCATGTCCTGCTGGGATGGTCTGATTCTATCCGCTGCGAACTCTGGAAGAAAGCGCTAGCTCTCGAGCAGCAACACCAGGGAAAAGTTCTCCCCTCCATCCATGTAAGGTACTGGTCGCAGTATGAAGTACGAATGCGGTTATTGGGGGAACAACCGAAGCAGGAGTGGACAGCTGAGTTAAGCAGGCTGATCTGGGCAGAAATGCGGTTGGACGAGAGCTACAGAGCCCTCCGGTAGTATATAGCCCAAGAGTGCCCGTGGTCAGCAGATGACAGCCCCACGGAAGGCTTTGACTATAATTGCCTGGGATTGTTGTATTGGAGGCTGTCCAGGGACCCTGACCTTGGGAGTGATCGGGAATGGCATTTGGAGGAAATAATGGAGCACAGAGAGCAAAGACTGAATGTCTCGGAAGGGCACTGGGCACAGGAAGATTTGGAGTTTCTGGCCATTCAGGAATAGGAGCTGGAGATCGCCTACAGACAGCTGCTAGACGCTGTTCAGCAGCAGGGTGGGGCTCCCTTTGCCTGGCACTATCAGGAAATACCAGTTGACAACTCTGAAATCCTGGCTGAAGAATCGGAAGTGGAAAATCTGGAGATTGCCATCCCCAAAGCAGAAGTGCTGACAACAGGGCAGAGTTCTGCTAACCTCTGCCCAGCACTAATAGCATCTTCTGGGTTCCACAGACAGGAGATGGTGAACCTCTATCCCCAGACACCAGTTGCAGAGACTTTTCTGCTGAGGAAGGACAACCTGATGATCCTCCAGCAGAAGAGCTGGAATCAGGGCCAAACTTCAGTGTGCTCTGCCCAGCACCAACAGTAGTATCTGTGGAGTTGCAAGGAACTTCACCAGCTGAGGTGCTGGTCACCGGACAGAGGGTCCAAGATGTGTGACAGTTCCGGTGGCTCATGGTGAGAAGGTGGCAATCACTTCCCAGCAGCCAGATGAGGGAAGGGAAAAGGAAGCAGCCAGCTCACCTCCCAATGGCAGCTGCACAGTTTGGGAGGGGAGGAATTCAGCCCCCTGCCCCAAAGGTTAGCCGAAGCGGATGGTGTGAAGTCCCCAGCAGAAGTGCTGGAAACAGGGCAGAGTGCTACCAAACTCTTCCCAGCAATGGCAACAACTGTGGAGTTCCAGGGAGCTGGGGGAAGTCGGCTCATCTCTGCAGCCACAAATTACAGAATGTATGGACTTAATGGACTGTTCAGAGGATGTTATAGATTATGCATCACCTGCTCAAGTACTGGCAGCAGGACAGAGTACTGCAGACCCCTGATCTACACCCTTGGCAGTTTCGGAGGCCTGAGGTTCGGAGGTGATGGTTCCTCTCTACCAGTGGATTTCAGAGATGCAGGGAGAAGAAGCAGCCATTTCCCTTACCCAACAAGGGTTCGTGCACCTGGGAGACAATACCAGTGAAAGGGAGTTCCAACAGCAGACGGCGCCCCAGAATGATGACACCAACCCAGCTGAAGCGCTGGCAACCGAGTGCTACCAACCTCTGCCCAGCACCCGCAACAACTACAGAGTTCCAGGGAGCCGGGGCAGTCGGCCTCCCTCCCCAACAGTTAGCCGGAGCAGATGGTGTGGGGTTTCCAGCAGAAGGGCTGCCCTCAACTAACAGAGGATGAATTTCCTGTAAAGGTGGAGGGGGCTTCAGTTCCCACCTCTATACCCCAGGGATGCTGGGCAGTCGGCCCAGATCCCCAACAGAATGACGGAGTGAGCCCAGTCACCCTGTCTTCTCTCCAGCAGCTGAAAGGACTCCATGAAGAAGGGCCAGTCCAGGCCTCTCCCCAGCAGCGGGCATGTTCTCAGAGAGGCAGAGGTTGGCTGGGTGAGTAATACTCTGTTTGGAACAATTTGTTTGGGGTACTGTGTGGATACCAGCATTAGAGGACTGGAACTATGGACTAACTTCGGAGTCAACCCGTCTGGGGTCTCCTCCTGTGTTCGTCTCCTGCCGAAAGGGGAGAAATGTGACAGACCTAGCCGGGACAGAGGCTTTTGGAGGGGACTAAATGCGAGCCTCTTGCTGACCGATAATGGGCCCTGGCATTTGGGGGAACGGTGCTCTCTGTGAGCTGTATATGCCTGGGGACCCTTGAGGTGGCATTACTTTATATTGGGGTCCATATTCCCCCCAAGAGACACAGACTCTGGGGACCCTGTATTTGCCATATTACAAATAGTGACTGATTCCTACTGTTGGGACACATACTGTGAGGAGATGCTGATGTCATTTCCAGCCACCTGTCTCTGTCTGTGTCTGCTGTAATGTAAATTAGTCTAGTATGACTTGTCACAGCTTCTAAAGAGTCTTTTCTTCCAGTGTTTAACCCTAATTGACCCTGAAATTGTATTGAGATGTATGATAATGTGTATTGTATAGTCGGTGAGCTAGGAGACGGGACGCCTGTCCAAAAGGTCATGTCTCTGAGTCACCTAGTCTGGGTAAATGATTAGATAATTAGCTCATGTTAATTAGGTGTCTGGTTTACAGGTTGTATATTCATCCTGCTGTATATACTGTATTTGTGTGAGATCTCAAAATAAAGAATTCATTCCTGTTTGACCCTCAAAGACAGAGCCTCGTCTCGTACTTGGGGGAAGAGTTATTCGTATGGGTTTCTTGTTTCGGCTGATCGGAGTGTTCGGTAGACATGTGCAATTCGTTTCGTTTTTTTTAGTTTTTCGTTTTTTTTCGTTATTTTCGTTCGTTTTCGTACGAATGAACGAATCATTCGAATCGTACGAATCCGATTAACGAATCATTCGAATCGAACGAATCCGAAAAAAAACTAATTAGAAACAACAAATGTACTAATGAAGAAAACCCAAAAAATGAAAACAAACGAAAAAATTCGTACATTTGTAACTTTTTTTTTTGTTGAATTGGTAATTTTCCGTGTCCCTTACAATGGTGCTGCTAAACGTGCTTCGAATGGATTGAACAAAAAAATTCGTACATTCGTAACTTTTTTTTTTTTTCGATTCGTAACTTTTTTTTATTTTTTTTTCGATTTGTAATATTCCGTGTCTCTATTGAACAAAAAAATTCGTGCATTCGTAACTTTTTTTTCGATTCGTAACTTTTTTTTGCGATTCGTAACTTTTTTTCAATTCGTACCTTTTTTTTTTTCGATTTGTAATTTTCCGTGTCTCTATTGAACAAAAAAATTCGTGCATTCGTAACTTTTTTTTCGATTCGTAACTTTTTTTTCGATTCGTAACTTTTTTTTTTCGATTCGTAACTTTTTTAATTTTTTTTTTTTTTTCGATTTGTAATTTTCCGTGTCTCTATTGAACCAAAAGATTCGTAAATTCGTAACTTTTTTTTTTTTGATTCGTAGCTTTTTTTTCATTTCTTAACTTTTTTTTTTTCGTAACTTTTTTTTTTTCGATTTGTAATTTTCCGTGTCTCTATTGAACAAAAAAATTTGTGCATTCGTAACTTTTTTTTCGATTCGTAACTTTTTTTTCGATTCGTAACTTTTTTTTTTTTCGATTCGTAAATTATTAAAATGTAATAATAGCGTACACATTACATCAAATTATGAATTATGGCCCTGGAGGATTCCATGCAAAGTAATCTGCAGAGCAACTATAAGTTCAGATGGACAACAACTGCTCTAAAATATCTGGGAACACAGATTTCCCCAAAATTAACAGATATATTTGAGCTGAATTTTCCACCACTATTAAGAGAGGTAAAGAAACTATTAGAAGGATGGAATAAAGGTACTCACTCCTGGTTCGGGAGATGTAATATCTTAAAAATGAGCATAGTGCCAAAATTTCTGTATTTGTTCCAGGCATTGCCTATCCGTATCCCCATGAACTATTTCAGTCAAATTCGGACCGAATTTACAAAATTTATCTGGGCAAGCAAGCACCCAAGGATAAACAGAGAGCTGCTGGCAATGCCGAAGGAGGCAGGTGGAATAGCAGCACCAGATCTATTTAGGTACTATCAAGCGGCCCACCTCAGTAAAATAATTGACTGGAATAGACATGGGGAATACAAGTTATGGATCTCACTGGAAAAACAACTAAGTCAAATACCTCTGGACAGGGCTATTTGGTGCTATGCAGACATACCTCCCGAGCTAAAGACACACCCACTGATTGGGCCAACTCTGCAGATAGGGGCGGGGATCATTCAGAAACATAGATTATCCACACCGAACTCACCTCTTTTTCCGATCCTGGGGAATCCTAAATTCTCGCCAGGTTTGGAGACACACGTGTTCGGGAAACTGAGGGAGAAAGGTGTCTTTCAAGCCTCACATTTCTTGAAGGCCAGTGGCTGGCTATCGATAGAGGATTTAACAAAAAAAGGAGGACAGATAGAAATACCCTGGTGGCAAGCTAGACAAGTGCGACACTTTTTAGAATCATTAGGACCAGTGGAAGAATTCGAGAGACCCCGAACAAAGTTTGAGAAGCTGTGTGAGGAGAAAGAGCCCCTGACCCATACCATCTCTAAAATGTACGCGCTTCTGATAGCCCCACCAGAAGGATTTACACTGGCGAGTTTGGATAAATGGGGGAGAGACCTAGAAAAAAAATTCACTGTAGAACAAGGGAAAAAAATAATACATCTGACAATGAGATTGTCAAGGTGTATAAAAATGCAGGAACTAAATTTTAAGCTTTTATCAAGATGGTACCTCACCCCCTCAAGGATGAATAAAATATTTCCAGAGGTCACGGGGAACTGTTGGAGGGGTTGTCAGGGTAGGGGCACACTATTACATATATTTTGGACCTGTCCTGTAATTAAACAATTCTGGCAAGAGGTACATAGAATTACCCAACGACTATCAGTACTTCAGATCCCACAAGACCCGGACTTCTTCCTACTACATTTATCACAAATCCCTACTAAGGACAATAAAAATTCAATAGTCTGTCATCTGGTGAATGCGGCGAAAAGCTGCATCCCGAGATGTTGGAAGGAAACACAGGCCCCTAGCATTGCTATGTGGCTTAACATAGTGCGAAAAATCGGGATAATGGAAAGTTTGATCCCAAGATCTTTAGAGGGAAGGGAACGGGTCAAACAAACCTGGGACCCCTGGGAGAAATATCTACAAACAGAGGAAGGTAAGAAGTTAATGGATGAGGAGACGGGAGAATAGAAAAGGAGGGGGGGCCGGGGGGGTTGGGGGGGGAGAAAATTCCTTTTTTTTTTTCTCTCTTTTATATATATATATATATATTTTTTTTTTTTCCTCTCAGGAGTGGGGGGAGGCCTCGAGGGTACCCAAGGGACTGGGACCCATAGAATAAGAAGAGGCACAGGGAACCGGGATAGATGGGATCTATATATAAAATAAATATATATATAAAATAAATAGAAAAAAGAAAGAAAGGGATAACAAGAAGAAATTGGTATTTTGGTACATGAAACAGGATGGAAATATAATTTAACCGCTTCAATACAGGGCTTTAAACACCCTTCCTTACCAGAGCACTTTTTGCGATTCGGCACTGCGTCGCTTTAACTAACAATTGCGCGGTCGTGCGACGTTACACCCAAACAAAATTGACGTCCTTTTTTTTCCCACAAATAGAGCTTTCTTTTGGTGGTATTTGATCGCCCCTGCGGTTTTTATTTTTTGCGCTATAAACAAAAGAAGAGCGACAATTTTGAAAAAAAAACACAATATTTTTTACTTTTTGCTATAATAAATATCCCATTTTTTAAAAAAAAAAAACAATTTTTTTCCTCAGTTTAGGCCGATACGTATTCTTCTACATATTTTTGGTAAAAAAAAAAATTCGCAATAAGCGTATATTGATCGGTTTGCGCAAAAGTTATAGCGTCTACAAAATAGGGGATAGATTTATTGAATTTTTATTTTTTTTTTTTTACTAGTAATGGCGGCGATTTGTGATTTTTTTTTTTTCGTGACTGCGACATTGCGGCGGACACTTCGGACACTTTTGACACATTTTTGGAACCATTCACATTTACACAGCGATCGTTGCTATAAAAAATTGCAATGATTACTGTGTAAATGTGACTGTCAGGGAAGGGGTTAACACTAGAGGGCGCTGGAGGGGTTAATGTGTGTCCCTAATAGGAGTGATTCTAACTGTAGGGGGAGGGGACTTAAGGGGAGGAGACCGATCATGTGATCCTCTGTACTGGGATCACATGATCGGTCTCCTCCCCGCTGACAGGACGTGGTGCTGTGTGTTTACACACACAGCTCCACGGTCCCGCCCGGTCCCGTTGTTTTAACGGGCAATCGCGGGTGCCCGGCGGACATCGCGGCCGCCGGGCACTCGCACCGGGTCCCGAGCGATGCCGCGGGCGCGCGCGCGCCGTCGGCGGCGCGTGCGCGCCCCCCAGGCGGCCGGGAATCCGAGGACGTCATATGACGCCCACCCAGGATGGTAGATCCACCTTGTGGGCGTCATATGACTATGGCCGGGTATTGAACTGGTTAAGGAAGTGGAAGGACAGTAAATCTGTATGCCTGAAATCATATATGTTTTGTTTGTAATGTATCCCTTTGAAGAAATAAATAAAGAATTAAAAAAAAAAAAAAAAAAAAGAATTATGCTCCGATTACGAATCTACAAATGTTACGAATGTTACGAATGTTACGAATAAATACGAATGCGTCCGAAAATTAAACTAACGAAAAACGAATCAACGAAAAAATAACTCTTACAAATGTACGAATCGTTGCGAATCGACGGAAACGAAAAAAAAAAAAACGATTTTTTTTTTCGGAAACGAAAAGAAACGAAACTAAAATAAACAAATTTTTTTGTTGTGCACATGTCTAGTGTTCGGTAGCTGCCTTGGTGTTCGGGAAGGGAATGTCCTAAACGACTTTTTTTTTTTGTAAATAGTTTTTTATTGAACAAACGAAAACATAACATTCCAGAAGAAACAATCTGAGAGATATTCCAGTAAGGCACATCCGCCACTGTAACATATATAACTTGACAATAAAGTACAGTTCTCTCATACAATCATGTACATTTCTTTTTTTTTTTTTTGAACACCTTAGACATAGCCCCAACTGTTCCTACCCATTTAACCCTTATTGCAACTACCCCCCCCCCTCCCCCCCTCCGTCTCTCTGCGTTCACTTCCCACCTATCCAATAGTCCTCTTTTCTCTCCTGAATGAATGAGGGGGAAATCACCCGACCTCACCGACATATAGTTTCGTCTGGAGTTCTGTTTGTCATGCTGCTAGCGATCTATTAATTCCACACCACTATATTATCTTACATTTTTCCCGACGTTTGCATTAGGCGATTTCCCATAGATATCACCTGGGTGATGTCATTCAAATTTCTTCTTCCAAAGTGTATTCGGATTCCACCCACCTAGACCACACCTTCCTAAATTTCTTAGGTGCCCCCCTGGCTTCATAGGTCATTTTGTACATTTGGACATCCGTATTAACCAGCTTTAACCACATTCCCATTGTCAGCTGCTCTTCATAAATCCACCTCCTCGCGACAAGTTTTCGTACTGCAAAAAACAGGAGTCTGAGAAACAGTTTTGTGTGAGCGTTCATCTCCTCCTGATCAAATACCCCTAGAAGGCATCGCAGAGGTGAACAGATATTCGGCAGATCAAATTGTTCTGAAATAAAGTCAGTAACCTGAGACCATAGCGGCCTAATTTTGGCGCATTCCCACACCATATGAATAAAATTGCCCTCCCCCTTCATACACTTATGACATAATGCTGAATCCCTTTTCCTCATTTTATACAACCTCTGTGGGGTATAGTAGATCTGGTGTAGGAATTTAAGCTGGATCATTTTATCCGTAGATGAGATAACCGTCCGTAAATAGGAGTCCGTGACTTCCTGCCACATTTCCCCTGACAACTCTGGTATGACCGCCACCCATCTTGCTTGTGCTTTAGACGTGGTTCCCAATTCCTCCGGCCCCACTGCTTTATAATACCTAGAGATCCTCTTAGTCGGGTCTGGGTCTATTAGTATCCTTTCCAGGCCTGTATTTTGTACCCTCGGTTTGGCGCTTCCGAACTGCGCAATCGCCGCGTGTCTTAATTGCGCATATCTGAAGGACCACGTCCTAGGTACGTTAAACTGTTCCCTCAACTGTGTGAAAGTAGATATATTTTCTTCCTGACATATGTGGTGAAGATATTTCACTCCGTACTTTGCCCACGTCACCTGTCCGTCCGGTATCTTAAGGAATTCTCCCATAGACTTATTGCACCATAGGGGGCTATTTGGAGACAGCCAAAGCGGCTCATCCTTTCTCCGCTGCGCGCAGATATGGAAGATTCTCCCAGGTAGTGCCATAACCGATCCCACCTTCCTCCCCGGGATACCTTTCCTATACACCATATTCTGCAACGTCTCCTGTGAGGAGGCAACCGCTGCCTCCAACAGCATGGTGGCGTTCTGAGTCTGGGGGAGAAATCTCCAGTGTAGGAAAGACAGTTGGGATGCAAAAAAATAGGATCGCATGTCCGGCAATGCCATGCCCCCCTGTATGACAGGCGACTTTAAAATTTTTAATGACAGCCTGGGGGCTCTCGTCCCCCATAAGAGACTCACGATAATGGAATCGATGAGCTTGAAAGTCCGTAGGGTCACAAACACCGGGGAATTAGAGAGGATGTACAGAAACTTGGGGAGAAAGACCATCTTAAAAAGGTTAATTCGCCCCATCAGCGTAAGCGGTAGGTTCTGCCATTTCTGTACTTTCTCCCGAAACCCCCTGATAATAGGCGACAGGTTAGCTTCCAAAAAACCCGATATGGGCAACTGGATATCAATCCCCAGGTAGCGAAAGGTAGAAGAGATCGGAATGGGGCATCCCATCGGAGCCACTACCCCGGTATCTATCGGGAACAGGGCTGATTTAGTCCAATTTATTCTAAATCCAGAGTAATCCCCAAATTTCTGTATCAACTGGAAAGCCCCTGACAGAGAGGGTCCCGGGTCCTGCAGATAAAGCAGCATGTCATCTGCGTAGAGAGATACCCTCTCTTCAAACGCTCCTATCCTCAGTCCGGTCAATGCAGTAGTGGATCTCAGTCTTGTCGCTGTCCTAAACGACTTTAACCCCTTTCATACTCGTGGTGTTGTTACAGTGTCAGTGGGAGGAAAAATGCCCCATTGTTGGTGTCAGTGAGAGGAATTGTGCCCCATAGTTGGTGTCAGTGGGAGGAAAAATGCCCCATTGTTGGTGTCAGCGACAAGAATTACTGTATGTCCCATTATGTCCCATTGTTGGTGTCAGTAGATGAAATAGTACTCCAAGGACGGGATAAAAGCAAGCAAAGGTTTGCATCCAGTCCCCGGGCCATAGTTTGGAGACCACCTTCGTACAGTGCAGGGTCTTCACGTGGGGCACCCCCCCAGACAGTGCCAGGACAAGGTCATCTAGTGCCCAGGACGAACGTGTCAAACTCCCCCCCCCCCCAAGATGTATGAGCATTATGTGTCAGCAAAAATCCCCAAAGCATCAATTCCCCTCCTCCCAGTACAAATCTACACCCCCCTGCTGAAATCCCCTCTCCTAGCACAACTCCTCTACCCCCAAAATCCCACCCAGCACGAATCTTCTTCCCGTCGCCGATCCGTGATCCGAACGGGCCACCCCGTTCGGATCGGCACACCCCGCGATCCGCGGAGCGCTCCGCGGCCTCGGCCTTAGGAAAGGCCGCGGCTTCGGCCTAGCTCCGGAGCAGCGGCCATCTTGGTACACCCGGCCACTGTTTACAATGTGATCGCGCCGTCAAATTTGACGGAGCGATCACTTGTAAACATACCCTGCACTACCCAGCCAATATCCTGCATTAACCCTGCATTAACCCTGCATATACTCTGCATTAACCCTGCATAAAATCTGCATTAACCCTGCATATACTCTGCATTAACCCTGCATAAAATCTGCATTAACCCTGCATATACTCTGCATTAACCCTGCATATACTCTGCATTAACCCTGCATATACTCTGCATTAACCCTGCATATACTCTGCGATACTCTGCATTAACCCTGCATATACTCTGCATTAACCCTGCATATACTCTGCATTACCCAGCCAATACTCTGCGATACTCTGCATTACCCAGCCAATACTCTGCGATACTCTGCATTACCCAGCCAATACTCTGCGATACTCTGCATTACCCAGCCAATACTCTGCGATACTCTGCATTACCCAGCCAATACTCTACGATACTCTGCATTAACCCTGCATATACTCTGCATTACCCAGCCAATACTCTGCGATACTCTGCATTACCCAGCCAATACTCTGCGATACTCTGCATTACCCAGCCAATACTCTGCGATACTCTGCATTACCTAGCCAATACTCTGCATTACCCAGCCAATACTCTGCGATACTCTGCATTACCCAGCCAATACTCTGCGATACTCTGCATTAACCCTGCATATACTCTGCATTACCCAGCAATACTCTGCGATACTCTGCATTAACCCTGCATATACTCTGCATTACCCAGCCAATACTCTGCGATACCCAGCCAATACTACAGTGGGGAGAGGATGTGGATATTACAGTGGGGGGGAGATGACGTGGATATTACAGTGGGGGAGATGACGTGGATATTACAGTGGGGGAGATGACGTGGATATTACAGTGGGGGAGAGGATGTGGATATTACAGTGGGGGGGAGATGACGTGGATATTACAGTGGGGAGATGACGTGGATATTACAGTGGGGGAGATGACGTGGATATTACAGTGGGGGAGATGACGTGGATATTACAGTGGGGACTATATGGTGGCGGAATTTTCACAGGTTTTTGCAAATTCAATTATTATTTGCTGATCCGAAAAATGATCCGATCCGTGACTCCTGATCCGAGGATCGATCCGATCCGTGAGTTTTTTGATCCGTTGCATCCCTACACCCCTCCCAACACAAACCCCCCTAAATCACTCTTAGCATCCCCCCAAAATTTCCCCAACTAGAATAATACTCCCTGCCACTCTGCCAAATTCCCCCTTCCAACACAAATCCCCTTCACCCCAATCTCCTTGTGGTGCCCCCCCACCTCACAGAATACCACAGTGCCCAGGGCAGCCGCCCCTCCTGCCCACCCCTTGTCCCGGCCCTGCCCCCAGACATGCTCTTCAAAGGAATTTTGAATTTTTAGTTCTCCCCTTTAAACATGTTTAAACTCACTGAATTTTTTAACGTTTATGTTTTTATGCCCAGCCCCTCCCCCAGCCCATTTGCTTGACAATCTCTTGCCTATGAGACTAGAAAATAGCCGTTACTGTTTTTTTCCCCCACCATTTCTCTATTATTGACTTCATTGAGGTTTGATTTTTGGCACCCGATCTTCACTCTCTGTGCACAGATCTCCGACTGAACCCAGGCGTGCCTGGTCCGCCCACAACTCTCACTCGTTGTGTTTATTATATGAATAGAAAAAGCAATGACCTGACATGACTCAGGTTTGACTAAATGCGATAAAGACACGCCTTGCTGGAAAATCTCCATATCCTTTCATGATACAGTACAGGTAGTTCTTACACAATTATATCTATAATGATAGAAAAAAAATATGGAAAAAATACAGCGCTAAGTGAGCAATACAAATAAGGAAAAAAGAGCAGCAGCAGCAGCTCAATATGAGATCCGCATACAAACAGATAGAAATAATAAAATGGAGCTGCGCTAAATTACAAAACGTGTCAACCATAAATGAATACAACACAAAAAATGCAAATAATGTGCATAAATCTTGGAATTACTCCCAACACCACAAAGTAATATTATAGACGGGTCCATAAACCATAGACACACGTGTGAAATCCTGGTATGACTTGTGACAACACCACAAACTCTACATACAATGCGTGCTTACCAGAGGCAAGATAAAATTTGCTTGCGGCTGTCAACCCCGCCAGGACCTTGATCCAAAGAAGTGGCGATGACGGCTCCCCAAATGCTTGATATAAGGAAGCAGGAACACGCAGCATATGAAAAAGAGGTTTTCCTCATCTAGATGACTATGCTGCCTGTGCGTCCCATCTCAATTAGCATTGTTGAAAAACAGGTTCCTCAAAGGGTGGGACTTTAATTGGACGTCAGCCAGTGTTATAGTATAAAATTAATAAAGTTTATTGTGCAATACATAAATTGCACAAAACATGAAACCAATGATAAAACCATATGTAGGGAAAAAGATGGAAAAAAAACAGCTATAGGAGGACGGAGTGCTGGCAGCAAGATGTCTGATGCGTTTCAAATGCACAAATGGTGCGGATTGTTGTGGAAGTTCTTATAAATGTATGTTGTCAGATGTCCCCCAGTGTCTGTTTTGCTGTAATACGCTCATGTGAGCACATTCACACTTATGCCCCGTACACACGGTCGGAAAATCCGACCACAAAATCCATCGGATTTTGTCCGATGGATTTAGTCCGACACTGGTGTTGCATACACACGGTCGGACAAAGTTGTCGGAAAATCCGATCATTCTGAATGTGGTGACGTTCGTTGCGTACGACGGGACTATGTAGAGGCTAGTAGCCAATAGCTTTGGTCTTGTAATGTGATCTGAGCATGCGTGGCACTTTGTCCGTCGGAATTCGCTACACACGATTGGAATTGGTGTGATCGGACTTTGTTGTCGGAAAATTTTTAGAGCAGGAGATACAACTTTGTCCGTCGGACAATCCAATGGAAAATGTCCGATGGTGCCTACACACGGTCGGAATTTCCGACAACATTGTCCGATAGGACAGAATCCATCGGAAAATCCGACCGTGTGTATGGGGCTATACAGACGCTGGTGGAAGACCATTGGCAGCGAAAACCTTCCCATGGACACTGCAGATCTGCTTGCGCTTTTAGGGATGTTTGTTTATGCCTCACCAAGAGGCTGGCCCCTTCTTGGCGACTGCATTAATGACTCCGAGCAAACATGTCTGCGTACATGGGAACTATAGCATAACTATATAAATATTATGGCCCACTGAGCCATGGTTTTGTATGGATCGCATCATTGAAAGCATTTAGTCGGTTTGCACGCGGTTTTGTGCAGAACCAGCTTTTAGTGTTCCTTTGTCTCACAGAAGGCATGGCTCTGCACCTGATCATTTGCACACGTCACTGCTAGTCTATTTTTATGTATACATGTCCGTGATTGGTTCTTTTGAAAGAATACAAATGTCTGATTGGCTGTCTGTGAAGACACCACCTTCTTTTGTATTGTATTGTATTGAATCCTTTAGCTGTATTTAACTAACATTGTTGGAAGGGTTTCTGTATTGTCACATCCTGTGTTGTCAAATCCTTATATGGTTATATCATGTGATGTCACTTCCCATGTAAGAAGTGATTGGCTGCTGGAACCAGCACTTCCTGTTTGTGAAAGCTTTTGTGATAATAAAAGGCCAAGCTGGCTAGTGTCAGTTAGAGTCAGTGATGCTGACGGAACTGAGAACTTAAGGATGGTATTGTCTGTTTACTTGGATGAGTGGGTTTTTAGGTAAGATGCATTATATCATTAGACGAAATGTGTTTATTATTAGAGACAGGAGATTTGGCTGTGTGCTCTGTGTACAGCCTAATTTCGCTGACCTGGGTCTTCCTCAGGGACCATGCGGCTTTAGCCACTCAAAAAGCTGTGACTCTATGAGGATAATAAAATATGTACCATCAAAAGTCGAATATATAAGTACATTCCACATATACATTACATATATATATATATAGCAACAAATAAAAAAACTTTTTATATAGCTGGAAATACTGACCCCAAACATAAAATGATTCCAGCAGCAAATGAAACACACTCAATTACTCTGATTGACGTATCAGTTTAGGCCACAAACATGAGCGTCAGCCCCCGGTATTCCGGACCAATCCGTGCTTCCAAAGTTGCTCATAGATGCTAGAAAAAAGCGACAAAGAATGCTGTCCTGCTTTATACAGCAATACCTATAAGGGTTGACAAAAAAAAAGGAATATAAAACGTGTCCAAAAAGATAAACAATTTTATATTAATGGGAAAAATCCTACAGGAGATGGGCAGAGGCTGCAGACATTATATAGGAGATGGGCAGAGGCTGTGGACAGGAACAGGAGATGGTCAGAGTCTGCAGACATGATACAGGAGATGGGCAGAGGCTACGGACATGGAACAGGAGATGGTCAGAGGCTGCGGGCTGGAGATGGTCACCATCAGAGGCTGCAGGCAGGAGATGGTCAGAGGCTGCGGACATGGTACAGGCCATGGTCTGCGGACATGGTACAGGCCATGGTCAGGGGCTGCAGACATGGTACAGGCCATGGTCAGGGGCTGCGGACATTTTACAGGCCATGGTCAGGGGCTGCGGACATGGTACAGGCCATGGTCAGGGGCTGCGGACATGGTACAGGAGATGGTCAGAGGCTGCGGACATGAAACAGGAGATGGTCAGAGGCTGCGGACATGAAACAGGAGATGGTCAGAGGCTGCGGACATGAAACAGGAGATGGTCAGAGGCTGCGGACATGATACAGTAGATGGGCAGAGGCTGCGGAACAGGAGATGGTCAGAGGCTGCGGACATGGAACAGGAGATGGTTAGAGGCTGCAGGCAGGAGATGGTCAGAGGCTGCGGACATGGAACAGGAGATGGTCGGAGGCTGCGGACATGGAACAGGAGATGGTCAGAGGCTGCGGACATGGAACAGGAAATGGTCAGAGGCTGTGGACATGATACAGGAGATGGGCAGAGGCTGTGGACAGGAACAGGAGATGGGCAGAGGCTGCAGAACAGGAGATGGTCAGAGGCTGCGGACATGGAACAGGAGATGGTTAGAGGCTGCAGGCAGGAGATGGTCAGAGGCTGCGGACATGGAACAGGAGATGGTCGGAGGCTGCGGACATGGAACAGGAGATGGTCAGAGGCTGCGGACATGGAACAGGAAATGGTCAGAGGCTGTGGACATGATACAGGAGATGGGCAGAGGCTGTGGACAGGAACAGGAGATGGGCAGAGGCTGCGGACAGGAACAGGAGATGGTCAGAGGCTGCGGACAGGAGATGGTCAGAGGCTGCGGACAGGAGATGATCAGAGGCTGCGGGCAGGAGATGGTCAGAGGCTGCAGGCTGGAGATGGTCAGAGGCTGCGGGCAGGTGATGGTCAGAGGCTGCGGACATGGTACAGGAGATGGTCAGAGGCTGCGGACATGGTACAGGAGATAGTCAGAGGCTGCGAACATGGTACAGGAGATGGTCAGAGGCTGCGGACATGGTACAGGAGATGGTCAGGGGTTGCGGACATGGTACAAGAGATGGTCAGGGGCTGCGGACATGGAACAGGAAATGGTCAGAGGCTGCGGATATGATGTAGGAGATGGTCAGAGGCTGCAGACATGATACAGTAGATGGGCAGAGGCTGCGGAACAGGAGATGGTCAGAGGCTGCGAACATGGAACAGGAGATGGTCAGAGGCTGCGGGCAGGAGATGGTCCCCATCAGAGGCTGCAGGCAGGAGATGGTCAGAGGCTGCAGGCAGGAGATGGTCAGAGGCTGCGGACATGGAACAGGAGATGGTCGGAGGCTGCGGACATGGAACAGGAGATGGTCAGAGGCTGCGGACATGTAAAAGGAGATGGTCAGAGGCTGCGGACAGGAACAGGAGATGGTCAGAGGCTGCGGGCAGGAGATGGTCAGAGGCTGCAGGCAGGAGATGGCGAGAGGCTGCGGACATGGTACAAGCGATGATCAGGGGCTGCGGACATGGAACAGGAGATGGGCAGAGGCTGCGGATATGGAACAGGAGATGGTCAGAGGCTGCCGACATGGTACAGGATATGGTCAGAGGCTGCGTACATGGAACAGGAGATGGTCAGAGGCTACAGACATGGTACAGGAGATGGTCAGAGACTGCGTACATGGGACAGGAAATAGTCAGAGGCTGCAGACATGGGTACAGGAGATGGTCAGAGGCTGCGAACATGATACAGGAGATGGGCAGAGGCTGCAGACATTATATAGGAGATGGGCAGAGGCTGTGGACAGGAACAGGAGATGGTCAGAGTCTGCGGACATGATACAGGAGATGGGCAGAGGCTGCGGACATGGAACAGGAGATGGTCAGAGGCTGCGGGCTGGAGATGGTCACCATCAGAGGCTGGAGGCAGGAGATGGTCAGAGGCTGCGGACATGGTACAGGCCATGGTCAGGGGCTGCGGACATGGTACAGGCCATGGTCAGGGGCTGCAGACATGGTACAGGCCATGGTCAGGGGCTGCGGACATTTTACAGGCCATGGTCAGGGGCTGCGGACATGGTACAGGCCATGGTCAGGGGCTGCGGACATGGTACAGGAGATGGTCAGAGGCTGCGGACATGAAACAGGAGATGGTCAGAGGCTGCGGACATGAAACAGGAGATGGTCAGAGGCTGCGGACATGATACAGTAGATGGGCAGAGGGTGCGGAACAGGAGATGGTCAGAGGCTGCGGACATGGAACAGGAGATGGTTAGAGGTTGCAGGCAGGAGATGGTCAGAGGCTGCGGACATGGAACAGGAAATGGTCGGAGGCTGCGGACATGGAACAGGAGATGGTCAGAGGCTGCGGACATGGAACAGGAAATGGTCAGAGGCTGTGGACATGATACAGGAGATGGGCAGAGGCTGTGGACAGGAACAGGAGATGGGCAGAGGCTGCGGACAGGAACAGGAGATGGTCAGAGGCTGGGGACAGGAGATGGTCAGAGGCTGCGGACAAGAGATGATCAGAGGCTGCGGACAGGAGATGGTCAGAGGCTGCGGGCAGGAGATGGTCACCATTAGAGGCTGCAGGCATGAGATGGTCAGAGGCTGCAGGCTGGAGATGGTCAGAGGCTGCGGGAAGGTGATGGTCAGAGGCTGCGGACATGGTACAGGAGATGGTCAGAGGCTGCGGACATGGTACAGGAGATGGTCAGAGGCTGCAGGCAGGAGATGGTCAGAGGCTGCGGGCAGGAGATGGTCCCCATCAGAGGCTGCAGGCAGGAGATGGTCAGAGGCTGCAGGCAGGAGATGGTCAGAGGCTGCGGACATGGAACAGGAGATGGCCGGAGGCTGCGGACATGGAACAGGAGATGGTCAGAGGCCTCGGACATGGAACAGGAGATGGTCAGAGGCTGCGGACAGGAACAGGAGATGGTCAGAGGCTGGGGGCAGGAGATGGTCAGAGGCTGCAGGCAGGAGATGGCGAGAGGCTGCGAACATGGTACAATCGATGATCAGGGGCTGCGGACATGGAACAGGAGATGGGCAGAGGCTGCGGACATGGAACAGGAGATGGTCAGAGGCTGCCGACATGGTACAGGATATGGTCAGAGGCTGTGTACATGGAACAGGAGATGGTCAGAGGCTACAGACATGGTACAGGAGATGGTCAGAGACTGCGTACATGGGACAGGAAATGGTCAGAGGCTGCAGACATGGTACAGGAGATGGTCAGAGGCTGCGAACATGATACAGGAGATGGGCAGAGGCTGCAGACATTATATAGGAGATGGGCAGAGGCTGTGGACAGGAACAGGAGATGGTCAGAGTCTGCGGACATGATACAGGAGATGGGCAGAGGCTGCGGACATGGAACAGAAGATGGTCAGAGGCTGCGGGCTGGAGATGGTCACCATCAGAGGCTGCAGGCAGGAGATGGTCAGAGGCTGCGGACATGGTACAGGCCATGGTCAGGGGCTGCGGACATGGTACAGGCCATGGTCAGGGGCTGCAGACATGGTACAGGCCATGGTCAGGGGCTGCGGACATTTTACAGGCCATGGTCAGGGGCTGCGGACATGGTACAGGCCATGGTCAGGGGCTGCGGACATGGTACAGGAGATGGTCAGAGGCTGCGGACATGAAACAGGAGATGGTCAGAGGCTGCGGACATGAAACAGGAGATGGTCAGAGGCTGCGGACATGATACAGTAGATGGGCAGAGGCTGCGGAACAGGAGATGGTCAGAGGCTGCGGACATGGAACAGGAGATGGTTAGAGGCTGCAGGCAGAAGATGGTCAGAGGCTGCGGACATGAAACAGGAGATGGTCGGAGGCTGCGGACATGGAACAGGAGATGGACAGAGGCTGCGGACATGGAACAGGATATGGTCAGAGGCTGTGGACATGATACAGGAGATGGGCAGAGGCTGTGGACAGGAACAGGAGATGGGCAGAGGCTGCGGACAGGAACAGGAGATGGTCAGAGGCTGGGGACAGGAGATGGTCAGAGGCTGCGGACAAGAGATGATCAGAGGCTGCGGGCAGGAGATGGTCAGAGGCTGCGGGCAGGAGATGGTCACCATTAGAGGCTGCAGGCATGAGATGGTCAGAGGCTGCAGGCTGGAGATGGTCAGAGGCTGCGGGCAGGTGATGGTCAGAGGCTGCGGACATGGTACAGGCCATGGTCAGGGGCTGCGGACATGGTACAGGCCATGGTCAGGGGCTGCGGACATGGTACAGGCCATGGTCAGGGGCTGCGGACATGGTACAGGCCATGGTCAGGGGCTGCGGACATGGTACAGGAGATGGTCAGAGGCTGCGGACATGAAACAGGAGATGGTCAAAGGCTGCGGACATGAAACAGGAGATGGTCAGAGGCTGCGGAACAGGAGATGGTCAGAGGCTGCGGACATGGAACAGGAGATGGTCGGAGGCTGCGGACATGGAACAGGAGATGGTCACAGGCTGCGGACATGGAACAGGAAATGGTCAGAGGCTGTGGACATGATACAGGAGATGGGCAGAGGCTGTGGACAGGAACAGGAGATGGGCAGAGGCTGCGGAAAGGAACAGGAGATGGTCAGAGGCTGCGGACAGGAGATGGTCAGAGGCTGCGGACAGGAGATGATCAGAGGCTGCGGGCAGGAGATGGTCAGAGGCTGCGGGCAGGAGATGGTCACCATTAGAGGCTGCAGGCATGAGATGGTCAGAGGCTGCAGGCTGGAGATGGTCAGAGGCTGCGGGCAGGTGATGGTCAGAGGCTGCGGACATGGTACAGGAGATGGTCAGAGGCTGCGGACATGGTACAGGAGATAGTCAGAGGCTGCGAACATGGTACAGGAGATGGTCAGAGGCTCGGACATGGTACAGGAGATGGTCAGGGATTGCGGACATGGTACAAGAGATGGTCAGGGGCTGCGGACATGGAACAGGAAATGGTCAGAGGCTGCGGATATGATACAGGAGATGGTCAGAGGCTGCAGACATGATACAGTAGATGGGCAGAGGCTGCGGAACAGGAGATGGTCAGAGGCTGCGAACATGGAACAGGAGATGGTCAGAGGCTGCAGGCAGGAGATGGTCAGAGGCTGCGGGCAGGAGATGGTCCCCATCAGAGGCTGCAGGCAGGAGATGGTCAGAGGCTGCAGGCAGGAGATGGTCAGAGGCTGCAGGCAGGAGATGGTCAGAGGCTGCGGACATGGAACAGGAGATGGTCGGAGGCTGCGGACATGGAACAGGAGATGGTCAGAGGCTGCGGACATGGAACAGGAGATGGTCAGAGGCTGCGGACAGGAACAGGAGATGGTCAGAGGCTGCGGGCAGGAGATGGTCAGAGGCTGCAGGCAGGAGATGGCGAGAGGCTGCGGACATGGTACAAGCGATGATCAGGGGCTGCGGACATGGAACAGGAGATGGGCAGAGGCTGCGGACATGGAACAGGAGATGGTCAGAGGCTGCCGACATGGTACAGGATATGGTCAGAGGCTGCGTACATGGAACAGGACATGGTCAGAGGCTACAGACATGGTACAGGAGATGGTCAGAGACTGCGTACATGGGACAGGAAATGGTCAGAGGCTGCAGACATGGTACAGGAGATGGTCAGAGGCTGCGAACATGATACAGGAGATGGGCAGAGGCTGCAGACATTATATAGGAGATGGGCAGAGGCTGTGGACAGGAACAGGAGATGGTCAGAGTCTGCAGACATGATACAGGAGATGGGCAGAGGCTACGGACATGGAACAGGAGATGGTCAGAGGCTGCAGGCTGGAGATGGTCACCATCAGAGGCTGCAGGCAGGAGATGGTCAGAGGCTGCGGACATGGTACAGGCCATGGTCTGCGGACATGGTACAGGCCATGGTCAGGGGCTGCAGACATGGTACAGGCCATGGTCAGGGGCTGCGGACATTTTACAGGCCATGGTCAGGGGCTGCGGACATGGTACAGGAGATGGTCAGAGGCTGCGGACATGAAACAGGAGATGGTCAGAGGCTGCGGACATGAAACAGGAGATGGTCAGAGGCTGCGGACATGAAACAGGAGATGGTCAGAGGCTGCGGACATGATACAGTAGATGGGCAGAGGCTGCGGAACAGGAGATGGTCAGAGGCTGCGGACATGGAACAGGAGATGGTTAGAGGCTGCAGGCAGGAGATGGTCAGAGGCTGCGGACATGGAACAGGAGATGGCCGGAGGCTGCGGACATGGAACAGGAGATGGTCAGAGGCTGCGGACATGGAACAGGAAATGGTCAGAGGCTGTGGACATGATACAGGAGATGGGCAGAGGCTGTGGACAGGAACAGGAGATGGGCAGAGGCTGCGGAACAGGAGATGGTCAGAGGCTGCGGACATGGAACAGGAGATGGTTAGAGGCTGCAGGCAGGAGATGGTCAGAGGCTGCGGACATGGAACAGGAGATGGTCGGAGGCTGCGGACATGGAACAGGAGATGGTCAGAGGCTGCGGACATGGAACAGGAAATGGTCAGAGGCTGTGGACATGATACAGGAGATGGGCAGAGGCTGTGGACAGGAACAGGAGATGGGCAGAGGCTGCGGACAGGAACAGGAGATGGTCAGAGGCTGCGGACAGGAGATGGTCAGAGGCTGCGGACAGGAGATGATCAGAGGCTGCGGGCAGGAGATGGTCAGAGGCTGCAGGCTGGAGATGGTCAGAGGCTGCGGGCAGGTGATGGTCAGAGGCTGCGGACATGGTACAGGAGATGGTCAGAGGCTGCGGACATGGTACAGGAGATAGTCAGAGGCTGCGAACATGGTACAGGAGATGGTCAGAGGCTGCGGACATGGTACAGGAGATGGTCAGGGGTTGCGGACATGGTACAAGAGATGGTCAGGGGCTGCGGACATGGAACAGGAAATGGTCAGAGGCTGCGGATATGATGTAGGAGATGGTCAGAGGCTGCAGACATGATACAGTAGATGGGCAGAGGCTGCGAACATGGAACAGGAGATGGTCAGAGGCTGCAGGCAGGAGATGGTCAGAGGCTGCGGGCAGGAGATGGTCCCCATCAGAGGCTGCAGACAGGAGATGGTCAGAGGCTGCAGGCAGGAGATGGTCAGAGGCTGCGGACATGGAACAGGACATGGTCGGAGGCTGCGGACAAGGAACAGGAGATGGTCAGAGGCTGCGGACATGGAACAGGAGATGGTCAGAGGCTGCGGACAGGAACAGGAGATGGTCAGAGGCTGCGGGCAGGAGATGGTCAGAGGCTGCAGGCAGGAGTTGGCGAGAGGCTGCGGACATGGTACAAGCGATGATCAGGGGCTGCGGACATGGAACAGGAGATGAGCAGAGGCTGCGGATATGGAACAGGAGATGGTCAGAGGCTGCCGACATGGTACAGGATATGGTCAGAGGCTGCGTACATGGAACAGGAGATGGTCAGAGGCTACAGACATGGTACAGGAGATGGTCAGAGACTGCGTACATGGGACAGGAAATGGTCAGAGGCTGCAGACATGGTACAGGAGATGGTCAGAGGCTGCGAACATGATACAGGAGATGGGCAGAGGCTGCAGACATTATATAGGAGATGGGCAGAGGCTGTGGACAGGAACAGGAGATGGTCAGAGTCTGCGGACATGATACAGGAGATGGGCAGAGGCTGCGGACATGGAACAGGAGATGGTCAGAGGCTGCGGGCTGGAGATGGTCACCATCAGAGGCTGCAGGCAGGAGATGGTCAGAGGCTGCGGACATGGTACAGGCCATGGTCAGGGGCTGCGGACATGGTACAGGCCATGGTCAGGGGCTGCAGACATGGTACAGGCCATGGTCAGGGGCTGCGGACATTTTACAGGCCATGGTCAGGGGCTGCGGACATGGTACAGGCCATGGTCAGGGGCTGCGGACATGGTACAGGAGATGATCAGAGGCTGCGGACATGAAACAGGAGATGGTCAGAGGCTGCGGACATGAAACAGGAGATGGTCAGAGGCTGCGGACATGATACAGTAGATGGGCAGAGGCTGCGGAACAGGAGATGGTCAGAGGCTGCGGACATGGAACAGGAGATGGTTAGAGGTTGCAGGCAGGAGATGGTCAGAGGCTGCAGACATGGAACAGGAAATGGTCGGAGGCTGCGGACATGGAACAGGAGATGGTCAGAGGCTGCGGACATGGAACAGGAAATGGTCAGAGGCTGTGGACATGATACAGGAGATGGGCAGAGGCTGTGGACAGGAACAGGAGATGGGCAGAGGCTGCGGAACAGGAGATGGTCAGAGGCTGCGGACATGGAACAGGAGATGGTTAGAGGCTGCAGGCAGGAGATGGTCAGAGGCTGCGGAAATGAAACAGGAGATGGTCGGAGGCTGCGGACATGGAACAGGAGATGGTCAGAGGCTGCGGACATGGAACAGGAAATGGTCAGAGGCTGTGGACATGATACAGGAGATGGGCAGAGGCTGTGGACAGGAACAGGAGATGGGCAGAGGCTGCGGACAGGAACAGGAGATGGTCAGAGGCTGGGGACAGGAGATGGTCGGAGGCTGCGGACAAGAGATGATCAGAGGCTGCGGGCAGGAGATGGTCAGAGGCTGCGGGCAGGAGATGGTCACCATTAGAGGCTGCAGGCATGAGATGGTCAGAGGCTGCAGGCTGGAGATGGTCAGAGGCTGCGGGCAGGTGATGGTCAGAGGCTGCGGACATGGTATAGGAGATGGTCAGAGGCTGCGGACATGGTACAGGAGATGGTCAGAGGCTGCAGGCAGGAGATGGTCAGAGGCTGCGGGCAGGAGATGGTCCCCATCAGAGGCTGCAGGCAGGAGATGGTCATAGGCTGCAGGCAGGAGATGGTCAGAGGCTGCGGACATGGAACAGGAGATGGCCGGAGGCTGCGGACATGGAACAGGAGATGGTCAGAGGCCTCGGACATGGAACAGGAGATGGTCAGAGGCTGCGGACAGGAACAGGAGATGGTCAGAGGCTGGGGGCAGGAGATGGTCAGAGGCTGCAGGCAGGAGATGGCGAGAGGCTGCGAACAGGGTACAATCGATGATCAGGGGCTGCGGACATGGAACAGGAGATGGGCAGAGGCTGCGGACATGGAACAGGAGATGGTCAGAGGCTGCCGACATGGTACAGGATATGGTCAGAGGCTGTGTACATGGAACAGGAGATGGTCAGAGGCTACAGACATGGTACAGGAGATGGTCAGAGACTGCGTACATGGGACAGGAAATGGTCAGAGGCTGCAGACATGGTACAGGAGATGGTCAGAGGCTGCGAACATGATACAGGAGATGGGCAGAGGCTGCAGACATTATATAGGAGATGGGCAGAGGCTGTGGACAGGAACAGGAGATGGTCAGAGTCTGCGGACATGATACAGGAGATGGGCAGAGGCTGCGGACATGGAACAGGAGATGGTCAGAGGCTGCGGGCTGGAGATGGTCACCATCAGAGGCTGCAGGCAGGAGATGGTCAGAGGCTGCGGACATGGTACAGGCCATGGTCATGGGCTGCGGACATGGTACAGGCCATGGTCAGGGGGTGCAGACATGGTACAGGCCATGGTCAGGGGCTCCGGACATTTTACAGGCCATGGTCAGGGGCTGCGGACATGGTACAGGCCATGGTCAGGGGCTGCGGACATGGTACAGGAGATGGTCAGAGGCTGCGGACATGAAACAGGAGATGGTCAGAGGCTGCGGACATGAAACAGGAGATAGTCAGAGGCTGCGGACATGATACAGTAGATGGGCAGAGGCTGCGTAACAGGAGATGGTCAGAGGCTGCGGACATGGAACAGGAGATGGTTAGAGGCTGCAGGCAGGAGATGGTCAGAGGCTGCGGACATGGAACAGTAGATGGTCGGAGGCTGCGGATATGGAACAGGAGATGGTCAGAGGCTGCGGACATGGAACAGGAAATGGTCAGAGGCTGTGGACATGATACAGGAGATGGGCAGAGGCTGTGGACAGGAACAGGAGATGGACAGAGGCTGCGGACAGGAACAGGAGATGGTCGGAGGCTGCGGACAGGAGATGATCAGAGGCTGCGGGCAGGAGATGGTCAGAGGCTGCGGGCAGGAGATGGTCACCATTAGAGGCTGCAGGCATGAGATGGTCAGAGGCTGCAGGCTGGAGATGGTCAGAGGCTGCGGGCAGGTGATGGTCAGAGGCTGCGGACATGGTACAGGAGATGGTCAGAGGCTGCGGACATGGTACAGGAGATGGGCAGAGGCTGCGGACAGGAACAGGAGATGGTCAGAGGCTGCGGACAGGAGATGATCAGAGGCTGCGGGCAGGAGATGGTCAGAGGCTGCGGGCAGGAGATGGTCACCATTAGAGGCTGCAGGCATGAGATGGTCAGAGGCTGCAGGCTGGAGATGGTCAGAGGCTGCGGGTAGGTGATGGTCAGAGGCTGCGGACATGGTACAGGAGATGGTCAGAGGCTGCGGACATGGAACAGGAGATAGTCAGAGGCTGCGAACATGGTACAGGAGATGGTCAGAGGCTGCGGACATGGTACAGGAGATGGTCAGGGGTTGCGGACATGGTACAAGAGATGGTCAGGGGCTGCGGACATGGAACAGGAAATGGTCAGAGGCTGCGGATATGATACAGGAGATGGTCAGAGGCTGCGGACATGGAACAGGAGATGGTCAGAGGCTGCGGACATGGAACATGAGATGGTCAGAGGCTGCGGACATGGAACAGGAGATGGTCAGAGGCTGCGGACATGGAACAGGAGATGGTCAGAGGCTGCGAACATGGAACAGGAGATGGTCAGAGGCTGCGGGCAGGAGGTGGTTAAAGGCTGTGGCCATGGTAGTTTCCTCCACTGTCCCCTTCATATTACTATACCTATCCTGTCTCCACATCAGACGGTCAGTGACAGTGTCCGCCTTCTGTCACTCACTGTGACTGTGTCCCTCTCTCCAGTCAAAGTGCCCTCCTCTACCGGGCCGGCTTCACCCCCCCCCGCAGTAATGTGGCCCGGGGCCATCACGTGGCTCCTTTCTGCACCATTGCGCTCCCCCTGCTGAACTGCTGAGAAGAACGAGTCGCGGCTTCTGTTTAAAAATGGCGCCAGGTGGCTGCACTACGTTACTGCGCATGCGCTGCCCAGCCGAGCTTGTACGATCTCTCCCGAGTCCTTCAGGCTTCGGAGCTGCGCATGCGCAGTTGTATCTCTGTTTCTCGAATTGGACTGCTTGTGACGGCTGAGGGACATCGCTGCTCATCTTATGATTATTCAGGTAACCTTTGGGTATGGGCACAATGGCCACTTTTCAGAGGCCTGGTCCCCCCAGTGCTGGGGACGACTGTTACTACACCCCTCTCATCTTAACCACTTAAGGACCGGGCCTCTTTTTCAGACTCTGTGTTTACAAGTTAAAAACTATTTTTTTTGCTAGAAAATTACTTAGAACCCCCAAACATTATACATTTTTTTTTCTAACACCCCTAGAGAATAAAATGGCGGTCATTGCAATACTTTCTGTCACACCGTAGTTGCGCAGCGGTCTTACAAGCACACTTTTTTGGGGAAAAATTCACTTTTTTAATAAAAAATAAGACAACAGTAAAGTTAGCCCAATTTTTTTTTATATTGTGAAAGATAATGTTATGCTGAGTAAATTGATGTGACGCTTCAAAATTGCGCCGGCTCGTGGAATGGCAACTGCATTCCAATTCAGCCTGCAAGTTGCGGCCTGCAATATGTGGGACGTACCAAGCGCCTACTCAGAGTACGCATTAAGGAACATGTCCAAAACATTCTAAAGGGTTATGACAAACATAGCGTATCGAAACACTTTTTATTATGCCACAACAAAGACCCCACTGATTTAAAAATCTGGGGCATAGAACCCTATGTCAAACACTGGCGAGGAGGGCACAAAGTAAGGACCCTCAGTCAAATAGAATCCAAATGGATATTAACACTAGACACATTCTCGCCCAGAGGGATGAATATAGAATTTGACCTCAATTGTTTTTTAGGTGACTTTTAATACATATATGATTTAATATATTTATCCCTTTTATATTCCACCATCTTATCCTGGCTTCCTCTGATTGTCCATATTTTTACTCTTTTCGCTCTCACTACAGTTTTACATATATTTATATATTACATATAACTTTTATATATCTATATATCTTACATGTTTCTATATGTCTTATATTGTTAATATGTTAGTAGATGACCTTGCCTCATTTTTAGATATATTTATATATTCACCTACTTTGGGACTATATAGAATTATTTTAGCTTATTTGTCTTTCCAAAGCCACAACATGCCTAATGAAGTACCAACGTCGAGATCTGATTAGGCGTATTTGTAATTGTTGTGGTTTTATTCATCTCTATTTTTATACATAAAGTCTGTATTTTTTAATATGCATACATCGGTATGATAGCCTTACCCTGTCCTTCCGGATATATCCATATGCATCTTTTTAATAATATACTGTCACCCACGGTATCTGTTATTCTTCAGTTACTTCATTAGCCCCCATACATGCTTATATTCCCGTCCGAGTATTGCTTACATCGATGGCCGACGATCACATCCTTAATATAACCCATAAAATTGCCGCGCCTATGATAGCGCCATCTATTATATTACAGCTTAGCTGATAACCAAGAAAATGTCCACGCCCGCGATAGCCAGGAAAATGGCCGCCATGGTATTCTATACATGAACCACAGGAAAATGGCCGCCGATTAGTTACACAAGCGCAGACTATTTAAACATCATTAGAGTGCCCTCCTAGCATCCCCTGATGAAGTCACGTGACGTGACGCCACGCGTAGGGACAAGGAAAGGCACTCAAACTGACGGGAGGCAACGAGCTTGGCGCTCGTATCAGATAAGCAATTGTTTTTATTATGTTTGTGAGTACCGCTCTTATCGTTTGTAAATAAACTTTATACTGATTGTTTTAACATACTACACTATACGGCTACCCCTCATTTCTTGCATATTACGCCGGCACTGGCCGTGAGAACAAGGGAACATACACCTGGAACCAGGGATAAGGAAACCCATCCACCCAGGCAGGCGCTGTGACAGAGGGAGAAGAAAGCTGACACTATTCCTTTCCATTATTTTTTATGCGGTTAACCCTTCACCGCAAGGTAAGGGTCCATTGCTTACTTTAGTGTACCTACACGAAGAGGATTAACCCCCATTGTTAAGGACACCCCACTGCACAGATTTCCTTTCTGCCCAGGGATCACATTACTATCCCCATTTTTTCACCAGAAGAAAAATTACACTATAGACTGCTGAATACTCTCTGATGCCACGGACTTGCATGCATGCAGCATAGTCATATATGACTATTTATTTCGCAACGTTTTTATTATCATATTATTTTATCTACTGCATATAGATTATCTTTGTGCACTTTGCATTTGCACTTTGTATTTATATTGATTTCTATAAGGTCATTTTTTCTAGTCACGCAAACTAGTCCCATCCAGCTTCTCTTCTGCATTTTCTGCACTACTGTTTATGTTTGCATTTTTTGCACTTTTTATTCATCTAATATAATTCTTTTTTCACTTCATTGCATCATTTGCACATATTTCTGTTTATCACTTATCACACATTTGGAAGTGTGATTTAACCGGTTCCCGACCGGCGCACGACGATATACGTCGGCAGAATGGCACGAACAGGCAGGAGGGCATATATATAAGTCCCTCCTTAATGCCGTTCGTGCCATCGGGAGCGTGCCAGGAGCGGCGCGCTCCCGCGCCGGTCGGGACCCCCGTGAGGCCGGTCGCGGGTCCCGCGGACTCGATCGCCGCGGGGACACCCGCGATCGTCTCACGGGAAGGCTGAACGGGGAGATGCGGAAATACACAGCATCTCCCCCGTTCTGCCTAGCAACTAGTGACGCCCATCTCTGCTCCCTGTGATTGGAGCAGAGATCAGCATTCACTAGCTGACAGCCACGCCTCCCCACAGTAAGAAACACACCCCCTAGGCATACTTAACCCCTACACTGCCCCCTTGTGGTTAACCCCTTCACTGCCAGTGTCATTTATACAGGAATCAATGCATTTAAATAGCATTGATTGCTGTATAAATGACAATGGTCCCAAAAATTGGTCAAAAATGTCCGATGTGTCCGCCATAATGTCGCAGTCACAATAAAAATCGCTGATCGCCGCCATTACTAATAAAAAAAATGCTATAAAACTATCCCCTATCTTGTAAACGCTATAACTTCTGCGCAAACCAATCAATAATCGCTTATTGCGATTTTTTTTACCAAAAATATGTAGAAGAATACGTATCGGCCTAAACTGAGGAAAAAAAATGTTTTTTTATATATTTTTGGGGGATATTTATTATAGCAAAAAATAAAAAAGAATGTGTTTTTTTTCAAAATTGTCTTTTTTGTTTATAGCGCAAAAAATAAAAACCGCAGGGGGCGATCAAATACCACCAAAAGAAAGCTCTATTTGTGGGAAAAAAAGGACGTCAATTTTGTTTGGGAGCCACGTCGCACGACCGCGCAATTGTCAGTTAAAGCGACGCAGTGCCGAATGGCAAAAAGGGGCCTGGTCCTTTGGCTGCAAATTGGTCCGGTCTGAAAGTGGTTAAACAATCGTTTATTTTCTCACTCGATCACGCAGCTTTATTCAAATGCTGTGCACACTTGCACTAGCACGCCGAGGATAATATTTTTATGCACTTTATATGCACTCTTGGATATTTATATTCACACTTTATATGTTTATTCATATTTACATGTTCACTTAGACGATTTTTTAAGCATATTGAGTTTTATACATTTGTGTACCTGCCCATGGTGTTTTATAAGTTATTTTAGCTATTTTAGGTGCTATTAGTTATTTATAACACTCTCGTACCTGAGTACTTATTTTATTGTTATCCACTAGTGTCTTTATTATATATATATTGGTCGTGATATATTTTTTACCATATATTCTTTGGGAGGTACCCAATTCAATAGTAGACATTGATAAGATAGCTTTTACACAGCTATCGTCTCTACAACCGTTTAACTTAAGGGGTCTCCTTTCACCCCGATACTGCTAGTTAGCAGTAGATTCACTCACTTCCCTGGGGAACAGCGCAGCACCACCACCATTCTTACAAGATATGCAAATAGACTCTGAAGGCAGATTTATTTTCTTGATGGGGGTTTGGGAATATCAAACCTGTGTTATTGCTAATGTATATGTGCCTCCACCATTTACACTGACTGTATTACAACTGTAGCGCCCTCTACTTTTAGGTAGGTGCTTAGTGGTGTTTTTCTAACAGTGTAGGATATAGAACCAGGTAAATTTAACCAGGGCCGTGTTCTTTACTGGGCCTGGTTGTGGATCCAGGGTTGGGAGTGTCAGAATAGAGGAGGGTGTGGCCGCCTACACTTGGGCTCAGGGATACCTCCTCTGCTTAACAGTGGATTGTGCTGGAAAGAGAGGAATTGACCAATGGTTGATTCGTATGGTCAAAAGGGAGGTCTCTCATAAAAAGGGGGGACACATGCTCTGCGATGGTCAGAGGTTGGAGGTGCGAGGCTTGTGGCCTGGGAGTTCAGAGATCCTGGAGCCCGGTAGCCGGAGGTGATTCCAGGGAGGCCGAAAGTCTGGCCCCATGGAGACGCAGTCAGCATGTAGCACTGGAGGAACACCAGACATCCCATGCGGGGACGTGCCGGGCAACGTGGGAGGAGGAGGAGGAAGGAGCAAAGCGGAGGAAGAAGACTGGGTAATTGACTTTCTGTGAGTAGAACATGGACTGTTGATTGGGAGAGAGCAAAGGGAGTGCAAACCCAGGAGAGCTAATCCGGAACTTCATACTGTGTATCCAAGGACCACAGTATCAAGCACCTTCCAGGACTGAGGGAAGTTTGATATACAAGTCATGGAAATAGGCAGCATGGCCTGTGGCTTTGAGCTCAACACCCACAGTATTATTCAGAGTAATGCTTATCTGTCCAGATTGGGAGTGTTACATCAAAGAGAGAAATGAAGCCAGGAAAGGATCGCTATAACGGACTTCAATTAACAAAGCTACGGCTACAGATTAATACCTTTTAACACAAAATTTCGAGTCGGATGGGGCATCTCATATACCTCACTGAATAGCCCACCTCAAATAAAGAATCATAAATCTGGAATCTTGACTGTTTGGTGTCATGTAATTGCACGGGGGATCGGAAGCGGAGCAGTCTGGCAAAAGGTAATGAACAAATGGGGGTACCACTACACAACGTTTAGCTAGATTCTTAGCCAAACACCCCCAGCTCCCGGTATATGTCCTGGGGGACTTTAACCACTTCAGCCCCGGACCAATTGGCAGCCAAAGGACCAGCCCCTTTTTGCAATTCGGCACTGCGTCGCTTTAACTGACAATTGCGCGGTCTTGCGACGTGGCTCCAAAACAAAATTGGCGTCCTTTTTTTCCCACAAATAGAGCTTTCTTTTGGTGGTATTTGATCGCCCCTGCGGTTTTTATTTTTTTGCGCTATAAACAAAAATAGTGCGACAATTTTGAAAAAAATGCAATATTATTTACTTTTTGCTATAATAAATATCCCCAAAAAATATATAAAAAAACATTTTTTTTCCTCAGTTTAGGCCGATACGTATTCTTCTACATATTTTTGGTAAAAAAAATCGCAATTAGCGATTATTGATTAGTTTGCGCAAAAGTTATAGCGTTTACAAAATAGGGGATAGTTTTGATAGCATTTTTATTAATATTTTTTTTTATTAGTAATGGCGGCGATCAGCGATTTTTATTTGTGACTGCGACATTTTGGCGGACACATCGGACATTTTTGACACATTTTTGGGACATTTGTCATTTATACAGCAAGCAGTGCTATTTAAATAGCACTGATTCCTATGTAAATGACAGTTGTAGTTAGGGGGTTAACCACTAGGGGGCGGGGAGGAGTCAGTGTGACGTGTTGTGTTTTTTTTTACAGTAGGGGGGCGTGGCTGTACGTGTGACGTCATTGATCGGCGTTCCCGATGACAGGGAACCGCCGATCACTGACAGTCAGTGTAGGAAGCGCGGGGAGAGGTTTGTTTACACAGACCTCTCCCCGTTCTTCAGCTCCGTAACCCGATCGCGGGATACCAGCGGCGATCGGGTCCGCTGGTCCCGCGGCCGGGGTCACGGAGCTCCCGACCGGGTCGCGAGCGCGCGACCCACGGGCAGGCACATGCACGATCACGTACAGGTACGTGATTCTGCCTGCCCGTGCCATTCTGCTGACGTATATATGCAGTGGGCGGTCGGGAATCGGTTAAAGAGAAAGTAAACCCTCTTTTACAACTTTAGCTTACAGGTAAGCCTATATTAAGGCTTACCTGTAGCTAACAAGGATATCTCCTAAACCTGCACGGTTTAGGAGATATACCTGTGTTTGCATGTGCCGACGTCATGCGGCACATGCGCACTTGCGACAACTGAAGCAACGGCGCTATATGCCGATGCTTCAGTTGTTACTATGCCGCTCTCGTGCGCATGCGCGTGACGTCATCGCGGCTCCGGCAAATCACAGCGCTGGAGCCGCGATACCCGGAATTCACTCCGGGAGAAGATGTCGGCGGTCGGAGGGGGAGAAGAGGACCGATGCCGAGGCTTTGATCTAAGGTAAGTTATACATAATTAGCTAGTATGGTAAGGTTTTTTTTTTTTTTCATTTTACTTAAGAGGGTTTACTTCCTCTTTAATAGTGCACCGGACGCCTCCCTTAATGTACATAAAAAATTCTGTCCGCAGGGCCCCAGGATATGTACTCCCCTAGCCAAGTTTGCGACTGAGATTGGATTGGTAGAAACTTTTGGAGATGTAAATCTCCCCTACAGGCCCAATTCTCCTGTCACTCACTGTCACACTCTACACCAGTCTTTCTCAACCTTTTCAACACAGAGGAACCCTTGAAATAGTTCTCCGGTCTCAGGGAACCCCTGCTAAAAATTAGAAATCTACAACTCATGATACATTTATGCCGAGTACACACGATCGGAATTTCGGGCCAGCAAAAGACAGATGAGAGCTTTTCATCAGAAAATGCGACCGTGTGTAGGCTCCATCGGAATTTTGCTGGCCGAATTCCCGCCAGCAAAAATTTGAGAGCATGTTCTCAATTTTTCCAACGGAAAAACTTCCCATCGGAAATTCCGATCGTCTGTATGCAATTCCGACGCGCAAAATTCCTACTCGTGGTCGGAAAAAATGTGACGCATGCTCGGAAGCATTGAACTTGATTTTTTTTCTCGGCTCGTCGTAGTGTTGTACGTCACCGCGTTCTTGGCGGTTGGAATTTGGTGTGACCGTGTGTAGGCAAGACAGCTTGAGCGGAATTCCGTTGGGAAAACCGTCAGCGCTTTTTCCGACCATAATTCCGATCGTGTGTACGCGGCATTTGTGTTCACGGCGATAAGGTGTGAGGTATCAATCCAATTGTGTGCTCTCAATGCTCTTACCTCATAGGCATGAGAGAAATGCCTTATTCCATTGTGTCGGTCATGTCTCCGCTTCCATCCATATGAGTCAATCAGTCCAACGATATTGGTTCGGTACAGGAGATGAATATCCACTTATGCTCAATATGAGGATCCACATGAAAAAATAAGGGGGCTCCAATAGTGTATTACCAAAATAACAATCTATTTATTAAAGCGGTTCTGCACTCGTTTTTTTTTTTTTGGGCTATATGCAAAGGCCATATAGCTCAATTGGGGGACTTACCTGTTCCATCTTCCATCTCGATCGCCGCCGGTTTTCCTCCGATAAAAATCTTCATCTTCTTCTTGTCTGCTGGGGTCCATCTTGCCTGTGGGCATGTGAAACCCACAGGCACTTTAGATGGCCCAGCATGCACCGCCGTTACTCGCGCGTGCGCAGTAACGGCACATCTGCCGACATCTCACGAGATTTCGGAAGATGTGTCCGAAATCTCGCGAGATTTCGGAAGATGTGGCCGAAATCTCGCGAGATTTCGGAAGATGTCCGCACTGACTCCTGGGAACAATGACACCAGATCCCAGGAGACAGTGCGGCCTGACGACGATCGACGCAGAGACCCCGCCCACCCCCGAAGAGACAGAAGACAGGAAGTCATCAATTACAAGGTAAGTAAAAAAAAAATAAAAAAAAAACACATTTCATTTAGTACTCTTTGCCTGATTTGGAAGGCAAAGAGATTTACTAAATGAAATGGGTGCAGAACCGCTTTAAATAAAAATGGCTGCTTACATAAAAACGTTCCCAAGATCCCATTGATCTTTTTTAGCTATCTGTAAGGAGGTAATTCTTCCCAATGACCATCACACTAATGAATTGTAGACTTCTAATTTTTAGCAGGGGTTCCCCGAGACCGGAGAACTATTGGCGGGGTTCCTTACAAGGCAATGAACTGTAGAGCTGGATGGGGAGACGACATAGGGCGTATTTCAGATGAGGAATGGAACACAATTTTAGACAATGTACTTAAGGTGTCACTATCCTCATCTCAAAGACTTAACCAGCTTTTCGTTATTCACCGCACCTACCGCACACCTGAGAAGCTATATAAATGGCACAGAAGAGATGACCCACTCTACCCCCCGCTGTCTGGTTGATAGCGGTACACTTGTCCATATGCTTTGGAAGTGCCCGAAACTACAACGGTACTGGGCAGCAGTGATAAATACTATTAATATCATATGGAAACTCCGACTTACCACTGACCCTAAACTTTGTCTCCTAGGCTGGCTAGATGAAGAACAATAAACGCCACACACATATACCGCCATCCTGAGGGCTCCTTTCCTAGTGTGACAGTACAGTTCCCTGTCCTGTCTTATTAGAGAACAACTCACATACAAACACTGAGGTAGTCCGAGGAAATTTGAAAATATATGGGACCCCTGGCTGGACACTCCTGGCTTAGCTCCACTACGCCTGGTCCACAATAGAATCCTCAGGGGGCAGAACCACTTCAGCCAATGCAACATCTTAGAACCCATCACTAGGTTAGAGAGAAGGAGAGAAACTACCACTGAATTCACGTAGCTACCCCGGACGGGGGGCTGCTGTTGGGATACTGGGCCCTGCAGAGGTTGAATTGTTTGCTAAGTGTTTTACCCAACAGTTAACCACTTTCAGCCCCGGACCAATTTGCAGCCAGAGGACCAGGCCCCTTTTTGCGATTCGGCACTGCGTCGCTTTAACTAACAATTGCGCGGTCATGCGACGTGGCTCCAAAACAAAATTGGCGTCCTTTTTTTCCCACAAATAGAGCTTTCTTTTGGTGGTATTTGATCGCCCCTGTGGTTTTTATTTTTTGCGCTATAAACAAAAATAGAGCGACAATTTTGAAAAAAATGCAATATTTTTTACTTTTTGCTATAATAAATATCCCCAAAAAAATATATAAAAAAACATTTTTTTTTCCTCAGTTTAGGCCGATACGTATTCTTCTACATATTTTTGGTAAAAAAAAACGCAATTAGCGATTATTGATTAGTTTGCGCAAAAGTTATAGCGTTTACAAAATAGGGGATAGTTTTATAGCATTTTTATTAATATTTTTTTTTTTATTAGTAATGGCGGCGATCAGCGATTTTTATTGTGACTGCGACATTTTGGCGGACACATCGGACATTTTTGACACATTTTTGGGACATTTGTCATTTATACAGAAATCAGTGCTATTTAAATAGCACTGATTCCTATGTAAATGACAGTGGCAGTGAAGGAGTTAACCACTAGGGGGCGGGGAGGAGTCAGTGTGACGTGTTTTGTTTTTTTTTTACAGTAGGGGGGCGTGGCTGTACGTCTGATGTCATTGATCGGCGTTCCCGATGACAGGGAACCGCCGATCACTGACAGTCAGTGTAGGAAGCGCGGGGAGAGGTTTGTTTACATAGACCTCTCCCCGTTCTACAGCTCCGTAACCCGATCGCGGGATACCAGCAGCGAACGGGTCCGCTGGTCCTGCGGCCGGGGTCACGGAGCTCCCCGACCGGGTCGCGAGCGCGCCGCTAGCGGCGCGCGCGCAGCCAACGGGCAGGCACATGCACGATCACGTACAGGTACGTGATTCTGCCTGCCCGTGCCATTCTGCTGACGTATATATGCAGTGGCCGGTCGGGAATCGGTTAAAGAGGAAGTAAACCCTCTTTTACAACTTTAGCTTACAGGTATGCCTATATTAAGGCTTACCTGTAGCTAACAAGGATATCTCCTAAACCTGCACGGTTTAGGAGATATACCTGTATTTGCATGTGCCGACGTCATGCGGCACATGCGCACTTGCGACAACTGAAGCAACGGCGCTATATGCCGATGCTTCAGTTGTTACTATGCCGCTCTCGTGCGCATGCGCGTGACGTCATCGCGGCTCCGGCAAATCACAGCGCTGGAGCCGCGATACCCGGAATTCACTCCGGGAGAAGATGTCGGCGGTCGGAGGGGGAGAAGAGGACCGATGCCGAGGCTTTGATCTAAGGTAAGTTATACATAATTAGCTAGTATGGTAAGGTTTTTTTTTTTTTTTCATTTTACTTAAGAGGGTTTACTTCCTCTTTAATAGTGCACCGGACGCCTCCCTTAATGTACATAAAAAATTCTGTCCGCAGGGCCCCAGGATATGTACTCCCCTAGCCAAGTTTGCGACTGAGATTGGATTGGTAGAAACTTTTGGAGATGTAAATCTCCCCTACAGGCCCAATTCTCCTGTCACTCACTGTCACACTCTACACCAGTCTTTCTCAACCTTTTCAACACAGAGGAACCCTTGAAATAGTTCTCCGGTCTCAGGGAACCCCTGCTAAAAATTAGAAATCTACAACTCATGATACATTTATGCCGAGTACACACGATCGGAATTTCGGGCCAGCAAAAGACAGATGAGAGCTTTTCATCAGAAAATGCGACCGTGTGTAGGCTCCATCGGAATTTTGCTGGCCGAATTCCCGCCAGCAAAAATTTGAGAGCATGTTCTCAATTTTTCCAACGGAAAAACTTCCCATCGGAAATTCCGATCGTCTGTATGCAATTCCGACGCGCAAAATTCCTACTCGTGGTCGGAAAAAATGTGACGCATGCTCGGAAGCATTGAACTTGATTTTTTTTCTCGGCTCGTCGTAGTGTTGTACGTCACCGCGTTCTTGGCGGTTGGAATTTGGTGTGACCGTGTGTAGGCAAGACAGCTTGAGCGGAATTCCGTTGGGAAAACCGTCAGCGCTTTTTCCGACCATAATTCCGATCGTGTGTACGCGGCATTTGTGTTCACGGCGATAAGGTGTGAGGTATCAATCCAATTGTGTGCTCTCAATGCTCTTACCTCATAGGCATGAGAGAAATGCCTTATTCCATTGTGTCGGTCATGTCTCCGCTTCCATCCATATGAGTCAATCAGTCCAACGATATTGGTTCGGTACAGGAGATGAATATCCACTTATGCTCAATATGAGGATCCACATGAAAAAATAAGGGGGCTCCAATAGTGTATTACCAAAATAACAATCTATTTATTAAAGCGGTTCTGTACTCGTTTTTTTTTTTTTTGGGCTATATGCAAAGGCCATATAGCTCAATTGGGGGACTTACCTGTTCCATCTTCCATCTCGATCGCCGCCGGTTTTCCTCCGATAAAATTCTTCATCTTCTTCTTGTCTGCTGGGGTCCATCTTGCCTGTGGGCATGTGAAACCCCACAGGCACTTTAGATGGCCCAGCATGCACCGCCGTTACTCGCGCGTGCGCAGTAACGGCACATCTGCCGACATCTCACGAGATTTCGGAAGATGTGTCCGAAATCTCGCGAGATTTCGGAAGATGTGTCCGAAATCTCGCGAGATTTCGGAAGATGTGGCCGAAATCTCACGAGATTTCGGAAGATGTCCGCACAGACTCCTGGGAACAATGACACCAGATCCCAGGAGACAGTGCGGCGTGACGACGATCGACGCAGAGACCCCGCCCACCCCCGAAGAGACAGAAGACAGGAAGTCATCAATTACAAGGTAAGTAAAAAAAAAAAAAAAAAAAAAAAAAACACATTTCATTTAGTACTCTTTGCCTGATTTGGAAGGCAAAGAGATTTACTAAATGAAATGGGTGCAGAACCGCTTTAAATAAAAATGGCTGCTTACATAAAAACGTTCCCAAGATCCCATTGATCTTTTTAGCTATCTGTAAGGAGGTAATTCTTCCCAATGACCATCACACTAATGAATTGTAGACTTCTAATTTTTAGCAGGGGTTCCCCGAGACCGGAGAACTATTGGCGGGGTTCCTTACAAGGCAATGAACTGTAGAGCTGGATGGGGAGACGACATAGGGCGTATTTCAGATGAGGAATGGAACACAATTTTAGACAATGTACTTAAGGTGTCACTATCCTCATCTCAAAGACTTACCCAGCTTTTCGTTATTCACCGCACCTACCGCACACCTGAGAAGCTATATAAATGGCACAGAAGAGATGACCCACTCTACCCCCCGCTGTCTGGTTGATAGCGGTACACTTGTTCATATGCTTTGGAAGTGCCCAAAACTACAACGGTACTGGGCAGCAGTGATAAATACTATTAATAGCATATGGAAACTCCGACTTACCACTGACCCTAAACTTTGTCTTCTAGGCTGGCTAGATGAAGAAGAATGCACGCCACACACATATACCGCCATCCTGAGGGCTCCTTTCCTAGTGTGACAGTACAGTTCCCTGTCCTGTCTTATTAGAGAACAACTCACATACAAACACTGAGGTAGTCCGAGGAAATTTGAAAATATATGGGACCCCTGGCTGGACACTCCTGGCTTAGCTCCACTACGCCTGGTCCACAATAGAATCCCCAGGGGGCAGAACCACTTCAGCCAATGCAACATCTTAGAACCCATCACTAGGTTAGAGAGAAGGAGAGAAACTACCACTGCATTCACGTAGCTACCCCGGACGGGGGGCTGCTGTTGGGATACTGGGCCCTGCAGAGGTTGAATTGTTTTCTAAGTGTTTTACCCAACAGTTAACCACTTTCAGCCCCGGACCAATTTGCAGCCAAAGGACCAGGCCCCTTTTTGCGATTCGGCACTGGTCGTGCGACGTGGCTCCCAAACAAAATTGGCGTCCTTTTTTTTCCCACAAATAGAGCTTTCTTTTGGTGGTATTTGATCGCCCCTGCGGTTTATTTTTTGCGCTATAAACAAAAAAGAGCGTCAATTTTTAAAAAGAAAAACGGATTTTTTTTTATTTTTTGCTATAATAAATATCCCCCAAAAATATATAAAAATTTATTTTTTTTCCTCAGTTTAGGCCGATACGTATTCTCCTACATATTTTTGGTAAAAAAAATCGCCATAAGCGATTATTGATCGGTTTGCGCAGAAGTTATAGCGTTTAAAAGATAGGGGATAGTTTTATAGCATTTTTATTAATAATTATTTTTTATTAGTAATGGCGGCGATCTGCGATTTTTTTTTTTTTGTGACTGCGACATTATGGCGGACACATCGGACATTTTTGACACATTTTTGGGACCATTGTCATTTATACAGCAATCAATGCTATTTAAATGCACTGATTCCTGTATAAATGACACTGGCAGTGAAGGGGTTAACCACAAGGGGGCAGTGTAAGGGTTAAGTATGCCTAGGAGTGTGTTTCTTACTGTGGGGGGGGGCGTGGCTGTCAGCTAGTGAATGCTGATCTCGGCTCCAATCACAGGGAGCAGAGATCTGCGTCACTAGTTGCTAGGCAGAACGGGGAGATGCTGTTTATCTCGGCATCTCCCCATTCAGCCTTCCCGTGAGACGATCGCGGGGGTCCCCGCGGCGATCGAGTCCACGGGGACCGCGACCGGACTCACGGGGGTCCCGACCGGCGCGGGAGCGCGCCGCTCCCGGGGTGCTCCCGATGGCACGGACTGGCATTAAGGAGGGACTTATATATACGCCCTCCTGCCTGTACGTGCCATTCTGCCAACGTATATCGTCGTGCGCCGGTCGGCAAGTGGTTAATGTACATTAACACTGCACACCACTCCCCGCTGTTTAGGGGATGGTGGTACCCTGCCCTGTTCAGTGACCTTGGTAGAGTCCGGAATGGAAAGGGAAAGAATGACACGGAGGACACACATGACAAACAAAGAGATCAAAGACCTACGTACACAGTTGCCTTATTATGTTATCATATACTCGTATCTGAATGTTGTGTAGTATTTATTACTGTATCCTCTGTGTCCTCACCAACATTGGATTTGTTTTGTGTCGTGAAATGAAAAAAAGTTTATTTTTTTTTTGTGCTTGTTTTCAATAAAATTTATTTGATTTAAAAAAAAATAACTATGGGTTATATGGCACCTTCAGGTGATGGACACTGGCACACCCTAAACAGGATCATTTAAACTGTCTCTTTCTCCAGTGCCAGGGGCATCAGCCTCCAGGCAGTCACGAGGGCCTCCACCGACAGGTTCAAGAGGTAAACCTCGGCGTCAACCCTAGGGACAAAAGAAGTCCTGGAGAGGAAACCCACAAGACAGAACGCTAAGGCCTCTGTATGAAGGGATGCCCCCGCTTGCTCGAGTGGGGGAAAGACTTCTGCAGTTCTCAAAGATTTGGCAGGAGGAATTTTGGGACAGATGGGTGGTCTCCACAATAGCTCTAGGTTACAAACTAGAGTTCCGAGAAATCCTGTCTCCTCGTTTACTCAGGTCAAATGTCCCCTAAGATCCAGAGAAAAAGAAGTCTCTCTTTCTAGCGTTAGATCGACTTTTGTTGCAAAAAGTGATCATGGTGGTTCCCGTGGAAGAGCAGGGGTTGGGGTTTTATTCAAAACTTTTCACGGTACCAAATCCAAATGGGGATGTCAGACCCATTCTAGATCTCAAAATCTAAACTGGGTCCTAAAGATTTGCTCTTTTTGCATGGAATCAATCCGATCAGTAGTCTCCATGCTACAAGGGGGAGAGCTTCTGGCATCAATTGACATCAAGGATGCGTACCTGCATGTCCCTATTTTCCCCGCTCACCAGAAGTATCTGCGTTTCGAAGTAGAAAAACGTCATTTTCAGTTTGTAGCCCTACCTTTCGGTCTAGATACTGCACCTCGGGTGTTTACAAAACTTCTGGCCCTTCCTCTGCCCAGATTAAGGACTCAAGGTATAATGATAATAGCATACCTGGACGACCTGCTCTTGATAGACCGGTCGGTAGTCTGCTTGGACCAAAGCATGGTCACCACAGTCAACTACCTTTAATACCTTGGTTGGGTCCTCAATCTAGAGAAATCTTCTTTAACCTGTAGCCGACCTCCCACTGTCAATTGACGGCAGAGCGGTGCGGCTCTTGTGGCGGGCTGCCGTCATTTGACGGCGCTAACATTTCAGCCACTAGGGGGCGCACGCGCGTGCCCGCCGCGTCACTGGGGACCCGATGCGCGTGCCCGGCGGCCGCAATGTCCGCCTGGCACCCGAGATTGCCTAGTAACTGAGCAGGACGTGGATCTGTGTATGTAAACACACAGATCCACGTCCTGTCAGAGGAGAGGAGACCGATGGTGTGTCCCTTGTACATAGGGACACCGATCGGTCACCTCCCCCACCAGTTAGAATCACTCACATCGGGAACATATTAACCCCTTGATCACCATTGCGCACCATTTATACGCTATTTGTATATCTTTCACATATTAACCCCTTGATCACCCCCTAGTGTTAACCCCTTCCCTGCCAGTCACATTTATACAGTAATCAATGCATTTTTATAGCACGGATCACTGTATAAATGTGAATGGTCCCAAAAATGTGTCAAAAGTGTCCGATATGTCCGTCGCAATGTCGCAGTCACGATAAAAATCGCAGATCGCCGCCATTACTAGTAAAAAAAAAAATAATAATAAAAATGCTATAAATCTATCCCCTATTTTGTAGACGCTATAACTTTTGCGCAAACCAATCAATATACGCTTATTGCGATTTTTTTAACCAAAAATATGTAGAAGAATACGTATCGGCCTAAACTGAGGAAAAAATTTGTTTAAGAAAAAAAATAAATTGGATATTTATTATAATAAAAAGTAAAAAATATTGTGTTTTTTCAAACTTGTCCCTCTTCTTTTGTTTATAGCGCAAGAAATAAAAACCGCAGAGGTGATCAAATACCACCAAAATAAAGCTCTATCTGTGGGGAAAAAATAAAAAAAAAAATGTATTTGGGTACAGCGTTGCCTGACCGCGCAATTGTCATTCAAAATGCAACAGCGCTGAAAGCTGAAAAATGGCTTGGTCAGGAAGGGGGTGTTCGTGCCTGGTAGGCAAGTGGTTAAAGCCAGTAAGAAGATTAGAGTACTTGGGTCTGGTCATAGATACAGCCCAGAAGAGGGTGTTTTTACCCCAGGCAAAAATAAGCACCATAAAGGAGCTGGTTCAGAGGGTCAGGGCAAAGAAGGGTCCCTCCATTCGCCTTTGTATGAGGTTGTTGGGGAAGATGGTGGCTTCATTCGAAGCAGTTCCCTATGCTCCGTTCCATTTGAGACTGCTTCAAAACAGTATCCTATCGGCCTGGAACAAGAAGATTCAGGCACTAGTTTTTCCAATGCGTTTGTTGCCAAAAGTGCGCCAGAGCCTCAGTTGGTGGAGGATATCCGAGAATCTGCAGAAGGGGAAATCCTTCTTACCAGTTACCTGGAAGGTGGTAACAACAGATGCCAGCCTTTTAGGTTGGGGAGCAGTCCTGGAAGAAGCGTCTGTCCAAGAGAAATGGTCCAGAACCGAAAGGACCTTGCCCATCAACATTCTAGAGATTCGGGCAGCGCTTCTAGCCCTAAGGGCCTGGACAATCAGGTTGCAGAATTCTCCTGTCAGGATTCAATCCGACAATGCCACAGCAGTGGCTTATATCAATCGCCAAGGGGGCACCAGAAGTCAGGCAGCCCAGGGAGAAGTAAACCATATCCTAACCTGGGCAGAAAAACATGTGCCGTGTATTTCGGCAATCTTCATTCCAGGGGTAGAGAACTGGCAGGCAGACTACTTAAGTCTCCAGCAGTTGTTCACGTGGAAATGGTCCCTTCTCCCCAACATCTTCCTGGCTATATGACAAAGATGGGGGATCCCGGATGTAGATCTGTTTGCGTCCAGGTTCAACAGCAAAGTCGAAAACTTTGTGTCAAGAACAAGGGATCCACTCGCATGCGGAACAAATGCGTTGGTGACCCCGTGGGGTCAGCTTTCACTGATTTATGCATTCCCTCCTATTCTGCTGCTACCTTGACTTCTTCTCAGGATCAAGCGGGAAAGGAAGTCGGTAGTTCTTGTGGCCCCAGCGTGGCCCAGAAAATCTTGGTATGCAGAAATAGTAAAGATGGTGGTAGGGGCCCCATGGCCCCTACCACCACGTCCAGACCTTATATCGCAGGGACCAGCGTTCCATCCTACTTTACAAGCGCTAAATTTAACGATTTGGCTATTGAAACCCACATTCTAAAGAATCGTGGGCTTTCAGGCTCAGTGATACCTACCTTGATTAATGCAAGGAAGACAGCTTCCAGAGTAATTTATTATAGAGTCTGGAAGGCGTATGTTTCTTGGTGTGAATCCAGGGGTTGGAATCCTAGGAAGTATGTCATAGGTAGAATTCTTGCCTTTCTGCCAATGGGGCTAGAGAATAAACTGGCCTTGAGTACTATCAAGAGCCAGGTCTCGGCCTTATCAGTATTGTTTCATCGTCCGCTTGCTTCGCATTCTTTGGCCCGAAGCTTTATACAGGGGGTAACGCGGCTTAATTCACCAGTTAGAGCACCCCTGAACCCTTGGGACTTGAATTTAGTTCTGTCGGCATTACAGAAACAGCCTTTTTGAGCCGATACGACATATTCCTTTGGTCCTTTTGACAAGGAAGCTAGTTTTTCTGGTAGCCATTTCTTCTGCCAGATCAGAGTTGGCGGCTCTTTCTTGTATGGAGCCATATTTAATCATTCACAGGGATAGAGTAGTATGGCGTCCTCATCCTAGCTTTCTGCCAAAGGTGGTTTCAGGTTTCCATCTAAACCAGGATAATGTTTTTACCTTAATTTTCTCCAGAACCCTGTTCTACGGAAGAAAAGTCACTCACTACACTCTTTTGCCGCGTACACATGGTCGTAATTCTCGTCGGAAAAAGCTCTGTTGGTTTTCCCGTCAGAATTCCGACGGAATTTCGCTCAAACTGTCTTGCCTACACACGGTCACACCAAATTCCGACGGTCAGTAACACAGCGGCATAAAACGCATTCAACAGCACTATAAAAGGCAAGTTTAATGCTTCCGAGCATGCGTCGAATAGTTTCCGAGCATGCGTCGGAATTTTGCGTGTCGGAATTGCATACACACAATCGGAAAATCCGATAGAAAGGTTTTCCGTCGGAAAAATTGAGAACAGGTTCTCAATCCAAAGTCCGTCGGAAATTCCGACAGGAAAAGACCGATGGGCATACACACGGTCGGAAAATCAGTTGAAAAGCTCCCATCGGACTGTTTCCATCGGAAATTCCGACCGTGTGTATGCGGCATTTGGATGTAGTGAGGGCAGTCGAGATCTATTTGATGGCGAAAGAAAGCAGATGTTTGGTTCGTGTTGCCTGAAGGTCCTAGGATAGGACAGGCAGCATCGAAATCCACTATTGCTACATAGATTTAACAGGTAATTATTCAAGCTTATGACTTGAAGAGGAAGGTCCCACCTTTTTCAGGTCAAAGCGCACTCCACCAGGGCTGTTACTTCTTCGTGGGCAGTGCATCACCAAGCCTCCATGGCTCAGATCTGCAAGGCCGCAACTTGGTCTTCAGTCCACACATTCACCAGATTCTATCAGGTGGATGTAAGAAGGCATGAGGATATCGCCTTTGGGCGCAGTGTGCTGCAGGCAGCAGTATAGGTCCTCAGGTCTGATTGCACCCTACTTTTGTTTGTGTCCCCTCCCCCTCAGGTGGCATGGCTCTGGGACATCCCATACAGTTATTACTGTGGCTCTGTGTCCCGTGATGTACGATAACAGATGTACAGAGGTCCCTCCCCTCTTTCTGGTTACACGTGTATTGCTTTGCTACAAAACTGAGGTACTCCCGGTAAGGGGAGGGGTTATATGGGGAATTGAACTTCCTGTTTAGGGTGTGCCAGTGTCCATTACCTGAAGGTGCCATATAACCCATACAGTTATTACTGTGGCTCTGTGTCCGGTGATGTACTCCAAGAAAAGGATTTTACAGGTAAGCTGTTATAAAAATCCTATTTTTGCATTGATACGTGTCCCCTGGGGCAGGACCCGGGTCCCCAAACACTTTTTAGGGCAAAAACTTGCATATTAGCCTTTAAAATTAGCACTTTTTATTTTTCATGTTCGTGTGCCATAGACTTTAACGGTGTTCAAACAAACTTTTTGGCATGTTCGGATGTTCTGGTGCGAACCGAACTGGCAAGGGGTGTTCGGCTCATCCCTACTAAAGACTAGGTGCATACGTTAGGTAGTGAGGGGGGGAGGAGGACTTTAAGCTGAAATTCCCCTTTTGGGTAAAGCTCCGCAGTAAGGAAGGGCATGCCAATAAACATCATGGCTCCTCTGAACTTCTGTGCACAGGCTAATACATGTTCTCTTTTGCACTTGCAGAATTTGGGCACAAACGTGCGCACCTGTGCGAGCGCCCATACCCGTGTGCGCCCGCACTCACGAGCACCTGTGACAGATGTTGGCAACAAATGGGCTATTTATACTGGGCCAGTGCTCAGGATCGGTGCTGCTTTGTCTTCAGCCTCCTGTATATCCTGTGATTCTGTATCCTGATCCCAGTTGCTGACCCAGGTTGTCTTGACTCCTCTCGGAACTCCGCCTGCACTGACCTTGGCTTGTCCCCTGACCTCCGCTTCTGTCTGCTTCATTGCAGTGGCGGCTTGTGCTCAATATTTTAGGGGGGCAGCAAACCCCCCCCCTCACTCGCACCACCGCCGCCATCCCCGTGGGAGACAGACGGGAAGCGGCCTTATCTTAGGAGATGACGAGGATCGAGGGCGAGGGGTAGGGCTGCTCCTCCTCATTCCAGCCAAGGAAAGAGCCGGGGCTTCTTCTCCCGGCTAAATAGACATTGCTTCTCCTCCTGGCCAAACAGGAAGTGGGTCCTGAGACCCCATTTGCCAGGAGTCCTAAAACTTCCTGATTGGCCAGGATGAGAATCAGGAAGACAATAGTGAATATTAATTGACACACAACTGGGGGGGCTCAGGGCACAGTGTTCTGCACCACCGAGCCCACCCTTTTGTGAAGGCAATTAGAGCCTCAGGCTCTAATCAAGTGCACTGAAATTTTTTTTTCAATTCATGTGTTCGGTGCCCTGCATGTAGATTAGGGGGCCGGATGCATGGATTAGGGGGGCACCCCCCTGTGGCACCTCACCCCCCCCCCCGCTGTCTGCCAGTCCACTTACCCCATCAGCCGCAGGGATCGGCGGGCACACAGCATCGGGGATCGGCGGACACATTGGGCAGGGGATCAGGCTGCGGCAGGCATCTGGCAGCATCTCCTGTGTCCTCTTCTCTTCTGAGATCATGGCTGCTTCACCTGTGCATCTCCTCCCCTCCTCCTAGGCATCCAATAGTATCATTGTCCTTTCAGCCAATAGGCTGACAGGTATTAGACCTGCTTCCTTATTGGCTGGGAGGAGGATCAGTGTTGCAACAGCGAATATTCATTCGCTGTTGCAACACAACTGGGTGGGCTCCGAACGCAATGCTCTGAGCCCCGAGCCCACCCTATTTTGAACCCTTTTAGAGCCTCCGGTCAGGTGCTTCAAAAAACACCCCTCCCCAGGAATTCATGCTCCCAGCGTCCTGAAAGGGGCCGGGCGCATGAATAGGGAGGGCGGCGGTGGTGTTAGGGGGGGCGGTGCCCACAATGCATGGGCCGCCACTGCTCCATTGGCTCCTGCTTCACTGAGCGGTACCAGACCCGGCTTGTTCCCTGACCATGCTCCTGCCTGTGCCCTGTACCCGATCCATCCTGCCTGTGTATGACCTGGCCTGCCTGACCCTGCTACACTGCCTGCTTTCACCAGTACCCACCTACCACCCTGCTGTTCCGACTGGCCTACAGTCGGCTACCAGCAACCATCTCGGCTGCCCACTGTCGCCAGCACCAGCTTGTCTCAGTCTGCTACCTACCAGCTTGGCTGCTACTGGAGCTTTCTGACGACTTCACCTGCCCAGCGTGGACACTTACCCTGCTGCTAGCAAGACTAACAGGCACTTGTGCCACCCTGTACCCTTCTATACCTCCTGTCTACACTACTAGGGGCCCGACTCAGAGGTCCTCCTCACCATATCAGGCTCTTCTACCAGGTACGTGATATCCTCTTCAGAGTTATTATTTCCAATCACGTCCCGAGGGTTAAACTGCTTTGCCTTATAAAAAAGTGAAAATATTGACCTGACTTTCATGTGACCTCTCAATGTCTCTCGTAAAAAGATTCATGACCTGTGTAGCCTATATAAACCCCCCAGGCTGATACAGCCCATAATACCCTTTACTTCACCTGAAATGATAGACCACACCATGTTTTGGAGTAAATGTCCGACAACGGCCTTTTATTTAAACATAACTCCAATTTTAAATATATAAATAACATAAACACATAAACCATAATGATAATAAATTATCAACACATAACCCAACTGTAAACAATCAGTTACCCTATTTGTTGGTCAGTGACGTAGCTAGTACCAAAAACGGCATATATATATAAATCGCTGCATAAATATATATGAACACCAGGGGGCACTGCGGGATTAACCGAACCAACTGGCCTCCACTTGTACCGCCCGGAGACAACCCTTACCCGCAGTGCAACAAGAGTAATCACCAAAATAAATTTGGTGTACTACCGGAGGGGCCATCTACTGATGAGCCCCCCACAAAACTGGAGGGGCCATCTAATGATGAGCCCCCCACACACTTACCAACTACGTCACTGCTGCCGTCACTGACCAACAAACCAAGACACCGCCATAGCCTGAAAGGGTGACACCTTACCCTTGATGGCACCTCCAAACCCGCAGGGCCGACTGTATCCCTTCCTGTAAACCACAGGTCGATGCCCACGTCCGTCAGGTGTACCCCGTCTCTCCTCAGGTAGAGACCCACATTCATCTCCAGTTCCCTGTGACGGATAACTAACCCCCCTTGCCAAGCCAAGAATCTCCCCACGACTTTGTTCACCCTGATCCTTGCCTCGTTGATCCTAAACACGGACGAGCCATCCGCCATGATGTTCTGGCCACCATGTCAGACAATATCAGTATCGTGTTCGGGAAATTAACCTTCAGATAGATTAGATCATTCTTTATATCTGAAATCAGGTCCCTGACCGTTCGGACCCCCAGGTCGTTGCCGCCTGCATGTATTACCAGGACTGCAGGTGGCCCATGTAACCATGCGAAGCGCTCAACTTCTGGGACCACCCTGCCCCACAACATGCCTGGTCTACCCAGCCACCTTATGTCCGCTTCCCGTCTAGAGATCCCCAGCTGCCGCCCACCTGGTCTCGCGTCCCCTCTCCGAGCGCCCCAACACACGTATGAGTGTCCTATTATCCAGACAAGGCGGAGTAGCACTGCATCTGAAATGACAAACATAGTGTAAAAGGTCGCCCTTCCCCTTAATACCCACACGAAAACCAGGTACATCATACAATTACCCAAAGTTCAACTATCTTATATCTCTATTTTGCCTTTTTTTTTTTTTATTATTCCCAAGCCAACTGCGGCCTAATGTAGGTTCGGAATCTCTGCGATTCCCATCTTCCCATCCTTCGCACATCCGCCTCATCCAGCCCACACCTGGCGGCCTCAGTAGCTGCCCCGATGCGGAAGGAGTGTGAGGCGTAGGCGGAACTTTCCATCCCCATCCTTTGTAAACATTTTCTAAGCACCGCAACAAACTGGAACCTTGACAAATTGGATCCTTTTTCGTGAACCAGAAAAGGGGTCCCCCAACCTGGCCTTAGCCGTATTAAAATTCTTAACCACCCGCACCGGACACATTGAACAACCCTCCACCGCGTACAATGCCACTTGAACCCCCACCCCTTTCTGGTCTGTTTTTGGCCTCCGCAAACGTACTGACACCCTGTCCTCCCAGACCACCACATCCTCCCGCAATAGCCCACCAGCCCTCTGTTTTGAGGGGCTCACCAACACCCCGATGCGAAACGCTCCAAAAAACGCCAACGAAAAAACAGCTAAAAACAACGATCGCTCATATTCGTCCTTACAGACCGACCCCAGCTGCTCCCCTAACCCCAACAGGTTCGCAAAAGTGATAGGCCGCCTGCTATCCCTCGTCTTGCGTTCCCTCTTGTATCCTTTTATGGCCTGCTTCACCCAAAATTCCTTCGTCCAGTCCACCCTCCCTTGTAACTTAAAGTGGAAGTAAAGTCACATTTTCCACTTTCACCTACAGGTAAGCCTGTAATAAGGCTTACCTGTAGGTACAAAAAATATCTCCTAAACCTTTACGGTTTAGGAGATATCCCCCGTGCAATACGCCACTGACTGCAGCGGCGCATGCGCACGGGGGATTCTCGTCTGAAAGGCCGGCAGAATACGAACCCTGCCGGGACGAAGTCTCCCGTGCGCATGCGCGGGAGTGACGACATCGCGGCTCCAGCCACTCACAGCGCTGGAGTCGCGATACCCGGAAGACACGCCGAGGCAACATGTCAGCGACCTCGGCGTGGACCAGGTGAGTTACCGACGCCTCGTTCTAAGGTAAGTATTTCATAATGAGCTAGTATGCGGTGCATACTAGCTCATTATGCCTTTTCCCTTACAGGTGTAAAAAAAAAAAAAAATGTCAGCGGGTTTACTCCCGCTTTAACCGCTTCCCGACCGGCTCCTGTAGATATACGTCAACAGAATGGCACGGGCAGGCAAAAGCACGTACCTGTACGTCCCCTTTAATTTGCCTGCCCGGGGGGCGCGCGCGCGACCCGGTCGGGAGCTCCGTGACCACGGCCCGCGGGACCAGCGGACCCGATCGCCGCTGGTATCCCGCGATCGAGTTACGGAGCTGAAGAACGGGGAGAGGTCTATGTAAACAAACCTCTCCCCGCGCTTCCTACACTGCCTGTCAGTGATCGGCGGTTCCCTGTCATCGGGAACGCCGATCAATGACGTCAGACGTACAGCCACGCCCCCCTACTGTAAAAAAAACACAACATGTCACACTGACTCCTCCCCGCCCCCTAGTGGTTAACCCCCTAACTACAACTGTCATTTACATAGAAATCAGTGCTATTTAAATAGCAGTGATTGCTGTATAAATGACAAATGTCCCAAAAATGTGTCAAAAATGTCCGATGTGTCCGCCAAAATGTCGCAGTCACAATAAAAATCGCTGATCGCCGCCATTACTAATAAAAAAAAAAATATTAATAAAAATGCTATAAAACTATCCCCTATTTTGTAAACGCTATAACTTTTGCGTAAACTAATCAATAATCGCTAATTGCGATTTTTTTTACCAAAAATATGTAGAAGAATACGTATCGGCCTAAACTGAGGAAAAAAAATGTTTTTTTATATATTTTTTGGGGATATTTATTATAGCAAAAAGTAAAAAATATTGCATTTTTTTCAAAATTGTCGCTCTATTTTTGTTTATAGCGCAAAAAATAAAAACCGCAGGGGCGATCAAATACCACCAAAAGAAAGCTCTATTTGTGGGAAAAAAAGGACGCCAACTTTGTTTTGGAGCCACGCGTCACGACCGCGCAATTGTTAGTTAAAGCGACGCAGTGCCGAATTGCAAAAAGGGGCCTGGTCCTTTGGCTGCCAATTGGTCCGGGGCTGAAGTGGTTAAACAAAAAGGCCAGTCCTGCCATCTTCTTCTCAATGAATGACACTGACTGACCATTCTCCATGTGTCTGGATACAAAGCACAGCACCAGTAGGCGCCCTTCTGACCCATACTCACCCACACCTGTTTCCTTCAGAAACTCACCCCATTCGCTCCACACCTTCCGGTATGCTGCCCACGTTGCCACACTTACCGATCTCTGTATCCATCTGGCGGCTACCCTAGTGCCAACTCCCACATCCAGCCCGGGCAGGGGACGGCCACTGTCTGAGCTTCTGGCGCCAGCTCCCTGAACCTGTCCCACTGGAACCGAGACAAAGAATCAGCCAATGTGTTTTCCACCCCCGAAATGTGAACTGCGTATAGCAAAACATTCAACTTCAAGCAACGTAACACTAACTGTCGCATCAGCCTAATAACCGGTCGTGAAGATCCCGACATGTTATTAATGATCTGCACCACCCCCATGTTGTCGCAATTCAAACATAGTTTTAAATTCCGGCAAGACTCACCCCACAATTCCAGCACTAGCACTACCGGAAAAAGTTCCAACAGTACTAAATTCCTCAAAAAACCCGCTTCCACCCATGTCTTGGGCCAGGGTTCCACACTCCAGCTGCCCTGAAAATACGCCCCGTACCCTGTAGATCCAGCGGCGTCTGTTACCAACTCCACGTCGAAGTTGCTCACAGGGCCCGACATCCAAACTGACCTACCATTGAAATCCATCAAAAACTGATACCATACCTGCAGGTCCTCTCTATGCTCCTTCCCGAGCCGAATGTAATGAGTGGGGGCCTTCACCCCCGCCGTTGCAGCTGACATCCGGCGACAAAATATCCTCCCCATGGGAATGATCCTGCAAGCAAAGTTCAGTTTTCCCAGCAGGGATTGCAACGTACGCAGTTGCACCTTCCTCCGCCCGTGTATTTCCCTGATCTCCTTCTTCAAATCCCTGAGCTTCTCTTCCGGTAACCTGCATTCCATCGCCATGGAATCAATCACTATCCCCAAGAAGCTCAGCTCTGTCCGTGGGCCCTCCGTTTTATCAGCTGCCAAAGGCACCTGAAATCTCTCCGCAATGTGCTGCAACGTGGACAACAGTATCGCACACACATTGGAAGACGGAGGACCCACGCAGAGAAAGTCATCCAAATAATGGATGACGGATTCAATGCCAGTGACATCCCTCACGACCCATTCTAAAAAGGAGCTGAAAGCCTCAAACACGGCACATGATATCGAGCAGCCCATGGGCAAACATCTATCCACATAAAACTTTTCCTGCCAATGACAACCCAGCAACCTAAAACTATCGGGATGCACTGGCAATAGCCGAAACGCTGATTCAACGTCCGACTTTGCCATCAATGCCCCTTTTCCATACCGTCTCACCCACCGGACCGCCGCATCAAAGGACGTGTATGAAACCGTACAGGCTTCCGGATCAATAAAATCATTTACCGAACCCCCTTTGGGAAACGATAAGTGATGGATCAACCGAAACTTGTTTGGTTCCTTTTTGGGGACCACCCCCAGTGGGGACACCACTAGATCGGCTAACGGTTTCGTCTCAAACGGCCCCGCCATGCGACCCAAAGACACCTCTTTTGCTAGTTTTTCTGATACCACCTCTGGGTGTTGAAGTGCCGATCTTAAATTATTGGCCATAGGGGGAAAAAACTGCAGCGCGCAAGGAATTTGAAACCCGTACTTAAACCCATCCCCAATTAACACTGCCATCGCCCTATCCGGGTACCTATTTAGAAAAGGCTGCATCCTTTCCCCCCTCACTGGCGTCGTCCCTCTTATGTGCAGCATCTCCGGCACGTTTTCCTTTTTTGAAGCACCTGGCGTAAGTATGCGCTCCCCCGCACCCTGAACACTCGTGTTTAAATTTACAGGTGTTTCCAAATTTACATGAACCCTCATTGAATTGCCAGCACACTCCCCACTTTTTTCCGGCCGGCGATCCCGAGGAGTTACTACCTCCGGCCCCCCCCATGAAATGGCTGTGCTGGTGTTTTTGCTGACGCCATCAACCTCATCCAAAGACTAATGTCTTTGTGATCCCAACGCAGCGCTGGAACGAACCGCCCTGCGTTGTCGGAACTGTTCGTCATACCGGAGCCACGCCGTGCCTCCATAAACCCTATAGGCCTCCCCTATGGCATCCATGTAGCAAAACAACGCCGAACAATGTTCGGGGTTCTTTTCGCCGATCACCCCCGCCAATATGGCAAATGCCTGTAGCCAATTGGAAAATGTCCTGGGAATCAAGCGGTATCTCCGCTTTTCCTCGTCCTCTTTCTTAGTATCGTCAGGTTTCACCCTGTCTAAATTAAATTTTTCCAAGGGCAACAAGGAGAAAATCTCCACGTATTCGCCCTTCCAGATCTTTTCCCTTGTCTCCTGCTTCAGGTGAGCCCCCAGGGGTCCCTCAAAGCAGACATACACCTCTCCTCTTGCCGCGTCCGCCAGGCGCACAATGTCCGCCCTCGCCGCGGGCTCTGTTGCCTTTTCCGAATTACTCACCTTTTCCAACGGCTCCGCCGCCCCCGCGGCCTTCGTGCCTTCCATGGCTGACGTACCCACACCACCTACCACTTCCCCAGCCTCCGCAATTAACCTCCCCGGGGCTGGGTGTCCCCGTTCCAATCGTCCCACCAAAGCCCGCAGGCCCTCCAGCAATTCTTGTATCTCCCCGGACCCACTAACAGTCTCACTCCTGGCCCGCGGTTGGTCTACAACTGCCAACGACTGGGCTGGAGGCGTAGCCCTCCCCCCTCCCCCAGACATCACACCCAATAAATTTTGCAAAGCAGAAGAAAATGCCAGGTTATCAGAAGACTTACCAGGCTGCCTGGGCGCTCCACTTACAGCCAAAGCGACGGACTCCACCGGTGCCTGCGGTCGACTGGGTTCCACATCCTCCTCGGACAGTTCACCCTCTGACCTGCTCATGTCCTCCTGTGGTGCAATAAACGGCAGTCCCCCTGGGGAGGGACTCCTGGATGGTGTAAGCCTCTGTGCCCCAGCATTGATGTCTGATGCCATCCCCCCCTCCCCCTGCCCTCCCCGCCCCCCCCCCCCCCGGATCCCTGCAGTGGGGCCGGTCCTGGCACCACTCCTGCCCCGTGACTCCCTTCTCAATCCGCCAGGTGGAGTCCGCCTAACCGCTGTGAGGCCTGCCCCGCTGCCCGCCGGTCCAGCTGCAGCCGTTGCCCCCCTATTCCTTCTGCCCCCCCCCCCCCTCGGCTCGTTCAGAGCTGCTGGGGGTGTCCGTCCTGCGGCCCTCCTGGATACCTGCTCTTCTTGCCTGGCTGCCCCTCTCCTGCTGGCATTCCTGCGACCCCTCGGCTCGTTCAGAGCTGCTGGGGGGGGCACCAGCGCTGATGCTCCAGCCAATCCATCCCGGCTCCTGTCCCTGGACAATGGCGTGGGTGTAGCTTGCCTGACGTCCCTCCCCCCCCCCGCTCGTCCCGAGCAGCCGGGGGTGCGATGTCCCGTCTGTCTCTGCCCAGACTGTATGGGGATGCGGCGCTGGACGTGCCCGTGGCCCCCCTTCCTGCCTGGAGTCCCCGCTGTGAGGTCCGCCTCTGGCCCCCTGTCTGTTCTGTCTGCACCCTCTTGGCTGGGGGGGGGAATGATCCCCCCTTGGGCTCCTGGTGACTTTGGATGTCCCTGCAATCTGCCCCGGAGAGTACCTTCTGGGCGGCTTTGAAATCCTGCCACGTGACCTGGGCTCCATGGCGTCCGTGCTCCGCTCCTCCACCGATCGCACAGCGGTTCCCTCACTGCTTCCTCCGGCTTCCTCCTCCCCTCCGCTGTCCACAGGCCGGCTGCTGCTCCCGTCCAGTGCCTCAGCTACTTGGGATTGTAGCCAGGCCGGTCCCATCGCCGCTGCCGCCGCTCGCATGAGCGCCATGAGGTCGGCCGCCATCTTGGATGTACAAAAAACGAGGAGCAGAGTAAAATTCCTGCCTCCTCGTGTCTTTCTTCCTCCTGACTGACCCCTTCCGGCCACGCCCCCTATTTATAATGCATCGCCCCCCTGCCGCTATTGGCCGGCCTGCCTCGGCCACACCCCCCAGAATTACTCCCTGTGTGTGATAGACACACAGTCATGCCCAGCCCTCCTCTACCATTCCCATGCTGTACATTTTCGATCCGGCCCTCTCTTTCCAGAAAGTTTACACTTGTAAAGCAATCCTCTGTGTTCTCTTCCTCCATATCTTAGCCTTTCTCGCTAGAGGAGCCGTGGATTCAACAGAATGGGCAAAAGGCTGTTTTCTTGCTGTGCTAAAGATGTACACTATATTTCCAAAAGTATTGGGATGCCTGCCTTTACACACACACATGAACTTTAATGGCATCCCAGTCTTAGTCCGTAGGGTTCAATATGGAGTTGGCCCACCCTTTGCAGCTATAACCGCTTCACCTCTTCTGGGAAGGCCGTCCACAAGATTTAGGAGTGTGTCTATGGGAATGTTTGACCATTCTTCCAGAAGTGCATTTGCTTTACTGTGCCCGTGAATGCAGCCTCACATTACACAGCACCCTGCACCTCTGGACCGCTTTACATTACACAGCCCTTGTACCTCTGGACCCCTTTACATTACACAGCCCCCTGCACCTCTGGACCCCTTTGCATTACACAGCCCCCCACAGCTCTGGACCCCTGTATGTTACACAGACACCCCCCTATCAGTTCTGGACCCCCTGCATGTTACACAGACCCCCGCTACAGTGCAGACCCCCCATTCAGTACAGACCCCCCTACAGTGCAGACCCCCCCTACAATACAGACCCCCCTACAATATAGACACCCCCTTCAAACCCATAATGTACCTCAGAATCTGATGATCAGCGCGGGACATGCACCTTCCTACACAGGGCCTGTGTAGACATAAAGGAGGAGGAGAGGCAGATTTACTTTGCTCGGCTGTGTGAGACAGCCGAGACTGATCAGAGCCGTGGCCACTAGAGAAGGGGATCGTTGCGGGTCCCGGGTGTGCCGACGGGTGTGACTCGGGTACGGCTCGCAGCCACCGTGCAAAGCGCCACTACAGCTCGTCTCATCTCGCCCCAGGCTCTCCATGTGCCTGTCTCCGCGGTGCCGATGCCTTAACCCGCCCGTCTCCGCTTCAGTTGCAGAGGGCGGCCGCCGGCCTGACACCCCCCCCCCAGTGTGTGACACCCAGGGCGGTCCACCCCCCACTTAGTATGCCACTGCTTTTTGGGGATGCTGGGAAGGTGGGCCCCCCATGCAATAGGGGCCCCGGGCAACTGCCCAGCATGCCCATGCAAAAAGACGGCCCTGCATACATGTCTTTATGGACCTTGCCTTGTGCACTGTTGGAACAGGAAGAGGACATCCCCAAACTGTTCCCACAAAGTTGGGAGCATGAAATTGTCCAAAATGTCTTGGTATGCTGACACCTTAAGATGATGGGGTTCCCCACTCCTGCACAGACAGCCAATAAGCATTTTTCATTTTCATCCAGACACAAGGAACAGTCTTTGAGCTTGGTTTTTATCTTTTATTAGGAGTAAAAGGAATAGGAATTATGGGATGCCCAGCTTGATTGCAACAAAACCAGGGGCAACTTCCTCCCTATGTAACTCCAAAACTGTCCTCCTCCTGGACACTGACACCACTGATAATCAAAGATGCAAAAGCCCCTTAAGGACTAGGAACTCTCAGTCCCTTAGAAAGTAGCACAAAATGTTGTAGGCCACATACCAGAGTATCGTGGCAGAGTATGTGTGGCATTCTCTCCCCTTGTGTGTTCCTCACCACCAATCTCATCCCTATCCCCCCCATCACCACTGCCACTGATCTCAGGTAATGGGGGGTGAATAGGGATGAGATCAGTGGCAGTGGTGATGGGGGAGTAGGGTTAAGATTGGTGGTGGGGGAGGATGGCCCAACCACTGCCGCTGATCTCATCATCCCCACTACCAATCTCAACCCTATCTCCCCCATCACCACTGCCACTGATCTCATCCCTATCCCCCCACCACCACTGCTGCCACTGATCCCACCTCGCTCACCACCACTACCCACTGATCCAACCCCCCTCACCATCACCACCACCGATTCCACCCCCACCACCACTGCTAGCTTTGATCCAGTGGTGGAACTACCAGGGTCACAAAGGTTGCACTTGTGACCAAGCCCTGGCATTCCGCCACTGTGGGAGGGTCCGGGGGAGCAGGAATGGCAGATGATGTGTGCTGTAAAAACCGAGCACTTTTCTCTTGTCTATATCTCTGTGACAGGAGAAGAGTGCTTTGGCTGTACTGTAGTGTAGGCTCGGAACTTCTCCTACTACTCGGGTGGCAGTACACTAGTACTAAGGAGGCACTATGGAGGATGTAAGGGGGCACTGTGGAGGTACTAAGGGGGCAATGTGGAGGTACTAAGGGGGCACTCCAGGAGTGCAGTAAAAATGTGCTCCGTAAAAAAAAAAGTAATCTGGGGTTGGCAACATGTCATGGGAGCAAAGGCCCCAGGCTCAGAGTGGAGGGGGGGGGGCTTAATGTTTTTTTTCACCAGGGCGCTGAAGGTTCTAGTTTTGCCTCTGGTAGGAAGGTCCCATCCGCACCTGAGCCCAGGCCCAAGGGCACCCCCCCCCCCGCACCCCCAGACTGGGGAGCTCCCTCAAAGGCCACAACAGCATAACACTCCATCTCCAGCTTCCTCCCCGAACAGCTCCTCCCCAGCTGGGCTGACCCTCAGTATTTAAGTGGCCTGCCCCCTGCCAATCCAAGTTGTGGATTGGTCAGGGTCCTCAGAATATTCCAGGCAGCTCCACCTTACCTCTCCTACCACATCTTTCTAGAAGGTTCCAGTACATTTTATAAATAGGGGGGGGGGGGGGATCTCAGTGATGCTGCCTGTGAGTCATCCAGCTCTTCCTGGATTTCTGCCCAACCCAGGAAAAACACTGACCGGCTTGGCTACCAGCCAAGCCTGCATAAATTTACCTGTAATAGAAAAAAAAAACTATTTACACTTCTAGCACTAGAGGGTGTTACATGTGTATAAGGTGACGGTGTGTGTCTTGTCAGATAGTGGAGGAGGAAGCAGTGCCATTTAGAACAAGGAAGCTCACCCTTTAGAACAAGGCTCTTTTAATCAATATCTCTTAATAAGTGAAGTCATTGATAAATGTTGAGTTAGGAGTCATGTACACACAGAATTACAGTATATACGGGAGGGCGGGGGGGCTATTGCAGAGGGAAAAGTCTCTGAATGACCTTATCTACATTGGGCACTAAGGACATGTTGTGTCTCCTCAATACATCATCTGGAATGAGGTCCTCTGTGGTGATGTTCTCTCTATTTTTACGTGTACAGTGGAAGGTGAGGGCCATATCTGATCCTATATACTTCTGGTGTCCTCTTTGTTTCAGAGCTAAGTGGACGGAGGTCTGAAATACATTTCGGGAAATCACAATCAATTTCCAGCGATTGAAGATTTTCCAGTTTATAGGTTCCCGGACAGAATGACGGAGAATATTGACCCCGGGAACATGAGACCACAAGTCAAATCCAGAGATTTTTACTGAATTCGGGAAGACATGATTCTCAATGCGGAAGACACTTGTATCTGGGTGTTTGTTCTGGAGATTCTCCATCAGGGATGACCAGTCCCAGTCCTTGACTGGAAGAATAATTTCATCAATGTCATTGAAGAGAACAAACTTACTTTTGTACATGTTCCTGTATAGACAATCATTTAGGGCTGCAGTTTGTCCAAAATATCCAATCTCAGCATTGAGTCCTTCGGCATATCGCCATTCTATTGTTGTCTGAAGATGGTGGTCTATTGGCCATGGCACCACCTCTAGAGTTCCTTCATCAATGTAATGACGTAACACCTTATCTACATCCTGGGAACAGTTTGTCTTATAGATGGTGACTCTAGAGGCCCCCAGAATCTTGTACATCTCAATACTCTGGATCATCTGGAGGACATTGTTGTAGTTTCCAAACAAAGTAGAAATACAGACGGTGAAATTGGAGGAGATCGGTGGTGGTGGACGGTTCCTGACTTCAAACAGAAGATTCTGACCTGTTTTTGTGGAATTAGTTGCAGAGAAAGACATATAAGTGTAATCACACCCAGAAGGTTCTGTACATAGAAGATCTGCTGTTCCATACGGGAACCCAAATGTTTCCCTGTGAAGATCTATTTCTGCCCTGACAAAGATGTTCTGATTGGAGGAACAATGGAAGATACAGTAGAGTTCTTTCACAGATACATGGATGATGGCGATGACCCGGACTGAGTGGCCAAGTCTAGGCTCATAATACGGAGAGATGATAAATGATCGATTATCCAGAGCTGTAATGGTGTCTGTGGCAATGGGAAGTCCACGAGATCTCATCTTCCGATGTCTGATTTCTACATAGTAGGAGAAAGAAATGATAGCAACACAAATATATATGGACAGTGTGCAGAACATGTATCTAGAAGATCTCCACATTCTGGTCTCCTCAGGTGATCACAGCTGGAAGAAGATAAGAAACAGAGAGAAAGAGCATAAAATAAGTTCAGTGAGATTTTAAATTTAGTACTCAAGTTTAAAATGAAGTGAAATCACCATTATACTCCAGTCACATCAGTCAAGTCAGTAGGGATGAGGTCCATTTTCAGGTAGGGCATGAGTTTGAGGTCAACCCACTAAACTAATATGAAATGTCACCACCACAGCAGCCGACTCCCAATAATGCACTCCCTGGCCTTTGAAGTCAGATCAGCCGGATGACCAGTAGGGGGGGGGGGGGGGGGGCTATTGAATAAGCCAACACCCTCACTATAAAAGGGTGGGTCCCCAGGAGCCATTTTGGCAATGTGATTTATCTGTGATAGGGAAAGCCGCCCCCCCCCCCTGTACACCTAGATAGGAGGGGGTAGCAGGGACAGCAGCATATAGAGGAACCGATCCCCTACCATTTCCTTCTGCAGCCGATGAATGCTTCTCCTCCTCTCGCTCCCACAGGCATTCAGTGGCTGCAGGAGGAAAATGGAGGGGATTGGTTCCTCTATATGCCACGCCCCTGCTACCCCTCCTATCCAGCTTCTTTCTGCAACCCCAGGCCCCTGTGTTCTCTCCGGGCCCCCCTGTGCTCTCTCCTGCCCCCTGCTTGTCCCCCCGCAGCGCTGCCAGGTTTCCCGTCTCCTAGCGGCTGCTGCTGTGGATATGTCAGGATGAAGAGCGGGGGAAGGGGCAGGTAAATATTTCATTTACCAGCCCCTTCCTTTTCTGTCAGTGCTCGGTACTGATCGCTTCTGTGTCCTTTCATAACTAAAGCACCGGAATTTGTGTTTCCTCATCTTCAGTTTGAAAGAACGGGAAGCCTCTGTATAGAGCTAATCCTGCCCATTCATTCTGTGCAGCTGAGGCTGAAGAGATGGAGATTGGTGTTCTCAATTACTTTCTCTGTCTCAAAACGCCAACGGATGGGGGCCACCAAAAATTAAAAAAAAAATAAAAAATTAAAATGTAATTGTAAAAAAAAAATTTATAAAATAAAATAGTAAAGAATAATAAAAAAGTAAGAAAAATAAAAAAAATACTGGGAAGCGGCTTGCTATAAGGGCACATGAAGAGGAGGAGAGACCGGGATTAAACAAAACCACATAAAATCTGCTATCAAAATCGTAATCTTGCAAAAGGATCCGAACAAATGAATGGGGTGGGCAACTGCATGGCAAATGAGGTTCAATGTAGAAAAATGTAAAATAATGCATTTGGGTGGCAAAAATCTGAATGCGATCTATACACTGGGGGGAGAACCTCTGGGGGATTCTAGGATGGAAAAGGACCTGGGGGTCCTAGTAGATGATAGGCTCAGCAATGCCATGCAATGCCAAGCTGCTGCTAACAAAGCAAACAGAATATTGGCATTAAAAAGGGGATCAGTTCCAGAGATAAAACAATAATTCTCCCGCTCTACAAGACTCTGGTCCGGCCGCACCTGGAGTATGCTGCCCAGTTCTGGGCACCAGTCCTCAGGAAGGATGTACTGGAAATGGAGCGAGTACAAAGAAAGGCAACAAAGCTAATAAAGGGTCTGGAGGATATTAGTTATGAGGAAAGGTTGTGAGGCCTCGTATGGATTTTAAGGGGAACTCCATGCCAAATGTGAAAAAAATAGCGTGGAGTTCCCCCCAAAAATCCATACCAAACCCTTTATCCGAGCAGGAAACCTGGCAGGCTGCAGGAAAAGAGGGGGGACGACGAGAGAGCGCCCCCCCTCCTGAACCGTACCAGGCCACATGCCCTCAACATTGGGAGGATGCTTTGGGGGTCTGTGGCCCCTCAAAGCACCATGTCCCCATGTTGATGAGGACAAGGGCCTCATCCCCACAACCCTGGCTGGTGGTTGTGGGGGTCTGCGGGCGGGGGGCTTATCAGAATCTGGAAGCCCCCTTTAACAAGGGGACTCCCAGATCCCACCCCCCCCCTGTTGGAAATGGTAAGGGGGTACAAAATTATCCCTTCCATTTCACAAAGAAAGTGTAAAAAATTGTTAAAAAACACACAGACACCGTTGGGAAAAGTCCTTTATTAAAAATAAAAAAAAGATTCCAGCGATGGTAATCCACTCTTTGTATCCAGCGATGGGTGGTCCCTTCTCCGGGGTCCAGCGATGGCTGATCTCTTCTCCAGGGTCCAGCGATGGGTGGTCTCTTCTCCAGGGTCCAGCGATGGGTGGTCTCTTCTCCGGGGTCCAGCAATGGGTGGTCTCTTCTCCAGGGTCCAGCGATGGCTGATCTCTTCTCCGGGGTCCAGCGATGGGTGATCTCTTCTCTGGGGTCCAGCGATGGCTGATCTCTTCTCCAGGGTCCAGTGATGGGTGGTCTCTTCTCCGGGGTCCAGCGATGGGTGATCTCTTCTCCGGGGTCCAGCGATGGGTGAGCTCTTCTCCATTGTCCAGCGGTGGGTGATCTCTCCCGATGACGTCCAGCGCAGCGCATCCTTTCTCCATGGAGACACTGCGGGAATCCCGACAGTCTGATAAGGTCTTAGCTGAGGAGGATGGGGACACCCGTCACCTGACCCCGTCCCCCTCTGATGCAAGAGGAAAGTCATTTTATCAATGACTTTCAATGACTGTTCTCTGTATTACGGGAGCCGAAAATTCATTATAGCCGCGAGTGATTTTAAATGACTTTTTTTCCTGCAGAAATGACACTTTGTGCAGGGACAGTTCTAAGCACGGGAAACATGCGCCCCTTACAGGCATACTATAGACACCCCCCAGGGACGAAATTTAAAGGAATATTACACTTTTATTGTTTCACTTTAAGCATTATTAAAAATCACTGCTCCCGAAAAAAAAACGGCCGTTTTTAAAACTTCTTTTTGCATTGATACATGTCCCCTGGGGCAGGACCCGGGTCCCCAAACACTTTTTAGGACAATAACTTGCATATAAGCCTTTAAAATTAGCACTTTAGATTTCTCCCAAAGATTTTTACAGGGTGCTCGCGGCTTTTCGAATTTGCCGCAAACACCCCAAATTGTTCGCTGTCCGGTGAACAGGGGAACAGGCAACGTTCGAGTCGAACATGAGTTTGACTCGAACTCGAAGCTCATCCCTACTGGTGACCCCACAATAGGGAGAAAACGTTTCCACGCAAGGGCATTTAAAAAGACTTGCTGCCATTAACTAAAATTAGAAGGGATGCGATTTAACCTTAAACTACGTAGAGGGTTCTTTACTGTAAGAGCGGCAAGGATGTGAAATTCCCTTCCACAGGCGGTGGTCTCAGCGGGGGGCATCGATAGTTTCAAAAAACTATTAGATAATCACCTGAACGACCGCAACATACAGGGATATACAATGTAATACTGACATATAATCACACACGTGGGTTGGACTTGATGGACTTTGTGTCTTTTTTTCAACCTCACCTACTATGTGACTGTGTCTGCAGAGAGGACATTCCTGTTAGTACTGATGACTCAGGGAGATGGCTGACACGTGCCTACACCTGTGACATCTGCTTATCAAGTATCTCCGGAATTTTACCGTATTGCCACTCCCTGAACAACACCAGTAAAGTGCATTGAATTGATTTATTATGTGGACATTCCTTCTTCGAAATATAAGGGTCTATGGTGAAAATGTCTTAAGAAGGACTGTATTTACCCCAATTTCCTCTGTCCCTCTATTATACCCCAACCCCCCCCCCCCATCTGTCCTTCTATTATACTCCAACCCCCCCTCTGTCCTTCTATTATACCCCAATCCCCCTCTGTCCTTCTATTATACCCCAATCCACCCTCTGTCCGTCTATTATACCCCAATCCCCCCTCTGTCCTTCTATTATACCCCAATCCCCCCTCTGTCCATCTATTTTACCCCAATCCCCCCTCTGTCCGTCTATTATACCCCAATCCCCCCTCTGTCCGTCTATTATACCCCAATCCCCCCTCTGTCCGTCTATTATACCCCAATCCCCCTCTGTCCGTCTATTATACCCCAATCCCCCCTCTGTCCGTCTATTATACCCCAATCCCCCCTCTGTCCCGCTTTTATACCCCAATCCCCCCCTCTGTCCCTCTATTATACCCCAATCCCCCCTCTGTCCTTCTATTATACCCCAATCCCCCCTTTGTCATTCTAGTATACCCCAATCCCCCCTCTGTCCCTGTATTATACCCCAATACTCCCCCTGTCCTTCTATTATACCCCAATCCGCCCCTCTGTCCTTCTATTATACCCCAATCCCCCCTCTGCCCCTCCATTATACCTCAATCCCCTCTCTGTCTCTCTATTATATCCCAATCCACCCCTCTGTCCCTCTATTATACCCCAATCCCCCTCTGTCCTTCTATTATACCCCAATCCCCCCTCTGTCCTTCTATTATACCCCAATCCCCCTCTGTCCTTCTATTATACCCCAATCCCCCCTCTGTCTCTCTATTATACCCCAATCCTCCCTCTGTCCATCTATTATACCCCAATCCCCCCTCTGTCCTTCTATTATACCCCAATCCCCCCTCTGTCCGTCTATTATACCCCAATCCCTCCTCTGTCCCTCTATTATACCCCAATCCCCCCTCTGTCCTTCTATTATACCCCAATCCTCCCTCTGTCCTTCTATTATACCCCGATCACCCCCTCTGTCTCTCTATTATACCCCAATCCCCCTCTGTCCATCTATTATACCCCAATCCCCCCTCTGTCCATCTATTATACCCCACTCCCCCCTCTGTCCGTCTATTATACCCCAGTCCCCCCTCTGTCCGTCTATTATACCCCAATCCCCCCTCTGTCCGTCTATTATACCCCGATCCCCCCCTCTGTCCTTCTATTATACCTGAATCCCCCCTCTGTCCTTCTATTATACCCCAGTCCCCCCTCTGTCCATCTATTATACCCCAATCCCCCCTCTGTCCGTCTATTATACCCCGATCGCTCCTCTGTCCTTCTATTATACCCCGATCCCCCCTCTTTCCTTCTATTATACCCTAATCCCCCCTTTGTCATTCTAGTATACCCCAAATCCCCCCTCTGTCCCTGTATTATACCCCAATCCCCCCTCTGTCCTTCTATTATACCCCAATCCCCCCTCTGTCCCTCTATTATACCCCAATCCTCCCTCTATTATACCCCAATCCTCCCTCTGTCCTTCTATTATACCCCAATCCCCCCTGTCCTTCTATTATACCCCAATCCCCCCTCTGCCCCTCCATTATACCCCAATCCCCTCACTGTCTCTTTATTATATCCCAATCCACCCCTCTGTCCCTCTATTATACCCTAATCCCCCCTCTGTCCTTCTATTATACCCCAATCCTCCCTCTGTCCTTCTATTATACCCCCCTCTGTCCCTCTATTATACCCCAATCCCCCTCTGTCCCTCTATTATACCTCAATCCTCCCTCTATTATACCCCAATCCTCCCTCTGTCCTTCTATTATACCCCAATCCCCCCCCTGTCCTTCTATTATACCCCAATCCCCCTCTGCCCCTCCATTATACCCCAATCCCCTCACTGTCTCTCTATTATATCCCAATCCACCCCTCTGTCCCTCTATTATACCCTAATCCCCCCTCTGTCCTTCTATTATACCCCAATCCCCCTCTGTCCTTCTAATATACCCCAATCCTCCCTCTGTCCTTCTATTATACCCCAATCCCCCCTCTGTCCTTTTATTATACCCCAATCCCCCCTCTGTCCATCTATTTTACCCCAATCCCCCTTCTGTCCGTCTATTATACCCCAATCCCCCCTCTGTCCTTCTATTATACCCCGATCCCTCCTCAGTCCTTCTATTATACCCCAATCCCCCCTCTGTCCTTTTATTATACCCCAATCCCCCCTCTGTCCATCTATTTTACCCCAATCCCCCTTCTGTCCGTCTATTATACCCCAATCCCCCTCTGTCCTTCTATTATACCCAACCCCCCCCCTCTGTCCGTCTATTATACCCCGATCCCTCCTCAGTCCTTCTATTATACCCCAATCCCCCCTCTGTCCTTCTATTATACCCCAATCACCCCTCTGTCCTTCTATTATACCCCAATCCCCCCCTCTGTCCTTCTATTATACCCCAATCCCCCCTCTGTCCTTCTATTATACCCCAATCCTCCCTCTGTCCTTCTATTATACCCCAATCCCCCCCTCTGTCCTTCTATTATACCCCAATCCCCCCTCTGTCCTTCTATTATACCACAATCCCCCCTCTGTCCTTCTATTATACCTCAATCCCCCCTCTGTCCCTCTATTATACCCCAATCCTCCTTCTGTCCTTCTATTATACCCTAATCCCCCCTCTGTCTCTCTATTATACCCCAATCCCCCCTCTGTCCTTCTATTATACCCCGATCACCCCCTCTGTCCCTCTATTATACCCCAATCCTCCCCTCTGTCCCTCTATTATATACTCAATCCCTCCTCTGTCCCTCTATTATACCCCAATCCCTCCTCTGTCCCTCTATTATACCCCAATCCCCCCTCTGTCTCTCTATTATACCCCAATCCCCCCTCTGTCTCTCTATTATACCCCAATCCCCCCTCTGTCCTTCTATTATACCCCAATCCTCCCTCTGTCCTTCTATTATACCCCAATCCTACCTCTGTCTCTCTATTATACCCCAACCCCCCCTCTGTCTCTCTATTATACCCCAACCCCCCCCCCCCCCCCTCTGTCTCTCTATTATACCCCATTCCCTCCTCTGTCCCTCTATTATACCCCATTCCCTTCTCTGTCTCTATTGTGGAAATGGACATTTTTATTAATTTATGTTGTCAGTAGGGATGAGCCGAACACCCCCGATTTGGTTCGCACCAAAACCTGCGAACGGACCGAAAATTTGCATGAACTTTAGAACCCCGTTAAAGTCTATGGGACTCGAAAGTTCGAAATCAAAAGTGCTAATTTTAAAGGCTAATATGCAAGTTATTGTCCTAAAAAGGGTTTGGGGACCCGGGTCCTGCCCCAGGGGACATGTATCAATGCAAAAAAAAGTTTTAAAAACTGCAGTTTTTTCGGGAGCAGTGATTTTAACCACTTAAGCCCCGGACCAATTTGCAGCTAAAGGACCAGGCCCCTTTTTGCAATTCGGCACTGCGTCGATTTAACTGACAATTGCGCGGTCGTGCGACGTGGCTCCCAAACAAAATTGACGTCCTTTTTTTCACACAAATAGAGCTTTCTTTTGGTGGTATTAGAGCACCTCTGTGTTTTTTATTTTTTGCGCTATAAACAAAAATAGAGCGATGATTTTGAAAAAAATGCTAAATATTTTACTTTTTGCTATAATAAATATCCCCAAAAAATATTAAAAATAAATATTTTTTCCTCATTTTAATCCGATACGTATTCTTCTACATATTTTTGGTAAAAAAAAAATCACAATTAGCGATTATTGATTGGTTTGCGCAAAGGTTATAGCATCTACAAAATAGGGGATAGTTTTATGGCATTTTTATTAATATTTTTTTTTACTAGTAATGGCTGCGATCAGCAATTTTTATTATGACTGCGACATTATGGCGGACACGTCGGACAATTTTGACAAATTTTTGGGTCCATTAGCATTAATACAGCGATCAGTGCGATTAAAAATGCATTGATTACTGTAAAAATGTCACTGGCAGTGAAGGGGTTAACCACTAGTGGGTGGGGAGGGGTTAAGTGTGACCTATGTGTTTTTTTACTGTAGGGGGCGTGGCTTGGCGTGTGACATCACTGATCGTCTTTCCCAATGACAGGGAACAGACGATCAGTGACAGCCTCACCAGGAAGCAGAGAGGTTTGTTTACACTTACCTCTCACCGTTCTTCAGCTCTGTGATCCGATCGTGGGACACCGGCGGCGATCGGGTCCGCGGGTCCCGCGGCCACGGTCACGGAGCTCAGGACCGGGTCGCGCGGCTGGGCTCTTAAAGGGCAACGTACCTGTACGTTGTTGTGCCCAGCCGTACCATTCTGCCGACATACATCGGCGTGAGGCAGCCCTTGAGTTGTTAATGACGCTTAAAGTGAAAAAAAAAAGTGAAATATTCCTTTAAATATGGTACCTGGGGGGTGTGTATAGTATGCCTGTGAAGTGGCATGTATTTCCCGTGCTTAGAACAGTCCCTGCACAAAATGACATTTTTAAAGAAATAAAAGTCATTTAAAACTGCTTGCGGCTAATGTCATGTCGGGTCCCAGCAATATGGATGAAAATCGTTGAGACAAATGGCATGCCCCCCCCCCCCCCGCCCATTACCAGCCCCTTTGGGTCTTGTACGGATATTAATGGGAACCCCGCACCCAAATTAAAAAAAGAAAAGGTGTGGGGCCCCCAGGCCCTATATACTCTGAACAGCAGTATACAGGCGGTGCAAACAAGACAGGGACTGTGTAGGTTTGTTGTTAAGTAGAATCTGTTTGTAATTTTGAACTGGTACATTTTTAAAATGTAGCTCCAGTCCAAAAATCTATTTTTAAGCTTTTTTGGAGAACATAGGGAAGGGTTATCACCCCTGTAACATTATTTTTTTGCTGTCTGTGCACCTCAGAAGATGCAGTACAGAAGATTTCACCCGACTTTCTGTCCCAATGACAAATGTTTTTAGAAAATTTGGGTTTTTTAGTAAAACAAGGATTGGGATAAAGCATCAGTGGAGAGGAGACACGTTTTTCCCATATCAACTCTTACAGGAGAGAATTTCCCTTCCTAGGGGTAGATTTCATCTCACTTCCTGTTGTCTCCTTCCGTTTGCAAGTAGGAGACATTTTTAAGTTGGATGTTTGAAAGTAGGGGCCTGCCCTATATACTCTGCAGAAATTTGGGCCTAAGGTGTTGGTGTTGCCACAACACTGTAAGTCCTCAAAGTGACTCTTGGTGGGCGCTGGAACGCCCTGTTGTGAACTATTATATCAAGAATTGTAATTACATGCCATTGTTGAACAGTGGTAGAAAAATTGGGCCTTTGGTGGTGGTGCCACAACACTGTAAGCCCTCACAGTTACTCTTGGTGGGCGCAGGAATGGGCCCTGCTGTGAAATATTAGATCAAGAATTGTAATTACATGCACCTGTTGAACAGGGGCAGAAAAATTGGGCCTTAGGCACTGGTGCCACAACACTGCAGCACCTCACAGATACTCGAGTTGGAGCGCAGGAATGAGCCATGCTGCAAAGTATTGCATCAGAAATTGTAATTACACGCCCCTGTTAAACAGGGGCTGAAAATTTGGGCCTTAGCCACTGGTGGCAGCGCCCAGAACCAAAAATGTTCTTACAAGCTATCAGCATGATCATTGAGGAGAATGAGGATAGTCACTCAGAATAACAGGATAGTCACTCAGCATCAGCATAGGCAATCTTGAAGGGATCTGACATTTCAAAAAAAAATATTTGGTTACATCAGCATCAGGTGCTTGGTAGCTGGTGGTGATCCAAGACTGATTCATTTTTATGAAGGTCAGTCGATCAACCGAGTCGGTGGACAGGCGCACCCTGTGATCGGTGACAAATCCTCCAGCAGCACTGAATGTGCGTTCGGAAAGAACACTGGCTGCAGGACAGGCCAGTAGCTCAATTGCATACTGTGCAAGCTCTGGCCAGTGATCCATCCTCAAGACCCAGTAGCCAGAGGATTTTTGGTGGGAAAGGTGTCCAAGTCTGACCTTGCCCCTAGGTATTCCTGCACCATGTAAATCAGACGCTGGTGATGGTTGCTGGAACCGAGCATATCTTGGGGCTGCGGACTAAAAAATTGTCTGAACGCATCTGTCACCGGCCACCTTCTCCATTTCTCCTTCTGTGACTGACCGAAGCCTCAGCAACTCGTTGTCCAGGACCAGGAATTTTTAACCTCCCAGTCTCTGGGAGCACGTTGCACACACCTTGACATATGTAGGACTTAATATCCGCTATAACCTACATATGCTAAAGCCCCAACTTAGCCCACTTATAATAAAAGACAGACAAGGTGTGGAGTTAATGGCCATCTGGCCTTTTATTTAATAAATGTAAATTCTTCAATACTCTTTAAACATTTTACACTCCTTGTTAAGTGGGTCCTTATTATTATGGGAAAAATCCCAACACTCGTCACTGAGACAACTACGTTTTAACTTTTTTAACTCTTGCCTCCAGTCGGCAAACCCCGGACTCGGAGGTGGTACTCAACTGTCATTAGTGACATAAGTTTTTTACCTACATGTTCCATACATGTCCTTCTTTAACTTTACCAAAGACCCAAGAAAAAACCCGCCCCGCGAAGGAACCCTGTACCCAAACCAACCCTCCTACCTAATGGGTGGGTGGGTGGGGAACGTTTCCTCCACCGCATGGAGACTGACGTCACTTCCCCTCTACTCAGATACTTTTCCTTGCCTGAACCGCCCATCCCCTAAAACCACTCCCCTTTTCTTAATGCTGCCATGCACAGACCCCTCTTAAAGCGGCGCTGCTGAAGTCCAGCACTGTCATGCCGTCCCTATGCAAACAGCCTGCGTCCTGATGCTCCTGGACTATATTTCTGCAAGGCCTCCCGAAGATGTTTCATCCTCTGCTCCCTCTGCGATGGCAAGATAAGGTCCGCAACCTTACCCTTGTAACGTGGATCAAGGAGGGTTGCCAGACAGTAATGATCACTCTCCTTGATCCGACGAATACGAGGATCCTTCCGCAGGCTTTGCAGGATCAGGGAGGCCATGCAGCGTAGGTTAGCTGAGGCATTCGGTCCGGAGTCCTCTGGGTCACTAAGGACGACATGATCCGCAGCCACCTCCTCCCAGCCACGTACAAGTCCACGGGTTTCTTGGGACTGTAAATGATCCCTAAAAGACTGCTGCTGATGCTGAGTGCCAGGCTCCACCTCCATGTTGACACAATCCTCCTCCTCGTCCTCTTCCTGTGTGATCGGCGGGCCAGCAGCAACACTGTCTGGATAAAGGGGGCCTTGAGAGGTAAGGAAGTCCTCCTCTTCCTGCCTCTGTTCTGCCTCAAGTGCCCTGTTCATTATTCCATGCAGCGTGTGCTCCAACAGGTGGACAAGAGGGACAGTGTCACTGATGCATGCACTGTCACTGCTCACCATCCTCGTGGCCTCCTAAAATGGTGACAGGACAGTGCATGCATCCCTGATCATGGCCCACTGGTGTGGGGAAAAAAAGAACAAGCTCCCCTGACCCTGTCCTGGTGCCGTAGTCGCACAGGTACTCATTGATGGCCCTCTGCTGCTTGTGCAGCCGCTGCAGCATGGCCAACATTGAGTTCCACCTGGTAGGCATGTCACAGATTAGGCGGCTCTTGGGCAGGTTAAATTCCTTTTGGAGGACAGCCAGCCGAGCACTGGCATTTTATGATCGGCCGAAATGCACACAGACTTTCCTGGCCTGCCTCAGGACATCCTGTAAGCCTGGGTACCTGTCCAAGAACCACTGCACCACCAAGTTAAGGACGTGAGCCACACAGGGCACATGGGTCAGTTGTCCCTGTCGGAGGGCGGAGAGGAGGTTGGTGCCATTGTCTCAAACCACCATTCATGGCTTAAGCTGGCGTGGCGTCAACCACCGCTCAGCCTGCCCCTGCAGAGCTGACAGAATCTCTGTGCCAGTGTGGCTCCTGTCCCCCAAGCACATCAGCGCAAGCACCGCATGGCATCTTTTTGCCTGCGTACTTGCGTAGCCCCTTTAACGACTACGGAGCACCTCTGGTTCAGAGGACTGTAATGAGCCCCTGCTCGCTCGGTTCCACTCTCCTGACACTCCTCTGTGGCTATGGAATCAGATGGCAGATCGCAACATGTGATGGTTCGGTCATGCGATGCTCCGGGATTCGAACTACAGCTATGTGGTGTTCGAATCCAGTTGTGATAGCTCAGAACAAACACCAGGCAGGCTGTATGTAAGTTCAAACAGAAATCTCCTTTTATTGGATACACAACACACTTTTACACACATCAGTTTGAACACCCCACCCCCAACAACCACTTTCCTATTGGTCAATTGTAAAGTAGTCTGTATATGTGCCTTACCGCTGACCGCCCTGTCCAGCGAGGCCAAGACATTGCCTTCCACATGCCAGTAGAGAGCAGGAATCACCTTCCATGAGAGAAAGTGGCGTTTGGGAACCTGCCACTGAGGAACCGCACATTCCACAAACTCACGGAATGGGGCAGAGTCTACCAACTTATAAGGCAGCAGTTGAAGTGCTAGCAATTTAGCCAAGCTAGCATTCAACCGCTGGGCATGTGGATGGCTGAGAGTGAACTTCTTTCGAAGGTGCAGCAGCTGGGGCATGGAAATTTGCCTGGTACATTTGAACGTCGGTGTACAGATAGCAGATTGCCTGCAAGTACTTGGCTGTAACACACCTAATTCTACACCTTCATTCCTCTCAGAGCAGCTTTCAGAGAGGACTGAAGGTATAGTTGGGTTGGAGATCCCAGCTGATGAGGAGCAAGGAGAGGTTCGCTTTGTTCTTTGGTGTGGGTCTTTTAGGTACGCTTGCCAACGGACTGCATGGCAGGTCGACATATGTCTGGTCAAGCATGTGGTGCCCAAGCGGCTGATGTTTTGACCATGCGAGATACACTTGAGACATATGTTGCAAATAGCAGCGGTGCGATCTGATGCACTCGTCTCAAAAAAGGCCCACACCAAAGAACTTTTGGAATAACGCGCAGAGGCAGCGCCCTGCACATGCGCAGCTGTGCGGTGTGATGCAGTCGGTGTGCTGCCCTTAAGCTGCCTCGTTGGAGATGTGCCTCCTCCTCCTCCTCTCTCCTAACAGGCACCCACGTGGAGTCAGTGACCTCCATCATCCCCTCCCTCCTCATCACTGGAGCAAACCTGGCAGTATGCTGCAGCTGGGGGAATATAACTACTAGATTGCTGTCCTTCTTGGACACCCCCTCTCTCTGGACTCACGTTACTGCCTTCCTCTAGCTGGGTATCATCATCAGAGCCTTCAAAACGCTGGGCATCCTCATGGAGCATGTACCCAAGCCTGTGGTCAAACAGTGCGGGGGACTCCTCAGGAGGACATGGTGGGGCTAGGGAAGGAGTGACTGATGCCATTGAGCCGAGGGAAGAGTCCGCGTTGACAGCTGCTTTGCCAGTAACCTGAGCCTGGGTGAGAGAGGATGAGGAGGATGAGGATAGCTTGGTCATCCACTCTACCAAGTCTTCGGCATGTTGCGGCTCAACACGTCCAGCTGCCGAAAAAAAGGACAAGCGTGTCCCATGGCCAACAGTGCTGATGAGGATGCACTGTGTCCACGACCAGCACTGTTACCTCTAGACACAGAGCCTGCTTGCCCTCTTTAATTGGCTCATGACTGTCTGCCTCTCCTTGTTGGCCTTCCAGACATACTAATGGCCTGCAGGGAGATGTAGCTGCACAAAGTTGGGACGTATATACTGATATACTGCAGCTAGCAGAATCAACTGCCTGCCTGTAGTATAATTAGTATGAGAACACCAGCAATTGGGGTAGCTTTATGTGCACACTGTGCAGAGTACACAGTACACCAACTGTAATTACTGCAGCTGCCTGCAGTATAGGATCAGCAGAACACCAGCAATTGGGGTAGCTCTAGGCGCACACTGTGCAGATGACACAATACACTGACTGTAATTACTGCAGCTGCCTGCCTGTGGTATAGGATCAGAAGAACACCAGCAATTGGGGTAGCTTTATGTGCACACTGTGCAGATGGCACAATACACCAACTGTAATTGCTACAGCTGCCTGCGGATAGGATCAGCAGAACACCAGCAATTGGGGTAGCTTTAGGTGTACACTGTGCAGATGGCACATTACACCGACTGTAATTACTGCAGCTGCCTGCGGATAGGATCAGCAGAACCCCAGCAATTGGGGTAGCTTTAGGTGTACACTGTGCAGAGTACCCAGTACAACAACTGTTATTACTGCAGCTGCCTGCGAATAGGATCAGCAGAACCCCAGCAATTGGGGTAGCTTTAGGTGTACACTGTGCAGAGTACCCAGTACAACAACTGTAATTACTGCAGCTGCCTGTGGTATAGGATCAGCAGAACACCAGCAATTGAGGTGGCTTTAGGTGTACACTGTTCAGATAGCACAATACACCGACTGTAATTGCTACAGCTGGCTGCAGATAGGATCAGCAGAACACCAGCAATTGAGGTGTGTTTAGGTGTACACTGTGCAGATGGCACAATACACAGACTGTAATTGCTACAGCTGCCTGCGGATAGGATCAGTAGAACACCAGCGATTGGGGTAGCTTTAGGTGTACACTGTGCAGATGACACAGTACACCGACTGTAATTACTGCAGCTACCTGTGGTATAGGATCAGTAGAAGACCAGCAATTGGGGTAGCTTTAGGTGTACACTGTGCAGATGGCACAATACACCCACTGTATTTGCAACAGCTTCAAATGAAATTAAATCACACTGTCTCTCTGTCTATCCCCCCCGCCGCCGCAACACACTACACAAGGCCGCCACGCAGGCGGCCTTATATAGTGTGGGGCGTGTACTAAACCCCCTGAGCCATAATTGGCCAAAGCCACCCTGTCTTTGGCCAATTATGGCTCTACGTTTTTTCTGCGCTGTGATTGGCCAAAGCATGCGGGTCACAGTGCATGCTTGGCCAATCATCAGCCAGCAATGCACTGCGGTGAATTATGGGCCGTGACGCGCCACTCGAATTTGGCGCGAACGCCTCATAATGTTCGGAATTCGCCGAACGGACGAACAGACGAACGCAGAGCTCGTCCCTAGTCCTGGCCTTTTCTTTGGGATGACGATTATACTTCTTCTTGGATTCGGTGGGTCGCTGCCCCACACTCTTGTCTAAAAAAAGAGACCAAATTTGTTTTCTTTTCCTTCCCCCTCCCTGACCAGAGGAGGTAGACGGCGCCACGTCAGAAATACCTGTAGAGTCACCGCGATGTCTAATCCTATGGAATCTTTTTCTGCTCCTTCCTGGTTTTTCTGTGAGGCCAAAGATCTCATCCTTATCTTACCTCATAAATCCCTATACATATTTCACCTGATTTCCATAATTTATACTCTTCCATTAACTCTCAACTTTCCTGTTGGGAAGATCATTTAATTCTTCAAACTCACAATTAGAAGCATATTGCTGGAGCTCATCATCACTCCCCGACATCTCCTTATCTTTAATTGTTCTTTCTCTTCATCAATTATCAATGCCTAATCCATAACTCATATAAGCAATATACTCTGCTTGACACCTGGACAAGAATCTCTCATTATGTAAATGTTTTGAGGGCACAACCTCCTTTCTAAGGCCCCGCAGTATCATGCCAGCATCTACATACAGTGCCTTGAAAAAGTATTCATACCCCTTGAAATTTCCCACATTTTGTCATTTTACAACCAAAAACTTAAATGTATTTTATTGTGATTTTATGTGATGGACCAACACAAAGTGGCACATAATTGTGAAGTGGAAGGAAAATGATAAAATGATACAAATAATTATTCAATCAATATGTCCCCATAACTGAGATCCTCCAGCCCTATAACTGAGGTCACCCATCTTACATACCTGAGCTCCTCCATCCCTCATAACTGAGCTCCTCCATCCCCATAACTGAGCTCCTCCATCCCTCATAACTGAGCTCCTCCATCCCCCATAACTGAGCTCCTCCATCCCCCATATCTGAGCTCCTCCATCCCCCATAACCGAGGTCCTCCATCCTTCATAACTGAGCTTCTCCATCCCTCATAACTGAGCTCCTCCACCCTCCATAACTGAGCTCCTCCATCCCTCATAACTGAGCTCCTCCATCCCTCATAACTGAGCTCCTCCATCCCCCATAACTGAGCTCCTCCATCCCCCATAACTGAGCTCCTCCATCCCTCATAACTGAGCTCCTCCATCCCTCATAACTGAGCTCCTCCATCCCCCATAACCGAGGTCCTCCATCCTTCATAACTGAGCTTCTCCATCCCTCATAACTGAGCTCCTCCATCCCCATAACTGAGCTCCTCCATCCCCCATAACCAAGGTCCTCCATCCTTCATAACTGAGCTCCTCCATCCCTCATAACTGAGCTCCTCCCTCCCCCATAACTGAGCTCCTCCATCCCCCATAACTGAGGTCCTCCATTCTTCATAACTGAGCTCCTCCATCCCCCATAACTGAGCTCCTCCATCCCCCATAACCGAGGTCCTCCATCCCCCATACCTGAGCTCCTCCCTCCCCCATAACTGAGCTCCTCCATCCCCCATAACTGAGCTCCTCCATCCCTCATAACTGAGCTCCTCCATAACTAAGCCTCTAAATCTCCCATAACTAAGCTCCTTAATCCCTACAACTGAGCTCTTTTATCCCCCATAACCAAGGTCCTCCATCCTTCATAACTGAGCTCCTCCATCCCCCATAACTGAGCTCCTCCAGACCCATAACTGAGGTCACTCCCCCCCCATTACTGAACTCCTATAGCCCCCATAACTGAGCTTTTCCATCCCCAATAACTGAGGTCTTCCATCTTCCATAACTGAGGTCCTCCATCCCAATAACTGAGCTCCTCAGTCCCCCATAACTGAGGTCCTCCATCTCGGATAACTAAAGTCATCCATCCCCCCAACTGAGCTCCTCAATTACCCATAACTGAGCTCTTTCATCCCCTATAACTGGGGTCCTTCATCCATCATAATTGATCTCTTCCATCCCCATAACTGAGGTCCTCCATCCTTCATAACTATGGTCCTCCATCTCTCATAGCTAAGATCCTCCATCCCCCACAACTGAGCTCCTCCATCCACATAACTGAGGTTCTCCATCCCTCATAATTAAGCTCCTATATCCCCCCCCCAACTGAGGCCCTCCATCCCCCATAACTGAAGTCCTCCATCCCCATAACTGAGCTTTTCCATACCTATAACTTTGTTCCTCCAGCCCCCCTCCATGTGTGATTGGATGCACTTTATTCAAAGAAAAGTGGTGTTTGGTGCACTTTAAATTGAGGACTGACGCTGATTGAAACGTAAAAACTATAAAAAAAAAAATTAAAAAGGGAGAACACCACATCGCAGTCAGAAAAACTGACAATTTAACAAAACGGGGGCAGGCAGGGGACAATAAAAAAAAAAACGCAATCAGAAAAAAAATAAGTTATACAGCACTAAATGTTATGTAATGTTATGGGACTATGAGCATTGAGCCGAGATTGGAGAAAATAATCATTACTTTGTCCAACCAGAGCTCTGACAATGCTAATTGGTGAAGCCTTGCTCCTGAGCAGCGGTCAGGTGGAAGGCTTCATCCAATTAGGGCCCTAGAATGCACTGTGAAGCGGGCGGTGCCTTGTGGGGTGCTCAATGGGCCGACATCCCGTGAGCTGCCTTCAAATTCGGGTGTTTGCCGGATGGGCGGACAGGCGAAGTTTGCACCGTACTTTTGCTCGGCTTGAACTGTTCGGCCGTCTCTATCTGTGTTATTTATTCTATGTTGTATTTTAATAGTAGAGGTGTTTTATTAGAGTGTAGTTTTTGTTTTATTTGTGCCAATTGCTGTTATTGGTCATTGTATTGTGTCGTTGTGCTTTGTTCTGTTCATTATATGATCTTGTGTTGTCTTGTTGGATGTAGTCGTATCGCAATTATTTCCCTTTGGGATTATTAAAGTATTCTGAATCTGAAATCAGTCCCATTCATATTGGGCTGGACTCACCTCTCCACCTCTTTGATGCTCCATGTTGGCCTGTTCTTTGGGATGACGATTATACTTCTTCTTGGATTCGGGGGGTCGCTGCCCCACACTCTTGTCTAAAAAAAAAGAGACCAAATTTGTTTTCTTTTCCTTCCCCCTCCCTGACCAGAGGAGGTAGACGGCGCCACGTCAGAAATACCTGTAGAGTCACCGCGATGTCTAATCCTATGGAATCTTTTTCTGCTCCTTCCTGTTTTTTCTCTGAGGCCAAAGATCTCATCCTTATCTTATCTCATAAATCCCTATACATATTTCACCTGATTTCCATAAATCATACTATTCCATTAACTCTCAACTTTCCTGTTGGGAAGATCATTTAACCACTTTAAGACCAGCCTCGTTTTGGATTTTAGGTGTTTACATGTTTAAAACATTTTTTTTTGCTAGAAAAAAACTTAGAACCCCCAAACATTATATATTGTTTTATTTCTAACACCCTAGAGAATAAAATGGCGGTCGTTGCAATACTTTTTTTTCACACCGTATTTGCGCAGCGGTCTTGCAAGCGCACTTTTTTTGGAAAAAATTCACTTTTTTGAATAAAAAAATAAGACAACAGTAAAGTTAGTCCAATTTTTTTATATATTGTGAAAGATAATGTTACGCCGAGTAAATTGATACCTAACATGTCACGCTTCAAAATTGCGCCCGCTCGTGGAATGGCATCAAACTTTTACCCTCAAAAATCTCCATAGGCGACGTTTAAAAAAAATTCTACAGGTTGCATATTTTGCGTTACAGAGGAGGTCTATGGCTATAATTATTGCTCTCGCTCTACCGATCGTGGCGATACCTCACATGTGTGGTTTGACCACCGTTTTCATATGCGGGCGCTACTCACGTATGCGTTCGCTTCTGCGCACGAGCTCGTCGGGACGAGGCGCTTTAAAAAAAAATTTTTTTGTTTTTCTTATTTATTTTTCTTGATTTTATTTATTTTTACACTGTTTTTAAAAAAAAATTTAATTGGCTCACTTTTATTCCTATTACAAGGAATGTAAACATCCCTTGTAATAGAAAAAAGCATGACAGGTCCTCTTAAATATGAGATCCGGGGGGTCAAAAAGTCCTCAGATCTCATATTTGGACTTCAATGGAAAAAAAAAAAAAAATTTAAAATTCCTCTTTAAGAGGTATGGCGTTTTTGACGTCGCTTCCGCCCTCCTATGGTATAGAGATGAGTGGCGGCCATCTTAGCGTCACTCATCTGTATGCACAGGAGGGGAAAGGACCCGATCGCCTCCGCCGCTGCCGACGGCAGCATATTGCTGGAGCTCATCATCACTCCCCGACATCTCCTTATCTTTAACCACGTGCTTACTGGGCACTTAAAGTGGTGGGACACCCTGAAAACAAAAACTTTAAAAAAATGTTAGTAACAATTTAAAATGAAAAAAAAAAAAAATAATAATTTCTTTTTTTTTTACTTACCAGAAATGGCTGTTGCTAGGCAGATCGTCCTAATCTGCCTCCTCCAGCGCCGCAGTGATCTTCTCCCCTTGCTTCTTCTAGTGAATGGGGCGCGGTGTGTTATGGGAACTATGTCCCACAACACATCGCGTTCCCCATTCACAAATTAGACTCGCACATGCGCAGTAGGCCGCGCGCCGACTCCCGCATGCGCAGTAGGAAACGGGCAGCCGTTTCCCTTACTGAGGATGGCGGCGCTGGAACCGGATCGCCGAGGGACAGCTCGTCCTCCACGACCGACATCGCGGGCGCCCTGGGAGGGTAAGTGTACTTATTAAAAGTCAGCAGCTACTTTTTTTTTTTAGCTGCCGACTTTTAAAAAAATGTTTATGTAAGGTGAAACACCCCTTTAAACCCCCCTCCTTTCCAGACCAATTTTCAGCTTTCATTGCTGTCGCACTTTGAATGACAATTGCGCCGTCATGCAACGCTGTACCTAAATGACATTTTTGCCTTTTTTTCCCCCCCAAATAGAGCTTTCTTTTGGTGGTATTTGATCACCTCTGCGATTTTTATTTTTTGTTTAAAACATTTTTAAAAGACCGAATTTAAAAAAAAAATGTTTTTTTTTTTTTTACATTTTGTTATAAAAAAAAAATGGGTAATTTTTGTCCGTCATTGATGTACGCTGATGAGGCGGCAGTGACGGGCACCGATAAGGGTGCAGGGATGGGCACTGATGGGTTACACTGATAGGCAGCACTTTAAGGTGGCACTGATTGGCAGCACTTGTGGGCATTGACAGATGGCACTTATAGGCATTGCAAGGTGGGACCGATGTCCCTTTAAGATAAGCCGGTGATCGGCTTTTTTTTTCTCCTCCGCTGACACCGTGAGGAGAAAAAAAAAACGATCACCGAGCTTTTGTTTTTATCATGTGATCAGCTGTCATTGACTGACAGCTGATCACATGTTAACCACTTCAGCCCCGGACCAATTGGCAGCCAAAGGACCAGGCCCCTTTTTGCGATTCGGCACTACGTCGATTTAACTGACAATTGCGCGGTCGTGCGACGTGGCTCCAAAACAAAATTGGCGTCCTTTTTTTCCCACAAATAGAGCTTTCTTTTGGTGGTATTTGATCGCCCCTGCAGTTTTTATTTTTTGCGCTGTAAACAAAAATAGAGCGACAATTTTGAAAAAAATTCAATATTTTTTACTTTTTGCTATAAGAAATATCCCCAAAAAAAAGATTTTTATTGTGACTGCGACATTATGGCGGTCACATCGGACATTTTTTGACACATTTTTGGGACCATTGTCATTTATACAGCAATCAATGCTATTTAAATGCATTGGTTCCTGTATAAATGACAGTTGTAGTAAAGGGGTTAACCACTAGGGGGAGGGGAGGGGTTATGGGCTCTGACGTGTGTGTTTTTTTTTACATTAGGGGGCGGGGCTGACGTCTGACGTCATTGATCGGCGTTCCCGATGACAGGGAACAGCCAATCAATGACAGGCAGTGTAGGAAGCGCGGGGAGAGGTTTGTTTACACATACCTCTCCCCGTTCTTCAGCTCCGTGACCCGATCGCAGGACACCAGCGGCGATCGGGTCCGCTGGTCCCGCGGCCGGGGTCACGGAGCTCCCGACCGGGTCGCGCGCGCCGCTGGCGGCGCGCGCGCGACCCACAGGCAGGCACATGCACGATCACGTACAGGTACGTGATTCTGCCTGCCCGTGCCATTTTGCCGACGTATATCGGCGTTAGGCGGTCGGGAAGCGGTTAGAGGGCCGGGACCCGCCTCTTACTCGGATCACTGATCACCGGAGTCTCAGTGACTCTGTGATCACAGCGTGCCCCGCACGCACCCTACAGGGCGCGAACAGGGAGCGAGCACAGGGGAGGACGTCATATGACGGCCTCCCGGGAATTGAGATCTGTGCTGTGGCCGTCATTCATTTCTTGTTTAGGGAGCTCAATAAAGATTTGGGCTTTTTCCCCAGCCCCGGGTCTCAGTGGATGGTATAAGGGGTTTCCCTCGCTAATTGAGCAGGATATCCTCAGAACAAAAGGCCATCAATCGGACCCCATGAAAAAATTAAAGCATAGAACCTCCATAGTGTATTACTCTAAATACAAGCCGGCCGGCTCTCTAATGCTGCCCGTTGCATCCAGGTCTAGTGCGGTATCGTGGTGACGTCAGCACGCCGCTTCTCCCTACGCCGTTTCGTCACAGATGACGTCTTCCAGGGGCACGGGCGGCCTGCTGACTCACCACCTTATATAACAAAAGCATCCAAAGGAGACGCCCAGCTCTGAGTTACTGGTGCGCTGCGGCGGACCCGCCATTTTGGGCCAGGGCAAATGCCCTTACACTGTGTTAGCAGTACTGACGTTCGCTAGGGATAATCATGCACCAATAGTAGTTATGAATATTTGGTCACCCGCTTTTCACAGCCCATAACCAAACATCCATGATCCTCCACAAGCATCTTCATCAGATTAAACTTTATGTAATATATACATATAAAAATAGAATTAGGATTAAAAAACAAGGTTAAAAATTGCACATATACCACAATATGAAACGATCCCCAACTGAAAGGGAAAAGTGTTTTTTTTTTTTTTTTTTAAATTAATAAACCATGGGCAATTACAAAAAGTTTAATGCTGGTATAAGTGCCAGATGGGTGTTAAGAGAATGTTGTCACCATTCAAGCACAAATACTGAGGATCAGTCACTGGATGAATTTGCCTTGTTCATATTGAACAGATACTTGACTGTTTTTGTTTGAGTTATTTACAAGGACATTTTTTCCGTTGTAACAACATGTCTGCGGGATTTATCTCATGTCAGTTATCTTTGCTATTTTATGATCGGAGATACCGAGTTAATGATTTCCTAGACAAATTGTATATCCTGTCTATGTCCTGTCCTGGTACAAAGAAAGCTCATTTATGATATAAAATGAAAGAATAGTTATGTATCATTTTCATTTTTGTAACTTACACATAAAAAAACTTTATTCCAGCTAATATTTAGCTTGCCCTGACTCAAATGCATGGAAAAACATGATTAGGGGAGGAACAATGACGTCTCGTTGTACTATAAGGGAGAGACGGGAATGTGTGTGTAGCGCTGACATCCTTGCCTATTGATGTGGTTATGTATATTCTAATGTGAGGTCCATGGACATTACTGTGGTTCTGCATCCAGAGCCATCTAGTGACCAACAATGGGTAACGCACTTGTGTGTTATTTATCTCTGAACATCCTAAAGACTTGTACAGGAAGAGACTGTGTTTTGATTCGAGGTTGACCTTGTTACCCAGGAGTCTGTGTGACCTACCCATGAACACTCTCTTATGCAGTGCATGCTGGGTAGGAGATAAAAGGAACCTGAGCGGCCATTTTAGGTCTCTTGGGATCATGTTGCCTGCCTGTGCGGATCTGCAAGGAGGTTTTCCTGGAGATAACGGCCTGCAGTCACGATGGAGCGAGAAACTGCCCGTTTGTAAAGTGACCTGACGGAGCCTGAGAGACGGTGACCGGAGAGAAAAGGTTCAGAGACATTCGTCGGAGCATCGGGGGAACCGAGTCCATCCAGTGGAGTGGTACAGAGCATCTGGCCCAGCTGACATAGAAGCAAGCTGCAGTAACCGGACCAAAGTTATCACACGGAACTCTGATCCAGTTGGTGAGCGGGTTACGGCCCACCGTTTGTTAACTTGTTACACGCAGTTAGACTCACAGGCCTCACTGGAATCTGTAGTTCCACGGAGGAGTAGCAGAGCCACTGACATCTAGCAGGCTTGGGGCCTATTTACCTTGGCGCCCAAAGCGTTGTAAATAAGTTATTGGGATTACACCCGGAGCACCTTGACACAACTTTACACACACACTTTGGATTACAAATCTCAAAGGAGTCATTCCATGCTAGCAAAGAAAGAAGATCATGGATAAAAGTACTTTCATTGAGATCTAACGCATAGCCTTTAAAGTGGGGGGAGCTCCCAGGTTTAAACATATATATATATATATATATATATATATATATATATATATATATATATATATATGCTACTTATATTATTTTATTTATTGAAATATATTGTGCTGTCGTCCTATGTTGGGATGACAGCACAATTTTTGTAACCACCTGTTGAAATATGCTTCAGTAAAAATATATCTGATTGAGTACCCAGTTGTGTGCGTCTGTTTTTCCCCCACCAGGTGGTGCCAGTGTATCCTGAGTTCATGATACAGGTATTTTACATTGTTTCATGTTATACTGTATTACATTGCACCACAGCTGTGCCAAGGGGATTGAGTCAAGTTAGTGGGGTTTCTTGGTAGTGTGCAGGCCCAATTCAATCCAGCAGCTCCTTCGGGGCTCAGTGCTACATGTGTCCTCCACGACCAGTTGAAGCTACGTAACGGTACGTTGCGAAACGCGTTGACGTAAGCACGGACAGCAGGCCCTCACAGGGTTACCTCCAATCTGGAGAGCGGAGAACAATCTTGCAGCTGCAGACTGCTTATGGAAAGTGAATCGGATGAATCGGATGATCACTGCCTAACACCCGGACTCTCTCTGAGCAGCAGCATGGCCAGTATTATAGTACGGCTCGGGATAAACTCACAGCAAAAGAAATAACGCCACACGGAGTGATAGCTACTGATACAGCCTACCTCCAGCAAGGAGTAAGGATGCCGGACCATGAGCTTTTCATCTGCTGAACCAGCGGCAATCGATCAGCGTCCGCCCGGAGATATCCAGGAGCGGTAATGTACAAAACCTAGCAGCTTGTGAAATGCCAGCTACGGATAAGATATAATATATCTAACACATATATGCTTTCTGTGTGGCGTCCAGCTGTGTATCGCAGTGACACCGAAAATAGCAATTTTAGTGCATACAAACAGCCACATGTTATTACGTATCTACTATAAACCTACACTCAAAACACGCAATCTTCCAGTACCTGGAAAATGTTAATGCCACAAATTACGGAAATCATTTCTTGTCCGATACAGGCGGGATTTGTAGCATATACATGAAGGACTTGTATACTTGACTATCATTTCAGCAACATTGTGTCTAATAGCACTACTCAAAGAAGCGTGTTTGGAATCGGGATTCCTCTGGATTGAAACCATTTAATTCCTGAGAACTTTGATACAAATATCATGTTCCTAAGAAAACAACTATACAGTGAAATCGTTTATTATTCAGTATGTAAAAAGAAAATGGATTCTAACATTTATCAACTCCCATGAAAATTAAAGTTTTCCTCACTGTATTCAGCACTAAGGCCCCTTTCACACTTGTGGGCCGTATGTCCTTTTTTCATCCATCCGTTTTCGGATGAAACACGGACATACATGTACCCCTGTGGGATAGCGGGTGTCAGCAGATGAGCATCCGCTGACACCCGATATCGTCCGCCTCCACTATGGTCCGATTCTGCAGACGGGGGGAAAACCCTATTTTTCCATCCGTCTGCAGAGCGGATCGGATGAACATGGACAGACGGTCCGTGTTCATCCGATCCCCCATAGGGGAGAGCGGAGATCTCACAAGGCTCTGTCATCCGCCGGCTCAGCGGGGATCAGCGGAGCGATCCCCGCTGAGCAGCGGATGTTCACGGGGGGGATAATTACGGATCCGCCCCATGTGAAAGGACCCTAACCTTTTCAAATATCATTTAAAATGAGATGGTCTCTGATCCATTTAGGCAGCATGCACAGCTGTTAGTTATGTTGAGTAATTCGACCTGTTAGTAGGGATGAGCCGATCACCCCCCCGTTCGGCTCGCACCAGAACCCGCGAACGGACCTAAAGTCCGTGCGAGCTTTAGAACCCTATTAGTTATAATGGATGCAAACGTTCAAAATTAAAAGTGCTAATTTTAAAGGCGAATATGCATGTTATTGTCATAAAAAGTGTTTGGGGACCCGGGTCCTGCCCCAGGGGACATGTATCAATGCAAAAAGAAGTTTTAAAAACGGCCGTTTTTTTCAGGAGCAGTGATTTTAATAATGCTTAAATTGAAACAATAAAATTAAATTTCGTACCTGGGGGGTGTCTATAGTATGCATGTGAAGGGGCGCATGTTTCCCGTGTTTAGAACTGTCTCTGCAAAAAGTGTCATTTTTGAAAGTAAAAAAGCTATTTAAAATCACTCGCGGCTAATGTTAATTGTCGGCTCCCGTAATACAGAGAACAGTCATTCATTGAAACTTATTCATAAAAAAAAGTCATTGATAAAAAATAAAAAAAAAATGAAAAAAAAAAGCGTAGGGGTCCCCCCAAATTCAATAACCAGGCCCTTCAGGTCTGGGATGGATATTAAGGGGAACCCCAGCCAAAAAAAAAAAAAATGGCGTAGGGTCCCCCTCAAAATCCATACCAGACCCTTGAGGTCTGGTATGGATTTTAAGGGGAACCCTAGCCAAAAAAAATGGCGTGGGGTCCCCTCAAAATCCATACCAGACCCTTATCCGAGCACGCAACCTGGCAGGCCGCAGGAAAAGAGGGGGGGACAAGAGCGCCCCCCTCCCGCCTGAACCGTACCAGGCCACATGCCCTCAACATTGGGAGGATGCTTTGGGGGTCTAAGACCCCTAAAGCACCTTGTCCCCATGTTGATGAGGACAAGGGCCTCTTCCCCACAACCCTGGCCATTGGTTGTGGGGGTCTGCGGGCGGGGGGCTTATCGGAATCTGGAAGCCCCTTTAACAAGGGGACCCCCAGATCCCGCCCCCCCTGTGTGAAATGGTAAGGGGGTACAAAAGTACCCCTACCATTTCACCAAAAAAGTGGCAAAAATGGTAAAAATGACAGGAGACGGTCTTTGACAATTCCTTTATTAAATTCTTCTTTCTTCTTTCTTCATCCTTCGGTTTCTTCATCTTCGCCTTCCGTCATCTTCTTCCATCTTCTTCTATCTTCCTCTTTCTCCGATCCGCTTTTTCTTGCGCTGGTCTTCTCGTCCTTCTCGTCCGGCATCTCCTTCCGTCGGCGTCGGCGTCGGTGTCTCTGTCTCTTCTTGGGCCGCTCCGCACAATGGGAGGCTCCCGCTGTGTGAGGCTCCGCTCCGTCTGACAGGTCTTTTATAACGGAGGGCACCTGGTGACCCCGCCCCCTCTGACGTCATGGGGAAAGCCATCATGGAATTCCCCATGACGTCCCCATGCGTCAGAGGGGGCGGGGTCACCAGGTGCCCTCCGTTATAAAAGACCTGTCAGACGGAGCGGAGCCTCACACAGCGGGAGCCTCCCATTGCGTGGAGCGGCCCAAGAAGAGACACGGACACCGACAACGACGCCGACGCCGACGGAAGAAGATTCCGGACGAGAAGGACGAGAAGACCAGCGCAAGAAGAAGCGGATCGGAGGAAGAAGAAGATGGAAGAAGATGACGGAAGGAGAAGATGAAGAAACCGAAGGATGAAGAAAGAAGAAAGAAGATTTTAATAAAGGAATTGTCAAAGACCGTCTCCTGTCATTTTTACCATTTTTGCCACTTTTTTGGTGAAATGGTAGGGGTACTTTTGTACCCCCTTACCATTTCACACAGGGGGGGCGGGATCTGGGGGTCCCCTTGTTAAAGGGGGCTTCCAGATTCCGATAAGCCCCCTGCCCGCAGACCCCCCACAACCAATGGCCAGGGTTGTGGGGAAGAGGCCCTTGTCCTCATCAACATGGGGATAAGGTGCTTTGGGGGTCTTAGACCCCAAAGCATCCTCCCAATGTTGAGGGCATGTGGCCTGGTACGGTTCAGGCGGGAGGGGGGGGCGCTCTCGTCCCCCCCTCTTTTCTTGCAGCCTGCCAGGTTGCGTGCTCGGATAAGGGTCTGGTATGGATTTTGAGGGGGACCCCACGCCATTTTTTTTGGCTAGGGTTCCCCTTAAAATCCATACCAGACCTCAAGGGTCTGGTATGGATTTTGAGGGGGACCCTACGCCATTTTTTTTTTTGGCTGGGGTTTCCCTTAATATCCATCCCAGACCTGAAGGGCCTGGTTATTGAATTTGGGGGGACCCCCACGCTTTTTTTTTTGTTTTTTTATTAATGAATGACAGTTCTCTGTGTTACAGGAGCCAACAATTCATTAGTCGCGAGTGATTTTAAATAGCTTTTTTCCTGCAAAAATGACACTTTTTGCAGGGAAAGTTCTAAGCACAGGAAACCTGCCCCCCTTCACAGGCCACCTATAGACACCCCCAGATGTGATACTGCAATGCTGTACTAACAGCACGCACACACAAATCCCCAGATATAGAGCACATATTGTCAGCAGCACACTGACACGCTGACACTGACTGAAACATAATATGCGAGGCCGCCGGCGCGGCGGCCTCTTATACCGTGGGGCGTGTACTAAAGCCCCTGAGCTATAATTGGCTACAGGCATCCTGCCTGTAGCCAATTATGGCTCTCCTCGCTGCGGCGCTGTGATTGGCCAAGCATGCGGGGTCACAGTGCATGCTTGGCCAATCATCAGCCAGCATTGCACTGCGACTAGCACAATGCATTGCGGGGCCGCTCGCATCACACGAATTTGATGCGAGCGGCCCCAATAGTTCTGGGCTCGCCGAGCGAGCCAACGCCCGGTGCTCGATTCGACCATGGGTTCGAATCGAACACCGGGCCCATCCCTACCTGTTAGCTGGAAATTTGAAATACGCTAAGATCTCCGCAACCCTAGGGACCGCGCACATGCTGATCTCCTGCCATAACATTGTTTATTTCCTTCATAGCACAGCATGCATTATCATGTATGACAGGACATCAGCACATGCGTGGCTACAGAGGCGCCTCGTCCGTTAATTGTTGTATGTAAGTTTTATATGTTTGTCTTTTGTGTATTTAGTTAGTTTCATATTTTGATTAGAATTCATGGGGAATTTGCAGCATGTGTATTCTGAGCACTTTAGGGTTGGTTTTTAGTAAGCCATTTGGCTGGGTCAGTTTTATATGGATGAATTGTTTGTAATTTAATAAACCTTTTGGATTTATATTATTTCCAATCTCTTATTTGCCCACTATAACCATAGTACCATCTTTACCATCTTGGGACATCCCTCCTCTTAGGGATGTCTTAAGTGGAAAAAAAACCTTATTTATTCATCTAACCAGATCACCTTCTTCCACATGTTTGCTCCCCTCCCCCACATGGCTTCTCACAAACTACAAACAGGACTTCTTATGACTTTCTTTCTCCAATGTCTTTCTTCTTGTCACTCCTCCATAAAGGGCAGATTTGTGGAGAACACGACTAATAGTTGTCCTGTGGACAGACTCTCCCCCCTGAGCTGTGGATCTCTGCAGCTCCTCCAGAGTTACCATGGACCTCTTGGCTCTTGCAATTGAATGGAGTCCAGTGTTGATTTAGATAATTAGCTCATGCTAATTAGGTTAGGTTTTTAGTCATCCGGCTGTATATATGTGTGTGACATCTCAAATAAAAGCTATTCCTGATGTACTCCAAGACTGGTGTTGTCTAGTTCTTGGGGGCTCCTATAGCCAGATCCATTGGACTCATGTTCCAGGACTTAGGAAGCGGTATACTGACGGAAGCTTCCGCCACACTCTCCTTGCCCGGCCCGGTCAGTTTAGGTGGACAGCCATGTCTTGGTAGGTTTGCAGTTGTGCCATACTCTTTCCATTTTCCGATGATGGATTGAACAGAGCTCCGTGAGATGGTCAAAGCTTGGGAGATCTTTGTATAACATAACCCTGCTTTATACTTCTCCACAACTTTATCCCTGACCTGTCTGGTGTGTTCCTTGGCCTTCATGATGCTGGTTGTTCACTAAGGTTCTCTAACAAACCTCTGAGGGCTTCACAGAACAGCTGTATTTATACTGAGATTAAATGACACACAGGTGGACTCTATTTACTAATTAGGTGACTTCTGAAGGCAATTGGTTCCACTAGATTTTAGTTAGGGGTATCAGAGTGAAGGGGGCTGAATACAAATGCCCCCCCCCCACACTTTTCACATATTTATTTTTATCATTTATCATTTTCCTTTCACTTCACAATTATGTGCCACTTTGTGTTGGTATTTTACATAAAATCCCAATAAAATACATTTATGTTTTTGGTTGCAACATGACAAAATGTGGGAATTTCAAGGGGTGTGAATACTTTTTCAAGGCACTGTATATGAGATCCTCCAGGAAATCCACACCAGACCCTCTAAGTCTGGTGCAAATTTTAAGGGAGACCAGACACCTTGCCTCAATGTTGATGAGGAAAAGGGTCTCATTTTTCCCACTCCTTCAGGTGGGGCCTTTTGTTCCTGTACAAGATCCTGGTACACCTGTGTTAGCATAGGGTGCACGACTGTGGCTGAGGTGCGCTTCTCCTGTACTAGTGGTGTGAGTAGTCTTCTTACCAGATCAGTGTTGGTCCCAATGATGAGGGAACTTTTATCAGCTCCTGGGGGCCGAGGGCACACCACTGCTAAGGTATCAAAGGTTTCGGCCTTCCCTGCCACGTTCGGTTTGAAGGTGAGATTAATGGGTAGGTAGCCATCATAGGGGAAGTTCTGGGTCCCTAGGCCCCATATCTCCAGTTCCTCCAGCTTCTGTAGTGGCAGGTGTTTGAGATATTTTTCGTAGAAGTCCCTGTACAACAAGGTCACTTGGGCTCCAGTGTCCAACAGGGCTCTTGTGTATATCCCTTCTACCTGGATAAGGACAATTGGGGAGGGCCCCACTAGCTTGGGAGGAGGTCCATGGGAGGTGGTACTTTTTGCCTGCTTGGTGGCTTGCACCTTTACACTTGGCTTCCGTGGACTCTTTTCCTTCCGCTTAAACTTAGCTGTGGCTCCAGGGGTCTGGCATATACGGGTGGGTTTGGAGTTGACTGTTGTGACATGGCGCCCAGTTGACTCCTTCACTGGGGCCCTCTGAAGTTTTCCGCTGGCTTCTTGGCAGATATTTTTTTCAATGCTTTGCATTTGGGCACTGTGCGATAAAATGTTCTACTTCCCCACATTGATAGCACTTCAGAGCTGGGGGAAGGGTCACATCCCTTCTTCCAACCGTAGAGGTGGGTACAACGTGTGAGTTACTTTTGTATATCAGCTTGGGTTTTCATTACCTTATCAAACTTTCTGCTGAAACCCACAGACGTTTTTTTTGTAAATCAGCCTGTGTTTTTGCCAGTTGAACTATGGCTTGTTCCAAGGTAACCCTTGGGGTGGACTGCACAATAGGACTCTTGGGGTGTTCCCCCCACTCATATTCCTCATCACTTTCTTCCACCTGTACTAATTGTGCAGCAACCTTCTCTTTCTTCATAAAGATCTCTGTGGCGAGCCGAGCCTCTTTATCCTTCTCGTCTAGGATAGCCTCCTCTTCTCTCACCAGCCTGATCAATTCAGGGTAAGAAGGGGCCTCTTCGGTGCCTTTCAGGAGTAATCTGAGAGCAATGGGGTGATTTGGCCTAGCTCGGTCCAACCTGATTTTGTCCACCTCCCTGGGATCAATGTCCTTCTTTAAAATGATCTGGTGTAGGATCTGGTCAATGTAGGCCAACAGCTTCTCTCCTCTCATCTGATGGGTATGCTCAGGGCCGCTGATAGAAATAATGGGCCCCCTTCAGCTCCACCCCTCGCCCCGCCCCTGATCCCTCCTTCAGCCCTGCCCCTGGCCCCTCCCCAGACCCTGCCTTGAAACAAAGTGCAGGTTTGTCTACAAGTGATAAGCATGGGTGGCACTGTCTGCAGCACATTACGGCATTGGCGACATGGGTGGCACTGTCTGCAGCACATTACGGCATTGGCGACACGGGTGGCACTGTCTGCAGCACATTACGGCATTGGCGGCACTGTCTGCAGCACATTATGGCATTAGCGGCACTGTCTGCAGCACATTACTGCATTGGCGGCATGGGTGGCACTGTCTCTGTAGGCAGCACATGCGTTATGGGCCATAATGCATGTGCTACTGGCAGACAGTGCCACCCATGCCGCCAATGCCATATTCTGTTGCAGACAGTGCCGCCAATGCCATAATGTGCTGCAGACAGTGCCATCCATGACACTAATGGCATAATGCATGTGCTACTTGCTGACAGCGCCACCCATGCTACCAATGCAATATTGTGCTGCAGACAATGCCGCCAATGACATAATGCCATTGGCAGCATTGTGGCACCGTCTCTGCAGGCAGCACATGCATTATGACATTAGCGTCATGGGTGGCACTGTCTGCAGCAGAATATGGCATTGGCGGGATGGGTGGCACTGTCTGCAGGCATGCGTTATGGTCCATAACGTATGTGCTACCTGCAGACAGTGCCAGTGCCACCCATGCCACCAATGCCATATTCTGCTGCAGACAGTGCCACCCATGTCGCCAATACCATAATGTATATATGCTGCTGCATCAGTAGTAGATCTTGAATCCCCCCCCCCAACCAAGCACACACCTGTGTAATTTTTAGTTGGGTCCCACGAGGCACTTCTTCCCTGATGCTGCTGCTGCCTGGACTGGAGTGTCCACAAACTATTCCATTCAGACTGCAGCTACTTCTTTTTTTTTTTTTCTTCTGCCACCGCCGCTCGCCTGAGTCGCCTCACTGACACTTCTCTCACGAGGAGGGGAGGAATTACTCCGCGGCGCCAGGGGGATAGCACGATAGAGGACGCACTGGCTGGGACTTGAGCCACAGCCAGCATGAGGCGCGGGTGCGGAAGAGGCATTCTTCCGCGCCCGAAATAGAGGAAATAGTCATTTCCCTGCCCCCACCTAGTCTGCAGATAGCTATCTGCAAAAAAAAAAAAAGACATAAACAATAACCGGGGGGTGGTGGGGACGGACTCTGATCGGCCATGGCTGGAGGATTTTTTTTTTTTTTTTTACATTAATTATTTATCTGCTAAGCTTGCCCAGGCCCCCCTGCTGGCTGGGCCCGGTACAACTGGGCCAGCTGTACTGGCCTATCAGCGGCCCGGGGTATGCTCAAACTGATACATCAGATCAGATAGTTTCTCCACTCTTCCATAAACAGCATAAAGGGCTTTGATGTAATCCTCGGCTTCACAATCTGGTTTTCCCCTTCTAAAGTTTCTGATGACATCGGCTGCTGGGCTCAACAGGCTTTCACTAATTTGCCTTCTTCCCACTGGCCCCGGCACATTCCAGTCTTCTAGAGCTTGCATGGCCTGATCCATCCAACTCTCAAATTCTTCCTCCCCTTCAGGTCTTCGTATCCGACCTGAGAAGGTTGGCAGCTTCCGACATCTCTCATTGGTGGACGTCTGGTGGCTATGTATTAGACTATCCACTAGGTGGCTCATGTCCAGGTAGAATGATGCGGGTGCCATCCCAGTCACAGGGCTTCCCCTGGTGGCCTGACACATGGGGTTTAGACTTAACCCTATGAAGCTTCTTGCCATGGGACTCTCTGGTGGTGTACCCAGTGATTTCTCTTCTTCCTCCACTGACTCTTGTACTGGAATCACCTGACCATCGAGACCCTCTGTTAGGCTCAACACTCCCTTTCTGAACTCTACTGGAGTGTACTCTTTCCATTCTAGGAGGACATAAGTGAAATCCTCCTGCACGTCTTGTTTCAGGTCCAAAAGGTAAGAACCCTGGTCTGGCACTGCCCTCCTTATCAACTGCCGCACCTCTTTCTCAAACCACTGATCTCCAGGCAACCTCAGAACTGTGGTCCTTTCCAATTTACGCCCATATTCTTGGCTCCATTGGGTAGCCATTACTGAGTCCATTCTGGTGCTATAGGGGTGTCCTCTAGAGGGGGGGTTGATTGCAGAGTGACAGGATCCCTGACGAGCCCCCACGTGTAGCACTGACCCCCGAAGGAGCTGCTAAAATTGTTTGGGCCTGTACCCTGCTAGTGAACCCCCACTGACTTGGCTCAGTCCCCTTGACACAGCTGTGGTGCAATGTAGGTGTGGAGTTAATGGTGAAGGATAACCCCACAATATACAATATAATAACAGTAGTATACCTTTGCTATTACCTGGGTATCCAATGGCTCCACCTGCAGGAAAAGGAACAACACTCCAGACCAAATACTTAACCAAAAACCTATTTTTACTGAGGTTAGTATAAAATAGCAACTGCAACATTTGTACTGTCACACCAACATAGTGTAACAGCATATAGGTATACACAATAGATTATGTGGCACAAAACAACTACAAGGGAGCTCCCCCTACTTTAATAAAGGTGCAAGGCCTTGAAATACAAGATGCAGTCTTTGATCTTCTTTCTGCTAGCTATTAGTGTTTGTAACAATTTGTAATCCAACAGTGAAATAACAAAGGTTAACTTGAAATGAATACTGAAACTGTTCCTGTGGTGTAACCCACTTGTAATTGCCTCTGGTATAACACAGTGGTAAAGTGTAGTGAAGGACAGGCTTGAGGCTTGCTTAAACTCAGTCTTTATTAGATTCTCCTCCGTAGGACTACAGGTCCCAGCAACACTGTGTTGAAGTCTAAGTGTATGAAAGTGCGTAAGAAACTGTGGGCATCAGCCCTCTCACCAAACTGGGTCTGGAGGATGGAACAGCTCTGCTCCGGTGCACTCAGCCTTGCTTCTAGCCGGCCGGCTCCGTCACACTGCTCCGCTCTGCAAGATGAACTGGGTCCCTCTGATGGCTCCGACAAGTGTCTCTGGATCCTTCCTGATCCGGTCACTCAGTCTCTCCAGCGATCAGATGAATGGCACAGCCTGTAATTGCTGCGCTCCGCAGTGGCTGTAGGCTGTGCTCTCTGGAGACCTCCTCACAAGTCCTTACAGGCAGGCCATGCATCCAGAAGATGCCGTGCAGACTCTTTTATAGCCTACCCAGCATGCAGTTCAGTACAGGATGATCATGGGTAGGTCACTTGGCATTCTGGGTAGATAGGTCATAGCCAAAAATGTAAACACAGTCACTTCCTGTTATCTTTCCAGTGCTATAGAAAAAGGAAAGTAATTCAAGTCCATTCCCTGTTTTGACTGCTAGATGGCCCAAATACTAAGCTATAACACTACTCATAGACTTTCATTATAAAACATTAATAGGCAAAAATATCAGCGCTACAAGTGTATTTTCCAACTAGCTAAGAAAGCGAACAGGACACATGGTGGGGTCTACTGTGAGTCTCCACTGAGCTCTAGTGCCCCTGCGATGACACCGGTACATGATATATGTGATGTTCATATTGATATGAGGAGTTTTGACAAACTAGTAAAATCCAGACACTTGTCAATAGAATTTAACAATAAATGTATTATAATTTTAACAATGGCTCTGGTTCTTGCCAGCTTTGGTATCGGGATAACTAGGTAGCCCACAAGTGTGCTTCAACTTTAGTTTGGTATTAATGTGGATCTACAACTTATAAGGTAATTCCCCTAAGGCAAGAGGTTCATGTGTGCTGGTGAATCTCATCCCAGCGTCTTATGTCGCGGCCGAGCGCGGGGATCTGATGTGAGAGAAGGTAAGAATGACAGGGACAGCTAGAAGGGAACTGCTTGTACACGGTGGGGGCTTGAGCTTATGAAACGATTGAACAATTTCTTATCGATTGAGGAGGATGGGATGTTTTCATGTAACTGTTGAAGCTACAAGGAAGTTCCCACAATCCAAGGGGGGTTTCTGGAAATTCATAAGCAAAGATTGTTATACCTGAATCGGGGATACTAGTGACAAAGTTCAGGCCCATATGGATAGGGCTTGGATCCCTGAGAGGCAAAGCCAGAGCTATAGCTAGTGAAGGTTGGAATCCTTTTAAGGGTCTGGGAACCATTGGGGATTACATTTTTTTATTTTGCAGCGGATCACAGTTGAAGGAAGTAGGGATATATATATATACTCATGTTGTTTTTGTTTCTATTCCTTCTATATGCCGTGATTAGGTGCTCCTGTTGCCTGATTGGACGCGTGACCAGAGCAGATGACCACATCTTCCTCGATGAGACGCAATGAAGCCCAACCCACGAACAAGACATAGAGGATTCCAGACCCAGTCTACATGTCAAGCCGTGTTTTCCTTTTTATGGGCTGTAAGGACTGATTAATTTCCAGGTGTAAGAAGAAGATCAAGTTTCATCGAGGGACACATGGGAGCATATGACAAAGAGGAGGGGCTGTTGTGGAAATTTTATGAAGATGTATTTTAATATGTATTTTCATGACCAGTGTAGTCCAAATGTCCCCATATTATTATCACTGTTACCCACTTATACTCCAACCCATTTCTTACCCACCTAAAATGAGGAGACCACGCCTTTACTTTTGGAGTAAAATGGCCATAACAGCCTTTTATTAAAACAATCCAAATAAATAACTCCACTCAAAATTATAAATTATATATATATATATATTATATATATATATATATATATATATATATATTTTTTTTTATAACAAATATATATATATAATAACCATAACACAACTTGTTAACCCCAGTCTGATGGTCTCTGACGGTGACCCACATTCCACCACATATACCACCAATGCAGTTCGGGACCTTTTCCAACCTGATAGGCCTCCAGCTGTAACCGCTCGGAGACGACCCCCTTTCCGCAGTGCAACCATTACAGTATTCCATCAACCTTTTACTGGAATACAGCGGAAGGGCATATACTACCGATGAGCCCCCCACCCCTTTTGATCACCTCCGTTTACTGCCACCAGAAAACACAGCCACAGCCCGAAAGAGTGACGACCTTACACTTGCAGGCACTTCCGCACCCGCAGGGCCCGTTGGATCCCCTCCTGTAACCCCATAGACCAGAGGTCAATCCCCACATCTGAGAGGTGAACTCTATCCCTCCTCAAATAGAGCCCCACATTTATCTCTAACTCTCTGTGCCTGATCACCATACCCCCATTCTGAACTACAAACCTTCCCACTACTACTACACTACTGATTCGGATGCGGGTCTTATTAATGCGCACCACGGACCTAGCCCTGCGCCATGTCGTCCAAGCCATGATGTCAGACCACAGCAGCAGAGTGCTAGGGAAATCCGTGCGCAACTGTAAAAAATCGGACTTGATGTCCGCGATCAGGTCCCTCACCGGTCGGACCCCCAAATCATTCCCCCGCGCGTGTATCACTAACACATCGGGTGGTCTATCCAACCTTGCGTACCTCCCCACCTCTGTTATTACTCTGCCTCACAGCTTCTTAGGCACTCCTAACCAGCGCACATAAGCCTCCCTCCTTGAAATGCCCAATTGCCTGCCATCCGGTCTTACATCTCCTCTCCTGGCCCCCCAACAAACATAGGAGTGACCTATGATCCAGACGAGGCGTACGGAACCTCCATCTGAAACCAAAAGACAACAACATAAAAGGTAGCAGCCCACATAGTTTTTAACCACTACCATATCACAACCTGCAAATCCCGCCTACCCGCATACACCCCCTTTTTTTTTTATTCTACCGCCAGTAGAGGCCTGATGTAGGTACGGAATCTCCTCGATTCCCATCTCTCAATTCTTCGCACCGCCACCTCATCCAACCCTCTGTAGCCGCCCCGATGCGGAAGGAGTGTGAAGCGTATTCCGCCTCATCCAACCCAGCCTTTGTAAGACATTTCCTGAATACTGATGTGAACTGAAACTTCAACAAACAGGACCCATCCTCATGACTCAGGGATGGCCCTTCCCCATCTGTTCTAACCTGCCGAAATTCACACACCCCTTCCACCGGGCACACCCTGGACCCCGGCAATGCGAACAGTGACACATCCACCCCCTTCCATTTTGGACCTCCACAGCCACAGACACACCCTATCCACATCCACCCACACATCTTGGACCAACAGCCCCCCTGCCAAACACCTTGATGGGCTTACTAATTCCCCTATACCAAATGCCCTATAAAATGCCAGCGAGAACGCTGCTGTAAAAAGTAAAACCTCATAACGTGATGTGCAGCGTCCCACATATAGACCTTAGGTTCGCGAAAGTGACAGGCCGTCTCGCATCTTTTTTCTTGTGCCGTTTGCGATAACCTTTTATTGCCTGCCTCACCCAAAAATCTTTAGTCCAATCTCCCCCCCAGTAATTTAACCACTACAATACAGGGCACTTTCACCCCCTTCCTTCCCAGACCAATTTTCAGCTTTCAGCGCTCTCGCACTTTCAATGACAATTGCGCGGTCATGCAATGCTGTACCCAAATGAAATTTTTATCATTTTGTTTTCACAAATAGAGCTTTAGTTTGGTGGTATTTATTCACGACTCCGTTTTTTATTTTATGCAATATAAGCGAAAAAATAGCGGAAATTTTGAAAAAAAAATATATTTTCTCCTTTCTTTTTTAAAGAAATCCAATAAAATCTAATTTTGTCATAAATTTAAGCCAAAATGTATTCTGCTACATGTTTTTAGTAAAAAAAAATCCGTTAAGTGTATAATAATTGGTTCGCGTGATCACGGACATATGTACGCAAATGATCATGTACAGATATGTGCAGGTGATCACGGACATATGTGTGCAGATAATCATTGGCACATGTTATTTTACTGGGACATAGGGGGGGGGACATGTGTTTTTATTATTTGGGGACATGTGTTTTTATTATTTGGGGACATGTATGTTTTGGGGACATGTGTGGGGATATGTGTGTTTACACTAGACTGGTGATCAGTGAGTAAAAAGCTGTAAAAAAAAAAACAGCTAATACTCACTGATCACCAGTCGGCTGCAGCGATCCGCTCTCCTCTCCTCAGCGACGACTTCCGTGTGAGGAGAGGAGAGCCGATTGCCTAGCAACCGGCTGTTTGCTTACATCACATGACGGCTGTGATTGGACACGGCCGTCATGTGATCAGGAGGGCAATCACAGAGCCCTCCTGCCGATCCGAGATGCGCCGTATCCGGGTGACACAAGCGCATCGGGATCCCGCCGCTGCACGGGCACGCGCACGCGCGATCCCCCTACTTTTGAAGGACATTCAGGAACGTCCTATCAGAAGTAGACGGCTCCCACCCGGACGTATATATACAGTGGCCGGGTGGGAAGTAGTTAAAAAGGAATGATAAGCCCACCATCTTCCGTTCAATGGAAGAAACCGAACCCCCACTTTCCATGTTCCTAGCTACGAAATACATCACCAATAACCTTACCTCAGACCCCTCTGTACCAACCCCTGCTTCCTGCACCAGACCCGACCATTCTTTCCATACCTTTGCGTAGGCTGTCCAAGTAGACTCACTTACTGACTGCCGGATCCATCCCGCGGTGACTCCAAGGGCAGCTCCCAAATCCAATCTGGGCAAGGAACTCCTTCCTTTTCTGCGCCCAGAGCTAGCTCCCTGAACTTGTCCCACTGAAATCGAGACAAGGAGTCAGCCAGCGAGTTGTCAACACCCGAGATGTGAACCGCATAGATAAAAATGTTCAAACTCAAGCACCTTAACAGTAACTGGCGCAACAGCCTTATAACCGGTTGTGATGACATGCGATTGACCACTTGCACCACTCCCATGTTGTCACAATTCAGTCTCAATTTCAGATTCTGGCATGCCTCCCCCCACAGTTCCATAGCCAGCACCCCCGAAAAAAGTTCCAAAAGCACCAGGTTACGGGGGAACCAAGCTTTCGCCCATGACTGTGGCCAGGGTTCCGCGCTCCAATGCCCCTGGAAAAAATGTGCCATAGCCCGTGGAGCCCGCAGCATCCGTGACCAATTCCACATCAAAATTACTCACCGGGCCAGACATCCACACCGATCTGCCATTGTATGTGCCTAGAAACTCATACCATACCTTCAAATCCTCCCTGTGTTCCCTGGACAGGCGAAAAAATGTGCTGGGGCTTTAATCCCAGCTGTAGCTGCCGTCAGCCATCGGCAAAAAACCCTCCCTCTCGGTATGATCCTACAGGCAAAATTCAACTTACCCAGCAATGACTGCAAAGTCCTCAACTGTACTTTCCGCAGTCCATGCATCTCCCGAATTTCTTTCTGTAGGTCCTCCAACTTACCTCTGGGCAGGCGGCACTCCATTGCCACTAAATCTATCACTATTCCCAAAAAACTAAGTTCCGTCGTTGGGCCTTCCGTTTTCTCTGCTGCCAATGGCACTCCAAACCTGATAATGTGTTACAATGTAGAAAGTAGAATCGCACACACAGCGGAGGCAGGGGGGCCTGTGCACAGGAAGTCATCCAAATAATGTATGACTGAATCCAGGCCCGAAACGTCCCTAACCACCCACTCCAGAAAAGAACTGAACGCCTCAAACATGGCACAGGAAATGGAGCAACCCACGGGCAAGCATCTATCCACATAAAACTGCTCCTGCCAGTAGCATCCCAGCAGCCGGAAACTATCCGGATGCACTGGAAGCAAGCGGAATGCAGATTCTATATCTGCCTTTGTCTTAAGTGCCCCCCGTCCATAACGCTTTACCCACCTCACTGCCGCATCAAATGAAGTGTAGGACACTGTGCACGCTTCAGGGTCAATGAAATCATTGACCGAACCTCCTTTCGGAAAGGATAAGGGATGAATTAGGCGGAACTAGTTTGGTTCCTTCTTGGGCACCACCCCCAATGGTGACACCACCAGATTCTGCAAAGGCTTTTTTGCAAACGGCCCCCCCCCCCCCATGCGCCCCATGGCCACCTCCTTCGCCGATTTCTCCCCCGCCACCCCCGGATGTTGTAATGCCGATTTTAGATTCCTTGCCATCGGCGGAACTACCGCCAATGAACACGGGATCTTAAAACTGTCCCGAAACCCCGAAGCCAGTAACATAGCCGCTTCCCTGTCCAGATACTTACTTAGAAAAAGCTGCATCCTTTCCCCCCTCACCGGCGTCATCCCTTTTGTGAGCAGGCTAACCGGTACGCTTCCCTCTCTTGAAGCACCGGGACAATGTATGGGCTCCCCACACCCTGAACACCCTGAACACTTGTGCTTAAACTTGCAGGACCCCCCAAACTTACAGGAGCCCTCATTGTACTGCCAGCACACCCCCCACTTTTTTCCAGCCGGCAGTCCTGAGAAATGTGTACTCCCGACCCCCCCTGAAGAAACTGAGGCGGGGGCCTCACCGATGACATAAGCCTCATCCAGAGGCTAATATCTTTGTGGTCCCACCTAAGAGAAGGTCGAACCGCCCTGCGTCCATGTATCAGAACAACTCAGAGCAATGCTCAGGCTTCTTCTCGCCAATAACGCTCTCCATAATGGCGAACGCTTGTAGCCAATTAACAAATGTACATGGGATTAACCTATACCTCCTCTTCTCCTCATCCTCCTTCTTGGAGTCATCAGGTTTCACCCTATCCAAGTAAAATTTTTCCAATGGCAGAAGCGAGAAAATCTCCACATACTCGCCCTTGCAAATCTTATCCCGGACCTCTTGTTTTAGATGTGCTCCCAGTGGACCCTCGAAACACACGTACACCTCACACTTTGCCGCGTCTGCAATCCTTACCACATCTGTCCTCCCCGCCGTCTCTGTGGCCCCTTTTTCCCCTGCCTTCTCGGTGAAAGCTCCTGTCCCTGTCTGCACCGGTAGCGGAGTAGCCGTGGACGCTGCAACACCGGATACCCCCGCTCCCCCATCCACTGTCCCGCTTGCCTGTGTTGCCCATGGGACCACTTGTGGGGGCTGCCCCTGCCCCCCTTCAAATCTGCCTACTAATGCCCGCAAGCCCTCCAGCAAATTCTTCAGCTGTGCACCTGACCCTGCACTGGCGGGCCTATTCCCCGCCAGTTGCTGGTCCGGCGCTTCACCTATTGACCGTGCCAGAGGGGCTACTGACCCTGCTGTACCCTCTTTTACAACCCCTAACAAATCATTCAATGCATCAGACAATGACAAATTATTAGTGGACTTACCAGGCTGACTGGCTCTCCCAACAGCCATCGCGCTGGTCTCCCTCGCTGGTACTTGTGGTTCCCCCTCTTCCGACATCTCCCCCTCCGACCTCTCATCTTGTTCCAAGACCGGTGGTGTTGCTAGCTGGCCATGCTGGCCTTTGGCCCCGCCCCCTAGTTAGGTCGGCGTCGTGCAGACCGCCCAGGCCCTGCTGCGGCCTGTTGCTGGACTCGTTTTGCTGGAGGAACCGATCGGTCCTCCAGCGGGCTCCTGGGAGGCGAACGGGCTGAGATACAGGCCCTGGTGAGAAGCGCGCCGGAGGCTGCGACCTCTGCGCGCGAGGGGACACCTCACCTGGTGAAGACCCACCCACCTCGTCCTCTATGAGGTCCGAGACCTAGCTGTGAAGCCATTCCAGTCCTTTTGCCACTGCAGGCCTTCTCAGTCTGGCTAAAATGACATCTATGTCAGCCATTGTGAAGGAGCAGTGAAAAACTGCCTCCTCCTTCAGCTTCTTCCTTACACTGACCTCTCGGCCCCTTAAATATAACCACTCCCCCTCCAACTAAACATCTCTCTTACCTTCCCACTTCTAACACTCCCATTCCTTCTTTTCCAAATTAACCCCTTATGTGTCTCCCTTAGACACACTGTCATGCTCGGCCCTACACTATCCATCCTTACAGTCTCTTACGTTCCGGGCCTCACTTAAGTGTCTCCCAGTGTTAGCACTCCTGCAGCCCGCTCTAAAGAGCTGACTGGGGCAGACTGACGCTGGTTGAGATCCGTTAGGTAGTGGAAAACTTCCTCAGATTGGAGAGAGGTGTTTGCAGAGTGGGGGTGTGTCCGCCAGCGAAAGGGCCCCTGTGCATTGCACAGACGATCGTCTGGGGGGGATATGTTCGCTCTGCAAGGACGTTATCGGTTATAGGCGGACGTACGCTCTTGTCTCTGCTGTGTCTGATCAGCACATGTCGCAGTGCATTATGGGGCGTGACGCGCCACTCTAATTTGGCGCGAACGCCCCATAATGTTCGTATTTCGACGAATGCTCGAACAGCCAATGTTCGAGTTGAACTCATGTTGGACCCGAACATAAAGCTCATCCCTGGTGTCAGCATACCAAGACATTTTGGACAATTTCATGCTCCCAACTTTGTGGGAACAGTTTGGGGGACGGCCCCTTCCTGTTCCAAACATGACTGCGCACCAGTGCACAAAGCAAGGTCCATAAAGACATGGATGAGCGAGTTTTGGGTGGAGGAACTTCACTGGCCTGCACAGTGAAGTTGAGTCCTGACCTCAACCCGATAGAACACCTTTGGGATGAACTAGAGCGGAGCCTGTGAGCCACGCCTTCTCATGTAACATTAGTCCCTGACCTCACAAATGCACTTCTGGAAGAATGGTCAAACATTCCCATAGACACCCTCCTAAACCTTGTGGATGGTCTTCCCAGAAGAGGTGAAGCTGTTATAGATGCAAAGGGCCAACTCAATATTGAACCCTCCAGACTAAGACGGGGATGCCATTAAAGTTCATGTGTGTGTAAAGGCAGGCGTCCCAATTCTTTTGGCAATATAGTGTACGTCTTTAGCACAGCAAGAAAACAGCCTATTGCCCGTTCTGTTGGATCCACGGCTCCTCTAGCGAGAAAGGCTACGATATGGAGGAAGAGTACACAGAGGATTGCTTAACAAGTGTAAACTTTCTGGAATCTTTTTACGAGAGACATTGAGAGGTCACATAAAAGTCATGTCAATGTTTTCACTTTTTTATAAGACAAAGCAGTGTAACCCTCGGGACGTGATTGGAAATAATAACTTACAGTCTCTTACGTAACTGGTAGAAGAGCGTGATATGGTGAGTCGGGCCCCTGGTAGTGTAGACAGGAGGTATAGAAGGGTACAGGGTGGCACGAGTGCCTGTAAGTCTTGCTAGCAGCAGGGTAAATGCCCACGCTCGGCAGGTGAAGTCATCAGAAAGCTCCAGTAGCAGCCAAGCTGGTAGGTAGCAGACTGAGGCAACCTGGTGCTGGCGACAACGGGAAGCCGAGATGGTTGCTGGTAGCCAACTGTAGGCCAGTTGGAACAGCAGGGTGGTAGGTGGGTACTGGTGAATTCAGGCAGTGCAGGGTCAGGCAGGCCGAGTCATACACAGGCAGGATGGATCGGGTACAGGGCACAGGCAGGAGCGTGGTCAGGGAACAAGCCAGGTCTGGTACCGCTCAGTGAAGCAGGAGCCAATGGAGCAGTGGTGGACAATGCATTGTGGGCACAGGGGCACCGCCCCCCCCTAACACCACCGCCGCCCTCCATATTTTTTTTTTTTGAAGCACCTGACCAGAGGCTCTAATAGGCTTCAAATTAGGATGGGCTCGGGGGGGCGGAGCATTGCATTGCATTGTTGCAACACTGATCCTCCTCCCAGCCAATCAGGAAGCGGGTCTAATACCCGTCACCCTATTGGCTGAAAGGACAGTGATCCTATTGGATGCCTAGGAGGAGGAGAGGCACAGGGGAAACCGCTGTGATCTCCGAAGAGAAGAGGACACAGGAGATGCTGGCAGATGCCTGCCGCAGCCTGATCCCCTACCCAATGTGCCCGCCGATCCCCGATGCTGTGTGCCCGCCGATCCCCGATGTGCCCACTGATCCCTTCCGCTGATGGGGTAAGTGGACTGGCAGACAGCAGGAGGGGGTGGGGGGTTGAGGTGCCACAGGGGGGTGCAGCAACTGGGATCAGGATACAGAATCACAGGATATACCCAGATATGATCCTGAGCACTGGCCCAGTATAAATAAATAGCCCATTTGGTGCCAACATCTGTCACAGGTGCTTGTGAGTGCGGGCGCGCATGGGTATGGGCGCTCGCACAGGTGCGCACGTCTGTGCCCCGAATTCTGCAAGCGTAAAAGGGAACATATTAGCCTGTGCACAGAAGTTCAGAGGAGCCATGATGTTTGTTGGCATGCCCTTCCTTACTGCGGAGCTTTACCCATAAGGGGAATTTTAGTCCTCCTCCCCCCCTCACTACCTAACGTATGCACTTAGTCTTTAGTAGGGACGAGCCCTTAAAATCCGTACCTTCTTCCTGTGTGTTTGGCGGGCCCACAGGAATGCTATCTAGATAAAAGGGACCTTGAGAGGTAAGGAAGTCCTCCTCTTCCTGTCGCTATTCTGCCTCAAGTGCCCTGTCCATTATTCCATGAAGCGTATGCTCCAACAGGAAGACAAGAGGGACAGTATCACTGATGCATGCACTGTCACTGCTCACCATCCTCGTGGCCTCCTCAAATGGTGACAAGACAGTGCATGCATCCTTGATCAGTAGCCACTGGCGTGGCAAAAAAAAGCCAAGCTCCCCTGACCCTGTCCTGGTGCCATACTCACACAGGTACTCATTGATGGCCCTCTGCTGTGAGTGCACCCGCTGCAGCATTGCTAATGTTGAGTTCCACCTGGTGGGCATGTCACAAATGAGGCGGTTGGTGGGCAGGTTGCATTCCCGAGCATTGTATGATGGTACCTGCTCAAGAACCACTGCACCACCCAATTCAGGCATGTGCCAAACATTGGACATGGGCCAAGTGTCCCTGTCAGAGGGCGGAGAGAAGGTTGGTGCCATTGGAAGGGGGGAGATATCACCGCTCCAGGAAAAACAAACAGATAATAAACCTCTCTCTCGGTTCGGAAGCCGTAGGTGCTGGCAATTGCTAGCAGCAATAAACAGGAACTGATTCTGGACAGCCGCACACTTGAAAAGTAGCCTTTCTTTATTTTAAAACCTTCACATCAAAATCAAAGCTGGAGATCACAGCAGACAAAAGAGCTGACGTTTCGCACTAATTATTCATAGCTAACAATCACAACACAGGGAATCAAATAAATACTCTCTCTGGTTACACCCATGTGACTAGATAAATAATTGATAGATTAATTGCTTAATTAATACAAATGTGAATGAAATCCATTATAATTAGCCATCACAGGTAACACCTATTTATTACTATAATCATGCCTCGTCCCCAGGTGTGATTGAAAAGTAATGAAATGGATGAATGTTAAATGGAAAAAATCAAGGTTGGTGCCATTGTCACATACAACCATTCCTGGCTGAAGCTGGCATGGCGTCAACCACCTCTGAGCCTGCCCATGCAGAGCTGACAGAATCTCTGCCCCAGTGTGGTTCCTGTCCCCTAGACAGACCAACTCAAGCACCGCATGGCATATTTTTGCCTGAGTGCTTGCGTAGGCCCTTGAACGCCTACGGAACACCGCTGGTTCAGAGGAGAAATCTGCAGAAGAGGCCATAGAAGAAGAAGAAGAGGAGGGGGCGGAGGAGAGAGGTGTGTCAGAATCACCACTGGAGGCGTGGTGGAGGAACAAGCTCCAACAATACTGAACCCTGTCCTGCATCCTTCCCAGCTGCCAGCAGAGTTACCCAGTGTGACGTGAAGGAAAGGTAACGTCCCTGTCCATGCCTGCTAGACCATGAGTCAGCGGTAATATGCACCTTACTGCTGACTGCCCTGTGCAACGAGGCCAAAACGTTGCCTTCCTCATGTCGGTAGAGAGCCGGAATGGCCTTCCATGAAAAGAAATGGCGTTTTGGAACCTGCCACTGAGGTACAGCACATTCCACAAATTCACGAAAGGGGTCAGAGTCTACCAGCTGAAAAGGCAGCAGTTGCAGTGCTAGCAATTTGGTCAAGCTAGCATTCAGATGCTGAGCATGTGGATGGCTGGGGCCAAATTTCTTGTTACGGTTTAGCAACTGGGGGTAGGGAAATTTGCCTGCTAAAATCAGATGGAGGTGTACTGATAGCAGATTGGCTGCAGGTACTTGGGACACCTATTGCTATAACTTCATTCCTCTCAGTGCAGGTTTTTGAGTCCGCCTTTTTCTTTGATGTGGGTCTTTCAAGTGCTGTTGCCAACGGACTGCATGGGAGGCAGGGGCGGACTGACAGGTCGGTGACTCGGGCGCCGCCCGAGGGCCCGGGGCCATTAGGGGCCCGGACTCGGCCACATGAGGGGTCACTTGAAACGGCTGTATTACATGCCGCAATGCCGCTAACAATACTGCTAACAGCGCGCGGCTCCCCGCCGGCCCCTTCTTCCCTCCTGTCAGTCCCAGGTGCTTCTACTGTATGCGTCGTGACGTCACCTGGGACGGACGGGAGGGAAGGAGGGGCCGGCGGGGAGCCGCGCGCCGTTAGCAGTATTCGCGGCATGTAATACAGCCGCTTCAACCTGCCGAGTCTGGGCCCCTAATGGAAGAGAAGAGTGGAGGGGCCGGCGGGGAGCATCGGCATCCGTGAGTAAATTACCAGGACCGCCACAAGTGATGGGGGGGTGGTACAGAGTCACGGGCCCCGGGTCCCCCCACCCCACAGTGTCACCCCCAGCCCACAGTGTCACCCCCAGCCCACAGTGTCACCCCCAGCCCACAGTGTCCCCCTAGCTCACAGTGTCACCCCTACCCCACAGTGTCACCCCTACCCCACAGTGTCACCCCCAGCCCACAGTGTCACCCCCAGCCCACAGTGTCACCCCCAGCCCACAGTGTCCCCCTAGCTCACAGTGTCACCCCTACCCCACAGTGTCACCCCTACCCCACAGTGTCCCCCCCCCAGCCCACAGTGTCCCCCCAGCCCACAGTGTCACCCCTACCCCACAGTGTCACCCCCAGCCCACAGTGTCCCCCCAGCCCACAGTGTCACCCCTAGCCCACAGTGTCACCCCTAGCCCACAGTGTCACCCCTAGCCCACAGTGTACCCCCAAGCCCACAGTGTCACCCCCAGCCCACAGTGTCACCCCCAGCCCACAGTGTCCCCCCAGCCCACAGTGTCACCCCTACCCCACAGTGTCACCCCTACCCCACAGTGTCACCCCAGCCCACAGTGTCCCCCCAGCCCACAGTGCCCCCCTAGCCCAGTGTCACCCCTAGCCCACAGTGTCACCACACACACTCCCCCCCCACCCCACCAGTGTCCCCCTGTGTGCCCACAGTGTCACCCCCTGTGTGTGCGCTCTCCCCCCAGTGTCCCCCTGTGTGCATGTCACCCCCTGTGTGTGCGCTCTCCCTCCAGTGTCCCCCTGTGTGCATGTCCCCCCCTGTGTGTGCTCTCTCCCTCCAGTGTCCACCTGTGTGTGCGCGTGTCCCCCCTGTGTGTGCGCGTGTCCCCCCTGTGTGTGCGCTCTCCCTCCAGTGTCCCCCTGTGTGTGCGTGTCCCCCCTGTGTGTGCGCTTTCCCTCCATTGCCCCCCTGTGTGTGCGCTCTCCCTCCAGTGTCCCCCTGTGTGTGTGTGCCCCCCTGTGTGTGCGCTCTCCCTCCAGTGTCCCCCTGTGTGTGTCCCCCTGTGTGTGTCTCCCTCCAGTCCCCCTGTGTGTGTGTGTGTGCGCTCTCCCTCCAGTGTCCCCCTGTGTGTGTCCCCCTGTGTGTGCGCTCTCCCTCCAGTGTCCCCCTGTGTGTGTCCCCCTGTGTGTGCGCTCTCCCTCCAGTGTCCCCCTGTGTGTGTCCCCCTGTGTGTGCGCTCTCCCTCCAGTGTCCCCCTGTGTGTGCAGGCCCCCCCTTGCGTGGGCGCTCTCCCTCCATTGTCCCCCTCTGTGTGCGTGCCCCCCCCTGCGTGTGAGCTCTCCCTCCAGTGTCCCCCTGTGTGTGTGTCCCCCCCCCCCTGTGTGTGCGCTTTCCCTCCAGTGTCCCCCTGTGTGTGTGTCCCCCCCCTGTGTGTGCGCTCTCCCTCCAGTGTCCCCCTGTGTGTGTGTGTCCCCCTGTGTGTGCGCTCTCCCTCCAGTGTCCCCCTGTGTGTGCGTGCCCCCCTGTGTGTGCGCTCTCCCTCCAGTGTCCCCCTGTGTGTGCGTGCCCCCCCCCCTGCGTGTGAGCTCTCCCTCCAGTGTCCCCCTGTGTGCCTGTCCCCCCCTGTGTGTGCGCTCTCCCTCCAGTGTCCCCCTGTGTGTGTGTCCCCCCCCTGCGTGTGAGCTCTCCCTCCAGTGTCCCCCTGTGTGCGCTCTCCCTCCAGTATCCCCCTGTGTGTGCGCTCTCCCTCAGTGTCCCCCTGTGTGTGAGCTCTCCCTCCAGTATCCCCCTGTGTGTGCACTTTCCCTCCAGTTTCCCCCTGTGTGCCTGTCCCCCCCTGTGTGTGAGCTCTCCCTCCAGTGTCCCCCTGTGTGCCTCTCCCCCCCTGTGTGTGCGCTCTCCCTCCAGTGTCCCCCTGTGTGCGCTGTCCCTCCAGTGTCCTCCTGTGTGTGCGCTCTCCCTCCAGTGTCCCCCTGTGTGTGCGCTCTCCTTCCAGTGTCCCCCTGTGTGTGCGCTCTCCTTCCAGTGTCCCCCTGTGTGTGTGTGTCCCCCCCTGTGTGTGCGCTTGGTCCCCTTGAGTGTGGGGACCAAGGGGGCCCCATGATCTTCTATTGCCCGGGGGCCCCATGAGTTGTCAGTCCGCCCCTGATGGGAGGTCATCATATGTCAGTTCAAGCATTTGGTGCCCAAGTGGCTGCTGTTCTGGCCATGCTTGATACGCTTCAGACATAGGTTGCAAACAGCAATGGTGCGATCTGCTGCACACGTGACAAAAAAGGCCCACACCAAAGAACTTTTCAATGTCAGCGGGGAGTCAGCAGCACCCTGCACCAGCGGAGCTCTGCAGTGTGATGCAATAGGGTGGCTGCCCTTAAGCTGCCCCCTAGAGGACATCCTGCCTCGTTGGAGTTGTGCCTCCTCCTCCTCTCTTCTATCAGGCACCCAAGTAGAGTCACTGACCTCATTTTCCCCTCCCTCCTTGTCACTGAAACAAACCTGGCAGTATGCTGCAGCTGGGGGAACATGACTGCCAGTTTCTTGTCCTTCTAGGGTAGTGCGTCAGTCAGTCTAACACACCACATCTCCGATTGCTATAAGAAGTCTCTGTCAGAGGCTTCTTACCACCGATCACAGCTGATCATCGCAAGAACCAGGAAGATGTCCCCCCCTGTGTGTGCGCTCTCCCTCCAGTGTCCCCCTGTGTGTGCGCCCCCCTGTGTGTGCGCGTGTCCCCCTGTGTGTGCGCTCTCCCTCCAGTGTCCCCCTGTGTGTGCGCTCTCCCTCCAGTGTCCCCCTGTGTGTGCGCGTGTCCCCCCTGTGTGTGCGCTCTCCCTCCAGTGTCCCCCTGTGTGTGTCCCCCCCCTGTGTGTGCGCTCTCCCTCCAGTGTCCCCCTGTGTGTGCGGGCCCCCCCCCCCTTGCGTGGGCGCTCTCCCTCCATTGTCCCCCTGTGTGTGTGTGTCCCCCCCCTGTGTGTGCGCTCTCCCTCCAGCGTCCCCCTGTGTGTGTGTCCCCCCCCTGTGTGTGCGCTCTCCCTCCAGTGTCCCCCTGTGTGTGCTGTCCCCCCCCCCTGTGTGTGCGCTCTCCCTCCAGTGTCGCCCCTGTGTGTGTGTGCCCCCCCCTGTGTGGGCGCTCTCCCTCCATTGTCCCCCTGTGTGTGTGTCCCCCCCCAGTGTCCCCCTGCGTGTGAGCTCTCCCTCCAGTGTCCCCCTGTGTGTGTGTCCCCCCCCTGTGTGTGCGCTCTCCCTCCAGTGTCCCCCTGTGTGTGTGTCCCCCCCCCTGTGTGTGCGCTCTCCCTCCAGTGTCCCCCTGTGTGTGTGTGTCCCCCTGTGTGTGCGCTCTCCCTCCAGTGTCCCCCTGTGTGTGCGTGCCCCCCCCTGCGTGGGCGCTCTCCCTCCATTGTCCCCCTCTGTGTGCGTGCCCCCCCCCTGCGTGTGCGCTCTCCCTCCAGTGTCCCCCTGTGTGTGTGCGTGCCCCCCCCTGCGTGTGAGCTCTCCCTCCAGTGTCCCCCTGTGTGTGTGTCCCCCCCCTGTGTGTGAGTGCTCTCCCTCCAGTGTCCCCCTGTGTGTGCGCTGTCCCTCCAGTGTCCCCCCTGTGTGTGCGCTCTTCCTCCAGTGTCCCCCTGTGTGCCTGTCCCCCCCTGTGTGTATGCTCTCCCTCCAGTGTCCCCCTGTGTGTGCGCTCTCCCTCCAGTGTCCTCCTGTGTGTGCGCTCTCCCTCCAGTGTCCCCCTGTGTGTGCGCTGTCCCCCCCTGTGTGTGTGCTCTCCTTCCAGTGTCCCCCTGTGTGTGCGTGTCCCCCCACTGTGTGTGCGCTTGGTCCCCTTGAGTGTGGGGACCAAGGGGGCCCCATGATCTTCTATTGCCCGGGGGCCCCATGAGTTGTCAGTCCGCCCCTGATGGGAGGTCATCATATGTCAGTTCAAGCATTTGGTGCCCAAGTGGCTGCTGTTCTGGCCATGCTTGATACGCTTCAGACATAGGTTGCAAACAGCAATGGTGCGATCTGCTGCACAGGTGACAAAAAAGGCCCACACCAAGGAACTTTTCAATATCAGCGGGGAGTCAGCAGCACCCTGCACCAGCGGAGCTCTGCGGTGTGATGCAATAGGGTGGCTGCCCTTAAGCTGCCCCCTAGAGGACATCCTGCCTCGTTGGAGTTGTGCCTCCTCCTCCTCTCTTCTATCAGGCACCTAAGTAGAGTCACTGACCTCATTTTCCCCTCCCCCCTTGTCACTGAAACAAACCTGGCAGTATGCTGCAGCTGGGGGAACATGACTGCCAGTTTCTTGTCCTTCTAGGGTAGTGCGTCAGTCAGTCTAACACACCACATCTCCGATTGCTATAAGAAGTCTCTGTCAGAGGCTTCTTACCACCGATCACAGCTGATCATCGCAAGAACCAGGAAGTGCCGGTAAACGGCATTCCTCGGTTCGCGCTGACAGGGAGAGCCGATCGGCCGCTCTCCCTGTCAGAGGGGGGTCTGTTCTGATAATCAGCACATTGATTATCAGTACAGCCCCATCAGATGTGCCAATCAGCTGAAAATCAGTGCCCAGCAGTGCCCAGCAGTGCCCCAATATTAAAGTCTGCCAGTGCCCATCACAGTGCCAATCAGAGCCCACCACAGTGCCAATCAGTGCCCAGCATTAATACCTGTCAGTACCTGCCCAATCAGTGCTGCCCATCAGTGCCATCTATTAGTGTCCATCAATGCCACCTGTCAGTGACAATCAGTGCTGCCTATCAGTGACAATCAGTGCCATCGATCAGTGCCGGCGATCAGTGCCGCCTGTCAGTGCCCATCAGTGCTGCATATCAGTGTCACCTATCGGTGCCCATCAGTGCTGCATATCAGTGCATATCAGTGCCACCTATCAGTACCCATCAATTCTACATATCCGTGCCTCCTCATCAGTGCCCATCAGTGCCCCCTTATCAGTGCCAATTCATCAGTGCCTCCTCATCAGTGCCCATTAGTGCCGACTCATGAGTGCCTGTCAGTGAAGGAGAAAACAAAATTTTATAACAAGCGAAGAAAAACGCAGAGGTGATCAAATACCACAAATACCACCAAAAGAAAGCTCTATTTGTGGAAAGAAAATAATACAAATTTAGTTGGGGAACAGTGTTGTATGACCGCGCAATTGTCGTTCAAAGTGCGACAGCGCTGAAAGCTCAAAATTGTCCTGGGCAAGAAGGGGCAAAAGTGCCTGGTATTGAAGTGGTTACATTTAGTACTCAAGTTTACATTATACTCCAGTCACATCAGTCTCTGCACCAAAGGAGCTTCTCCACCAGGTGGTGCTGTTGGCTCACTCGCTGGGATCTCAGCTGACAGAAGCAGCAAGCCTGGGGCCTCTCATGCAGGCTTTTCCCAGGCATGGACCATGTTGGGGAAGACGAAGGTGGAGGTTCTCCAGAGACACTGAGGCCTACTCCATGTGCTCAAGCTGCAATGGATCCTGGGCCTGTTCCTATGCAAGAGGAGTCCTTACCAGTCTTCCAGGATAAAGTGGTGAACAGACTTTGCCGCATTGCTGAGGAACAAACTTTCTGTCATGAATGAGGATCTGGAAGGATGAATTTGTAGAAATTTTTTCCCTACTACCGTTAGAAAAATTTAATTTGGACAGGGTCAAGCCTGACGAGAGCAAAAAGGAGGAGGAGGCATGGCTCCGCTACGACGAGCAATTTCGCCAGAGAAAGCGGTGCGTCCGGCCATTAGATGGGACCATAAGGACATCAGCCTGTGGATGAAGTTGATGACTTCTCCCAGGGCTGCGGGACAGTTTTTTCAAGGGGGGGCCGGCGGAGCTTCCTCAGCAGGATCGCCGGCCCCCAAAAAGAAAGGGGTGTGCTGGCAATTTAATGACGGAACTTGTAAGTTTGGGAACTCTTGTCGGTTACAAACATGAATGTTCAGGTTTGCAGTGCAGCACAAACCCTTCTCCAGATGTTTCCGGAAAAATCGCGCAGGTGATTCCACTGGAAAAAGGGATGACGCCGGTGAAGTTGGAAAGGATGCGGCCTTTCCTAAGTAGATACCCCGACCGGGCGGCAGCCCCAGTTGCTGGAAGCGGGCTTTAGGGAGGGGTTTAGGATTCCGAGCGTGTTGGGGAGGTTCCGCCAAATGAGGATCTCAGGAAAAAGAAATCCCGGCATAGTAAGACTGGAAACAGTAAGAGAGAAATCTCCAAGCTGAAGTCTCTGGAGGAGGCATTGAAAAAGCAGGAGAAGATGGTCGCCTCTCTGAAGGAGAGCAGCGGTGTGTTCAGAGAAAAGTGTGAGAACGAGGAGAGATTCCAACAGATGAAGGAAAGTGCCTGTGCGAGTTAGACATGGGAACTGTCAAAAAATTTGTTTCGTTTCGTTTCGTTCCGTTTCGTATATAAAAAAAATTCGTAATTCGTCATTCGTGTACGAAATTCCATTCAAATTCATACGGAATACGAATTTTGTGCGAATCGTAATTTTTTTTTCGAATCGTTACGAATCGTTAGTAAAGTTACGAATCTTTACTAATGGTTAACGCGGCTAATGAATTGCCGGTTCCCGTAACACAGAGAACAATTCGAATCCAACTACAAATATCGAATTTCAACTAATACGAAAGAAATTATTATAGCGGATATAACGAATGATTCGAATGAATTTGAGATTCAGTATATGTAATATCGAGAACTGTTCCTGCACAAAGTGTCATTTTTGCAGGAAAAAAAGCTATTTAAAATCACTCGCGGCTAATGAATTGTCGGCTCCCGTAACACAGATAACAGTCATTCATTGATAAAAGAAAAAAGCGTGGGGTCCCCCCAAATTCAATAACCAGGCCCTTCAGGTCTGGTATGGATATTAAGGGGAACCCCAGCCAAAAAAAAAATGCCGTGGGGTCCCCCCTAAATATCCATACCAGACCCTTCAGGTCTGGGATGGATTTTAAGGGGAACCCCGGTCAAAAAAAAAAATGGCGTGGGGTCCCCCTCAAAATCCATACCAGACCCTTTATCCGAGCACGCAACCTGGCAGGCCGCAGGAAAAGAGGGGGGGATGAGAGCAATCCCCCCTCCTGAACCGTACCAGGCCACATGCCCTCAACATTGGGAGGGTGCTTTGGGGTCCCCCCCCAAAGCACTTTGTCCCCATGTTGATGAGGACAAGGGCCTCATCCCCACAACCCTGGCCATTGGTTGTGGGGGTCTGCGGGCGGGAGGCTTATCGGAATCTGGAAGCCCCCTTTAACAAGGGGACCCCCAAATCCCGCCCCCCCTGTGTGAAATGGTAAGGGGGTATAAAAGTACCCCTACCATTTCACCAAAAAAGGTGACAAAAATGGTAAAAATGACAGGAGACGGTCTTTGACAATTCCTTTATTAAAATCTTCTTTCTTCTTTCTTCTGGTCTTCCTTTCTTCATCCTTCGGTTTCTTCATCTTCTCCTTCCGGCATCTTCTTCCATCTTCTCCTTCCGGCATCTTCTTCCATCTTCTTCTTCCATCTACTTCTTCCTCCGATCCGCTTCTTCTTCCTCCGGTCTTCTCCTCCTTCTCGTCCAGCATCTTCTTCCATGGTGTTGGCGTCTGTTCTTCTGTCGGGCCGCTCCTCGCAATGGGAGGCTCCCGCCGTGTGAGGCTTCGCTCCGGCTGACAGGTCTTTTATAACGGAGGGCACCTGGTGACCCCGCCCCCCTCTGACGCATGGGGACGTCATGGGGACTTCCCTATGGCTTTCCCCATGATGTCAGAGGGGGGCGGGGTCACCAGATGCCCTCCGTTATAAAAGACCTGTCAGACGGAGCGAAGCCTCACACAGCGGGAGCCTCCCATTGCGAGGAGCGGCCCGACAGAAGAACAGACACCGACGCCATGGAAGAAGATGCCGGACGAGAAGACCGGAGGAAAAAGAAGCGGATCGGAAGAAGAAGAAGATGGAAGAAGATGCCGGAAGGAGAAGATGAAGAAACCGAAGGATGAAGAAAGGAAGAAGGAAGACCAGAAGAATGAAGATTTTAATAAAGGAATTGTCAAAGACCGTATCCTGTCATTTTTACAATTTTTGACACTTTTTTGGTGAAATGGTAGGGGTACTTTTGTACCCCCTTACTATTTCACACAGGGGGGGATAAGCCCCCCGCCCGCAGACCCCCACAACCAATGGCCAGGGTTGTGGGGATGAGGCCCTTGTCCTCATCAACATGGGGACAAGGTGCTTTGGGGGTCTCAGACCCCTAAAGCACCCTCCCAATGTTGAGGGCATGTGGCCTGGTACGGTTCAGGAGGGGGGCGCTCTCGTCCCCCCCTCTTTTACTGCGGCCTGCCAGGTTGCGTGCTCGGATAAGGGTCTGGTGTGGATTTTGAGGGAGACCCCACGCCATTTTTTTTTGTGGCCGGGGTTCCCCTTAAAATCCATCCCAGTCCTCAAGGGTCTGGTATGGATTTTGAGGGGGACCCCACGCCATATTTTTTTTTTTTTGGCTGGGGTTCCCCTTAATATCCATAGCAGACCTGAAGGGCCTGGTTATTGAATTTGGGGGAACCCCCATGCTTTTTTTTATCAATGACTTTCAATGAATGACTGTTCTCTGTGTTACAGAGCCGACAATTCATTAGCGGCGAGTGATTTTAAATAGCCTTTTTTTCCTGCAAAAATGACACTGCAGGAACTGTTATCTATATTAGATATACTGAATCTCGAATTCATTTGAATCATTCGAAGCATTCGTTATATCCGCTATTATAATTTCTTTCATATTAGTTGAAATTAGATATTTGGTAGTAGTTGTTGGATTCTCTGTGTTACGGGAACTGGCAATTAGCCACGAGTGATTTTATTTAAAATCAATCGCAGCTAATGAATTGTCGGCTCCGTAACACAGAGAACAATTCGAATCCAACAACTACTACCAAATATCTAATTTCAACTAATATGAAAGAAATTATTATAGCGGATATAACGAATGAATTTGAATGATTCGAATGACAAAGTGTCATTTTTTCAGGAAAAATTCAGTTTACGAATTTCAGCTCCAAATTATTTGAATCAAACTACCAAATATCGAATTTCAACTAATTCGAAAGAAATTATTATAGCAGATATAACGAATGATTCGAATGAATTCAAATGACAAAGTGTCATTTTTGCAGGAAAAAAAGCTATTTAAAATCACTCACGGCTATTGCCGACTAATGAATTGTCATTCATTGATTAAAAAAAAAGTGTGGGGGTCCCCCCAAATTCAATAACCAGGCCCTTCAGGTCTGCTATGGATATTAAGGGGAACCCCAGCCAAAAAAAAAAAAAAATGGCGTGGGGTCCCCCCTAAATATCCACACCAGACCCTTCAGGTCTGAGATGAATTTTAAGGGGAACCCCGGGCCAAAAAAAAAAAAATGGCGTGGGGTCCCCCTCAAAATCCATACCAGACCCTTTATCTGAGCACGCAACCTGGCAGGCCGCAGGAAAAGAGGGGGGACGAGAGCGCCCCCCCCCTCCTGAACCGTACCAGGCCACATGCCCTCAACATTGGGAGGGTGCTTTGGGGATGTGTTGATGGGGACAAGGGCCTCATCCCCCCAACCCTGTTCATCGGTTGTGGAGGTCTGCGGGCAGGGGGCTTATGGGAATCTGGAAGCCCCCTTAAACAAGGGGACCCCTGTCATTTTTACCATTTTTGACACTTTTCACACTGGGGGTCCCCTTGTTTAAGGGGGCTTCCAGATTCCGATAAGCCCCCAGCCCGCAGACCCCCACAACCAATGGCCAGTTTGTGGGGATGAGGCCCTTGTCCTCATCAACATGGGGGCATGTGGCCTGGTACGGTTCAGGAGGGGGGGGGCGCTCTCGTCCCCCCCTCTTTTCCTGCAGCCTGCCAGGTTGCGTGCTCGGATAAAGGGCCATTTTTTTTTTTGGCCGGGGTTCCCCTTAAAATCCATCCCAGACTGAAGGGTCTGGTATGGATATTTAGGGGGGGGACCCCACAGCATTTTTTTTTTGTTGGCTGGGGTTCCCCTTAATATCCATAGCAGACATGAAGGGCCTGGTTATTGAATTTGGGGGGACCCCCACGCTTTTTTTTTATCATTGAATGACTGTTCTCTGTGTTACGGAGCCAACAATTCATTAGCCGGCAATAGCCTTAAGTGATTTCAAATAGCTTTTTTTTCTGCAAAAATGACACTTTGTCATTCGAATCATTCGAATTTATTCGAATCATTCGTTATATCCGCTATAATAATTTCTTTCATATTAGTTGAAATTCGATATTTGGTAGTCGGATTCTAATAATTTGGCGACGAAATTCGTAAACGGAATTTCGTATTCCGTACGGAATTCGTATTCGAAAAAATTTGTACTACGGATTCGTAAATTCGTACGAATTTCGAAAAATTCGTACGAATTACGAATTCGTACGAAACTAATCGCACACGTCTAGTGCGAGTACCAGCCAGAGGGTGGATGCCACAGTATGGATGGGGGGTAAGGAAGTGGCTTCACATGGTGGCCCCAGTACTACCCCTGTCTCATTATCTGTTGCACCTGAGTCTGTATCTGCCCTCCCCCAGGGGCGTAACTAGAAATCACAAGGCCCCATAGCAAAATGTTGTTTGGGCCCCCCCCCCCCCCCCAAAAAAAAAATTGAACTGTGCAAAACAGATAACAGTCTGACTCCCACTCCCTTCCTACCTCCTGTCCAGAGCCTCCTCATGTGCTGAAAACGATGTCCCTTCACAGGTGCGCTCCAGCGTTCTGCCAGCCAGTGGAGTGCCTCCTTACATCTCAGGTGTCCCCAGCCAGCGGAGTGCCTCCTTACATCTCAGGTGACCCCAGCCAGCGGAGTGCCTCCTTACATCTCAGGTGTCCCCAGCCAGCGGAGTGCCTCCTTACATCTCAGGTGTCCCCAGCCAGCGGAGTGCCTCCTTACATCTCAGGTGTCCCCAGCCAATGGAGTGCCTCCTTACATCTCAGGTGTCCCCAGCCAGCGGAGTGCCTCCTTACATCTCAGGTGTCCCCAGCCAGCGGAGTGCCTCCTTACATCTCAGGTGACCCCAGCCAGCGGAGTGCTTCCTTACATCTCAGGTGTCCCCAGCCAGCGGAGTGCCTCCTTACATCTCAGGTGTCCCCAGCCAGCGGAGTGCCTCCTTACATCTCAGGTGACCCCAGCCAGCGGAGTGCCTCCTTACATCTCAGGTGTCCCCAGCCAGCGGAGTGCCTCCTTACATCTCAGGTGTCCCCAGCCAGCGGAGTGCTTCCTTACATCTCAGGGGTCCCCAGCCAGCGGAGTGCTCCTTACATCTCAGGTGTCCCCAGATAGCGGAGTGCCTCCTTACATCTCAGGTGTCCCCAGCCAGCGGCGTGCCTCCTTACATCTCAGGTGTCCCCAGCCAGCAGAGTGCCTCCTTACATCTCAGGTGTCCCCAGCCAGCGGAGTGCTTCCTTACATCTCAGGGTCCCCAGCCAGCGGAGTGCTTCCTTACATCTCAGGTGTCCCCAGCCAGCAGAGTGCCTCCTTACATCTCAGGTGTCCCCAGCCAGCGGAGTGCCTCCTTACATCTCAGGTGTCCCCAGCCAGCGGAGCGCCTCCTTACATCTCAGGTGTCCCCAGCCAGCGGAGAGCCTCCTTACATCTCAGGTGTCCCCAGCCAGCGGAGCGCCTCCTTACATCTCAGGTGTCCCCAGCCAGCGGAGTGCTTCCTTACATCTCAGGTGTCCCCCCCCCATTGAAGCCCTTCAATATGTGTCTCCCAGGGGGGAACAAAATAGAGGCGGAGCCGGCTGTCTACAATAGAGATTGAGCTGCGGCACCGCCCACCCCCCACCCCTTTCCACAGCAGGTCACAGATGACAGACAGACCGGGGCGGGGGGTGGGCGGCGCCACAGCTCTATTTCTGCTGTATCAACTCGGCAGGCTCCCTGCTAATTCGTCTGGTCTTCTGGAAAATGGAGGCCGGCGGAGACAATATCTCCGCCGGCCGTGGACCTCTAGCGGTGGCGTCGGCAGGCAGCAAAAAAGCAATATTTGGCAACTAGGTCAGGGCCCTACTTGGCTGCGGGCCCCATAGCAAACGCGTGGGTCGCTATGGCGGTAGTTCCGCCACTGCCTCCCCCCAGCAGCCTGGGTCATCCCAGGATGAGGTTGAGGAAAATGGCGGATTGCTACAGACCATTACAGAAAAGGAATCTTCCTCGTGTGGCACCGACTCATCAGATGAAGATCATGGGAATGCAGGAAGAGATGGCATGTATCCAGACAGAGAAGTTTCTGCTGGCTGTGACGAGTCCTATATGGACACTAATGCGGCGTACACACAGTCGGAATTTCCGATGGAAACAGTCCGATGGGAGCTTTTCATCGGATTTTCCGACCGTGTGTATGCCTAACGGTCTTTTTCTGTCGGAATTTCCGACGGACTTCGGATTGAGAGCCTGTTCTCAATTTTTCCGACGGAAAACCTTTCTATCGGATTTTCCGATCGTGTGTATGCAATTCCGACACGCAAAATTCAGACGCATGCTCGGAAACAATTCAACGCATGCTCGGAAACAATTCAACGCATGCTTGGAAGCATTAAACTTCCCTTTTATAGTGCCGTCGAACATGTTTTATGCCGCTGTGTTATTGGCCGTCGGAATTTGGTGTGACCGTGTGTAGGCAAGACAGCTTGAGCGCATTTCCATCGGAAAAACCGTCAGAGTTTTTTCCGACGAGAATTCCGATCGTGTGTACGCGGCATAACAGTGCAGAGCAGGAATGTTGCATGAACATTGAAGCTGCAGAGCAGGTATGTCGCATGAACATTGAAACTGCAGAGCAGGAGGGCCGTATGAACAGCTGATGTTTTTTTCTAAACAGAAGACTTTACTTGATGATGGGACTGCTGGTAATGGTGGTACTTCTGGGACTATGGTGAGCAGGACTGTTTTTCTGGAGGGGAGGAGGGAGGATCAAGTGGTGGGTAATTTACCAAACCATATTTCAGAGGTTCATTAAAGTGGTTGTATACCCTTAAATTCAACTTGCACCTACAGGTAAGCCTAGATTAAGGCTAGATTAAGGCTTACCTGTAGGTACAAGAAATATCTCCTAAACCTGCACGGTTTAGGAGATATTTGAAAAGAACGTTTTACAACGTTGGCTACGGCGCATGCGCGCCGTAGACAACGGTGCATTTGCAGGGTTAATCCCCATTCACAACTGCGGCTCACCGCAGTTGAAGTGTCCCGCGTGCATGCGCGAAGCGACGTCCTCGCCGCTCTGGCCAATCACAGCGTCGCAGCGGCTCTGTGATTGGCCGGAGCGGCAATACCCGGAAGGATATCTGTGGAGAGATGGATGCGGCCGGAGGGGGAGAAGAGGACGGCATCGGGGGCCCCGATTTAAGGTAAGTGATGCATAATGAGCTAGTATGCTAGTCATACTAGCTCATTATGACTTTGTCTTGCAGTTAGTGTACAAAAAAAACATGTATACAACCGCTTTAATGTGTCATCTGTCCCAGTTAGGAGTTATGCTAAGGCTGTGTCGGGACAAAGTCATGCTGCTGGTGGTGGAAGGGAGCCAATTGTACGACTTCTCACCTTCTTCCATTAAACGCAGGAATGTGGTACAGCTCAGGTGGGAAGGAGGAGGTATTCCACCTATCAGGAGGGTGGTTGTGCATAAGATCCTAGCCATGGGATTTAAGGCGGAGGATATTTATGCTGTTATCACTCCGGCTGGTTCCTATGAATATGATTTATCATTTGTGCATCCAGAATCTCTGGATCTGTTTTGGGAGCGGTATGAGCATGTATATGGGGGCCAGCCGGACTGGAAGGGGCTTGTCCTTAAAGTTGTCTCACATCAGCCCTTGATAAAAAAATTGACTATCCTGACAAGGAATGAGTCCATACCCCCCCCCCCCCCCCCCGAGGATTTATGGGTCTGATTGAGGAGGTTTGGTGAAACGTTGTGTCCTCTAAAAAAGATTGTGGATGATGGAGGAATCTGGACGGGTGGGTGGTCAGTGTCAATGAGGTTGAGTGTGTGGGGGAATGTGGTCCAGCATTTGCCCTCCTCTGCCTTTATTAGTAGAGATTAGGGATAAGCTTGATGTTTGGGTCAAAAAATGAGTTCAACTCAAATATTGGGTGTTCGCCGAATATCAAACATTATGGGGCATTTGCAGGAAATTCGAGCGACCGCAGAATGCCCCATAATGCACTGCGAGATCGCAGTGCATTGCTGTATGATGATTGGCCAAAGCATGCACCTGACCTGCATGCTATGGCCAATCCCAGCGCCCTCTGCTAAGCTGGTGCCTTTGGCCAATCATGGCTCAGGGGGACTCTTTCCACGCCCCACACTATATAAGGCTGCCTACACAGCGGCCCTGTGTTGTGTTGTTGGCGTGGATGGAGACATAGCTTGATTTAGATTAAGCAGGCAGGTTATTCAGTTAGTGGCAGTGTATTTAAAATATATATAAAATATATATATATATATATATATAATGTGTATGTGTATGTGTGTGTGTGTGTGTATATATATATATATTGACACGTGTGCAGCAGATCACACCATTTCTGTTTGCAACCTATGTGTGAAGTGGATCAAGCGTGGCCAGAACAGCATCCGATTGGGCACCAAATGCTTGACCAGACATGACGACCTCCCATGCAGTCCATTGACAACAGCACTTGAAAGACCCACATCAAAGAAAAAGGCGGACTTCTCCTTGATCCTCATCTGGGTTCTCCAACCCCACTATACCTCCAGTCCTCTCAAAAACCTGCACTGAGAGGAATGAAGGTATAGCAATAGGTGTCCCAAGTACTTGCAGCCAATCTGCTATCAGTACACCTCCATCTGATTTTAGCAGGCAAATTTCCCTACCCCAGTTGCTAAACCGTAAAAATAAATTTGGTCCCAGCCATCCACATGCTCAGCATCTGAATGCTAGCTTGGCCAAATTGCTAGCACTGCAACTGCTGCCTTTTCAGTTGGTAGACTCTGCCCCTTTCGTGAATTTGTGGAATGTGCTGTACCTCAGTGGCAGGTTCCAAAACGCCATTTCTTTTCACGGAAGGCCATTCCGGCTCTCTACCGACATGAGGAAGGCAACGTTTTGGCCTCGTTGCACAGGGCGGTCAGCACTAAGGTGCAAATTACCGCTGACTCATGATCTAGCAGGCATGGGCAGAGATGTTACCTTTCCTTCACGGCGCACTGGGTAACTCTGCTGGCAGCTGGGAAGGATGCAGGACAGGGTTCAGTATTGTTGGAGCTTGTTCTTCCACCACGCCTCCAGTGGTGATTCTGCCACAGCTCTCTCCTCCGCCCCCTCCTCTTCTTCTTCTTCTTGGCCTCTTCTGCAGATTTCTCCTCTGAACCAGCGGTGTTCCGTAGGCGTTCAAGGGCCTACGCAAGCACTCAGGCAAAAATATGCCATGCGGTGCTTGAGTTGGTCTGCCTAGGGGACAGGAACCACACTGGGGCAGAGATTCTGTCAGCTCTGCAGGGGCACGCTCAGAGGTGGTTGACGCCATGCCAGCTTCAGCCAGGAATGGTTGTATGTGACAATGACACCAACCTTGATTTTTTCCATTTAACATTCATCCATTTCATTACTTTTCAATCACACCTGGGGACGAGGCATGATTATAGTACTAAATAGGTGTTACCTGTGATGGCTAATTATAATGGATTTCATTCACATTTGTATTAATTAAGCAATTAATCTATCAATTATTTATCTAGTCACATGGGTGTAACCAGAGAGAGTATTTATTTGATTCCCTGTGTTGTGATTGTTAGCTATGAATAATTAGTGTGAAACGTCAGCTCTTTCGTCTGCTGTGATCTCCAGCTTTGATTTTGATGTGAAGGTTTTAAAATAAAGAAAGGCTACTTTTCAAGTGTGCGGCTGTCCAGAATCAGTTCCTGTTTATTGCTGCTAGCAATTGCCAGCACCTACGGCTTCCGAACCGAGAGAGAGGTTTATTATCTGTTTGTTTTTTCTGGAGCGGTGATATCTCCCCCCTTCCAATGGCACCAACCTTCTCTCTGCCCTCCGACAGGGACACTTGACCCATGTCCAATGTTTGGCACATGCCTGAATTTGGTGGTGCAGTGGTTCTTGGGCAGGTACCATCATACAATGCTCGGGAATGCAACCTGCCCACCAACCGCCTCATTTGTGACATGCCCACCAGGTGGAACTCAACATTGGCAATGCTGCAGCAGCTGCACTCACAGCAGAGGGCCATCAATGAGTACCTGTGTGAGTATGGCACCAGGACGGGGTCAGGGGAGCTTGGCTTTTTTTGACCACGACAGTGGCTACTTATCAAGGATGCATGCACTGTCCTGTCACCATTTGAGGAGGCCACGAGGATGGTGAGCAACGACAATGCATGCATCAGTGATACTGTCCCTCCTGTCTTCCTGTTGTAGCACATGCTTCATGGAATAATGGACAGGGCACTTGAGGCAGAATAGTGGGAGGAAGAGGAGGACTTCCTTACCTCTCAAGGCCCCTTTTATCCAGATAGCCTAAGGACCACCTCCTGAAGTAGTAGGCCCCAGACAGGCTTCCGGGCCTACTTGCGCAGCTTGCAGTAATCTAGCCTCCAGGCCTGGAGGGCCACGAGGTCAGGACTAACCAGAGCACATGGCATCTGTCCCATAAATACCCCGTCCCAGAATTCACAGCGGCAGGAACCTCCTACTGGGCTGTTTCTGGAAAAGAATATGTACTACAGCTCAACTAAGTTGCTATTCTCACACTGGCCTGTAGTACCAGTGACACCTACTGGCAACAGTGGGAAATGCAAAACACGGTCGAGATTAGAACAGATCCAATAAACTATGTACAATAAATCTGAGCTGGTTACAGCTCAGCAAAACGAAATTTACAATGTAGCGCCATAACCCCCTGCGGGGCGGCTGGTTTGTTTGGGCTTACCATTACCTTCTCCACCTCGTAGTTTATTGTTCTTGTCCCGAGGTTGATGGCCCAATAACTGCAGAGACCGACACTTGAATTCCTTTACGAATTTTTATTTGCTTAAAACGTTGAGCAAAAACACAGTCTCTCAGTTGGGAATAGAGGGTAAGGGTATAGAAGCTCGGGCACTTGGAACTGCTGACACTCAATAAATGTCTCTCTCTAGATGATCCAGGGAGTAGCCACTCGCAACTGGATAACTCAACTGTTGGATAAATCCTTGTTTGTAGATCTAGCAGCCAACAAGTGATTTTAGCTTAGCAAAGTCTCTGCCACAGACTTGTTTGCAACTGAAGGATAAAGTTAGGAACTTTCTTACAGTACCAGTATCTCGCAGCCGGACATGGAAAATTATGAATCGAAAAAAAAAAGAAGAAAGTTACGAATGTACGAATTTTTTCGTTCAATCTATTCGAAGCACTTTAAGCAGCACCATTGTAAGAGACACGGAAAATTACCAATTCAACAAAAAAAAAAAAGTTACGAAACAAAAAAAAAAGTTACGAATCGAAAAAAAAGTAATGTACGAATTTTTTCGTTCATTTTCGTTGTTCCTGTTTTCGTTTTTCGGATTTTCTTCATTCGTACATTCGTTGTTTCTAATTTTAGTTTTTTTCGGATTTTCGTTGTTTTTCGGATTCGTTCGATTCGAACGATTCATTATTCAGATTCGTTCGATTCGAACGATTCGTTCATTCGTACGAAAACGAACGAACGAAAATAACGAAAAAGAAAAACGAAAAACGAAAAAAAACGGAAACGAATTGCACATGTCTAAAATGTATTTCATATAAATGCATAAGCATATATATCCCATGTCATGAGTATTAAATCACATACCGTATATACTCGAGTATAGGCCGACCCAAATATAAGCCGAGGCACCTAATTTTACCACAAACAACTGGGAAAACGTATTGACTCGAGTATAAGCCTAGGGTGAGAAATGCGCAGCTACTGTAAGTGGAAAAGAGGGTCAACGATGCCCATTTGCAGCCTCACTGTGCCCGTGCAGATGGACACAGTTGACTGATTTGGGGCACTTTATCTCAGGGTCACTTAGTGCTAGGAGCCCCATCTTTAGATATGTTGTAGTGCTAATTCCACTGGGTTGGAATACAACATTTGGGGTCCCTAGCTCCAAGTGTCCCCGAGATATGGGGCCCCAAATTCGGGTCAGAAAATCTCAAGCACTTTTCTGCAGCAGAGAATGACATTTTCTGAACCGACTTTGGGGCCCTGTATCTCGGGGCCACTTAGTGCTAAGAACCCCATCTTTGGATATGTTATAGTGCTAGTTCAACTGGGTTTGAATGTCAAATTTGGGGTTCCTAGCTCCAAGTGTCCCCGAGATATGGGGCCCCAAATTCGGGTCAGAAAATGTCAAGCACTTTTCTGCAGCAGAGAATGACATTTTCCGAACTGACTTTGGGGCCTCGTATCTCGTGCTAGGAACCCCATATTTGGATATGTTATAGTGCTAGGTCCACTTGGTTGGCACACCAAATTTGGGACTCCTAGACCCAAGTGGCCCCGAGATACGGGGCCCCAAATTCGGGTCAGAAATTCTTTTTTTTTTGCTGCAGAAAAGTGCTTGACTCGAGTATAAGCCGAGGGGGGCACTTTCAGCACAAAAAATTTGCTGAAAAACTCGGCTTATACTCGAGTATATACGGCATATGACACATTTGACGCATCTACACCCCCTGATTTGAGTAAATAAAGTAACCCCACTAATAATTCTGATTCAAACTGCATGTAACAGGGAAAGCCAATAATAGTGAGTGAAAATGAAAGTAATAAAACCATTGTTCTTCACGGTGACAAACTACAACTATAATGACAGAAGTGTTAAAAACCCATCTTCCAGTGAATTCCTAAAAGATGACAACATAAAATAATTTTTAATAGTTATGCACATATACACACACATATATATACAGTGGTGTGAAAAAGTGTTTGCCCCCTTCCTCATTTCCTGTTCCTTTGCATGTTTGTCACACTTAAGTGTTTCGGAACATCAAACCAATTTAAACAATAGTCAAGGACAACACAAGTAAACACAAAATGCAATTTGTAAATGAAGGTGTTTATTATTAAAGGTGAAAAAAAATCCAAACCATCATGGCCCTGTGTGAAAAAGTGATTGCCCCCTAAACCTAATAACTGGTTGAGCCACCCTTAGCAGCAACAACTGCAACCAAGCGTTTGCGATAACGTGCAATGAGGCTTTTACAGCGTCCTGGAGGAATTTTGGCCCACTCATCTTTGCAGAATTGTCCTAATTCAGTTACATTAGAGGGTTTTCGAGCATGAACGGCCTTTTTAAGGTCATACCACAACATCTCAATAGGATTCAGGTCAGGACTTTGGCTAGGCCACTCCAAAGTCTTCATTTTGTTTTTCTTCAGCCATTCGGTGGTGGACTTGCTGGTGCGTTTAGGATCATTGTCCTGCTGCAGAACCCAAGTTCGTTTCAGCTTGAGTACACGAACAGATGGTCGGACATTCTCCTTCAGGATCTCTTGGTAGACAGCAGAATTCATAGTTCCTTTTATCACGGCAAGTTTTCTAGGTCCTGAAGCAGCAAAACAGCCCCAGACCATCACACTACCACCACCATATTTTACTGTTGGTATAATGTTCTTTTTCTGAAATGCAGTGTTCCTTCTACGCCAGATATACTTGGACACACACCTTCCAAAGAGTTCCACTTTTGTCTCATCGGTCCACAGAATGTTGTCCCAAAAGTCTTGGGGATCATCAAGATGTGTTGTGGAGAAATTGAGACGAGCTTTGATGTTCTTTTTGCTCAGCAGTGGTTTTCTCCTTGGAACTCTGCCATGCAGGCCATTTTTGCCCAGTCTTTTCCTGATGGTGGAGGCATGAACGCTGACCTTAACTGAGGCAAGTGAGGCCTGCAGTTCCTTGGACGTTGTTGTGGGGTCTTTTGTGACCTCTTGGATGAGTCGTCGCTGCGCTCTTGGGGTAATTTTGGGCGGCCGCCACTCCTGGGAAGGTTCACCACTGTTCCATGTCTTCGCCATTTGTGGATAATGGCTCTCACTGTGGTTCGCTGGATTCCCAAAGCTTTGGAAATGGCTTTATAACCCTTTCCAGATTGATAGATCTCAATTACTTTCTTTCTCAATTGTTCCTGAATTTCTTTGGGTCTCGGCATGATGTGTAGCTTTTAAGGATCTTCTGGTGGACCTTACTGTGTCAAGCAGCTCCTATTTAAGTGATGCCTTGATTGTGAACAGGTGTGGCAATAATCAGGCCTGGGTGTGGCTAGAGAAATTGAACTCAGGTGTGGACAACCACAGTTATAGTATGTTTTAACAAGGGGGGGCAATCACTTTTTCACACAGGGCCATGATGGTTTGGATTTTTTTTCACCTTTAATAATAAACACCTTCATTTAAAAATTGCATTTTGTGTTTACTTATGTTGTCCTTGACTATTGTTTAAATTGGTTTGATGTTCCGAAACACTTAAGTGTGACAAACATGCAAAGGAACAGGAAATGAGGAAGGGGGCAAACACTTTTTCACACCACTGTATATAAGAGAAATGTCCACAGAAAAATTATTTGTAAAGTCCTGTATAATCACTGTGACACAAAAGTGAATATTCCTGTGTGATCATTTAGTGGCTTCAATTGGCAGACAGATGACTGACTAGCAGTGACTTTTTGAAGTGCTCCCCTCCTTCGTCAGAGTGACCCTTAATGTGAATCCACTCACCAGAGCTCCTAACCCCTGCATGTGTAATAGGCATGTAGTATCCAATCTGGATGGTGAAAACCCTCTTAATTAGGGGCATCCTGGAACGTTCCACTCTCAAAGGGTAGGATAGCTCATCAGCAGATATTCCATATGTTGAAAAAAATGGCACTCATAGCGTGAATCCGAAAAAGGGGGGTTATTTTATTAAAAATAGATTAAAAACTGATATTAAAACCAGGGTCTACAAGGCCCTGAAGAACATGCAGCAGAAAAAAGAAAACTAGCAACTCGTAATGTGATGACGGCTACTAAAATGCCCGGTCGGATAGCGTGCGTTCCAATGCCACGCTAGGCGAAACCAGAAGCCGTGAGAGCAGGAAGTGACGTAAAGCGTACCAGGGTATAACCTTACGCGTTTGGTCATTGGACGTCGTCTGAGGCAGAACTCTGTCTGGCTAGGCAGAAAGCCTGACATGGAAATACATGGATCAAAAATATCCCATATATCCTGATTTTTCTTCGGCTGCTGTCCAGAAACAGAGAGCGAAATTCACGGAAGTGAAAACAAGAATGCGTGCAATCCCATTAATCTACTCCAGTGTTGCCAACCCCCTGAAGTGAAATGTACTGGCAGGGTGCCAAAATTTACAAAGGGCACTAATTTTGAATTGAACTATAAACACATAGCTAGTGCTATTAGCAATGTGTTTAAGTTAAAGAAAAGTAGAAAAACACATTTCTCCATTGACATGAAGGCCAGGTTACTATAACCCAGCCAGCACAGAGTTCCCTCTTACATCAGAGTCTGCAGGACCCCCCTTACAGTGAAAGGGTACTCTTATGTAAAGGGGAACGCTGTAGATCATGATCTAAGGGGGACTCTGATGTAAGGGGAGGCTCTGGTGACCAGAGACGACCTTATATTAGAGTCCACTGCATTCCCTTTACATCAGAGTTCCCACTTACAACGGGGTCTGCAGCATTACCCTTTCACTGTAAGGGGCAATCCTGCAGACTCTGATGTAAAGGGAAATGCCAGAAACTCTGATGTGGGGGGCACTCTGGTGACTAGAGACCACCTTCCGCAGAGTGAATACACTAAGGTAAGGGGAGTTAGAAATATAGAGAGGAACCTTTATGTCAGTGCCCCTTGCATTATTTTATTCACTCCCTTACATCAGCAACCCCCCCCCGTACTGGCCTGGCGGTGCTGTCACTGACCTCCCCTCAGGTGCATTGTGCAGGGCTCAGTCAGATGGCTCCAGCTTGGCGGCTCTGGTTTTCCTATGGTCTCCTCTCCACAGTCTCTGAGGCTGCAGGCAGGAGATGGCGAGAGGCTGCGGACATGGTACAAGCGATGATCAGGGGCTGCGGACATGGAACAGGAGATGGGCAGAGGCTGCGGACATGGAACAGGAGATGGTCAGAGGCTGCCGACATGGTACAGGATATGGTCAGAGGCTGCGTACATGGAACAGGAGATGGTCAGAGGCTACAGACATGGTACAGGAGATGGTCAGAGACTGCGTACATGGGACAGGAAATGGTCAGAGGCTGCAGACATGGTACAGGAGATGGTCAGAGGCTGCGAACATGATACAGGAGATGGGCAGAGGCTGCAGACATTATATAGGAGATGGGCAGAGGCTGTGGACAGGAACAGGAGATGGTCAGAGTCTGCGGACATGATACAGGAGATGGGCAGAGGCTACGGACATGGAACAGGAGATGGTCAGAGGCTGCGGGCTGGAGATGGTCACCATCAGAGGCTGCAGGCAGGAGATGGTCAGAGGCTGCGGACATGGTACAGGCCATGGTCTGCGGACATGGTACAGGCCATGGTCTGCGGACATGGTACAGGCCATGGTCAGGGGCTGCAGACATGGTACAGGCCATGGTCAGGGGCTGCGGACATTTTACAGGCCATGGTCAGGGGCTGCGGACATGGTACAGGCCATGGTCAGGGGCTGCGGACATGGTACAGGAGATGGTCAGAGGCTGCGGACATGAAACAGGAGATGGTCAGAGGCTGCAGACATGAAACAGGAGATGATCAGAGGCTGCGGACATGAAACAGGAGATGGTCAGAGGCTGCGGACATGATACAGTAGATGGGCAGAGGCTGCGGAACAGGAGATGGTCAGAGGCTGCGGACATGGAACAGGAGATGGTTAGAGGCTGCAGGCAGGAGATGGTCAGAGGCTGCGGACATGGAACAGGAGATGGTCGGAGGCTGCGGACATGGAACAGGAGATGGTCAGAGGCTGCGGACATGGAACAGGAAATGGTCAGAGGCTGTGGACATGATACAGGAGATGGGCAGAGGCTGTGGACAGGAACAGGAGATGGGCAGAGGCTGCGGAACAGGAGATGGTCAGAGGCTGCGGACATGGAACAGGAGATGGTTAGAGGCTGCAGGCAGGAGATGGTCAGAGGCTGCGGACATGGAACAGGAGATGGTCGGAGGCTGCGGACATGGAACAGGAGATGGTCAGAGGCTGCGGACATGGAACAGGAAATGGTCAGAGGCTGTGGACATGATACAGGAGATGGGCAGAGGCTGTGGACAGGAACAGGAGATGGGCAGAGGCTGCGGACAGGAACAGGAGATGGTCAGAGGCTGCGGCCAGGAGATGGTCAGAGGCTGCGGACAGGAGATGATCAGAGGCTGCGGCCAGGAGATGGTCAGAGGCTGCAGGCTGGAGATGGTCAGAGGCTGCGGGCAGGTGATGGTCAGAGGCTGCGGACATGGTACAGGAGATGGTCAGAGGCTGCGGACATGGTACAGGAGATAGTCAGAGGCTGTGAACATGGTACAGGAGATGGTCAGAGGCTGCGGACATGGTACAGGAGATGGTCAGGGGTTGCGGACATGGTACAAGAGATGGTCAGGGGCTGCGGACATAGAACAGGAAATGGTCAGAGGCTGCGGATATGATGTAGGAGATGGTCAGAGGCTGCAGACATGATACAGTAGATGGGCAGAGGCTGCGGAACAGGAGATGGTCAGAGGCTGCGAACATGGAACAGGAGATGGTCAGAGGCTGCAGGCAGGAGATGGTCAGAGGCTGCGGGCAGGAGATGGTCCCCATCAGAGGCTGCAGGCAGGAGATGGTCAGAGGCTGCGGACATGGTACAGGCCATGGTCTGCGGACATGGTACAGGCCATGGTCTGCGGACATGGTACAGGCCATGGTCAGGGGCTGCAGACATGGTACAGGCCATGGTCAGGGGCTGCGGACATTTTACAGGCCATGGTCAGGGGCTGCGGACATGGTACAGGCCATGGTCAGGGGCTGCGGACATGGTACAGGAGATGGTCAGAGGCTGCGGACATGAAACAGGAGATGGTCAGAGGCTGCAGACATGAAACAGGAGATGGTCAGAGGCTGCGGACATGAAACAGGAGATGGTCAGAGGCTGCGGACATGATACAGTAGATGGGCAGAGGCTGCGGAACAGGAGATGGTCAGAGGCTGCGGACATGGAACAGGAGATGGTTAGAGGCTGCAGGCAGGAGATGGTCAGAGGCTGCGGACATGGAACAGGAGATGGTCGGAGGCTGCGGACATGGAACAGGAGATGGTCAGAGGCTGCGGACATGGAACAGGAAATGGTCAGAGGCTGTGGACATGATACAGGAGATGGGCAGAGGCTGTGGACAGGAACAGGAGATGGGCAGAGGCTGCGGAACAGGAGATGGTCAGAGGCTGCGGACATGGAACAGGAGATGGTTAGAGGCTGCAGGCAGGAGATGGTCAGAGGCTGCGGACATGGAACAGGAGATGGTCGGAGGCTGCGGACATGGAACAGGAGATGGTCAGAGGCTGCGGACATGGAACAGGAAATGGTCAGAGGCTGTGGACATGATACAGGAGATGGGCAGAGGCTGTGGACAGGAACAGGAGATGGGCAGAGGCTGCGGACAGGAACAGGAGATGGTCAGAGGCTGCGGACAGGAGATGGTCAGAGGCTGCGGACAGGAGATGATCAGAGGCTGCGGGCAGGAGATGGTCAGAGGCTGCAGGCTGGAGATGGTCAGAGGCTGCGGGCAGGTGATGGTCAGAGGCTGCGGACATGGTACAGGAGATGGTCAGAGGCTGCGGACATGGTACAGGAGATAGTCAGAGGCTGTGAACATGGTACAGGAGATGGTCAGAGGCTGCGGACATGGTACAGGAGATGGTCAGGGGTTGCGGACATGGTACAAGAGATGGTCAGGGGCTGCGGACATAGAACAGGAAATGGTCAGAGGCTGCGGATATGATGTAGGAGATGGTCAGAGGCTGCAGACATGATACAGTAGATGGGCAGAGGCTGCGGAACAGGAGATGGTCAGAGGCTGCGAACATGGAACAGGAGATGGTCAGAGGCTGCAGGCAGGAGATGGTCAGAGGCTGCGGGCAGGAGATGGTCCCCATCAGAGGCTGCAGGCAGGAGATGGTCAGAGGCTGCAGGCAGGAGATGGTCAGAGGCTGCGGACATGGAACAGGAGATGGTCGGAGGCTGCGGACATGGAACAGGAGATGGTTAGAGGCTGCGGACATGGAACAGGAGATGGTCAGAGGCTGCGGACAGGAACAGGAGATGGTCAGAGGCTGGGGGCAGGAGATGGTCAGAGGCTGCAGGCAGGAGATGGCGAGAGGCTGCGGACATGGTACAAGCGATGATCAGGGGCTGCGGACATGGAACAGGAGATGGGCAGAGGCTGTAGACATGGAACAGGAGATGTCAGAGGCTGCCGACATGGTACAGGATATGGTCAGAGACTGCGTACATGGGACAGGAAATGGTCAGAGGCTGCAGACATGGTACAGGAGATGGTCAGAGGCTGCGAACATGATACAGGAGATGGGCAGAGGCTGCAGACATTATATAGGAGATGGGCAGAGGCTGTGGACAGGAGATGGTCAGAGTCTGCGGACATGATACAGGAGATGGGCAGAGGCTGCGGACATGGAACAGGAGATGGTCAGAGGCTGCGGGCTGGAGATGGTCACCATCAGAGGCTGCAGGCAGGAGATGGTCAGAGGCTGCGGACATGGTACAGGAAATGGTCAGAGGCTGCGGATATGATACAGGAGATGGTCAGAGGCTGCAGACATGATACAGTAGATGGGCAGAGGCTGCGGAACAGGAGATGGTCAGAGGCTGCGAACATGGAACAGGAGATGGTCAGAGGCTGCAGGCAGGAGATGGTCAGAGGCTGCGGGCAGGAGATGGTCCCCATCAGAGGCTGCAGGCAGGAGATGGTCAGAGGCTGCAGGCAGGAGATGGTCAGAGGCTGCGGACATGGAACAGGAGATGGTCGGAGGCTGCGGACATGGAACAGGAGATGGTCAGAGGCTGCGGACATGGAACAGGAGATGGTCAGAGGCTGCGGACAGGAACAGGAGATGGTCAGAGGCTGCGGGCAGGAGATGGTCAGAGGCTGCAGGCAGGAGATGGCGAGAGGCTGCGGACATGGTACAAGCGATGATCAGGGGCTGCGGACATGGAACAGGAGATGGGCAGAGGCTGCGGATATGGAACAGGAGATGGTCAGAGGCTGCCGACATGGTACAGGATATGGTCAGAGACTGCGTACATGGGACAGGAAATGGTCAGAGGCTGCAGACATGGTACAGGAGATGGTCAGAGGCTGCGAACATGATACAGGAGATGGGCAGAGGCTGCAGACATTATATAGGAGATGGGCAGAGGCTGTGGACAGGAGATGGTCAGAGTCTGCGGACATGATACAGGAGATGGGCAGAGGCTGCGGACATGGAACAGGAGATGGTCAGAGGCTGCGGGCTGGAGATGGTCACCATCAGAGGCTGCAGGCAGGAGATGGTCAGAGGCTGCGGACATGGTACAGGAAATGGTCAGAGGCTGCGGATATGATACAGGAGATGGTCAGAGGCTGCAGACATGATACAGTAGATGGGCAGAGGCTGCGGAACAGGAGATGGTCAGAGGCTGTGAACATGGAACAGGAGATGGTCAGAGGCTGCAGGCAGGAGATGGTCAGAGGCTGCGGGCAGGAGATGGTCCCCATCAGAGGCTGCAGGCAGGAGATGGTCAGAGGCTGCAGGCAGGAGATGGTCAGAGGCTGCGGACATGGAACAGGAGATGGTCGGAGGCTGCGGACATGGAACAGGAGATGGTCAGAGGCTGCGGACATGGAACAGGAGATGGTCAGAGGCTGCGGACAGGAACAGCAGATGGTCAGAGGCTGCGGGCAGGAGATGGTCAGAGGCTGCAGGCAGGAGATGGCGAGAGGCTGCGGACATGGTACAAGCGATGATCAGGGGCTGCGGACATGGAACAGGAGATGGGCAGAGGCTGCGGATATGGAACAGGAGATGGTCAGAGGCTGCCGACATGGTACAGGATATGGTCAGAGGCTGCGTACATGGAACAGGAGATGGTCAGAGGCTACAGACATGGTACAGGAGATGGTCAGAGACTGCGTACATGGGACAGGAAATGGTCAGAGGCTGCAGACATGGTACAGGAGATGGTCAGAGGCTGCGAACATGATACAGGAGATGGGCAGAGGCTGCAGACATTATATAGGAGATGGGCAGAGGCTGTGGACAGGAACAGGAGATGGTCAGAGTCTGCGGACATGATACAGGAGATGGGCAGAGGCTGCGGACATGGAACAGGAGATGGTCAGAGGCTGCGGGCTGGATATGGTCACCATCAGAGGCTGCAGGCAGGAGATGGTCAGAGGCTGCGGACATGGTACAGGCCATGGTCAGGGGCTGCGGACATGGTACAGGCCATGGTCAGGGGCTGCAGACATGGTACAGGCCATGGTCAGGGGCTGCGGACATTTTACAGGCCATGGTCAGGGGCTGCGGACATGGTACAGGCCATGGTCAGGGGCTGCGGACATGGTACAGGAGATGGTCAGAGGCTGCGGACATGAAACAGGAGATGGTCAGAGGCTGCGGACATGAAACAGGAGATGGTCAGAGGCTGCGGACATGATACAGTAGATGGGCAGAGGCTGCGGAACAGGAGATGGTCAGAGGCTGCGGACATGGAACAGGAGATGGTTAGAGGTTGCAGGCAGGAGATGGTCAGAGGCTGCGGACATGGAACAGGAAATGGTCGGAGGCTGCGGACATGGAACAGGAGATGGTCAGAGGCTGCGGACATGGAACAGGAAATGGTCAGAGGCTATGGACATGATACAGGAGATGGGCAGAGGCTATGGACAGGAACAGGAGATGGGCAGAGGCTGCGGAACAGGAGATGGTCAGAGGCTGCGGACATGGAACAGGAGATGGTTAGAGGCTGCAGGCAGAAGATGGTCAGAGGCTGCGGACATGAAACAGGAGATGGTCGGAGGCTGCGGACATGGAACAGGAGATGGTCAGAGGCTGCGGACATGGAACAGGAAATGGTCAGAGGCTGTGGACATGATACAGGAGATGGGCAGAGGCTGTGGACAGGAACAGGAGATGGGCAGAGGCTGCGGACAGGAACAGGAGATGGTCAGAGGCTGGGGATAGGAGATGGTCAGAGGCTGCGGACAAGAGATGATCAGAGGCTGCGGGCAGGAGATGGTTAGAGGCTGCGGGCAGGAGATGGTCACCATTAGAGGCTGCAGGCATGAGATGGTCAGAGGCTGCAGGCTGGAGATGGTCAGAGGCTGCGGGCAGGTGATGGTCAGAGGCTGCGGACATGGTACAGGCCATGGTCAGGGGCTGCGGACATGGTACAGGCCATGGTCAGGGGCTGCGGACATGGTACAGGCCATGGTCAGGGGCTGCGGACATGGTACAGGAGATGGTCAGAGGCTGCGGACATGAAACAGGAGATGGTCAGAGGCTGCGGACATGAAACAGGAGATGGTCAGAGGCTGCGGAACAGGAGATGGTCAGAGGCTGCGGACATGGAACAGGAGATGGTCGGAGGCTGCGGACATGGAACAGGAGATGGTCAGAGGCTGCGGACATGGAACAGGAAATGGTCAGAGGCTGTGGACATGATACAGGAGATGGGCAGAGGCTGTGGACAGGAACAGGAGATGGGCAGAGGCTGCGGACAGGAACAGGAGATGGTCAGAGGCTGCGGACAGGAGATGGTCAGAGGCTGCGGACAGGAGATGATCAGAGGCTGCGGGCAGGAGATGGTCAGAGGCTGCGGGCAGGAGATGGTCACCATTAGAGGCTGCAGGCATGAGATGGTCAGAGGCTGCAGGCTGGAGATGGTCAGAGGCTGCGGGCAGGTGATGGTCAGAGGCTGCGGACATGGTACAGGAGATGGTCAGAGGCTGCGGACATGGTACAGGAGATAGTCAGAGGCTGCGAACATGGTACAGGAGATGGTCAGAGGCTGCGGACATGGTACAGGAGATGGTCAGGGATTGCGGACATGGTACAAGAGATGGTCAGGGGCTGCGGACATGGAACAGGAAATGGTCAGAGGCTGCGGATATGATACAGGAGATGATCAGAGGCTGCAGACATGATACAGTAGATGGGCAGAGGCTGCGGAACAGGAGATGGTCAGAGGCTGCGAACATGGAACAGGAGATGGTCAGAGGCTGCAGGCAGGAGATGGTCAGAGGCTGCGGGCAGGAGATGGTCCCCATCAGAGGCTGCAGGCAGGAGATGGTCAGAGGCTGCAGGCAGGAGATGGTCAGAGGCTGCGGACATGGAACAGGAGATGGTCGGAGGCTGCGGACATGGAACAGGAGATGGTCAGAGGCTGCGGACATGGAACAGGAGATGGTCAGAGGCTGCGGACAGGAACAGGAGATGGTCAGAGGCTGCGGGCAGGAGATGGTCAGAGGCTGCAGGCAGGAGATGGCGAGAGGCTGCGGACATGGTACAAGCGATGATCAGGGGCTGCGGACATGGAACAGGAGATGGGCAGAGGCTGCGGACATGGAACAGGAGATGGTCAGAGGCTGCCGACATGGTACAGGATATGGTCAGAGGCTGCGTACATGGAACAGGAGATGGTCAGAGGCTACAGACATGGTACAGGAGATGGTCAGAGGCTGCGAACATGATACAGGAGATGGGCAGAGGCTGCAGACATTATATAGGAGATGGGCAGAGGCTGTGGACAGGAACAGGAGATGGTCAGAGTCTGCAGACATGATACAGGAGATGGGCAGAGGCTACGGACATGGAACAGGAGATGGTCAGAGGCTGCGGGCTGGAGATGGTCACCATCAGAGGCTGCAGGCAGGAGATGGTCAGAGGCTGCGGACATGGTACAGGCCATGGTCTGCGGACATGGTACAGGCCATGGTCAGGGGCTGCAGACATGGTACAGGCCATGGTCAGGGGCTGCGGACATTTTACAGGCCATGGTCAGGGGCTGCGGACATGGTACAGGCCATGGTCAGGGGCTGCGGACATGGTACAGGAGATGGTCAGAGGCTGCGGACATGAAACAGGAGATGGTCAGAGGCTGCGGACATGAAACAGGAGATGGTCAGAGGCTGCGGACATGAAACAGGAGATGGTCAGAGGCTGCGGACATGATACAGTAGATGGGCAGAGGCTGCGGAACAGGAGATGGTCAGAGGCTGCGGACATGGAACAGGAGATGGTTAGAGGCTGCAGGCAGGAGATGGTCAGAGGCTGCGGACATGGAACAGGAGATGGTCGGAGGCTGCGGACATGGAACAGGAGATGGTCAGAGGCTGCGGACATGGAACAGGAAATGGTCAGAGGCTGTGGACATGATACAGGAGATGGGCAGAGGCTGTGGACAGGAACAGGAGATGGGCAGAGGCTGCAGAACAGGAGATGGTCAGAGGCTGCGGACATGGGACAGGAGATGGTTAGAGGCTGCAGGCAGGAGATGGTCAGAGGCTGCGGACATGGAACAGGAGATGGTCGGAGGCTGCGGACATGGAACAGGAGATGGTCAGAGGCTGCGGACATGGAACAGGAAATGGTCAGAGGCTGTGGACATGATACAGGAGATGGGCAGAGGCTGTGGACAGGAACAGGAGATGGGCAGAGGCTGCGGACAGGAACAGGAGATGGTCAGAGGCTGCGGACAGGAGATGGTCAGAGGCTGCGGACAGGAGATGATCAGAGGCTGCGGGCAGGAGATGGTCAGAGGCTGCAGGCTGGAGATGGTCAGAGGCTGCGGGCAGGTGATGGTCAGAGGCTGCGGACATGGTACAGGAGATGGTCAGAGGCTGCGGACATGGTACAGGAGATAGTCAGAGGCTGCGAACATGGTACAGGAGATGGTCAGAGGCTGCGGACATGGTACAGGAGATGGTCAGGGGTTGCGGACATGGTACAAGAGATGGTCAGGGGCTGCGGACATGGAACAGGAAATGGTCAGAGGCTGCGGATATGATGTAGGAGATGGTCAGAGGCTGCAGACATGATACAGTAGATGGGCAGAGGCTGCGGAACAGGAGATGGTCAGAGGCTGCGAACATGGAACAGGAGATGGTCAGAGGCTGCGGGCAGGAGATGGTCCCCATCAGAGGCTGCAGGCAGGAGATGGTCAGAGGCTGCAGGCAGGAGATGGTCAGAGGCTGCGGACATGGAACAGGAGATGGTCGGAGGCTGCGGACATGGAACAGGAGATGGTCAGAGGCTGCGGACATGGAACAGGAGATGGTCAGAGGCTGCGGACAGGAACAGGAGATGGTCAGAGGCTGCGGGCAGGAGATGGTCAGAGGCTGCAGGCAGGAGATGGCGAGAGGCTGCGGACATGGTACAAGCGATGATCAGGGGCTGCGGACATGGAACAGGAGATGGGCAGAGGCTGCGGATATGGAACAGGAGATGGTCAGAGGCTGCCGACATGGTACAGGATATGGTCAGAGGCTGCGTACATGGAACAGGAGATGGTCAGAGGCTACAGACATGGTACAGGAGATGGTCAGAGACTGCGTACATGGGACAGGAAATAGTCAGAGGCTGCAGACATGGTACAGGAGATGGTCAGAGGCTGCGAACATGATACAGGAGATGGGCAGAGGGCCGCGATGTCCGCCTGGCACCCGAGATTGCCTAGTAACTGAGCAGGACGTGGATCTGTGTATGTAAACACACAGATCCACGTCCTGTCAGAGGAGAGGAGACCGATGGTGTGTCCCTTGTACATAGGGACACCGATCGGTCACCTCCCCCACCAGTTAGAATCACTCACATCGGGAACATATTAACCCCTTGATCACCATTGCGCACCATTTATACGCTATTTGTATATCTTTCACATATTAACCCCTTGATCACCCCCTAGTGTTAACCCCTTCCCTGCCAGTCACATTTATACAGTAATCAATGCATTTTTATAGCACGGATCACTGTATAAATGTGAATGGTCCCAAAAATGTGTCAAAAGTGTCCGATATGTCCGTCGCAATGTCGCAGTCACGATAAAAATCGCAGATCGCCGCCATTACTAGTAAAAAAAAAAATAATAATAAAAATGCTATAAATCTATCCCCTATTTTGTAGACGCTATAACTTTTGCGCAAACCAATCAATATACGCTTATTGCGATTTTTTTAACCATAAATATGTAGAAGAATACGTATCGGCCTAAACTGAGGAAAAAATTTGTTTAAAAAAAAAAAATTGGATATTTATTATAATAAAAAGTAAAAAATATTGTGTTTTTTCAAACTTGTCCCTCTTCTTTTGTTTATAGCGCAAGAAATAAAAACCGCAGAGATGATCAAATACCACCAAAATAAAGCTCTATCTGTGGGGGAAAAAAAAAAATGTATTTGGGTACAGCGTTGCATGACCGCGCAATTGTCATTCAAAATGCAACAGCGCTGAAAGCTGAAAAATGGCTTGGTCAGGAAGGGGGTGTTCGTGCCTGGTAGGCAAGTGGTTAAAGCCAGTAAGAAGATTAGAGTACTTGGGTCTGGTCATAGATACAGCCCAGAAGAGGGTGTTTTTACCCCAGGCAAAAATCAGCACCATAAAGGAGCTGGTTCAGAGGGTCATGGCAAAGAAGGGTCCCTCCATTCGCCTTTGTATGAGGTTGTTGGGGAAGATGGTGGCTTCATTCGAAGCAGTTCCCTATGCTCCGTTCCATTTGAGACTGCTTCAAAACAGTATCCTATTGGCCTGGAACAAGAAGATTCAGGCACTAGTTTTTCCAATGCGTTTGTTGCCAAAAGTGCGCCAGAGCCTCAGTTGGTGGAGGATATCCGAGAATCTGCAGAAGGGGAAATCCTTCTTACCAGTTACCTGGAAGGTGGTAACAACAGATGCCAGCCTTTTAGGTTGGGGAGCAGTCCTGGAAGAAGCGTCTGTCCAAGAGAAATGGTCCAGAACCGAAAGGACCTTGCCCATCAACATTCTAGAGATTCGGGCAGCGCTTCTAGCCCTAAGGGCCTGGACAATCAGGTTGCAGAATTCTCCTGTCAGGATTCAATCCGACAATGCCACAGCAGTGGCTTATATCAATCGCCAAGGGGGCACCAGAAGTCAGGCAGCCCAGGGAGAAGTAAACCATATCCTAACCTGGGCAGAAAAACATGTGCCGTGCATTTCGGCAATCTTCATTCCAGGGGTAGAGAACTGGCAGGCAGACTACTTACAGTGCAGCCTTTGATACTGTGGACCACAATACGCTACTCATCCGCCTTACAGAAGTAGCAGGAGTCACCGGCTCAGATCTACAATGGTTCGGATCCTTCTTAGGAAATCGCTCTCAGACGGTGAAACTAGGACCCTTCACATCTGAAACCCGGGCAATCTCTTGTGGAGTCCCTCAAGGATCACCCTTGTCGCCGGTGCTCTTCAACATCTACATTCGCCCACTCCTCAACATCATCAGAAGATCAGACCTGTGCTTCCACTCGTACGCCGACGACACTCAATTATATTTTCGTATCACCGGACAAAAAGACCATCATCAGCAATTAGGAAAATGCCTCACGATGATAGACGACTGGATGACTACTAGCTCCCTCAAACTAAATTAATCAAAAACAGAACTTCTTATTCTACATGCAAATCATAACCCCCGAACCAAGATCCCTTGGACACCTCCTACCATCTTTGGACGGACCATCACCACTAGGACCAAAGCCAAGAGTCTCTGAGCCATTTTTGACTCAGAAATGTCAATGGATGCCCAAATAGGAGCAGTAGTTAGTGGATCTCCCCATCTCCTCCGCCTGCTACGTAGACTCCTCCCCTTCATTCCAAAGGAGGACAAAGCAGTGGTAGTTGGAACAGTCATCAATTCTCGACTGGATTACGCTAACTCCCTTTACATAGGATTACCCCAATATCAACTTGCGCGCTTACAACTTATCCACAACACGGCGGCAAGACTGATAACAGGGAAAAAACCCTGGGAATCCATCTCCCCTTCCCTGAGGAACCTGCATTGGCTAACCGTAAAGAATCGGGTCGCATTCAAGACCCTCTGCCTCACCCACAAATGCACACATGGAAACGCTCCGCAATACCTTCACGAGAAAATAAAACACTACACACCGAATCGCAGTCTTCGATCGGCTAATCAAAATCTGCTCCTCATTCCTAAATCCCGCTACAAATCAAAGGGGGAACGGAGATTCGCTGTCCAGGGACCACGGCTATGGAACGCTCTACCAACCAACATCCGCATGGAAGAAAACCATCTGGCCTTCAGGAAGAAACTCAAGACCTACCTCTTCTAGAAGCTTGATAACCAATCGCCAATACAGCGCCTTGAGGCGATTCAGTTCGCATTGTAGCGCTATACAAGTTATTCATTCATTCATTAAGTCTCCAGTAGTTGTTCCCGTGGAAATGGTCCCTTCTCCCCAACATCTTCCTGGCTATATGACAAAGATGGGGGATCCCGGATGTAGATCTGTTTGCGTCCAGGTTCAACAACAGTCGACAACTTTGTGTCAAGAACAAGGGATCCACTTGCATGCGGAACAAATGCGTTGGTGACCCCGTGGGGTCAGTTCTCACTGATTTATGCATTCCCTCCTATTCTGCTGCTACCTCGACTTCTTCGCAGGATCAAGCGGGAAAGGAAGTCTGTAGTTCTTGTGGCCCCAGCGTGGCCCAGAAGATCTTGGTATGCAGAAATAGTAAAGATGGTGGTAGGGGCCCCATGGCCCCTACCACCACGTCCAGACCTGATATCGCAGGGACCAGCGTTCCATCCTACTTTACAAGCGCTAAATTTAACGGTTTGGCTATTGAAACCCACATTCTAAAGAATCGTGGGCTTTCAGGCTCAGTGATACCTACCTTGATTAATGCAAGGAAGACAGCTTCCAGAGTAATTTATTATAGAGTCTGGAAGGCGTATGTTTCTTGGTGTGAATCCAGGGGTTGGCATCCTAGGAAGTATGTCATAGGTAGAATTCTTGCCTTTCTGCAAATGGGGCTAGAGAATAAACTGGCCTTGAGTACTATCAAGAGCCAGGTCTCGGCCTTATCAGTATTGTTTCATCGTCCGCTTGCTTCGCATTCTTTGGTCCGAAGCTTTATACAGGGGGTAACGCGGCTTAATTCACCAGTTAGAGCACCCCTGAACCCTTGGGACTTGAATTTAGTTCTGTCGGCATTACAGAAACAGCCTTTTTGAGCCGATACGACATATTCCTTTGGTCCTTTTGACAAGGAAGCTAGTTTTTCTGGTAGCCATTTCTTCTGCCAGATCAGAGTTGGCGGCTCTTTCTTGTATGGAGCCATATTTAATCATTCACAGGGATAGAGTAGTATGGCGTCCTCATCCTAGCTTTCTGCCAAAGGTGGTTTCAGGTTTCCATCTAAACCAGGATAATGTTTTTACCTTAATTTTATCCAGAACCCTGTTCTAAGGAAGAAAAGTCACTACACTCTTTTGCCGCGTACACACTGTCGGAATTCTCGTCGGAAAAAGCTCTGATGGTTTTCCCGTCGGAATTCCGACTGAATTTCGCTCAAACTGTCTTGCCTACACACGGTCACACCAAATTCCGACGGTCAGTAACACAGCGGCATAAAACGCATTCAACAGCACTATAAAAGGCAAGTTTAATGCTTCTGAGCATGCGTCGAATTGTTTCTGAGCATGCGTCGGAATTTTGCGTGTCGGAATTGCATACACACGATCGGAAAATCCGATGGAAAGGTTTTCCGTCGGAAAAATTGAGAACAGGTTCTCAATCCAAAGTCCGTCGGAAATTCCGACAGGAAAAGACCGATGGGCATACACACGGTCGGAAAATCAGTTGAAAAGCTCCCATCGGACTGTTTCCATCGGAAATTCCGACCGTGTGTACGTGACATTTGGATGTAGTGAGGGCAGTCGAGATCTATTTGATGGCGAAAGAAAGCAGATGTTTGGTTCGTGTTGCCTGAAGGTCCTAGGATAGGACAGGCAGCATGGAAATCCACTATTGCTACATAGATTTAACAGGTAATTATTCAAGCTTATGACTTGAAGAGGAAGGTTCCACCTTTTTCAGGTCAAAGCGCACTCCACCAGGGCTGTTACTTCTTCGTGGGCAGTGCATCACCAAGCCTCCACGGCTCAGATCTGCAAGGCCGCAACTTGGTCTTCAGTCCACACATTCACCAGATTCTATCAGGTGGATGTAAGAAGGCATGAGGATATCGCCTTTGGGCGCAGTGTGCTGCAGGCAGCAGTATAGGTCCTCAGGTCTGATTGCACCCTACTTTTGTTTGTGTCCCCTCCCCCTCAGGTGGCATGGCTCTGGGACATCCCATACAGTTATTACTGTGGCTCTGTGTCCCGTGATGTACGATAACAGATGTACAGAGGTCCCTCCCCTCTTTCTGGTTACACGTGTATTGCTTTGCTACAAAACTGAGGTACTCCCGGTAAGGGGAGGGGTTATATGGGGAATTGAACTTCCTGTTTAGGGTGTGCCAGTGTCCATCACCTGAAGGTGCCATATAACCCATACAGTTATTACTGTGGCTCTGTGTCCGGTGATGTACTCCAAGAAAAGGATTTTACAGGTAAGCTGTTATAAAAATCCTATTTTTGCATTGATACGTGTCCCCTGGGGCAGGACCCGGGTCCCCAAACACTTTTTAGGGCAAAAACTTGCATATTAGCCTTTAAAATTAGAACTTTTTATTTTTCATGTTCGTGTGCCATAGACTTTAACGGTGTTCAAACAAACTTTTTGCCATGTTCGGATGTTCTGGTGCGAACCGAACTGGCAAGGGGTGTTCGGCTCATCCCTACTAAAGACTAGGCGCATACGTTAGGTAGTGAGGGGGGGAGGAGGACTTTAAGCTGAAATTCCCCTTTTGGGTAAAGCTCCGCAGTAAGGAAGGGCATGCCAATAAACATCATGGCTCCTCTGAACTTCTGTGCACAGGCTAATACATGTTCTCTTTTTGCACTTGCAGAATTTGGGCACAAACGTGCGCACCTGTGCGAGCGCCCATACCCGTGTGCGCCCGCACTCACGAGCACCTGTGAAAGATGTTGGCAACAAATGGGCTATTTATACTGGGCCAGTGCTCAGGATCGGCGTTGCTTTGTCTTCAGCCTCCTGTATATCCTGTGATTCTGTATCCTGATCCCAGTTGCTGACCCGGCTTGTCTTGACTCCTCTCGGAACTCCGCCTGCACTGACCTTGGCTTGTCCCCTGACCTACGCTTCTGTCTGCTTCATTGCAGTGGCGGCTTGTGCTCAATATTTTAGGGGGGCAGCAAACTCCCCCCCCCCCTCACTCGCACCACCGCCGCCATCCCCGTGGGAGACGGACGGGAAGCGGCCTTATCTTAGGAGATGACGAGGATCGAGGACGAGGGGTAGGGCTGCTCCTCCTCATTCCAGCCAAGGAAAGAGCCGGGGCTTCTTCTCCCGGCTAAATAGACATTGCTTCTCCTCCCGGCCAAACAGGAAGTGGGTCCTGAGACCCCATTTGCCAGGAGTCCTATAACTTCCTGATTTTGGCCAGGATGAGAATCAGGAAGACAATAGTGAATATTAATTGACACACAACTGGGGGGGCTCAGGGCACAGTGTTCTGCACCGCCGAGCCCACCCTTTTGTGAAGGCAATTAGAGCCTCAGGCTCTAATCAAGTGCACTGAAATTTTTTTTTCAATCCATGTGTTCGGTGCCCTGCATGTAGATTAGGGGGCCGGATGCATGGATTAGGGGGGCACCCCCCTGTGGCACCTCACCCCCCCCCCGCTGTCTGCCAGTCCACTTACCCCATCAGCCGCAGGGATCGGCGGGCACACAGCATCGGGGATCGGCGGGCACATTGGGCAGGGGATCAGGCTGCGGCAGGCATCTGGCAGCATCTCCTGTGTCCTCTTCTCTTCTGAGATCATGGCTGCTTCACCTGTGCATCTCCTCCCCTCCTCCTAGGCATCCAATAGTATCATTGTCCTTTCAGCCAATAGGCTGACAGGTATTAGACCTGCTTCCTTATTGGCTGGGAGGAGGATCAGTGTTGCAACAGCGAATATTCATTCGCTGTTGCAACACAACTGGGTGGGCTCCGAACGCAATGCTCTGCGCCCCGAGCCCACCCTATTTTGAACCCTTTTAGAGCCTCCGGTCAGGTGCTTCAAAAAACACCCCTCCCCAGGAATTCATGCTCCCAGCGTCCTGAAAGGGGCCGGGCGCATGAATAGGGAGGGCGGCGGTGGTGTTAGGGGGGGCGGTGCCCACAATGCATGGGCCGCCACTGCTCCATTGGCTCCTGCTTCACTGAGCGGTACCAGACCCGGCTTGTTCCCTGACCACGCTCCTGCCTGTGCCCTGTACCCGATCCATCCTGCCTGTGTATGACTCGGCCTGCCTGACCCTACACTGCCTGCTTTCACCAGTACCCACCTACCACCCTGCTGTTCCGACTGGCCTACAGTCGGCTACCAGCAACCATCTCGGCTGCCCGCTGTCGCCAGCACCAGCTTGCCTCAGTCTGCTACCTACCAGCTTGGCTGCTACTGGAGCTTTCAGCTGCAGTTCAAGCAACGTAACACTAACTGTCGCATAAGCCTAATAACCGGTCATGAAGATCCCGACATGTTATTAATGATCTGCACCACCCCCATGTTGTCGCAATTCAAACGTAGTTTTAAATTCCGGCAAGACTCACCCCACAATTCCAGCGCTAGCACTACCGGAAAAAGTTCCAACAGTACTAAATTCCGCAAAAAACCCGCTTCCACCCACGTCTTGGGCCAGGGTTCCACACTCCAGCTGCCCTGAAAATACGCCCCGTACCCTGTAGATCCAGCGGCGTCTGTTACCAACTCCACGTCGAAGTTGCTCACAGGGCCCGACATCCAAACTGACCTACCATTGAAATCCATCAAAAACTGATACCATACCTGCAGGTCCTCCCTATGCTCCTTCCCGAGCCGAATGTAATGAGTGGGGGCCTTCACCCCCGCCGTTGCAGCTGACATCCGGCGACAAAGTATCCTCCCCATGGGAATGATCCTGCAAGCAAAGTTCAGTTTTCCCAGCAGGGATTGCAACGTACGCAGTTGCACTTTCCTCCGCCCGTGTATTTCCCTGATCTCCTTCTTCAAATCCCTGAGCTTCTCTTCCGGTAACCTGCATTCCATCGCCATGGAATCAATCACTATCCCCAAGAAGCTCAGCTCTGTCCGTGGGCCCTCCGTTTTATCAGCTGCCAAAGGCACCCGAAACCTCTCCGCAATGTGCTGCAACGTGGACAACAGTATCGCACACACATTGGAAGACGGAGGACCCACGCAGAGAAAGTCATCCAGATAATGGATGACGGATTCAACGCCAGTGACGTCCCGCACGACCCATTCTAAAAAGGAGCTGAAAGCCTCAAACACGGCACATGATATCGAGCAGCCCATGGGCAAACATCTATCCACATAAAACTTTTCCTGCCAATGACAACCCAGCAACCTAAAACTATCGGGATGCACTGGCAATAGCCGAAACGCTGATTCAACGTCCGACTTTGCCATCAATGCCCCTTTTCCATACCGTCTCACCCACCTAACTGCCGCATCAAAGGACGTGTATGAAACCGTACAGGCTTCCGGATCAATAAAATCATTTACCGAACCCCCTTTGGGAAACGATAAGTGATGGATCAACCGAAACTTGTTTGGTTCCTTTTTGGGGACCACCCCCAGTGGGGACACCACTAGATCGGCTAACGGTTTCGTCTCAAACGGCCCCGCCATGCGACCCAAAGACACCTCTTTTGCTAGTTTTTCTGATACCACCTCTGGGTGTTGAAGTGCCGATCTTAAATTATTGGCCATAGGGGGAAAAATCTGCAGCGCGCAAGGAATTTGAAACCCGTACTTAAACCCATCCCGAATCAATACTGCCGTGGCTCTGTCCGGGTACCTACTTAGAAAAGGCTGCATCCTTTCCCCCCTCACTGGCGTCGTCCCTCTTATTTGCAGCATCTCCGGCACGTTTTCCTTTTTTGAAGCACCTGGCGTAAGTATGCGCTCCCCCGCACCCTGAACACTCGTGTTTAAATTTACAGGTGTTTCCAAATTTACATGAACCCTCATTGAATTGCCAGCACACTCCCCACTTTTTTCCGGCCGGCGATCCCGAGGAGTTACTACCTCCGGCCCCCCCCCATGAAATGGCTGTGCTGGTGTTTTTGCTGACGCCATCAACCTCATCCAAAGACTAATGTCTTTGTGATCCCAACGCAGCGCTGGAACGAACCGCCCTGCGTTGTCGGAACTGTTCGTCATACCGGAGCCACGCCGTGCCTCCATAAACCCTATAGGCCTCCCCTATGGCATCCATGTAGCAAAACAACGCCGAACAATGTTCGGGGTTCTTTTCGCCGATCACCCCCGCCAATATGGCAAATGCCTGTAGCCAATTGGAAAATGTCCTGGGAATCAAGCGGTATCTCCGCTTTTCCTCGTCCTCTTTCTTAGTATCGTCAGGTTTCATCCTGTCTAAATTAAATTTTTCCAAGGGCAACAAGGAGAAAATCTCCACGTATTCGCCCTTCCAGATCTTTTCCCTTGTCTCCTGCTTCAGGTGAGCCCCCAGGGGTCCCTCAAAGCAGACATACACCTCTCCTCTTGCCGCGTCCGCCAGGCGCACAATGTCCGCCCTCGCAGCGGGCTCTGTTGCCTTTTCCGAATTACTCACCTTTTCCAACGGCTCCGCCGCCCCCGCGGCCTTCGTGCCTTCCATGGCTGACGTACCCACCCCACCTACAACTTCCCCAGCCTCCGCAATTAACCTCCCCGGGGCTGGGTGTCCCCGTTCCAATCGTCCCACCAAAGCCCGCAGGCCCTCCAGCAATTCTTGTATCTCCCCGGACCCACTAACGGTCTCACTCCTGGCCCGCGGTTTGTCTACAACTGCCAACGACTGGGCTGGAGGCGTAGCCCTCCCCCCTCCCCCAGACATCACACCCAATAAATTTTGCAAAGCAGAAGAAAATGCCAGGTTATCAGAAGACTTACCAGGCTGCCTGGGCGCTCCACTTACAGCCAAAGCGACGGACTCCACCGGTGCCTGCGGTCGACTGGGTTCCACATCCTCCTTGGACAGTTCACCCTCTGACCTGCTCATGTCCTCCTGTGGTGCAATAAACGGCAGTCCCCCTGGGGAGGGACTCCTGGATGGTGTAAGCCTCTGTGCCCCAGCATTGATGTCTGATGCCATCCCCCCCTCCCCCTGCCCTCCCCGCCCCCCCCGGATCCCTGCAGTTGGGCCGGTCCTGGCACCACTCCTGCCCCGTGACTCCCTTCTCAATCCGCCAGGTGGCGTCCGCCTACCCGCTGTGAGGCCTGCCCCGCTGCCCGCCGGTCCAGCTGCAGCCTTTGCCCCCCTATTCCTTCTGCCCCCCCCCCCCCCCCCCCTCGGCTCGTTCAGAGCTGCTGGGGGTGTCCGTCCTGCGGCCCTCCTGGATACCTGCTCTTCTTGCCTGGCTGCCCCTCTCCTGCTGGCATTCCTGCGACCCCTCGGCTCGTTCAGAGCTGCTGGGGGGGCACCAGCGCTGATGCTCCAGCCAATCCATCCCGGCTCCTGTCCCTGGACAATGGCGTGGGTGTAGCTTGCCTGCCGTCCCTTCCCCCCCCCCGCTCGTCCCGAGCAGCCGGGGGTGCGATGTCCCGTCTGTCTCTGCCCAGACTGTATGGGGATGCGGCGCTGGACGTGCCCGTGGCCCCCCTTCCTGCCTGGAGTCCCCGCTGTGAGGTCCGCCTCTGGCCCCCTGTCTGTTCTGTCTGCACCCTCTTGGCTGGGGGGGGGAATGATCCCCCCTTGGGCTCCTGGTGACTTTGGATGTCCCTGCAATCTGCCCCGGAGAGTACCTTCTGGGCGGCTTTGAAATCCTGCCACGTGACCTGGGCTCCATGGCGTCCGTGCTCCGCTCCTCCACCGCTCGCACAGCGGTTCCCTCACTGCTTCCTCCGGCTTCCTCCTCCCCTCCGCTGTCCACAGGCCGGCTGCTGCTCCCGTCCAGTGCCTCAGCTACTTGGGATTGTAGCCAGGCCGGTCCCATCGCCACTGCCACCGCTCGCATGAGCGCCATGAGGTCGGCCGCCATCTTGGATGTACAAAAAACAAGGAGCAGAGTAAAATTCCTGCCTCCTCGTGTCTTTCTTCCTCCTGACTGACCCCTTCCGGCCACGCCCCCTATTTATAATGCCTCGCCCCCCTGCCGCTATTGGCCGGCCTGCCTCGGCCACACCCCCCAGAATTACTCCCTGTGTGTGATAGACACACAGTCATGCCCAGCCCTCCTCTACCATTCCCATGCTGTACATTTTCGATCCGGCCCTCTCTTTCCAGAAAGTTTACACTTGTAAAGCAATCCTCTGTGTACTCTTCCTCCATATCGTAGCCTTTCTCGCTAGAGGAGCCGTGGATTCAACAGAATGGGCAAAAGGCTGTTTTCTTGCTGTGCTAAAGATGTACACTATATTTCCAAAAGTATTGGGATGCCTGCCTTTACACACACACATGAAATGGCAAAAGTATTGGGATGCCTGTCCACCTTTACACACACACATGACATTTAATGGCATCCCAGTCTTAGTCCGTAGGGTTCAATATGGAGTTGGCCCACCCTTTGCAGCTATAACCGCTTCACCTCTTCTGGGAAGGCCGTCCACAAGGTTTAGGAGTGTGTCTATGGGAATGTTTGACCATTCTTCCAGAAGTGCATTTGCTTTACTGTGCCCGTGAATGCAGCCTCACATTACACAGCACCCTGCACCTCTGGACCGCTTTACATTACACAGCCCTTGTACCTCTGGACCCCTTTACATTACACAGCTCCCTGCACCTCTGGACCCCTTTGCATTACACAGCCCCCCACAGCTCTGGACCCCTGTATGTTACACAGACACCCCCTATCAGTTCTGGACCCCCTGCATGTTACACAGACCCCCGCTACAGTGCAGACCCCCATTCAGTACAGACCCCCCTACAGTGCAGACCCCCCCCAACTACAATACAGACCCCCCTACAATATAGACACCCCCTTCAAACCCATAATGTACCTCAGAATCTGATGATCAGCGCGGGACATGCACCTTCCTACACAGGGCCTGTGTAGACATAAAGGAGGAGAAGAGGCAGATTTACTTTGCTCGGCTGTGTGAGACAGCCGAGACTGATCAGAGCCGTGGTCACTAGAGAAGGGGATCGTTGCGGGTCCCGGGTGTGCCGACGGGTGTGACTCGGGTACGGCTCGCAACCACCGTGCAAAGCGCCACTACAGCTCGTCTCATCTCGCCCCAGGCTCTCCATGTGCCTGTCTCCGCGGTGCCGCTGCCTTAACCCGCCCGTCTCCGCTTCAGTTGCAGAGGGCGGCCGCCGGCCTGACACCCCCCCCCCAGTGTCTGACACCCGGGGCGGTCCACCCCCCACTTAGTATCCCACTGCTTTTTGGGGATGCTGGGAAGGTGGGCCCCCCATGCAATAGGGGCCCCGGCAACTGCCCAGCATGCCCATGCAAAAAGACGGCCCTGCATACATGTCTTTATGGACCTTGCCTTGTGCACTGGTGCGCAGTCATGTTGGAACAGGAAGAGGACATCCCCAAACTGTTCCCACAAAGTTGGGAGCATGAAATTGTCCAAAATGTCTTGGTATGCTGGCACCTTAAGATGATGGGGTTCCCCACTCCTGCACAGACAGCCAATAAGCATTTTCCATTTTCATCCAGACACAAGGAACAGTCTTTGAGCTTGGTTTTTATCTTTTATTAGGGGTAAAAGGAATAGGAATTATGGGATGCCCAGCTTGATTGCAACAAAACCAGGGGCAACTTCCTCCCTATGTAACTCCAAAACTGTCCTCCTCCTGGACACTGACACCACTGATAATCAAAGATGCAAAAGCCCCTTAAGGACTAGGAACTCTCAGTCCCTTAGAAAGTAGCACAAAATGTTGTAGGCCACATACCAGAGTATCGTGGCAGAGTATGTGTGGCAGTCTCTCCCCTTGTGTGTTCCTCACCACCGATCTCATCCCTATCCCCCCCATCACCACTGCCACTGATCTCAGGTAATGGGGGGTGAATAGGGATGAGATCAGTGGCAGTGGTGATGGGGGAGTAGGGTTAAGATTGGTGGTGGGGGAGGATGGCCCAACCACTGCCGCTGATCTCATCATCCCCACTACCAATCTCAACCCTATCTCCCCCATCACCACTGCCACTGATCTCATCCCTATCCCCCCACCACCACTGCTGCCACTGATCCCACCTCCCTCACCACCACTACCCACTGATCCAACCCCCCTCACCATCACCACCACTGATTCCACCCCCACCACCACTGCTAGCTTTGATCCAGTGGTGGAACTACCAGGGTCACAAAGGTTGCACTTGTGACCAAGCCCTAACATTCCGCCACTGTGGGAGGGTCCGGGGGAGCAGGAATGGCAGATGATGTGTGCTGTAAAAAACGAGCACTTTTCTCTTGTCTATATCTCTGTGACAGGAGAAGAGTGCTTTGGCTGTACTGTAGTGTAGGCTCGGAACTTCTCCTACTACTCGGGTGGCAGTACACTAGTACTAAGGAGGCACTATGGAGGATGTAAGGGGGCACTGTGGAGGTACTAAGGGGGCAATGTGGAGGTACTAAGGGGGCACTCCAGGAGTGCAGTAAAAATGTGCTCCGTAAAAAAAAAGTAATCTGGGGTTGGCAACATGTCATGGGAGCAAAGGCCCCAGGCTCAGAGTGGAGGGGGGGGGGCTTCATGTTTTTTTTCACCAGGGCCCTGAAGGTTCTAGTTTTGCCTCTGGTAGGAAGGTCCCATCCGCACCTGAGCCCAGGCCCAAGGGAACCCCCCTCCCCCCGCACCCCCAGACTGGGGAGCTCCCTCAAAGGCCACAACAGCATAACACTCCATCTCCAGCTTCCTCCCCGAACAGCTCCTCCCCAGCTGGGCTGACCCTCAGTATTTAAGTGGCCTGCCCCCTGCCAATCCAAGTTGTGGATTGGTCAGGGTCCTCAGAATATTCCAGGCAGCTCCACCTTACCTCTCCTACCACATCTTTCTAGAAGGTTCCTGTACATTTTAGAAATAGGGGGGGGGGATCTCAGTGATGCTGCCTGTGAGTCATCCAGCTCTTCCTGGATTTCTGCCCAACCCAGGAAAAACACTGACCGGCTTGGCTATCAGCCAAGCCTGCATAAATTTACCTGTAATAGAAAAAAAAAAACTATTTACACTTCTAGCACTAGAGGGTGCTACATGTGTATAAGGTGACGGTGTGTGTCTTGTCAGATAGTGGAGGAGGAAGCAGTGCCATTTAGAACAAGGAAGCTCACCCTTTAGAACAAGGCTCTTTTAATCAATATCTCTTAATAAGTGAAGTCATTGATAAATGTTGAGTTAGGAGTCATGTACACACAGAATTACAGTATATATACGGGAGGGCGGGGGGGGGGGGGCTATTGCAGAGGGAAAAGTCTGTGAATGACCTTATCTACATTGGGCACTAAGGACATGTTGTGTCTCCTCAGTACATCATCTGGAATGAGGTCCTCTGTGGTGATGTTCTCTCTATTTTTACGTGTACAGTGGAAGGTGAGGGCCATATCTGATCCTATATACTTCTGGTGTCCTCTTTGTTTCAGAGCTAAGTGGACGGAGGTCTGAAATACATTTCGGGAAATCACAATCAATTTCCAGCGATTGAAGATTTTCCAGTTTATAGGTTCCCGGACAGAATGACGGAGAATATTGACCCCGGGAACATGAGACCACAAGTCAAATCCAGAGATTTTTACTGAATTCGGGAAGACATGATTCTCAATGCGGAAGACACTTGTATCTGGGTGTTTATTCTGGAGATTCTCCATCAGGGATGACCAGTCCCAGTCCTTGACTGGAAGAATAATTTCATCAATGTCATTGAAGAGAACAAACTTACTTTTGTACATGTTCCTGTATAGACAATCATTTAGGGCTGCAGTTTGTCCAAAATATCCAATCTCAGCGTTGAGTCCTTCGGCATATCGCCATTCTATTGTTGTCTGAAGATGGTGGTCTATTGGCCATGGCACCACCTCTAGAGTTCCTTCATCAATGTAATGACGTAACACCTTATCTACATCCAGGGAACAGTTTGTCTTATAGATGGTGACTCTAGAGGCCCCCAGAATCTTGTACATCTCAATACTCTGGATCATCTGGAGGACATTGTTGTAGTTTCCAAACAAAGTAGAAATACAGACGGTGAAATTGGAGGAGATCGGTGGTGGTGGGCGGTTCCTGACTTCAAACAGAAGATTCTGACCTGTTTTTGTGGAATTAGTTGCAGAGAAAGACATATACGTGTAATCACACCCAGAAGGTTCTGTACATAGAAGATCTGCTGTTCCATACGGGAACCCAAATGTTTCCCTGTGAAGATCTATTTCTGCCCTGACAAAGATGTTCTGATTGGAGGAACAATGGAAGATACAGTAGAGCTCTTTCACAGATACATGGATGATGGTGATGACCCGGACTGAGTGGCCAAGTCTAGGCTCATAATACGGAGAGATGATAAATGATCGATTATCCAGAGCTGTAATGGTGTCTGTGGCAACGGGAAGTCCACGAGATCTCATCTTCTGATGTCTGATTTCTACATAGTAGGAGAAAGAAATGATAGCAACACAAATATATATGGACAGTGCGCAGAACGTGTATCTAGAAGATCTCCACATTCTGGTCTCCTCAGGTGATCACAGCTGGAAGAAGATAAGAAACAGAGAGAAAGAGCATAAAATAAGTTCAGTGAGATTTTAAATTTAGTACTCAAGTTTAAAATGAAGTGAAATCACCATTATACTCCAGTCACATCAGTCAAGTCAGTAGGGATGAGGTCCATTTTCAGGTAGGGCATGAGTTTGAGGTCAACCCACTAAACTAATATGAAATGTCACCACCACAGCAGCCGACTCCCAATAATGCACTCCCTGGCCTTTGAAGTCAGATCAGCCGGATGACCAGTAGGGGGGGGGGGCTATTGAATAAGCCAACACCCTCACTATAAAAGGGTGGGTCCCCAGGAGCCATTGATTTATCTGTGATAGGGAAAGCCGCCCCCCCCCCCTGTACACCTAGATAGGAGGGGGTAGCAGGGACAGCAGCATATAGAGGAACCGATCCCCTACCATTTCCTTCTGCAGCCGATGAATGCTTCTCCTCCTCTCGCTCCCACAGGCATTCAGTGGCTGCAGGAGGAAAATTGAGGGGATTGGTTCCTCTATATGCCACGCCCCTGCTACCCCTCCTATCCAGCTTCTTTCTGCAACCCCAGGCCCCTGTGCTCTCTCCTGCCCCCTGCTTGTCCCCCCGCAGCAGCGTTGCCAGGTTCCCCCGTCTCCTACTGGCTGCTGCTGGGGATATGTCGGGATGAATATTTCATTTACCAGCCCCTTCCTTTTCTGTCAGTGATCGGTACCGATCGCTCCTGTGTCCTTTCATAACTAAAGCACCGGAATTTGTGTTTCCTCATCTTCCGTTTGAAAGAACGGGAAGCCTCTGTATAGAGCTAATCCTGCCCATTCATTCTGTGCAGCTGAGGCTGAAGAGATGGAGATTGGTGTTCTCAATTACTTTCTCTGTCTCAAAACCCCAACGGGCGGGGGCCACCAAAAATTTAAAAAAAATAAAAAATTAAAATGTAATTGTAAAAAAAAAAATGTATAAAATAAAATAGTAAAGAATAATAAAAAAGTAAGAAAAATAAAAAAAATACTGGGAAGCGGCTTGCTATAAGGGCACCTGAAGAGGAGGAGAGCCCGGGATTAAACAAAACCAAATAAAATCTGCTATCAAAATCGTAATCTTGCAAAAAGATCCGAACAAATTAATGGGGTGGGCAACTGCATGGCAAATGAGGTTCAATGTAGAAAAATGTAAAATAATGCATTTGGGTGGCAAAAATCTGAATGCGATCTATACACTGGGGGGAGAACCTCTGGGGGATTCTAGGATGGAAAAGGACCTGGGGGTCCTAGTAGATGATAGGCTCAGCAATGCCATGCAATGCCAAGCTGCTGCTAACAAAGCAAACAGAATATTGGCATTAAAAAGGGGATCAATTCCAGAGATAAAACAATAATTCTCCCGCTCTACAAGACTCTGGTCCGGCCGCACCTGGAGTATGCTGCCCAGTTCTGGGCACCAGTCCTCAGGAAGGATGTACTGGAAATGGAGCGAGTACAAAGAAAGGCAACAAAGCTAATAAAGGGTCTGGAGGATATTAGTTATGAGGAAAGGTTGTGAGGCCTCGTATGGATTTTAAGGGGAACTCCATGCCAAATGTGAAAAAAATAGCGTGGAGTTCCCCCAAAAATCCATACCAAACCCTTTCTCCGAGCAGGAAACCTGGCAGGCTGCAGGAAAAGAGGGGGGACGACGAGAGAGCGCCCCCCCTCCTGAACCGTACCAGGCCACATGCCCTCAACATTGGGAGGATGCTTTGGGGGTCTGTGGCCCCTCAAAGCACCATGTCCCCATGTTGATGAGGACAAGGGCCTCATCCCCACAACCCTGGCTGGTGGTTGTGGGGGTCTGCGGGCGGGGGGCTTATCAGAATCTGGAAGCCCCCTTTAACAAGGGGACCCCCAGATCCCACCCCCCCCTGTTGGAAATGGTAAGGGGGTACAAAATTATCCCTTCCATTTCACAAAGAAAGTGTAAAAAATTGTTAAAAAACACACAGACACCGTTGGGAAAAGTCCTTTATTAAAAATAAAAAAAAAGATTCCAGCGATGGTAATCCACTCTTTGTATCCAGCGATGGGTGGTCCCTTCTCCGGGGTCCAGCGATGGCTGATCTCTTCTCCAGGGTCCAGCGATGGGTGGTCTCTTCTCCAGGGTCCAGCGATGGGTGGTCTCTTCTCCGGGGTCCAGCAATGGGTGGTCTCTTCTCCAGGGTCCAGCGATGGCTGATCTCTTCTCCGGGGTCCAGCGATGGGTGATCTCTTCTCTGGGGTCCAGCGATGGCTGATCTCTTCTCCAGGGTCCAGTGATGGGTGGTCTCTTCTCCGGGGTCCAGCGATGGGTGATCTCTTCTCCGGGGTCCAGCAATGGGTGAGCTCTTCTCCATTGTCCAGCGGTGGGTGATCTCTCCCGATGACGTCCAGCGCAGCGCATCCTTTCTCCATGGAGACACTGCGGGAATCCCGACAGTCTGATAAGGTCTTAGCTGAGGAGGATGGGGACACCCGTCACCTGACCCCGCCCCCCTCTGATGCAAGAGGAAAGTAATTTTATCAATGACTTTCAATGACTGTTCTCTGTATTACGGGAGCCGAAAATTCATTATAGCCGTGAGTGATTTTAAATGACTTTTTTTCCTGCAGAAATGACACTTTGTGCAGGGACAGTTCTAAGCACGGGAAACATGCGCCCCTTTACAGGCATACTATAGACACCCCCCAGGGACGAAATTTAAAGGAATATTACACTTTTATTGTTTCACTTTAAGCATTATTAAAATCACTGCTCCCGAAAAAAACGGCCGTTTTTAAAACTTCTTTTTGCATTGATACATGTCCCCTGGGGCAGGACCCGGGTCCCCAAACACTTTTTAGGACAATAACTTGCATATAAGCCTTTAAAATTAGCACTTTAGATTTCTCCCAAAGATTTTTACAGGGTGCTCGCGGCTTTTCGAATTTGCCGCAAACACCCCAAATTGTTCGCTGTCCGGTGAACAGGGGAACAGGCAACGTTCGAGTCGAACATGAGTTTGACTCGAACTCGAAGCTCATCCCTACTGGTGACCCCACAATAGGGAGAAAACGTTTCCACGCAAGGGCATTTAAAAAGACTTGCTGCCATTAACTAAAATTAGAAGGGATGCGATTTAACCTTAAACTACGTAGAGGGTTCTTTACTGTAAGAGCGGCAAGGATGTGAAATTCCCTTCCACAGGCGGTGGTCTCAGCGGGGGGCATCGATAGTTTCAAAAAACTATTAGATAATCACCTGAACGACCGCAACATACAGGGATATACAATGTAATACTGACATATAATCACACACGTGGGTTGGACTTGATGGACTTTGTGTCTTTTTTTCAACCTCACCTACTATGTGACTGTGTCTGCAGAGAGGACATTCCTGTTAGTACTGATGACTCAGGGAGATGGCTGACACGTGCCTACACCTGTGACATCTGCTTATCAAGTATCTCCGGAATTTTACCGTATTGCCACTCCCTGAACAACACCAGTAAAGTGCATTGAATTGATTTATTATGTGGACATTCCTTCTTCGAAATATAAGGGTCTATGGTGAAAATGTCTTAAGAAGGACTGTATTTACCCCAATTTCCTCTGTCCCTCTATTATACCCCAACCCCCCCCCCCCCCATCTGTCCTTCTATTATACTCCAACCCCCCCTCTGTCCTTCTATTATACCCCAATCCACCCTCTGTCCGTCTATTATACCCCAATCCCCCCTCTGTCCTTCTATTATACCCCAATCCCCCCTCTGTCCTTCTATTATACCCCAATCCACCCTCTGTCCTTCTATTATACCCCAATCCCCCCTCTGTCCATCTATTTTACCCCAATCCCCCCTCTGTCCGTCTATTATACCCCAATCCCCCCTCTGTCCGTCTATTATACCCCAATCCCCCCTCTGTCCGTCTATTATACCCCAATCCCCCCTCTGTCCGTCTATTATACCCCAATCCCCCCTCTGTCCGTCTATTATACCCCAATCCCCCCTCTGTCCCGCTTTTATACCCCAATCCCCCCCTCTGTCCCTCTATTATACCCCAATCCCCCCTCTGTCCTTCTATTATACCCCAATCCCCCCTTTGTCATTCTAGTATACCCCAATCCCCCCTCTGTCCCTGTATTATACCCCAATACTCCCCCTGTCCTTCTATTATACCCCAATCCGCCCCTCTGTCCTTCTATTATACCCCAATCCCCCCTCTGCCCCTCCATTATACCTCAATCCCCTCTCTGTCTCTCTATTATATCCCAATCCACCCCTCTGTCCCTCTATTATACCCCAATCCCCCTCTGTCCTTCTATTATACCCCAATCCCCCCTCTGTCCTTCTATTATACCCCAATCCCCCCTCTGTCCTTCTATTATACCCCAATCCCCCCTCTGTCTCTCTATTATACCCCAATCCTCCCTCTGTCCATCTATTATACCCCAATCCCCCCTCTGTCCTTCTATTATACCCCAATCCCCCCTCTGTCCGTCTATTATACCCCAATCCCTCCTCTGTCCCTCTATTATACCCCAATCCCCCCTCTGTCCTTCTATTATACCCCAATCCTCCCTCTGTCCTTATATTATACCCCGATCACCCCCTCTGTCTCTCTATTATACCCCAATCCCCCCTCTGTCCATCTATTATACCCCAATCCCCCCTCTGTCCATCTATTATACCCCAGTCCCCCCTCTGTCCGTCTATTATACCCCAGTCCCCCCTCTGTCCGTCTATTATACCCCAATCCCCCTCTGTCCGTCTATTATACCCCGATCCCCCCCTCTGTCCTTCTATTATACCTGAATCCCCCCTCTGTCCTTCTATTATACCCCAGTCCCCCCTCTGTCCATCTATTATACCCCAATCCCCCCTCTGTCCGTCTATTATACCCCGATCGCTCCTCTGTCCTTCTATTATACCCCGATCCCCCCTCTTTCCTTCTATTATACCCTAATCCCCCCTTTGTCATTCTAGTATACCCCAAATCCCCCCTCTGTCCCTGTATTATACCCCAATCCCCCCTCTGTCCTTCTATTATACCCCAATCCCCCCTCTGTCCCTCTATTATACCCCAATCCTCCCTCTATTATACCCCAATCCTCCCTCTGTCCCTTCTATTATACCCCAATCCCCCCTGTCCTTCTATTATACCCCAATCCCCCCTCTGCCCCTCCATTATACCCCAATCCCCTCACTGTCTCTTTATTATATCCCAATCCACCCCTCTGTCCCTCTATTATACCCTAATCCCCCCTCTGTCCTTCTATTATACCCCAATCCTCCCTCTGTCCTTCTATTATACCCCCCTCTGTCCCTCTATTATACCCCAATCCCCCCTCTGTCCCTCTATTATACCTCAATCCTCCCTCTATTATACCCCAATCCTCCCTCTGTCCTTCTATTATACCCCAATCCCCCCCCTGTCCTTCTATTATACCCCAATCCCCCCTCTGCCCCTCCATTATACCCCAATCCCCTCACTGTCTCTCTATTATATCCCAATCCACCCCTCTGTCCCTCTATTATACCCTAATCCCCCCCTCTGTCCTTCTATTATACCCCAATCCCCCTCTGTCCTTCTAATATACCCCAATCCTCCCTCTGTCCTTCTATTATACCATTATACCCCAATCCCCCCTCTGTCCTTTTATTATACCCCAATCCCCCCTCTGTCCATCTATTTTACCCCAATCCCCCTTCTGTCCGTCTATTATACCCCAATCCCCCCTCTGTCCTTCTATTATACCCCGATCCCTCCTCAGTCCTTCTATTATACCCCAATCCCCCCTCTGTCCTTTTATTATACCCCAATCCCCCCTCTGTCCATCTATTTTACCCCAATCCCCCTTCTGTCCGTCTATTATACCCCAATCCCCCCTCTGTCCTTCTATTATACCCCAACCCCCCCCTCTGTCCGTCTATTATACCCCGATCCCTCCTCAGTCCTTCTATTATACCCCAATCCCCCCTCTGTCCTTCTATTATACCCCAATCACCCCTCTGTCCTTCTATTATACCCCAATCCCCCCCTCTGTCCTTCTATTATACCCCAATCCCCCCTCTGTCCTTCTATTATACCCCAATCCTCCCTCTGTCCTTCTATTATACCCCAATCCCCCCTCTGTCCTTCTATTATACCCAATCCCCCCTCTGTCCTTCTGTCCTTCTATTATACCACAATCCCCCCTCTGTCCTTCTATTATACCTCAATCCCCCCTCTGTCCCTCTATTATACCCCCAATCCTCCTTCTGTCCTTCTATTATACCCTAATCCCCCCTCTGTCTCTCTATTATACCCCAATCCCCCCTCTGTCCTTCTATTATACCCCGATCACCCCCTCTGTCCCTCTATTATACCCCCAATCCTCCCCTCTGTCCCTCTATTATATACTCAATCCCTCCTCTGTCCCTCTATTATACCCCAATCCCTCCTCTGTCCCTCTATTATACCCCAATCCCCCCTCTGTCTCTCTATTATACCCCAATCCCCCCTCTGTCTCTCTATTATACCCCAATCCCCCCTCTGTCCTTCTATTATACCCCAATCCTCCCTCTGTCCTTCTATTATACCCCAATCCTACCTCTGTCTCTCTATTATACCCCAACCCCCCCTCTGTCTCTCTATTATACCCCAACCCCCCCCCCCCCCCTCTGTCTCTCTATTATGCCCCATTCCCTCCTCTGTCCCTCTATTATACCCCATTCCCTTCTCTGTCTCTATTGTGGAAATGGACATTTTTATTAATTTATGTTGTCAGTAGGGATGAGCCGAACACCCCCCGATTTGGTTCGCACCAAAACCTGCGAACGGACCGAAAATTTGCATGAACTTTAGAACCCCGTTAAAGTCTATGGGACTCGAAAGTTCGAAATCAAAAGTGCTAATTTTAAAGGCTAATATGCAAGTTATTGTCCTAAAAAGGGTTTGGGGACCCGGGTCCTGCCCCAGGGGACATGTATCAATGCAAAAAAAAGTTTTAAAAACTGCAGTTTTTTCGGGAGCAGTGATTTTAACCACTTAAGCCCCGGACCAATTTGCAGCTAAAGGACCAGGCCCCTTTTTGCAATTCGGCACTGCGTCGATTTAACTGACAATTGCGCGGTCGTGCGACGTGGCTCCCAAACAAAATTGACGTCCTTTTTTTCACACAAATAGAGCTTTCTTTTGGTGGTATTAGAGCACCTCTGTGGTTTTTATTTTTTGCGCTATAAACAAAAATAGAGCGATGATTTTGAAAAAAATGCTAAATATTTTACTTTTTGCTATAATAAATATCCCCAAAAAATATTAAAAATAAATATTTTTTCCTCATTTTAATCCGATACGTATTCTTCTACATATTTTTGGTAAAAAAAAAATCACAATTAGCGATTATTGATTGGTTTGCGCAAAGGTTATAGCATCTACAAAATAGGGGATAGTTTTATGGCATTTTTATTAATATTTTTTTTTACTAGTAATGGCTGCGATCAGCAATTTTTATTATGACTGCGACATTATGGCGGACACGTCGGACATTTTTGACAAATTTTTGGGTCCATTAGCATTAATACAGCGATCAGTGCGATTAAAAATGCATTGATTACTGTAAAAATGTCACTGGCAGTGAAGGGGTTAACCACTAGTGGGTGGGGAGGGGTTAAGTGTGACCTATGTGTTTTTTTACTGTAGGGGGCGTGGCTTGGCGTGTGACATCACTGATCGTCTTTCCCAATGACAGGGAACAGACGATCAGTGACAGCCTCACCAGGAAGCAGAGAGGTTTGTTTACACTTACCTCTCACCGTTCTTCAGCTCTGTGATCCGATCGTGGGACACCGGCGGCGATCGGGTCCGCGGGTCCCGCGGCCACGGTCACGGAGCTCAGGACCGGGTCGCGCGGCTGGGCTCTTAAAGGGCAACGTACCTGTACGTTGTTGTGCCCAGCCGTACCATTCTGCCGACATACATCGGCGTGAGGCAGCCCTTGAGTTGTTAATGACGCTTAAAGTGAAAAAAAAAAGTGAAATATTCCTTTAAATATGGTACCTGGGGGGTGTGTATAGTATGCCTGTGAAGTGGCATGTATTTCCCGTGCTTAGAACAGTCCCTGCACAAAATGACATTTTTAAAGAAATAAAAGTCATTTAAAACTGCTTGCGGCTAATGTCATGTCGGGTCCCAGCAATATGGATGAAAATCGTTGAGACAAATGGCATGCCCCCCCCCCCCCGCCCCATTACCAGCCCCTTTGGGTCTTGTACGGATATTAATGGGAACCCCGCACCCAAATTAAAAAAAGAAAAGGTGTGGGGCCCCCAGGCCCTATATACTCTGAACAGCAGTATACAGGCGGTGCAAACAAGACAGGGACTGTGTAGGTTTGTTGTTAAGTAGAATCTGTTTGTAATTTTGAACTGGTACATTTTTAAAATGTAGCTCCAGTCCAAAAATCTATTTTTAAGCTTTTTTGGAGAACATAGGGAAGGGTTATCACCCCTGTAACATTATTTTTTTGCTGTCTGTGCACCTCAGAAGATGCAGTACAGAAGATTTCACCCGACTTTCTGTCCCAATGACAAATGTTTTTAGAAAATTTGGGTTTTTTAGTAAAACAAGGATTGGGATAAAGCATCAGTGGAGAGGAGACACGTTTTTCCCATATCAACTCTTACAGGAGAGAATTTCCTTCCTAGGGGTAGATTTCATCTCACTTCCTGTTGTCTCCTTCCGTTTGCAAGTAGGAGACATTTTTAAGTTGGATGTTTGAAAGTAGGGGCCTGCCCTATATACTCTGCAGAAATTTGGGCCTAAGGTGTTGGTGTTGCCACAACACTGTAAGTCCTCAAAGTGACTCTTGGTGGGCGCTGGAACGCCCTGTTGTGAACTATTATATCAAGAATTGTAATTACATGCCATTGTTGAACAGTGGTCGAAAAATTGGGCCTTTGGTGGTGGTGCCACAACACTGTAAGCCCTCACAGTTACTCTTGGTGGGCGCAGGAATGGGCCCTGCTGTGAAATATTAGATCAAGAATTGTAATTACATGCACCTGTTGAACAGGGGCAGAAAAATTGGGCCTTAGGCACTGGTGCCACAACACTGCAGCACCTCACAGATACTCGAGTTGGAGCGCAGGAATGAGCCATGCTGCAAAGTATTGCATCAGAAATTGTAATTACACGCCCCTGTTAAACAGGGGCTGAAAATTTGGGCCTTAGCCACTGGTGGCAGCGCCCAGAACCAAAAATGTTCTTACAAGCTATCAGCATGATCATTGAGGAGAATGAGGATAGTCACTCAGAATAACAGGATAGTCACTCAGCATCAGCATAGGCAATCTTGAAGGGATCTGACATTTCAAAAAAAAATATTTGGTTACATCAGCATCAGGTGCTTGGTAGCTGGTGGTGATCCAAGACTGATTCATTTTTATGAAGGTCAGTCGATCAACCGAGTCGGTGGACAGGCGCACCCTGTGATCGGTGACAAATCCTCCAGCAGCACTGAATGTGCGTTCGGAAAGAACACTGGCTGCAGGACAGGCCAGTAGCTCAATTGCATACTGTGCAAGCTCTGGCCAGTGATCCATCCTCAAGACCCAGTAGCCAGAGGATTTTTGGTGGGAAAGGTGTCCAAGTCTGACCTTGCCCCTAGGTATTCCTGCACCATGTAAATCAGACGCTGGTGATGGTTGCTGGAACCGAGCATATCTTGGGGCTGCGGACTAAAAATTGTCTGAACGCATCTGTCACCGGCCACCTTCTCCATTTCTCCTTCTGTGACTGACCGAAGCCTCAGCAACTCGTTGTCCAGGACCAGGAATTTTTAACCTCCCAGTCTCTGGGAGCACGTTGCACACACCTTGACATATGTAGGACTTAATATCCGCTATAACCTACATATGCTAAAGCCCCAACTTAGCCCACTTATAATAAAAGACAGACAAGGTGTGGAGTTAATGGCCATCTGGCCTTTTATTTAATAAATGTAAATTCTTCAATACTCTTTAAACATTTTACACTCCTTGTTAAGTGGGTCCTTATTATTATGGGAAAAATCCCAACACTCGTCACTGAGACAACTACGTTTTAACTTTTTTAACTCTTGCCTCCAGTCGGCAAACCCCGGACTCGGAGGTGGTACTCAACTGTCATTAGTGACATAAGTTTTTTACCTACATGTTCCATACATGTCCTTCTTTAACTTTACCAAAGACCCAAGAAAAAACCCGCCCCGCGAAGGAACCCTGTACCCAAACCAACCCTCCTACCTAATGGGTGGGTGGGTGGGGAACGTTTCCTCCACCGCATGGAGACTGACGTCACTTCCCCTCTACTCAGATACTTTTCCTTGCCTGAACCGCCCATCCCCTAAAACCACTCCCCTTTTCTTAATGCTGCCATGCACAGACCCCTCTTAAAGCGGCGCTGCTGAAGTCCAGCACTGTCATGCCGTCCCTATGCAAACAGCCTGCGTCCTGATGCTCCTGGACTATATTTCTGCAAGGCCTCCCGAAGATGTTTCATCCTCTGCTCCCTCTGCGATGGCAAGATAAGGTCCGCAACCTTACCCTTGTAACGTGGATCAAGGAGGGTTGCCAGACAGTAATGGTCCCTCTCCTTGATCCGACGAATACGAGGATCCTTCCGCAGGCTTTGCAGGATCAGGGAGGCCATGCAGCGTAGGTTAGCTGAGGCATTCGGTCCGGAGTCCTCTGGGTCACTAAGGACGACATGATCCGCAGCCACCTCCTCCCAGCCACGTACAAGTCCACGGGTTTCTTGGGACTGTAAATGATCCCTAAAAGACTGCTGCTGATGCTGAGTGCCAGGCTCCACCTCCATGTTGACACAATCCTCCTCCTCGTCCTCTTCCTGTGTGATCGGCGGGCCAGCAGCAACACTGTCTGGATAAAGGGGGCCTTGAGAGGTAAGGAAGTCCTCCTCTTCCTGCCTCTGTTCTGCCTCAAGTGCCCTGTTCATTATTCCATGCAGCGTGTGCTCCAACAGGTGGACAAGAGGGACAGTGTCACTGATGCATGCACTGTCACTGCTCACCATCCTCGTGGCCTCCTAAAATGGTGACAGGACAGTGCATGCATCCCTGATCATGGCCCACTGGTGTGGGGAAAAAAAGAACAAGCTCCCCTGACCCTGTCCTGGTGCCGTAGTCGCACAGGTACTCATTGATGGCCCTCTGCTGCTTGTGCAGCCGCTGCAGCATGGCCAACATTGAGTTCCACCTGGTAGGCATGTCACAGATTAGGCGGCTCTTGGGCAGGTTAAATTCCTTTTGGAGGACAGCCAGCCGAGCACTGGCATTTTATGATCGGCCGAAATGCACACAGACTTTCCTGGCCTGCCTCAGGACATCCTGTAAGCCTGGGTACCTGTCCAAGAACCACTGCACCACCAAGTTAAGGACGTGAGCCACACAGGGCACATGGGTCAGTTGTCCCTGTCGGAGGGCGGAGAGGAGGTTGGTGCCATTGTCTCAAACCACCATTCATGGCTTAAGCTGGCGTGGCGTCAACCACCGCTCAGCCTGCCCCTGCAGAGCTGACAGAATCTCTGTGCCAGTGTGGCTCCTGTCCCCCAAGCACATCAGCGCAAGCACCGCATGGCATCTTTTTGCCTGCGTACTTGCGTAGCCCCTTTAACGACTACGGAGCACCTCTGGTTCAGAGGACTGTAATGAGCCCCTGCTCGCTCGGTTCCACTCTCCTGACACTCCTCTGTGGCTATGGAATCAGATGGCAGATCGCAACATGTGATGGTTCGGTCATGCGATGCTCCGGGATTCGAACTACAGCTATGTGGTGTTCGAATCCAGTTGTGATAGCTCAGAACAAACACCAGGCAGGCTGTATGTAAGTTCAAACAGAAATCTCCTTTTATTGGATACACAACACACTTTTACACACATCAGTTTGAACACCCCACCCCAACAACCACTTTCCTATTGGTCAATTGTAAAGTAGTCTGTATATGTGCCTTACCGCTGACCGCCCTGTCCAGCGAGGCCAAGACATTGCCTTCCACATGCCAGTAGAGAGCAGGAATCACCTTCCATGAGAGAAAGTGGCGTTTGGGAACCTGCCACTGAGGAACCGCACATTCCACAAACTCACGGAATGGGGCAGAGTCTACCAACTTATAAGGCAGCAGTTGAAGTGCTAGCAATTTAGCCAAGCTAGCATTCAACCGCTGGGCATGTGGATGGCTGAGAGTGAACTTCTTTCGAAGGTGCAGCAGCTGGGGCATGGAAATTTGCCTGGTACATTTGAACGTCGGTGTACAGATAGCAGATTGCCTGCAAGTACTTGGCTGTAACACACCTAATTCTACACCTTCATTCCTCTCAGAGCAGCTTTCAGAGAGGACTGAAGGTATAGTTGGGTTGGAGATCCCAGCTGATGAGGAGCAAGGAGAGGTTCGCTTTGTTCTTTGGTGTGGGTCTTTTAGGTACGCTTGCCAACGGACTGCATGGCAGGTCGACATATGTCTGGTCAAGCATGTGGTGCCCAAGCGGCTGATGTTTTGACCATGCGAGATACACTTGAGACATATGTTGCAAATAGCAACGGTGCGATCTGATGCACTCGTCTCAAAAAAGTCCTACACCAAAGAACTTTTGGAATAACGCGCAGAGGCAGCGCCCTGCACATGCGCAGCTGTGCGGTGTGATGCAGTCGGTGTGCTGCCCTTAAGCTGCCTCGTTGGAGATGTGCCTCCTCCTCCTCCTCTCTCCTAACAGGCACCCACGTGGAGTCAGTGACCTCCATCATCCCCTCCCTCCTCATCACTGGAGCAAACCTGGCAGTATGCTGCAGCTGGGGGAATATAACTACTAGATTGCTGTCCTTCTTGGACACCCCCTCTCTCTGGACTCACGTTACTGCCTTCCTCTAGCTGGGTATCATCATCAGAGCCTTCAAAACGCTGGGCATCCTCATGGAGCATGTACCCAAGCCTGTGGTCAAACAGTGCGGGGGACTCCTCAGGAGGACATGGTGGGGCTAGGGAAGGAGTGACTGATGCCATTGAGCCGAGGGAAGAGTCCGCGTTGACAGCTGCTTTGCCAGTAACCTGAGCCTGGGTGAGAGAGGATGAGGAGGATGAGGATAGCTTGGTCATCCACTCTACCAAGTCTTCGGCATGTTGCGGCTCAACACGTCCAGCTGCCGAAAAAAAGGACAAGCGTGTCCCATGGCCAACAGTGCTGATGAGGATGCACTGTGTCCACGACCAGCACTGTTACCTCTAGACACAGAGCCTGCTTGCCCTCTTTAATTGGCTCATGACTGTCTGCCTCTCCTTGTTGGCCTTCCAGACATACTAATGGCCTGCAGGGAGATGTAGCTGCACAAAGTTGGGACGTATATACTGATATACTGCAGCTAGCAGAATCAACTGCCTGCCTGTAGTATAATTAGTATGAGAACACCAGCAATTGGGGTAGCTTTATGTGCACACTGTGCAGAGTACACAGTACACCAACTGTAATTACTGCAGCTGCCTGCAGTATAGGATCAGCAGAACACCAGCAATTGGGGTAGCTCTAGGCGCACACTGTGCAGATGACACAATACACTGACTGTAATTACTGCAGCTGCCTGCCTGTGGTATAGGATCAGAAGAACACCAGCAATTGGGGTAGCTTTATGTGCACACTGTGCAGATGGCACAATACACCAACTGTAATTGCTACAGCTGCCTGCGGATAGGATCAGCAGAACACCAGCAATTGGGGTAGCTTTAGGTGTACACTGTGCAGATGGCACATTACACCGACTGTAATTACTGCAGCTGCCTGCGGATAGGATCAGCAGAACCCCAGCAATTGGGGTAGCTTTAGGTGTACACTGTGCAGAGTACCCAGTACAACAACTGTTATTACTGCAGCTGCCTGCGAATAGGATCAGCAGAACCCCAGCAATTGGGGTAGCTTTAGGTGTACACTGTGCAGAGTACCCAGTACAACAACTGTAATTACTGCAGCTGCCTGTGGTATAGGATCAGCAGAACACCAGCAATTGAGGTGGCTTTAGGTGTACACTGTTCAGATAGCACAATACACCGACTGTAATTGCTACAGCTGGCTGCAGATAGGATCAGCAGAACACCAGCAATTGAGGTGTGTTTAGGTGTACACTGTGCAGATGGCACAATACACAGACTGTAATTGCTACAGCTGCCTGCGGATAGGATCAGTAGAACACCAGCGATTGGGGTAGCTTTAGGTGTACACTGTGCAGATGGCACAATACACAGACTGTAATTGCTACAGCTGCCTGCGGATAGGATCAGTAGAAGACCAGCAATTGGGGTAGCTTTAGGTGTACACTGTGCAGATGGCACAATACACCCACTGTATTTGCAACAGCTTCAAATGAAATTAAATCACACTGTCTCTCTGTCTATCCCCCCCGCCGCCGCAACACACTACACAAGGCCGCCACGCAGGCGGCCTTATATAGTGTGGGGCGTGTACTAAACCCCTGAGCCATAATTGGCCAAAGCCACCCTGTCTTTGGCCAATTATGGCTCTACGTTTTTTCTGCGCTGTGATTGGCCAAAGCATGCGGGTCACAGTGCATGCTTGGCCAATCATCAGCCAGCAATGCACTGCGGTGAATTATGGGCCGTGACGCGCCACTCGAATTTGGCGCGAACGCCTCATAATGTTCGGAATTCGCCGAACGGACGAACAGACGAACGCGAAGCTCGTCCCTAGTCCTGGCCTTTTCTTTGGGATGACGATTATACTTCTTCTTGGATTCGGGGGGTCGCTGCCCCACACTCTTGTCTAAAAAAAGAGACCAAATTTGTTTTCTTTTCCTTCCCCCTCCCTGACCAGAGGAGGTAGACGGCGCCACGTCAGAAATACCTGTAGAGTCACCGCGATGTCTAATCCTATGGAATCTTTTTCTGCTCCTTCCTGGTTTTTCTGTGAGGCCAAAGATCTCATCCTTATCTTACCTCATAAATCCCTATACATATTTCACCTGATTTCCATAAATTATACTCTTCCATTAACTCTCAACTTTCCTGTTGGGAAGATCATTTAATTCTTCAAACTCACAATTAGAAGCATATTGCTGGAGCTCATCATCACTCCCCGACATCTCCTTATCTTTAATTGTTCTTTCTCTTCATCAATTATCAATGCCTAATCCATAACTCATATAAGCAATATACTCTGCTTGACACCTGGACAAGAATCTCTCATCATGTAAATGTTTTGAGGGCACAACCTCCTTTCTAAGGCCCCGCAGTATCATGCCAGCATCTACATACAGTGCCTTGAAAAAGTATTCATACCCCTTGAAATTTCCCACATTTTGCCATTTCACAACCAAAAACGTAAATGTATTTTATTGTGATTTTATGTGATAGACCAACACAAAGTGGCACCATAATTGTGAAGTGGAAGGAAAATGATAAATGATACAAATAATTATTCAATGAATATGTCCCCATAACTGAGATCCTCCATCCCTATAACTGAGGACACCCATCTTACATACCTGAGCTCCTCCCTCCCCCATAACTGAGCTCCTCCATCCCTCATAACTGAGCTCCTCCATCCCTCATAACTGAGCTCCTCCATCCCTCATAACTGAGCTCCTCCATCCCTCATAACTGAGCTCCTCCATCCCCCCATAACTGAGCTCCTCCATCCCCCATAACTGAGCTCCTCCATCCCTCATAACTGAGCTCCTCCATCCCTCATAACTGAGCTCCTCCATCCCCCATAACCGAGGTCCTTCATCCTTCATAACTGAGCTCCTCCATCCCTCATAACTGAGCTCCTCAATCCCCCATAACTGAGGTCCTCCATCCTTCATAACTGAGCTCCTCCATCCCGCATAACTGAGCTCCTCCATCCCCCATAACCAAGGTCCTCCATCCCCCATACCTGAGCTCCCCCCTCCCCCATAACTGAGCTCCTCCATCCCCCATAATTGAGCTCCTCCATCCCTCATAACTGAGCTCCTCCATAACTAAGCTTCTAAATCTCCCATAACTAAGCTCCTTAATCCCTACAACTGAGCTCTATCATCCCCCATAACCAAGGTCCTCCATCCTTCATAACTGAGCTCCTCCATCCCCCATAACTGAGCTCCTCCAGACCCATAACTGAGGTCACTCCCCCCCCCCCATTACTGAACTCCTATAGCCCCCATAACTGAGCTTTTCCATCCCCAATAACTGAGGTCTTCCATCTTCCATAACTGAGGTCCTCCATCCCAATAACTGAGCTCCTCAGTCCCCCATAGCTGAGGTCCTCCATCTCGGATAACTAAAGTCATCCATCCCCCCAACTGAGCTCCTCAATTACCCATAACTGAGCTCTTTCATCCCCTATAACTGGGGTCCTTCATCCATCATAATTGATCTCTTCCATCCCCATAACTGAGGTCCTCCATCCTTCATAACTATGGTCCTCCATCTCTCATAGCTGAGATCCTCCATCCCCCACAACTGAGCTCCTCCATCCACATAACTGAGGTTCTCCATCCCTCATAATTAAGCTCCTATATCCCCCCCCCCCAACCGAGGCCCTCCATCCCCCATTACTGAAGTCCTCCATCCCCATAACTGAGCTTTTCCATACCTATAACTTTGTTCCTCCAGCCCCCCTCCATGTGTGATTGGATGCACTTTATTCAAAGAAAAGTGGTGTTTGGTGCACTTTAAATTGAGGACTGACGCTGATTGAAACGTAAAAACTATAAAAAAAAAAAATTAAAAAGGGAGAACACCACACCGCAGTCAGAAAAACTGACAATTTAACAAAAAGGGGGCAGGCAGGGGACAATAAAAAAAAAACGCAAGCAGAAAAAAAAAAGTTATACAGCACTAAATGTTATGTAATGTTATGGGACTATGAGCATTGAGCCGAGATTGGAAAAAATAATCATTACTTTGTCCAACCAGAGCTCTGACAATGCTAATTGGTGAAGCCTTGCTCCCGAGCAGCGGTCAGGTGGAAGGCTTCATCCAATTAGGGCCCTAGAATGCACTGTGAAGCGGGCAGTGCCTTGTGGGGCGCTCAGCGGGCCGACATCCCGTGAGCTACCTTCAAATTCGGGTGTTTGCCGGACGGGCGGACAGGCGTAGTTTGCGCCGTACTTTTGCTCGGCTTGAACTGTTCGGCCGTCTCTATCTGTGTTATTTATTCTATGTTGTATTTTAATAGTAGAGGTGTTTTATTAGAGTGTAGTTTTTGTTTTATTTGTACCAATTTCTGTTATTGGTCATTGTATTGTGTCGTTGTGCTTTGTTCTGTTCATTATTGTGATCTTGTGTTGTTGGATGTAGTCGTATCGCAATTATTTCCCTTTGGGATTATTAAAGTATTCTGAATCTGAAATCAGTCCCATTCATATTGGGCTGGACTCACCTCTCGACTTCTTTGATGCTCCATGTTGTCCTGGCCGGTTCTTTGGGATGACGATTATACTTCTTGTTGGATTCGGGGGGTCGCTGCCCCACACTCTTGTCTAAAAAAAGAGACCGACTTTTTAATTTTCTTTTCCTTCCCCCTCCCTGACCAGAAGAGGTAGACGGCGCCACGTCAGAAATACCTGTAGAGTCACCGCGATGTCTAATCCTATGGAATCTTTTTCTGCTCCTTCCTGGTTCTTCTGTGAGGCCAAAGATCTCATCCTTATCTTACCTCATAAATCCCTATACATATTTCACCTGATTTCCATAACTTATACTCTTCCATTAACTCTCAACTTTCCTGTTGGGAAGATCATTTAATCCTTCAAACTCACAATTAGAAGCATATTGCTGGAGCTCATCATCACTCCCCGACATCTCCTTATCTTTAACCACTTGCTTACTGGGCACTTAAAGTGGTGGGACACCCTGAAAACAAAAACTTTAAAAAAAATGTTAGTAACAATTTAAAATGAAAAAAAAAAAAAAAAATAATTTCTTTTTTTTACTTACCAGAATGGCTGTTGCTAGGCAGATCGTCCTAATCTGCCTCCTCCAGCGCCGCGGTGATCTTCTCCCCTTGCTTCTTCTAGTGAATGGGGCGCGGTGTGTTATGGGAACTATGTCCCACAACACATCGCGTTCCCCATTCACAAATTAGACTCGCACATGCGCAGTAGGCCGCGCGCCGACTCCCGCATGCGCAGTAGGAAACGGGCAGCCGTTTCCCTTACTGAGGATGGCAGCGCTGGAACCGGATCGCCGAGGGACAGCTCGTCCTCCACGACTGACATCGCGGGCGCCCTGGGAGGGTAAGTGTACTTATTAAAAGTCAGCAGCTACTTTTTTTTTTTAGCTGCTGACTTTTAAAAAAATGTTTATGTAAGGTGAAACACCCCTTTAAACCCCCCTCCTTTCCAGACCAATTTTCAGCTTTCATTGCTGTCGCACTTTGAATGACAATTGCGCCGTCATGCAACGCTGTACCTAAATGACATTTTTGCCTTTTTTTCCCCCCCAAATAGAGCTTTCTTTTGGTGGTATTTGATCACCTCTGCGATTTTTTATTTTTTGTTTAAAACATTTTTTAAAAGACCGAATTTAAAAAAAAAAATGTTTTTTTTTTTTACATTTTGTTATACAAAAAAAATGGGTAATTTTTGTCCGTCATTGATGTACGCTGATGAGGCGGCAGTGACGGGCACCGATAGGTGGCAGTGATAGGCACTGATGGGTGGCAGTGATGGGCACTGATGGGTTACACTGATAGGCAGCACATTTAGGTGGCACTGATTGGCAGCACTGGTGGGCATTGACAGGTGGCACTTGTGGGCATTGACAGGTGGCACTTGTGGGCATTGCAAGGTGGCACTTGTGGGCATTGACAGGTGGCACTTGTGGGCACTGATTGGCAGCACTGGTGGGCATTGACAGGTGGCACTTGTGGGCATTGACAGGTGGAAGTTGTGGGCATTGCAAGGTGGCACTTGTGGGCATTGCAAGGTGGGACCGATGTCCCTTTAAGATAAGCCGGTGATCGGCTTTTTTTTTTTCTCCTACGCTGACAGCGCGAGGAGAAAAAAAAAAACATCACCGAGCTTTTGTTTTTATCATGTGATCAACTGTCATTGACTGACAGCTGATCACATGGTAAAGGGCCGGGACCCACCCCTTACTCGGATCGCTGATCACCCGAGTCTCTTTATGAGGGCGTGATTAGGGGCGGGGCAAGGTAGGGGTTGGGCGGGGCAACTGGTGGCGAGTAACCCTTGAGGCCTGGCTAGTAGCTCAGGACTTGAAATTTTGAGCCCTGATCTAAGAGACATTATAAAAGAAAAAGAAAGACAAAAGGACAATAAAGAGAAAAAAGAAGGAAGACCACTGGCCAAACATTTTGCCCAATATCATGAGGGAAAGGTAGACGGGTTTAAAGTCAAAGGAATATATGTCCTCAGACTACCAGCAAGAACAGGCGACTTCGACCGCAATCTTTTTACAAAAGGAAAAAATGGTGGATATTTACTTTAAGGTCCCTTGTGCTCATAGGAATGAACACTGAGTTAAATTTGCAGTGTTTCTTAAATCCAGTGAAGATCTTGGGCCAGGAAAGTGAAGCGTTTGATGATATAACTAGCTTGGTCTATCTCTTCCTCTCTTTCTGTTCCTTTCATAATACAATGGCTGATAAATAATATCAATGTTACAGCCTTATATGGTCCGTGGTAACAACATAGTAATAGTGTAGATTACTGCGCTGTCTAAATAATAATAAAAAATATTATGAAATACATGTGATACCATAAATTTTGAAACAAGAAAAAAATGTAGACATGTGCAATTCGTTTCATTCCGAATTTGTTTTTTTTAACGAATTTCGACGAATCAGTTTTTAACAAATTTTTCCGAATATTCGGAAATTTGAATATTAAAAAATGTGGAAATTCGTACATTCGTAAATTCGTACATTTGCACATTTGCACATTCGTAGATACGTACATTTGCACATTCGTAAATTCGTATATTCGCACATTCGCAAATTCGTACATTCGAAATTTATCATTCATAAATTCGGAAATCTGAATTTATAATTAACTAATAACTTAACTATTACTAACTATTAAATTATAGGTATTGTAATTTCCTTTTTTAAATTTGGCTGTTAGTGAACGTAACAAATACAAATTTATCTTAAGTTACAAATTATCCGAAATAACGAATGATGTATACAAACAAAATGGAATGTAATGTATTAATAACAATAATAAAAACGTTTTTTTTTATTATTATTTGTTATTAATTTGTTACGTTCCATTTTGTTTAGATGCGGCATTCGTTATTTCGGATAATTCGTAACTTCGGATAAATTAGTGTTCACTAACAGCCAAATTTGAAAGGAAATACAATACCTATAATTTAATAGTTAGTCACTATTTCAGATTTTCTTTTTTTGGGGTTTTCGTATTTTTGTATTTCCAAATTTTCTAATTTTCTAATTTATGAATGTACCAATATGCAAATTTTCGAATTTCCGAATGAACAAATTTACAAATTTACGCATTTCCAAATGTACGAATTTACGAATATAAGAATTTACTAATTGCGATCATAACGAATTACCCGAAAAAAGAAAAACGAATGAAACGAAAACGAAAATTAACAAATTTTTTTGCAACCATATATGTGAGACACACACAAGGCAAATATAAACAAAATACGCAATACGTGAACTGAGAAAGTTATTCTAAATTCAACATGTGAGCATACATAGACATAAATACACGACAGTAAATATGACCAATGAGGTGTGCACCTTAGCAAGTCCTTGTAAATAAAAAAGTCCTTGTAAATAACTCAAACAAAAACAGTCAAGTATCTGTTCAATATGAACAAGGCAAATTCATCCAGTGACTGATCCTCAGTATTTGTGCTTGAATGGTGACAACACTCTCTTAACACCCAAGAAAGTATTGACTTGGTATAGAAAGACAAAAATCCTCCACCTCTGAGAAAGACTGTCGCTTACCAGATGTTATGATCTCTTGTTTAGGGAGATCAAAAAAGCTTTGGGCTTTTTCCCCAGCCCCGGATCTCAGTGGATGGTATAAGGGGTTTCCCTCTGTAATTGAGCAGGATATCCTCAGAACAAAAGGCCATCAATCGGACCCCATGAAAAAATAAAAGCATAGAACCTCCATAGTGTGTCACTCATTAGATTTAATAAAAAATAAAAGTAATAAACTTACAGAAATTGCAGTATATAAGCGCATGTTTAAAATACAAGCCGGCCGGCTCTCTAATGCTGCCCGTTGCTTCCGGGTCTAGCACGGTATCGTGGTGACGTCAGCACGCCGCTCCTCCCTACGCCGTTTTGTCACAGATGACGTCTTCTAGGGGCACGGGCGGCGTGCCCCTGAACTATAACAAAAGCATCCAAAGGAGACGCCCAGCTCTGAGTTGCTGGTGCGTCGCGGCACACCCGCCATTTTGGGCCAGGGCAAATGCCCTTACACTGTGTTAGCAGTACTGACGTTCGCTAGGGATAATCATGCACCAATAGTAGTTATGAATATTTGGTCACCCGCTTTTCACAGCCCATAACCAAACATCCATGATCCTACACAAGCATCTTCATCAGATTAAACTTTATGTAATATATACATATAAAAATAGAATTAGGATTAACAGCCTCGTTTTGGATTTTAGGTGTTTACATGTTTAAAACAGTTTTTTTTGCTAGAAAAAAACTTGGAACCCCCAAACATTATATATTGTTTTTTTTATAACACCCTAGAGAATAAAATGGCGGTCGTTGCAATACTTTTTTTCACACCGTATTTGCGCAGCGGTCTTGCAAGCGCACTTTTTTTGGAAAAAATTCACTTTTTTGAATAAAAAAATAAGACAACAGTAAAGTTAGTCCAATTTTTTTATATATTGTGAAAGATAATGTTACGCCGAGTAAATTGATACCTAACATGTCACGCTTCAAAATTGCGCCTGCTCGTGGAATGGCATCAAACTTTTACCCTCAAAAATTTTGCGTTACAGAGGAGGTCTATGGCTATAATTATTGCTCTCGCTCTACCGATCGCGGCGATACCTCACATGTGTGGTTTGACCACCGTTTTCATATGCGGGCGCTACTCACGTATGCGTTCGCTTCTGCGCACGAGCTCATCGGGACGGGGCGCTTTAAAACATTTTTTTTTTGTTTTTTCTTATTTATTTTTCTTGATTTTATTTATTTTTACACTGTTTTTTTTTTTTAAAAATTAATTGGCTCACTTTTATTCCTATCACAAGGAATGTAAACATTCCTTGTAATAGAAAAAAGCATGACAGGTCCTCTTAAATATGAGATCTGGGGGGGGGGGGGGGGGGGGGGGGGGGGGGGGGGGGGGGGGGGGGGGGGGGGGGGGGGGGGGGGGGGGGGGGGGGGGGTCAAAAAGTCCTCAGATCTCATATTTGGACTTCAATGAAAAAAAAAAAAAATGTCATTTAAAAAAATGACATTTGTAAATTCCTCTTTAAGACGTATGGGCGGAAGTGACGTTTTTGACGTCGCTTCCGCCCTCCTATGGTATAGAGATGAGTGGCGGCCATCTTAGCATCACTCATCTCTATGCACAGGAGGGGAAAGGACCCGATCGCCTCCGCCCCTGCCGACGGTTCCGGTAAGCGGCGGAAGGCGCGGGAGAGCCGCCGCGATGACCACCATTATCGGAATGCCGACCGGCGCCTGAAGAGATGGATATCTCGGTTGTGGCAGCAGCTGCTGACGTTACCGAGATATCCCTCTTCAAAAAAGGGACGTACATCGTCGTGCGCGGTCGGAAAGTGGTTAAAAAACAAGGTTAAAAATTGCACATATACCACAATATGAAACGATCCCCAACTGAAAGGGAAAAGTGTTTTTTTTTTTTTAATTAATAAACCATGGGCAATTACAAAAAGTTTAATGCTGGTATAAGTGCCAGATGGGTGTTAAGAGAATGTTGTCACCATTCTAGCACAAATACTGAGGATCAGTCACTGGATGAATTTGCCTTGTTCATATTGAACAGATACTTGACTGTTTTTGTTTGAGTTATTTACAAGGACATTTTTTCTGTTGTAACAACATGTCTGCGGGATTTATCTCATGTCAGTTATCTTTGCTATTTTATGATCGGAGATACCGAGTTAATGATTTCCTAGACAAATTGTATATCCTGTCTATGTCCTGTCCTGGTACAAAGAAAGCTCGTTTATGATATAAAATGAAAGGATAGTTGTGTATCATTTTCATTTTTGCAACTTACACATAAAAGAACTTTATTCCAGCTAATATTTAGCTTGCCCTGCCTCAAATGCATGGAAAAACATGATTAGGGGAGGAACAATGACGTCTCGTTGTATTATAAGGGAGAGACGGGAATGTGTGTGTAGCGCTGACATCCTTGCCTATTGATGTGGTTATGTATATTCTAATGTGAGGTCCGTGGACATTACTGTGGTTCTGCATCCAGAGCCATCTAGTGACCAACAATGGGTAACGCACTTGTGTGTTATTTATCTCTGAACATTCTAAAGACTTGTACAGGAAGTGACTGTGTTTTGATTCGAGGTTGACCTTGTTACCCAGGAGTCTGTGTGAGCTACCCATGAAGACTCTCTTATGCAGTGCATGCTGGGTAGGAGATAAAAGAAACCCGAGCGGCCATTTTAGGTCTCTTGGGATCACGTTGCCTGCCTGTGCGGATCTGCGAGGAGGTTTTCCTGGAGATAACGGCCTGCAGTCACGACGGAGCGAGAACCTGCCCTTTGTAAAGTGACCTGACGGAGCCTGAGAGGCGGTGACCGGAGAAAAAAGGTTCAGAGACATTCGTCGGAGCATCGGGGAACCGAGACCATCCAGTGGAGCGGTACAGAGCATCTGGCCCAGCTGACATAGAAGCAAGCTGCAGTAACCGGACCAAAGTTATCACACGGAACTCTGATCCAGTTGGTGAGCGGGTTACGGCCCACCGTTTGTTAACTTGTTACACGCAGTTAGACTCACAGGCCTCACTGGAATCTGTAGTTCCACGGAGGAGTAACAGAGCAACTGACATCTAGCAGGCTTGGGGCCTATTCACCTTGGCGCCCAAAGTGTTGTAAATAAGTTATTGGGATTACACCCGGAGCACCTTGACACAACTTTACACACACACTTTGGATTACAAATCTCAAAGGAGTCATTCCATGCTAGCAAAGAAAGAAGATCATGGATAAAAGTACTTTCATTGAGATCTAACGCATAGCCTTTAAAGTGGGGGGAGCTCCCAGGTTTAAACATATATATATATGCTACTTATATTGTTTTGTTTATTGAAATATATTGTGCTGTCGTCCTATGTTGGGATGACAGCACAATTTTTGTAACCACCTGTTGAAATATGCTTCAGTAAAAATATATCTGATTGAGTACCCAGTTGTGTGCGTCTGTTTTTCCCCCACCAGGTGGTGCCAGTGTATCCTGAGTTCATGATACAGGTATTTTACATTGTTTCATGTTATACTGTATTACATTGCACCACAGCTGTGCCAAGGGGATTGAGTCAAGTTAGTGGGGTTTCTTGGTAGTGTGCAGGCCCAATTCAATCCAGCAGCTCCTTCGGGGCTCAGTGCTACATGTGTCCTCCACGACCAGTTGAAGCTACGTAACGGTACGTTGCGAAACGCGTTCACGTATGCACGGACAGCAGGCCCTCACAGGGCTACCTCCAATCTGGAGAGCGGAGAACAATCTTGCAGCTGCAGACTGCTTATGGAAAGTGAATCGGATGAATCGGATGATCACTGCCTAACACCCGGACTCTCTCTGAGCAGCAGTATGGCCAGTATTATAGTACGGCTCGGGATAAACTCACAGCAAAAGAAATAACGCCACACGGAGTGATAGCTACTGATACAGCCTACCTCCAGCAACGAGTAAGGATGCCGGACCATGAGCTTTTCATCTGCTGAACCAGCGGCAATCGATCAGCGTCCGCCCGGAGATATCCAGGAGCGGTAATGTACAAAACCTAGCAGCATGTGAAATGCCAGCTACGGATAAGATATAATATATCTAACACATATATGCTTTCTGTGTGGCGTCCAGCTGTGTATCGCAGTGACACCGAAAATAGCAATTTTAGTGCATACAAACAGCCGCATGTTATTACGTATCTACTATAAACCTACACTCAAAACACGCAATCTTCCAGTACCTGGAAAATGTTAATGCCACAAATTACGGAAATGATTCCTTGTCCGATACAGGCGGGACATTTGTAGCATATACATGAAGGACTTGTATACTTGACTATCATTTCAGCAACATTGTGTCTAATAGCACTACTCAAAGAAGCGTGTTTGGAATCGGGATTCCTCTGGATTGAAACCATTTAATCCCTGAGAACTTTGATACAAATATCATGTTCCTAAGAAAACAACTATACAGTGAAATTGTTTATTATTGAGTATGGAAAAAGAAAATGGATTCTAACATTTATCAACTCCCATGAAAATTAAAGTTTTCCTCACTGTATTCAGCACTAACCTTTTCAAATATAATTTAAAATGAGATGGTCTCTGATCCATTTAGGCAGCATGCACAGCTGTTAGTTATGTTGGGTAATTTGACCTGTTCGCTGGAAATACGCTAAGATCTCCGCAACCCTAGGGACCGCGCACATGCTGATCTCCTGCCATAACATTGTTTATTTCCTTCATAGCACAGCATGCATTATCATGTATGACAGGACATCAGCACATGCGTGGCTACAGAGGCGCCTCGTCCGTTAATTGTTGTATGTAAGTCTTATATGTTTGTCTTTTGTGTATTTAGTTAGTTTCATATTTTGATTAGAATTCATGGGGAATTTGCAGCATGTGTATTCTGAGCACTTTAGGATTGATTTTTAGTAAGCCATTTGGCTGGGTCAGTTTTATATGGATGAATTGTTTGTAATTTAATAAACCTTTTGGATTTATATTGGTGTGGAATAAATGGTGAAGGATAACCCCACAATATACAATATGACAGTATACCTTTGTTATCACCTGGGTATCCAATGGCTCCACCTGCTGGAAAAAAGAACAAAACTCCACACCAAAGTACTTAACCAAAAGTGTATTTTACTATGGTTATGATAAGGTGGTAATTACAGTAGTTATGCTGTCACATCAACGTAACGTGACAGTACAGTAAGTCTAAACACCAGATAAATATAGCATAACTACAAGGGAGCTCCCCCTACTTTAATTCCAGGTGCAAGGCCTTGCAATAACACACAGTCTTTAATCTTCTTTCTTCTGCTAGCTATAAAGGTCTGTAATGATTTGTAATCCAAAAAGTGAGATAATAAGGGTTAACTTAAAAGGGATCCAGGAGTTCCTGGAGATACTCCAATTGTTATTGTCTCTGGTGTGACACAGTGCTAAAATGCAGTGAGCGGTAGGCTTTAGGCCTGCCTAATTTCAGTCTTTGTTAGATCCTCCTCCGTGGGACTACAGGTCCCAGCACCACTGTGTATAAGTCTAACTGTATGCAAGTGCGTAATAAACTGTGGGCCGCAGCCCGCTCACCAACTAGATCTGAAGAAATGCAACAGCTCTGCTCCGGTGCACTGTGTCTTGCTCCATGCCGGCCGGCTCTGTCACACCGCTCCGCAAGATGAACCGGGTCCCTCTGATGCTCCGACAAGTGTCTCTGGATCCTTCCCGATCCAGTCAGTCTCTCCAGCTATCAGATGAATGGCAAAGTCCGTCTTAGCTGTGCTCCGCAGTGGCTGTAGGCCGCGCTCCCAGGAGACCTCCTCCGTGGTCCTTACAGGCATACCATGCGTCCAGAAGAGACCTAAGAGGGCCGTGCAGGGCCCTTTTATATCCTACCCAGTATGCAGTTCAGTACAGGGTGACCATGGGTAGGTCACCTGGCATTCTGGGTAGGTAGGTCAAATATAAAAAGTAAACAGCAGTCACTTCCTGTCCCTTGTTCAGTGCTCTAGAAAAGAAAAAGTCATCCAAGTCCATTTCCTGTTTTTGGCGCCAAATACTAAGTTATAACATTGTCCATAGGTTTACATATTAAAGCATTAGTAGGCAAAAATATTAGCGCTACATACTCCCCCTGCTTTAATTCTTTGGTCCCCAAAGATATTCAAAATCTTGGCTCTATCCTGTATTTTTGTCTCTATGCGGTCACATAATACAGACAGAGGAGCTTCCTACCAATTCACATGTGATGGGGAGCTGTCCTGTGCACTCGCAGCTGACACTATAGTGTCTGGTACAGATGTGTCAAGGGGTGAGCTGGGGTTGTTTCTTACTGAACCAGCAGTAGAGGGACCAGGCACTTCAGGATTTCTCTTGCTGGTAATTTGGGTCGCTTCAGAACATTCGCCCAATGTATCATACGTCAGTCTCTTTGGTGGGCGAATGTCTCTTTGCTCTTTGTCTTTTTGGTGAATCCACCACTCTTGGGCAAGTATCCTCATTCCTCAATTCAGGCTCTTGTAGTGGGGAGTTAGCAGGAGTAAATTGCTCTTCCGAGTAATAGGTTATTGGCACAAATTCTGGGGCCTCCGCCCTAAGAGTTCCATTATTCCCTTCTCCTGTCTGGGATGAGACATCAACTTCAGTTTCTGATGTTTCGGATGGCCACAACCAACTTATCTCCATTTCTTCCCTCTCTTCATCCTCAGTTGCTGAGGGTCCAGGCTGAGACCTAGTTGCTGATCGAAGTACAGCCGTGGATGTGGAAGGTAAGGTGGTTTCAATGCCAGGTCTTTACTGGTCCAGTGTTCCCTTTCAGTCTGATCTCATACACTGGAAGTCCTGCAAGTTTCCTGCACACAATATATGGCTGTGACCTCCAGCGGTCAGCCAACTTATGTTTGCCTGGGATACCTAGATTTCTTAGTTGAATTTGTTCACCGGGTTGTAGATCCTGGATTCTTACTCTCAGGTCGAAAGCATGCACTGTGACCCGCATGCTTGGCCAATCAAAGAGCCAGCGGCGAGGAGAGCAATAATTGGCCGCAGGATGCCTGTGGCCAATAGACATGTGCGGTTAGTTTCGTACGAATCGTAAATTCGTACGAATTTTTCTAAATTCGTACATTCGTACGGAACCGAATTACGATTTTTTTTGGATACGAATTCTGTACGGAATACGAAATTCCGTTTACGAATTTCGGATCCAAATTATTCTAAATTTATTCGAATCCGGCAACTACCAAATATATCGAATTTCAATTTCAACTAATACTAAAGAAATTATTATAGCGGATATAACGAGTGATTCGAAATTCGGCTCCAAACTATTCGAATTCAACTACCAAATATATCGAATTTCAATTTCAACTAATACTAAAGAAATTATTATAGCGGATATAACGAGTGATTCGAAATTCGGCTCCAAACTAATCGAATTCAACTACCAAATATATCAAATTTCAATTTCAACTAATACTAAAGAAATTATTATAGCGGATATAACGAGTGATTCGAAATTCGGCTCCAAACTATTCGAATTCAACTACCAAATATATCGAATTTCAATTTCAACTAATACTAAAGAAATTATTATAGCGGATATAACGAGTGATTCGAAATTCGGCTCCAAACTATTCGAATTCAACTACCAAATATATCGAATTTCTAATTTTCAACTAATACGAAAGAAATTATTATAGCGGATATAACGAATGATTAGAATTTCGGCTCCAACTACCAAATAATATCTAATTTCAACTAATACAAAATAAATTATTATAGCGGATATAACGAATGATTTGAATGGATTCGATATTCAGTATAACGAATATCGACAGTGTACGAATACTAACGAATTCTTTGTTGGTCCAAATTTCTTTACTACAGAAACATGTGACTGTTGGTTGACCAATCACATCAGAGGTTTTCTTGTGATGCTGAGGCCTACAGGGCAGGGCAGAGGGCACGCCCTGATCATATGACTTCTCTTTGTGGAGCTGATCATACAGTCAACTATTTGTGCCAGTGCATCTGCTCAAATATCGTTGCGATCCTTGGATTTTTGATATTCATTTGCCCTGATATCTGTTCGAGTCTGCAAGAGTATTATCCTTGATAGCTTATTTTGCTATTGGATTTCTTCTTTTGCTCCAGATTTTTGTTTTAGTCTGCTCATCTTTTTTTTTTGTCTTTTTTTGACTTGGAAGGCAAAATGAGCAGCAAACAAGGAGATCGAGGCAGAAAGAGTGCTGCTGCTGGGAGAGGGAGAGCTTCGAGCCGGCGTCAAGTAGAACAGCAGCAGGTGGGACGTTCTGTCTCTGCGGCCCCTGAGCTCAGCTCACCTCCCATGAAGTTGAGGCGACCAGGAGGAGTGAAAGAGCCTGCCAAACCGCAGACATCACGTCGCCAGCTGTTCCAGGAGGACTTACCTTGTACAAGCACTGCTGCTGGTAGCACTAGCATGCCCACTCGTACCTTTTATGGAAGAGGACGAGGGCAGACCAAAGGGAAACTTCCCAGTGCACACACCTTTGTGCAGCCAAAGATGGAGATCTTGGACAGCATGCTGCATGAAACATGTGAGAAGGCCCAGGCTGAACAAGCTCATCATGATGATGTTATCACTATCAGCACTCCAGGGAGCTTCGAGATAAGCAAGCAGGAGCCTGAGGAGAGTCAGCTTACAACACATTGTAAAGATCATCAGTCTTCCCCTGGCAATGTAGAAGAAGAGAAAGAGATGGAAACAAGTTTTCACATGGAGAACTTTGATTACCAACCATCGGCATCTACCCATGTTGGCCCCAGCGACAGCCCAGGAGAATATATCTCCCCTGACTCCCCACTACTTTTCTCCCCTTCTAAGTCCCCTGCCGTTATTTCAAAGCCTCCAGCATCATCGGCCAATGCAACCACAGCAACAGCACCCAAAATACCCGTGATGTTCCGATCTCATTCTCTTCTTCATCCTGCTCCTCCTGCTGAACCTCAGAAAGACAGTCCAACCACTGCAGTGGATGTGAGTCCATCACCAGGCACTGCGGGCAGTGTCATTGGTGCTGGCTGCCGTTCCAGCGTTTGGCTGCATTTCACCAAAATTGGCGTTGGTCAGAAGGCCAAATGCAAGCATTGTGGCAAGGACATCAGCCGGGGCCGAGACATAGGGCATCTCAGCAACAGCGGGATGAACCAGCACATGCGTGTGCACCACCAGGCTGTGCTGTTAGGGGAGAAAATTGTGTCCCCTCCAAACACCAAAAGAGGAACCAATACCAATAGTGGCACCACCACAGCCACCACCATAAGTACCAGCACCACCACCCCACATCCAACCCATACCAGCCACCAGGCCACCCTGGAAGATTTTGGTGGCTTTCACAGTGCAAAAGGAATGTCTCAGGCACAGGTTAGGAAGATTACACGCCTGATCGGCCAGCTTATTGCAGTTGGAGGAGCACCATTCAATATGGTAGAAGGTGAGCCCTTCAGGCAGTTGATGCAGGCTGTTGCACCACAGTACCGTGTGCCATCACGAAAGACCTTTAGCCAAACTGTGGTGCCAGCCTTATACAGGTCTTGTGTTGGGGTGCTGAAGGACGAGATTAGAAAGGCAGGTGGACAGGCAGTGCACCTGACCACTGACCTGTGGAGTGCATCTAGTGCCCGACACGCCTTCCTGTCCCTGACGGCACATTGGTGGCAGGGCAAGGTGTCATCTGGATCCTCGTCATCAGCACTTGTCAAAGAGGGGCACCGTTCTTTTCTGCTGCACGCTGAGGTGCTTGATGAGAAGCATACAGCGCAAAATATCCTGCAAGCCCTGCAGAAAATGTTGTTGCAGTGGTTTCAGGCAGACACTGACAGCAACAGCTACAGGATTGGCTATATTGTGACAGACGGAGGCAGCAACATGGTGAAGGCTGTAAGGGATGGCAGATTTGTGGGTGTGCGCTGCTCAGCCCACCTTCTCCACCAGGTGGTAACCGAAAGCTTCCGATTGGTGGAGGCTAATTCTGGCGGCGATGGAAGGCTGTCCAAAGTGGTGGACTCTTGCCGGAAGATGGCTGGCCACTTCCATCGAAGTGTGAGGGACAGCCACCTCCTCAGGTTGGAACAGAGGAAGGCAGGCCTTCCAGAACACTGCCTAAAACAGGATGTGGGGACTAGGTGGAATTCAACCCTAGCAATGCTGGAACGCATCCTTGAGCAGCAGAAGGCTCTCCATGCCATGGCCTGCGAACATAATATCGGCATAGAGAGACCTTTAGGCAGGGAGGACTGGGCCATAATTGGGCAGATTGTGGCAGTCCTCAAACCATTCCTCTCTGTGACAGAACATCTGAGCCGCGAGGATGCCAGCATTGCTAATGTGCTGCCGCTTTTTAACCATCTTCAGACTAAATTGGAGCGGTTCATGTCAGCTCAGGAACCTTTGCCTGGTGGTGTCCCTCAACCTGATGTGTTGGCTCTGCTCAAGACATTTCTCTTGGAATTGGGCAGGCGCACGCAGGATTTGACCGCCTCTTGCCCAGAACTGATGCTGGCTGCCATGTGTGACCCTCGTTGCAAGGGCAAAATGGCTGTGCAGTGCAGTGCTCTCACAACATGGCGGGACAGACTGATTGACAGGGTGCGTCAGAGGGAAAGGCAGATGGTAAGGCCGCAAGAGCTGGGAGAGGAGGAAGAGGAGGAAGAAGATATTGAAAACCCCCTCTCCCATGCAACAGCATCTACTGATTCTGAAGTGAGCAGCAGAGCTCCTGCCAGCGGTCGCGGAGCATCTTCTTCCGTCTTGACTGAGGCATTTGACACCCTAATGGGAACCTCCAGCAGCATAGTGCGCCCCAGGAAACGCATTTCATCAAAGGAGGTTGTCATGACATATTTGTCATCCCCACCAGTGCACCCCACCACAGATCCTATGTCTTTTTGGCAGGAGAAGAGCGAGGAGTGGCCTGCCCTCGCAGATATTGCCAAGGAGCTACTGTCCTGCCCTCCAACAAGTGTCCAGAGTGAGCGGGTGTTTTCTGTGACGGGAAACATCCTGTCACCCCAAAGATCACAGTTGTCCCCCCAGCTAATGGAGCAGTTAGCATTTTTGAAAATAAATTTGCCAAAGCTGGGGTACCCCTCCCTTACTCTGGACATTCCTTGAACTCACTGACTGACTGTCTGCACTCTGCAGCAGAGATGGCCTCTTGGTCTTAGACTCTTTAGTTGGACCCTGTCCCTCCCCACAATCAAAGTTTCTTAAATGCCCAAAAAATATTTATACCCATTCAATTGTTGTTCGATGTGCCAAATGTAATTATACTAATCCACAAGCTGGTAAACGCTGTGGCCTGATGTTCCCCAATGTGCCCCAATAATATGCCATGTGCCCCAGTATGCCCTGATGTGCCCCAATATGCCCTGATGTGCCCCAATATGTTTGGGTGGGGGAAGGGGAGTGTTTTTGTTTTCTGCCATTGCAGAAGGGAACTAACTACTGTTATTAAGTTAAGTTATTAATAATTTATTGTTGGAGTTGCTTTATGCTTTAGAGAGACCTAATAAACATTTCTATGTTCAGTTGTACAGTAGTGTCTGTCACCTTATTCTGTCCTATATGTCTGCCTGGCTACCTTGGATGGGGAATGGGATGGGGTGGGGGACAGAATGTATAGCTCGCTTTGCAACACTCCTTTTGAGTTGCGGAGCAGGCGGAGGAGGGAACTTTTTATTTCTGTGTCAATGTGGCTTATCACAGTGTGTCTATGTGTCTAGTGTGCTGTAAACATAAACACCTCCCTCAACAAAATCAAGCACTAAAGACTGCTGGTTTTATTACTTCAAAACAACTTTATTTTTACACACAAAATAAAAGTATAAAATAATATATTAGATTTGAACAAACAAACAAAATAGCTATGGTCCTGGAGCACGCAGTGGATGCTGGTTTCATCATGATGGAGAGGCTTCTCGGCTGCTCATGGTGGTGGTAGAGCTAGTACCAGGCAATGGAGCATTGTGTCTGGAAATTGCTTCCAGCAAACATAATTTGCAATGCTCCATTGCCTGGTTCTGTTGTAGGTTGAACCGGACCCACATCCTTTCCATATCATCAGTGTGGTTTCTGATGGCACGGTGGAGGGTCCGGTTCAACCTACGATTCTCCCTCTGCATTTTTTTGTTGGCTTTGGCCAGCCTCCGCATCTCTGTCAGCAGGACAGTTGTCTGACTCGGTGTTGGTGGTGGCAACTGCGGCACTGGCTGCTCCTCTGGAGGGTGAGGCAGTGGAGGACGTACAGGGGGGGCAGCTTCCTGTGGCCCTAGAGTCTGCTTCTGGGCCAAAGGGGTCAGCTCGGTCTCATCCCGGAGCGAAATCCCGTCTGACAGGTCTTCTTGTTGATCTGAAATAGACGAGATAGCCAATGTTGATGCTAGCATTCAAAGAAATTGATTTCTAGAGATTATAATAAAAACATATTTTATTCCTTTTTATTTTGACATTGTCCTTTAAAAAATAAATACTATTTGTGTAACATATACATATATTCCTATTACAAGGAATGTATTGTAAACATCCTTTGTAATAGAAAAAAACAATGACAGGTCCTCTTTAATGTGAAATCTGGGGTCAAAAAGACCTCAGATCTCATATATTATCTACACAAAAATACAATAAAAAATTAATATAAAAAGAAATGTCATATTCTTCTCCCCCACCCAAAAAAAAAAAAAAACCCTTTAAGATTGGAGGGCAGAAGTGGACCTGATCGTCTCCACCGCCTCTTTGGCCCCTGATAAAAGTGAACTTGCGGCAAGTCCGCCGCAGTAACCAATTTTATCTGAAAGAGGACCGCCCGCTGAAGAAGATACCGGGGTTATGGCAGCTATCTGCTGCCATAACAATGGTGGTCCTCTTCAAACAGCCGACATATAACTGCGGCGGGTGGTCCTTCCTTAAGTTTTTAAGGGAACAGTTTTCTTTTTTTTTTTTAAACAAACGCTTTCAATAAAAATAGGTTTGTTTTTCTCTTTATAATATATAGCAAAGAATTTATTTTCACTACTCTTCTAAGTTCCACCCTAGTTACTAACTTACTGTTACTGGTGGCTGTCTGATTGTAGTGGCGTTCAGATACTAAGATCAGATGCATTTCCAAATATTGTAGTAATAGAATAAACAATTATAGGTTACAATACTAACAGTGGGGTCTATTTACTAAAGGAAAATACACTTTCCACTACAAGTGCACTTGGAAGTGCAGTCGCTGTAGATCTGAGGGGGACAGTCATGCAAGGGAAAAAAAAAAAAATGTTTGTTTGTACACGATTGGAAGATAAAATCAGCAGAGCTTCCCCTCAATTCAGAGTTTCTCCTCAGATTTACAGCGACTGCACTTCTGGGGAGGACTTCCCCTCCAGCTGTTTGTAATAACAGACAAGCGGCTGCTAGTGCTTAGCCACATTGGTTGTTAAAAAACAGCACCGGACGGGTGATGTCTGCCGCTGCAAGCATCACCCGAGTACAACACCTTGAAGCACTATATTGGTAAGTTTGTCAACGATAATTACAAAAAAAGGGGCCACCATTAATCGGTAGACCCCTAGTTTGGGGTGTGTGCTGTGTGTATGAACTTAAAAATGGATGGTTGTAGCTTTTTTTATGTGTTTGTGAACTTAGTGTGGATGATGGTGCCTTGTGTCCTTTTTTCTTTATATTGGCAGCTTGCGTATTCTAGTACTTACGTCGAGGAGAAATGGGGCGTTGCTTCCTGGCAGAAGGAGCTGATGCTGGAGGGTCTGGGATATGGCAGCTCAGGCTTTCTGTTAAGATAGAATAAAGAGTTATGGTAACCACTTCTGGACCAAGCCTATTTATGACAGTTATTGTTTACAATTTAAAATCAAAACTTTTTTCTAGAAAATTACTGAGAACCACAAACATTATAATTATATATATATATATATATGTGCACTGTGTGTGTATTTGCACAGCGGCCTTTCAAAAGCAATTTTAGGTGAGAAATTAACTGAATTAAAAACATTTTTTTTTACAGTAAATGTATTTAGCCCAATTTTTGGGGATATTGCGATAGTCGATGTTACTCCAAGTAAAATAGATAGATATCGAACATGTTATGGTTTAAAATTGCAAACGCTCTTGGAATCGCGATAAACTACGGTACTTAACTACTTCCCACCCGGCCACTGTACATAGACGGCCGGGTGGGAGCCGTCTACTTCTGATCTGACGTTCTGGAACGTCCTTCTGAAGTAGAGGGATCGCGCGCGTGCCAGCGCAGTGGCGCGATCCCGATGCGGCCGTGTCACCCGGACACGGCGCATCTCGGATCAGCAGGAGGGGTCGGTGATTGGCCCTCCTGATCACATGACGGCCGTGTCGAATCACAGCCGTCATGTGATGTAAACAAACAGCCGTTTGCTAGGCAATCGGCTCTCCTCTCCTCACACGGAAGTCGTTGGTGAGGAGAGGAGAGCGGATCACTCCAGCCGGCTGGTGATCAGTGAGTATTAGCTGTTTTTACAGCTTTTTACTCACTGATCACCAGTGTAGTGTCCCCACAGTGTAAACACACATGTCCCCACACATGTCCCCAAAACACACATGTCCCCTAATAAAAACACATGTCCCAAAATAATAAAAACACATGTCCCTCACATATGTCCCGGTAAAATAACATGTGTCAATGATTATCTGCACACATATGTCCGTGATCACCTGCACACAGTCATCTGTACATGATCATTTGCGTACATATGTCCGTGATCACGCGAACCAATTATTAATATACACTTAACGTAATTTTTTTGACCAAAAATATGTAGAAGAATACGTAATTTTACGTATCGGCCTAAACTGAGGAAAAAAAATATTTATTTTTATATTTTTGGGGGATAATTTTTATGACAAAGTAAAAAATATTGATTTTTTTTTAAAAATTGTTGCTCTTTTTTTGTTTATAGCACAAAAAATAAAAACCGCAAAGGTGATCAAATAAATACCACCAAATACCACCCTATTTCTGTTCAAAAAAATACGCCAATTTTGTTTGGGAGCCACGTCGCACGACCGCGCAATTGTCACTTAAAGCGACGCAGTGCCGAATCGCAAAAAGTGCTCTGGTAAGGAAGGGGGGAAAATCATCGGGGGCTGAAGTGGTTAAATACAATAAATAGATGTTTGTTATTATGTTTGCTTTGTGTTGGTTAGGTAGGTAGTAGGTACTCACCACTGCCAGAATATTGAGGGGGGCATGAAGCAGAAGCAGCTGTTCCTGTTCCCTCCTCCACGGATGATGACATTGATCGATCTGGAAAACATGAATGTAAAGCAAAACGTAAGTCTCACATGCCGCAGTCATAAAAAATATAGTGAGCTGCAAACAACAACCATATAACTGCAATATATAATGATAGATTTTATTTTACTCACCAGCTCTCAGTCTCTGGTGCTTGGCGGCGGATCTGGCACTGGCAGTGCTCACTCCAGGGGGCGGGGCATCTTCGTGAAGTAGGAGGCCATCCTTAAGCTCTGCCTCCCACTGTCTAAATAAGACAGTCTTGCCTCCTCCAGTGGCCTGCCTCTCAATTTTTTTATGGACAGAGGCCCGACAATCATAAAATCTGCAAATGAAAATAGTATATTTAGTAAATATACACACGTTAATATTATTTTTATTTTACATGTTACTTTTCTGTGTCTGTCTGTGTCAAATAAATATATTAAATATATTTGTGTTACGTTCAAATCAGTTTATTACTCAAAGCCTACTGTGTGTGTTTTTCACAAATATGGGGTGTGTTCTAAGAGTGATATAAAATTTGAATAATTATTACCTGTGCCTGACACCAGCGGTGGTCCTGCGAACCTTGGACAGGGCATTCACAGAGTCCCGGACTCGATCCCAGGCTGCTGTCTTCTGGGCAGTAGGGACGTTGAGGCTGAACAATGTGGCCTTGTCCCTCCTAACAGCAGCCACCAGAGCAGCGTTTTCCTGGGGGGTAAAGACTGGCCCCCTTGTTGATGACGTCATCGTCTTCTGCTGCTGCTTGCGTTTGGTTCGCTGGTGGTCGCCGGTGTCAGACATTTCATCTTCTGATATGGGGGGGGGGCATACGCCTCTTTTTTTGGCCATGCTCCCGCTCCCGCTCCACTCCACTTCCATGGCCATGCTCCCTTCCACTCTTCATCTCCTCTTCACGCCTCCTCTCCCCTCCGCGCTTCCTCTCCCTGTCCCCTCCGCGCTTCCTCTCCCTGTCCCCTCCGCGCTTCCTCTCCCTGTCCCCCCTACTACGCTTCCTCTCCCTGTCCTCTCTACTATGCTTCTTCTTCTCTACTCTTCCCTCCTCTCTCCTCAACCCCCCACTGATCCTCCTCTCACCCCCACTCCAGTCCCCTCCACTCCTGTGCTCCCCTCCACCCCCTGACCCTCCACTCCTCTCTCCTCCACTCTTCTCCCCTCCACTCATCCGATCCCCTCCACTCATCCGGCGCTCCCCTCCACTCATCCGATCCCCTCCACTCATCCGGCGCTCCCCTCCACTCATCCGATCCCCTCCACTCATCCGATCCCCTCCACTCATCCGGCGCTCCCCTCCACTCATCCGATCCCCTCCACTCATCCGGCGCTCCCCTCCACTCATCCGATCCCCTGAGTCCTCTCCACTCTCACTCACAACAACAACTTTCAAACCAACACTCTCACTCACACATACATTCTCACTCCCAGACATTCTAATTCCACACAAATCACAAATTCAGTCCACACAAAAACAACAACCACAACTCCAACAATACCACTCTCTCTGCTCTCAGTCTCTGCTCTGCTCTCTCTCTGTTCCTCCCTCACTACACTACAGTCACACGGAGTCACACGGTCTCTCTAAATTACATCCAGGGGCCGGCCTCTCAAAACTACATCCAGGGGCGGAGACTATAGGCACATGTCAAAAACGAAAGTAAAGAATAAACGAGATTTCGAATAGTTACGAATAACAGCGATGTATTAGAAAAGTACGAATCCATTCGACGCATGCAGCGCCGCAGCGCCACTGTGTCAGACATGTAAATTTACGAATCAACGACCAAAAAGAAAAAAGTTACGAATGTACGAATCCATTCGAAGCGCGTTAGCCAGCGCCATTGTGAGAGAGTGAGAGACACGTAAAATGACGAATCAGTAAACCAAAAAAAAAAAAAAGTTACGAATCCATTCGAAGCACGTTAGACATCGCTATTGTGAGAGAGAGACGCGTAAAATGACAAATCAACAAACCAAAAAAAATAACGAATTTGAGAATCCATTCGAAGCACGTTAGACAGCGCCATTGTGAGAGAGTCAGAGAGACACGTAAAATGACGAATCAACAAACAAATAAAAAAAGTTACGAATCCATTCGAAGGACGTTAGACAGTCACAGCGCAATTGTGAGAGAGAGACACGTAAAATGACAGATCAACAAACAAAGAAAAGTAACGAATTTAAGAATCCATTCGAAGCACGTTAGGCAGCACCATTGTAGAGACACGAAAAATGACGACTGAACAAACAAAAACAAAAAAAGTTAAGAATGTACGAATCCATTCGAGGCACGTTAGACAGGGCCATTGTGAGAGAGACACGTAAAATGACAAATCAACAAACAATAAAAAGTAACGAATTTAAGAATCCATTCGAAGCACGTTAAGAATAAGCAGCGCCATTTTAAGAGACACGGAAAATTACGAATCAACAAACCAAAAAAAAAGTTACGAATGTACGAATACATTCGAAGCACGTTAGACAGCGCCATTGTAAGAGAAAGAGAGACATGTAAAATGACCAATCAACAAACCAAAAAAAGTAACGAATTTACAAATCCATTAGAATAACGTTAGGCATAGGCAGAGCTATTGTCTACACAGTACACACACACACAATAGACTGTTGTTATGCAACCTTAATACGTTTTCGGATATTATTCGTAGAGTGTCGCTATTCGTTAACCAAATTAACGATTCTTACGATTCGTACGAAATCCGTATTTCGTACGAATCCGAATTAAATTCCGTATACGAAACCCGAATTACGAATTTTTTTGGATACGAAATAAAACGGAACGAAACGAAACGTATTTTTTGACGGATCCCATGTCTATATTGTGAATCACTCCCGTAACACAGAGAACAGTCATTCATTGAAAGCCATTCATAAAAAAGAAAAGTCATTGATAAAAAAAAAATTGATAAAAAATAATTTTTTTTTTAAAAAAAGCGTGGTGGTCCCCCCAAATTCAATAACCAGGCCCTTCAGGTCTGCTATGGATATAAAGGGGGACCCCAGCCAAAAAATAAATAAAAAATGGCGTGGGGTCCCCCTCAAAATCCATACCAGACCCTTGAGGTCTGGGATGAATTTTAAGGGGAACCCAGGCCAAAAAAAAATGGCATGGGGTCCCCCTCAAAATCCATACCAGACCATTATCCGAGCACGCAACCTGGCAGGCCGCAGGAAAAGAGGGGGGACGAGAGCGCCCCCCCTCCCTCTTGAACCATACCAGGCCACATGCCCTCAACATTGGGAGGGTGCTTTGGGGGTCTGAGACCCCCAAAGCACCTTGGCCCCATGTTGATGAGGACAAGGGCCTCGTCCCCACAACCCTGGCCATTGGTTGTGGGGGTCTGCGGGCGGGGGGCTTATCGGAATCTGGAAGCCCACTTTAACAAGGGGACCCCAGATCCCGCCCCCCCCCCCCCTGTATGAAATGGTAAAGGGGTACAAAAGTACCCCTATCATTTCACCAAAAAAGTGTCAAAAATTTTAAAAATGACAGGAGACAGTCTTTGACAATTCCTTTATTAAAATCTTCTTTCTTCTGGTCTTCCTTCTTCCTCTCTTCTTCCTTCGGTTTCTTCATCTTCTCCTTCTGGCATCTTCTGGGCCGCTCCGCGCAATGGGAGGCTCCCGCTGTGTGAGGCTTTGCTGCATCTGACAGGTCTTTTATAACGGAGGGCGGGGCCACCTGGTAACCCCGCCCCCTCTGACGGACGGGGACGTCATGGGGAATTCCCTTTGGCTTTCCCCATGACGTCAGAGGGGGGTGGGGTCACCACGTTATAAAAGACCTGTCAGACGCAGCGAAGCCTCACACAGCGGGAGCCTCCCATTGCGCGGAGCGGCCCAGAAGAGACACTGACGCTATGGAAGAAGATGCCGGACGAGAAGACCAGAGCAAGAAGAAGCAGATCGGAGGAAGAAGATGATGGAAGAAGAAGATGGAAGAAGATGCCGGAAGGAGAAGATGAAGAAACCGAAGGATGAAGAGAGGAAGAAGGAAGACCAGAAGAAAGAAGATTTTAATAAAGGAATTGTCAAAGACCGTCTCCTGTCATTTTTACAATTTTTGACACTTTTTTGGTGAAATGGTAGGGGTACTTTTGTATCACCTTACCATTTCACACGGGGGGGGCGGGATCTGGGGGTCCCCTTGTTAAAGTGGGCTTCCAGATTCCGATAAGCCCCCCGCCCGCAGACCCCCACAACCAATGGCCAGGGTTGTGGGGAAGAGGCCCTTGTCCTCATCAACATGGGGACAAGGTGCTTTGGGGGTCTCAGACCCCCAAAGCACCCTCCCAATGTTGAGGGCATGTGGCCTGGTACGGTTCAGGAGGGAGGGGGGGCCGCTCTCGTCCCCCCTCTTTTCCTGCGGCCTGCCAGGTTGCGTGCTCGGATAAGGGTCTGGTATGGATTTTGAGGGGGACCCCACGCCATTTTTTTTTTGGCCTGGGTTCCCCTTAAAATCCATCCCAGACCTCAAGGGTCTGGTATGGATTTTGAGGGGGACCCCACGCCATTTTTTATTTTATTTTTTTGGCTGGGGTCCCCCTTAATATCCATAGCAGACCTGAAGGGCCTGGTTATTGAATTTGGGGGGACCCCCACGCTTTATTTATTTTTTATTTTTTTTATTTTTTATCAATGACTTTTTTTTATGAATGGCTTTCAATGAATGACTGTTCTCTGTGTTACGGGAGCCGTCAATTCATTATCCGCGAGTGATTTTAAATAGCTTTTTTTTCCGGGGGGGGGGGCGGAGCCGGCAGCCAGAGCGCATGGACGGATGAGGAGAGCGCTCTGACACAGCGGTATCACAACAGCGGCACAAAGCGAGTTTATAGCCCAAATTTTCGGCTCCTATGCCAGGGGAACAACTCAGGAGCAATCCGGTGGCCATGGCGAAACGGAAGGAACGTGATGGCCCCAGAAAAGTGACCGAATTCTTCCCTCCAGTGTGATGATCCAAGATGGCGCCCGCGGGGAACGGCAGGCCGTGGCCTACACAGCACAATCCACCCTGCATCAAGCCAGCCAGCAGCCATCTGAGAGTGAGTCACATCCCAACCTGACCCCACTGCCATCATCCCCATTTGTGAGCCCAGTTAAACAGAAACGGAAGCTTATAATGGAGGGGAACCACACAGATCACACAGGCTTAGATGAGGATTCAATGGAGGAATCCTCCTCATATGCCCAGCAGCTGGATGCTTTCCCCACCTCAGGCCAACCTATCATTGACACTACCATGAAGGAGATGCTGCAAACATTAAGGGGGGCCCTCCAGCAAGATATGGTGTCTTTTATGCATTCCACTAAAGCAGAAATGTCAGTACTCTGCAATAGAGTAACCTATGTTGAACACAAAATGGAGGATTTCACTTTTGCCCACAATGAGATTGTGGATGCCCATTTCACTATTGAAGATGAACTTAAAGCGATGCGCCTCAAAATGGCGGACATTGAGGACAGAGCACGCAGGAATAACGTTAAATTTAGAGGGGTACCTGAAACAGTTAAGCCGGCTGAATTAACTGCATATATTCAAAAGCTTATGACCACGCCCCTTCCTACCCTAGGGCCTGCGGACGTCATCATTGACAGAGCACACAGACTGCCTAAACCCTCTTTCCTATCTGAACAAGTTCCTAGAGACGTCATTGCCAGAATTCACTTTTACCACGTGAAAGACCAACTCATGCGCTATGCTAGACAACACCCATCCCTCCCTGATCCTTTCACTGGCATTGCATTGTACGCTGATTTATCTCAAGCCACGCTGTCGGCCAGACACAATCTGGTCCCAATCACCAAAATATTACGCAACCACAAAATCCTGTATAAATGGGGTTTCCCTGCCAAACTACTGCTTGACTGGAATAATCAACCTCATGTCATGTCTTCCTTAGAAAAAGGTTTGGAGCTCCTACGGAAATGGCGTCTACTACCTGCGGATGCAGAAGCTGCAGACCCTGACCCTCTCCAGGATCGGCGCAACCACCACCACCAAGAAAGAAGAAACAGATGAGTAAATGACAATACTGTCACTCTGGCCTCATTACTTTTTCCCCAACAGCACCGTGCTTTTCCTTTTCTCCCCAGTGCTTTTTTTTGCACTACCTGTACTTGCAGGCTGTAACTCAACTATATGGGTGAATTTGTGTGAGAGAATCTTAAATTAAAAAGACTTATAACAAATAGCGGCGCTGTAATATATATCACACTTCTAAACACACAATATTCCAGTGAGAAAATATCAGTATACTAAACTCAACATATATGTGTATAATAACTAAACACACCTAATATGTGCCCAATATTATATATAAAAATAAAACATATACAAAAAATTAATGAATATATGTGTAAGATGATTGGCGGCAGCCAATCAAACCCAAGCACAAAAATATATATATATAAAAATAAAGTTCAAATATATATAAATAAAGTTCAAATAACCGCTGGTGGTTAGTGCAAAAATTCAAAAATAAATGCTTGAAGTGAAATAAATCAATCAAATAAAATCTTCTGTGCTCTTCCACCACACCACAGTGACTTGTGCCTCCTCCCCAAAAGAAACGCACTCACCACAAAAGTATGCCCACACTTTCGTGAAGGGCCACTGCGCATAAAGGTCCCTCCAAGGGGGGTCAATCGAATTCCCACAGATCAAATGATACGATTGGTTAATTGGTTAGCTGGTTAGGCTCCACATATGAAATAAAAGAGGAAGCTTTCCATAGTGTGAATCAGTAAAATAATTTTAATGCAAAATTTTAAAAAGCACTTCAAAAGTTCCACTCACATTTATCACATTTAAAACCAGCATAGAAAATGACACACAGCACCGCACTGCACTGCAAATCCAAATCCAATTCCAAACACTGTCTGTTATGTGGTCACGGCGGACCCAAGGTGTACCAGGCTCAGCCTGTATATCTCTCACCCCCGTCTCTTTGGCCGGACCTCCAAATTAGACAAAACTCCACTCCTTCCTGGGCTCTCTGCGCTATGGTATCTCTCTTGTTAGTTGCCGCTTAGCCACGACCCCGACATGTTTCGTCATAGGTTAGACTTAATCATGGGGTTGGCTAAGCGGAGCGACAATCACCTTATAAATGTCTAATCTATATACCTAACAGATGAACGGCTAGATTACTATAAAATATGGGTATTTGTACTCACTTAACAATTAAAAAGTTTTTTTAAAAGTTTTAAAAGATTATTCAAACAGTTTCTTGAGAATTTCAAGATTCCCAGTTTAACTCTTTATCGGTCACCTATTTTCGGATGACCGATCAAAAAACTGTGAAATAATGAAAAATTAATAATATTGAAATAAAAATAAAATAAAATACAAATGAAAATAAAAATAAAAATAAAATTAAATATAAAAATAAAAATAAAAATAAAAATAAAAATAAAAGTAAAAATAAAAATAAAAATAAAAATAAAAATAAAAATAAACAAAAATAAGAATAAAAATAAAAATAAAAAATAAAAATAAAAATAAAAATAAAAATAAAAATAAACCTAAAAATAAAAATAAATATGAAAATAAAATAAAACAAAAATATAAATATAGAGCAAAAATATAAATAGTGCCAGAATATATAATACAACATTATATAGAATGTGAGTAAATAGACTGTATGACCCTACAAATTCTCAGATACAATCTAAAACTCTTGAAAGTTATATTACAAATTATAATTTAAAAACAGCTAAAATTGTCTTATAACTGTCTAAAAATTATCTAAAAATTATTGATGAAACAATTTAGGTCCAATTCAATATTTAACCCTCTCGGGAAAAGACATTTGAAAAGAAAAATCCATTTTGTTTCCCTTTGGGAGAGGTCTCTTATACGGTTAGAGCCCCTCCATGTCTGGTGTACTATGTCTAGCCCAACAAATTGTAATAAAGAGGGGTCTCGTTGATGTTTTTCCCTAAAATGTAACGATACGCTGTGATATCTGAACCCCTTCTTTATGTTGGCCAGATGCTCGGCTATGCGTACTCGCAATAGCCTCTTGGTCCTGCCAATATAAAATAATCCACACGGGCACCACATTAGGTACACTACATATGACGAGTTACAGGTAATGAACTCCCTTATGTCAAATCTCTCGCCCTCACCATTAGTTACATTAGTTATGCCCCTATTTTGTGTCCTTACTGTGCGACAGCAAATGCACTTCCTGCAACTATAAAACCCTTTGAGATTTATCCTCATGATATTCTCATCAATATCTTTTTTACCACCTGATCTCCAAAGCTCGGTGCTTTTTTATAGATGAATTTGGGTTGTTGTGGCAGGAAGTCTCCAAGGTGTCTATCTTTACAGAGAATGTGCCAGTGCTTTCTATAGATGTTTTCTACTTCTTTGTACTGACAATGGAAATTCGAGATAAATCCCACCTGATGTTGGGTATGCGTTACTTGATTCTCTTTCTTTTTCAAACATTGAGCTCTAGGTATATCAGCCACTTCATTGATCAATCCATCTATAGTAGTGGTGTTATACCCTTTTTGAATGAATTTGTCCTTTAGGACCCCGGCCTGTGTGTGGTAATCCTCAATTTCAGTACAATTACGGCGTACCCTTAGGAACTGACCCTTTGGTATGTTCCTTATCCATGCAGGGTGATGACCACTCCTGATGGATAAGTAGCTGTTACGGTCAGTGACCTTAAAATATACTTTGGTGCTAATGACATTTGAGCTGCTTTTCATTATTGTTAAGTCCAGGAAATTTACTGACTCTTTACTGATTTGGTGGTCCAGTTTGATGTTATTCTCATTCTGGTTTAGGTCCTTCAGAAATGACTCAACAGATTCCCTAGATCCCTCCCAAATGAACAGGAGGTCATCTATGAATCTACGATAAAATTTCAGTTGAGGTAATTGTCTACTGAAGACACGTCTATCCTCCCACTCGGCCATAAACAGGTTGGCGAGGCTGGGGGCATATTTAGCCCCCATCGCCACGCCAACCTGCTGGGAGAAGAATTTTCCACCGTACCAGAAGTAGTTGTGAGAAATGCAAAAGTCCAAAGTCTGTCCCAAAAAGCACTTCTGCATATGTGGGATATCCTCACGTTGGCTCAAAGCCCAATTTAAGGCTAACGAGGCGTCCTCATGTTGTATTACAGTATATAAGGAGGCCACGTCAGCCGTAACTAAGAAGGACTCTAAATTTGCATCCAACCTAATCTCCTGTAGCATCAGCAGTAGGTCCGACGTATCCTTCAGATATGCTCTAGTGCATTTAACGCTTGGCTGAAGGAACTTGTCCAGATATTCACCCAGCCTCGCAGTAACAGATCCAATCCCATTGACGATTGGTCGAGGGGGTGGACAGGATGCATTTTTGTGGACTTTGGGTAGTGTGTAAATTACAGGAATTCTACATATACTTGGCATAAGATATCTTTTTTCTTTTGAATTCAAAGCATTAGTTCTATAGCCCCATTCCACCAATGCTTGAAGTTGTTCCATATATGCCGTTGTTGGATCTGAGTGTAACTTTTTATAGGTTACCTCATCATTCAACAATTCACATAGTTGATTTTGGTAGAATACTTTATCCATAACAACCACCCCCCCTCCCTTATCCGCTGGGCGGATAACAATATTTTTTCTTCCTTCCAAAGATTTAATGCCCTCCCTGATATACTCAGGGTTGACCCTTTTCTTCTGGGGTAGTTCTTCAAGATCTTTCAGGACTAGGCTTTTGAACACCTCTATATAGTGGTTGCCGGGGTTTTGAGGGTTAAAAATGGATTTGTTCTTTAGTCCACTATCTATTTTACTAGAACAAGTAGGCCTTATTGAAGGGTCTACTGGATGATTTAAGAAATGTTTTTTTATATTCATAGTTCTAATAAATTTATGAGTATCTATATATACCTGGAACTTATTCATTTCTTTCTTTTGTGCACACTTCAGGCCTAAGTTTAATATATTCAATTCTTTTTGATCGAGCTCTACATTGCTTATATTGTATATACCTCCATTTATGCATCTCTCATGCGTTTTTTTGGTGGATTTTCGCTTCCCGGCCCTACATCCCCGTTTTCTCTTTGAGATATTGTAGGAGCTCTGTTTTGGGAATGTGTGGGGCCACTCAGCCCCTTTACTCTCTGGTTGCCCCCTTGGTTGTTCTTCCTTGGGGTATTTCCTCCTCTCCCCCCCCTCCCCCGTGATCCTAAAAAAGAATTTTGTGGACCATTATATTTATCATCATTTCTCACTGGTGTGAAGCGATTATAAGATGCCATATCGCCTCTAGGGTCTGAGAAATGATTCGGGGGTGGATACTCGTACTGTTGTTGCCAGGGATGAGAATTCTGTGGTGGATAGTATCCATATGAGGCATTAGACATGGGAACTGCCAAAAAATTCGTTTCGTTTCGTCCCGTTTCGTATATAAAAAAATTCGTAATTCATAATTCGTGTACGAAATTCCGTTCGAATTCGTACGAAATACGAAATTCGGACGAATCGTAATTTTTTTTACGAATCGTTAGTAAAGTTACGAATCGTTACGAATCGTTACGAATCGTTACGAATCGTTAACGCGGCTAATGAATTGTTGGTTCTCATAACACAGAGAACAATTCGAATCCAACTACAAATATCGAATTTCAATTTCAAGTTACGAATCGTTACGAATCGTTATGAATAGTTACGAATCGTTAGTAAATCCAACTACCAATATCGAATTTCAACTAATTTGAACGAAATTATTATAGCAGATATAACGAATGAATTCGAATGACAAAGTGTCATTTTTGCAGAAAAAAAAAAAAGCGTAGGGGTCCCCCCAAATTCAATAACCAGGCCCTTCAGGTCTGGTATGGATATTAAGGGGGACCCCAGCCAAAAAAAAAAAAAAAAATGGCGTGGGGTCCCCCCCAAATATCCATACCAGACCCTTCAGGTCTGGGATGGATTTTAAGGGGAACCCCGGCCAAAAAAAAAAAAAAAAAAAAAAATGGCGTGGGGTCCCCCTCAAAATCCATACCAGACCCTTTATCCGAGCACGCAACCTGGCAGGCCGCAGGAAAGGAGGGGGGACGAGAGCGGCCCCCCCTCCCGCCTGAACCATACCAGGCCACATGCCCTCAACATTGGGAGGGTGCTTTGGGGTCCCCCCCAAAGCACCTTGTCCCCATGTTGATGAGGACAAGGGCCTCATCCCCACAACCCTGGCCGGTGGTTGTGGGGGTCTGCGGGCGGGGGGCTTATCGGAATCTGGAAGCCCCCTTTAACAAGGGGACCCCCAGATCCCGGCCCCCCCCCTGTGTGAAATGGTAAGGGGGTACAAAAGTACCCCTACCATTTCACCAAAAAAGTGTCAAAAATGGTAAAAATGACAGGAGACGGTCTTTGACAATTCCTTTATTAAAATCTTCTTTCTTCTTTCTTCTGGTCTTCCTTTCTTCATCTTCTCCTTCCGTCATCTTCTTCCATCTTCTTCTTCCTTCGATTCGCTTCTTCTTCCTCCGGTCTTCTCGTCCGGCGTCGTCCTTCTCGTCCGGCATCGTCGTCTCTTCTCGCAGGCCGCTCCTCGCAATGGGAGGCTCCCGCTCTGTGAGGCTTCGCTCCGGGTGACAGGTCTTTTATAACGAAGGCACCTGGTGACCCCGCCCCCTCTGACGCACGGGGACGTCATGTGGAATTCCCTATGGCTTTCCCCATGACGTCAGAGGGGGGGCGGTGTCACCAGGTGCCTTCGTTATACAAGACCTGTCACCCGGAGCGAAGCCTCACAGAGCGGGAGCCTCCCATTGCGCGGAGCGGCCTGCGAGAAGAGACGCCGATGCCGGACGAGAAGGACGAGAAGACCGGAGGAAGAAGAAGCGAATCGAAGGAAGAAGAAGATGGAAGAAGATGACGGAAGGAGAAGATGAAGAAGGAAGACCAGAAGAAAGAAGAAAGAAGATTTTAATAAAGGAATTGTCAAAGACCGTCTCCTGTCATTTTTACAATTTTTGACACTTTTTTGGTGAAATGGTAGGGGTACTTTTGTACCCCCTTACCATTTCACACAGGGGGGGGCCGGGATCTGGGGGTCCCCTTGTTAAAGGGGGCTTCCAGATTCCGATAAGCCCCCCGCCCGCAGACCCCCACAACCACCGGCCAGGGTTGTGGGGATGAGGCCCTTGTCCTCATCAACATGGGGACAAGGTGCTTTGGGGGGGACCCCAAAGCACCCTCCCAATGTTGAGGGCATGTGGCCTGGTACGGTTCAGGCGGGAGGGGGGGCCACTCTCGTCCCCCCCTCTTTTCCTGCGGCCTGCCAGGTTGCGTGCTCGGATAAAGGGTCTGGTATGGATTTTATGGGGGACCCCACGCCATTTTTTTGGGCTAGGGTTCCCCTTAAAATCCATCCCAGACCTCAAGGGTCTGGTATGGATTTTGAGGGGGACCCTACGCCATTTTTTTTTTTTTTTTGGCTGGGGTCCCCCTTAATATCCATCCCAGACCTGAAGGGCCTGGTTATTGAATTTGGGGGGACCCCTACGCTTTTTTTTATCAATGACTTCAATGAATGACAGTTCTCTGTATTACGGATCCAACAATTCATTTGCCGGCAAATAGCTGCGAGTGATTTTAAATAGCTTTTTTTTTCCTGCAAAAATGACACATTGTACAGAGACAGTTCTCTATATTAGATATACTGAATCTCGAAGCATTCGAAGCATTCGTTATATCCGCTATTATAATTTCTTTCATATTAGTTGAAATTACATATTTGTTAGTTACAATACAACATTCGAATTGTTCTCTGTATTACGGGAATCGGCAATTAGCCGCGAGTGATTTTAAATGTCTTTTTTTTCCTGCAAAAATGACACATTGTACAGAGAGAGTTCTAAACACAGGAAACCTGCGCCCTTCTATATACTATATACTCTATAGTATGTCTATGAATGGGGTCATGTTTCCCGTGCTTAGAACTCTCTCTGTACAATGTGTCATTTTTGCAGGAAAAAAAGACATTTAAAATCACTCGCGGCTAATTGCCGATTCCCGTAATACAGAGAACAATTCGAATACAACTACTAACAAATATGTAATTTCAACTAATATGAAAGAAATTATAATAGCGGATATAACGAATGCTTCGAATGATTCGAGATTCAGTATATCTAATATAGAGAACTGTTCCTGCAGTGTCATTTTTGCAGGAAAAAAAACCTATTTAAAATCACTCGCAGCTATTTGCCGGCAAATGAATTGTTGGATCCGTAATACAGAGAACAGTCATTCATTGAAGTCATTGATAAAAAAATGTGTAGGGGTCCCCCCAAATTCAATAACCAGGCCCTTCAGGTCTGGGATGGATATTAAGGGGGACCCCAGCCAAAAAAAAAAAAAAAATGGCGTAGGGTCCCCCTCAAAATCCATACCAGACCCTTGAGGTCTGGGATGGATTTTAAGGGGAACCCTAGCCAAAAAAATGGCGTGGGGTCCCCCATAAAATCCATACCAGACCCTTATCCGAGCACGCAACCTGGCAGGCCGCAGGAAAGGAGGGGGGGACGAGAGCGGCCCCCCCTCCCGCCTGAACCGTACCAGGCCACATGCCCTCAACATTGGGAGGGTGCTTTGGGGTCCCCCCCAAAGCACCTTGTCCCCATGTTGATGAGGACAAGGGCCTCATCCCCACAACCGTGCCCGGTGGTTGTGGGGGTCTGCGGGCAGGGGGCTTATCGGAATCTGGAAGCCCCCTTTAACAAGGGGACCCCCAGATCCCGCCCCCCCCCTGTGTGAAATGGTAAGGGGGTACCCCTACCATTTCACCAAAAAAGTGGCAAAAATTGTAAAAATGACAGGAGACGGTCTTTGACAATTCCTTTATTAAAATCTTCTTTCTTCTGGTCTTCCTTTCTTCATCTTCTCCTTCCGTCAACTTCTTCCATCTTCTTCTTCCTTCGATTCGCTTCTTCTTCCTCCGGTCTTCTCGTCCTTCTCGTCCGGCATCGGCGTCTCTTCTCGCAGGCCGCTCCTCGCAATGGGAGGCTCCCGCTCTGTGAGGCTCCGCTCCGGGTGACAGGTCTTGTATAACGAAGGCACCTGGTGACCCCGCCCCCCCTCTGACGTCATGGGGAAAGCCATAGGGAATTCCACATGACGTCCCCGTGCGTCAGAGGGGGCGGGGTCACCAGGTGCCTTCGTTATAAAAGACCTGTCAGCCGGAGCGGAGCCTCACAGAGCGGGAGCCTCCCATTGCAAGGAGCGGCCTGCGAGAAGAGACGCCGATGCCGGACGAGAAGGACGAGAAGACCGGAGGAAGAAGAAGAAGCGAATCGAAGGAAGAAGAAGATGGAAGAAGATGACGGAAGGAGAAGATGAAGAAAGGAAGACCAGAAGAAAGAAGAAAGAAGATTTTAATAAAGGAATTGTCAAAGACCGTCTCCTGTCATTTTTACCATTTTTGACACTTTTTTGGTGAAATGGTAGGGGTACTTTTGTACCCCCTTACCATTTCACACAGGGGGGGGGCCGGGATCTGGGGGTCCCCTTGTTAAAGGGGGCTTCCAGATTCCGATAAGCCCCCCGCCCGCAGACCCCCACAACCACCGGCCAGGGTTGTGGGGATGAGGCCCTTGTCCTCATCAACATGGGGACAAGGTGCTTTGGGGGGGACCCCAAAGCACCCTCCCAATGTTGAGGGTATGTGGCCTGGTACGGTTCAGGCGGGAGGGGGGGCCGCTCTCGTCCCCCCCTCCTTTCCTGCGGCCTGCCAGGTTGCGTGCTCGGATAAAGGGTCTGGTATGGATTTTGAGGGGGACCCCCACACCATTTTTTTTTTTTTTTTGGCCGGGGTTCCCCTTAACCACTTGCCGACCACCCCATGTAGATATACGTCGGCAGAATGGCACGTACAGGCAGAACCACGTACCTGTACGTGCCATTCTTTAGGCGGTTGGGGGGTCCGATCGGACCCCCCTCCGCCGGCGGGGACGGTCGGCATCGCTTCAGGAGCGATCCGGGACGAGGGGACGGCCAGTGGTTTCTGGCCACCCCCTCGCGATCGCTCCTGGCGAATGAAAAGCTTCCCCTTCCTGTCTATTGTATAGACAGGAAGGCGGAAGTGATGTCACGCTCGGTGCGCCGGTCTATGTGACCGGAGACGCCGAGCGGCGAACATGTTAAGGTCAGTGCACAACACTACACTGACACCAGTACAGTTAGGCACACAAAAACCCCCCCTGTCACCCCCTGATCACCCCCCAGATCACCCCCTCCCCCCCCAGTCACAGTGTCACTAATTGCAGTGATCATTTATTTACTGATCACTGCATTTAGTGTCAGTGTGACTGTAATAACTGTCAGGGCAGTTAGTTTTAGGTCCTAGGTAGCCCCCTACCCCCCCCTAATAAAGGTTTAACCCCCTGATTGCCCCTAGTTAACCCCTTCACCCCCTTTTGCCAGTGTCACTAAGCGATCGTTTTTCTGATCGCTGCATTGTGTCGCTAGGTAACCATTTTTTTTTTTATTTTAACCGCCATGTTTTATATAGGTTCATAAATAGTTTTATAGGTCAGGTACCCCCATATTACAACCTAAATAAAGGTTTTAACCCCCTGATTGCCCCTAGAGTTAACCCTTTCACCAGTAATCACCGTATAACTGTCACTGGTGACGCTGGTTAGCCAGTTAGTTATTTCGTTATTTAGGTTCCCCGTCAGGTTTTTATATAGCGTCAGGTACCCCCATATATTACCTAATAAAGGTTTAACCCCCTGATTGCCCCTAGTTAACCCTTTCACCCCCTTTTGCCAGTGTCACTAAGCGATCGTTTTTCTGATCGCTGCATTAGTGTCGCTAGGTAACCAGTTTTTTTTTTTAGGTTAACCGCCATGTTTATATAGGTTCATAAATAGGTTTATAGGTCAGGTACCCCCATATTACAACCTAAATAAAGGTTTTAACCCCCTGATTGCCCCTAGAGTTAACCCTTTCACCAGTGATCACCGTATAAAATGTCACTGGTGACGCTGGTTAGCCAGTTAGTTATTTCGTTATTTAGGTTCCCCGTCAGGTTTTTATATAGCGTCAGGTACCCCCATATATTACCTAATAAAGGTTTAACCCCCTGATTGCCCCTAGTTAACCCTTTCACCCCCTTTTGCCAGTGTCACTAAGCGATCGTTTTTCTGATCCCTGCATTAGTGTCGCTAGGTAACCAGTTTTTTTTTGTATTACTGTTACGGGTGACGCTGGTTAGTTAGCTTGTTTTTTATACTGTCAGGGCACCCGCCATTTATTACCCAATAACGGTTTAACCCCCTGATCGCCCGGCGGGTGATATCAATTAGGTTTTAGGGTCAAATAAGGTCTGCGTCGCCCCAGGTTAGTGCCAGTACCGCAAACACCCACGCGCAAAGCATACACCTCCCTTAGTGGTATAGTATCTGAACAGATCAATATCTGATCTGATCAGATCTATACTAGCGTCCCAGCAGTTTAGGGTTCCAAAAAAACGCATTGTTAGCGGGATCAGCCCAGATACCTGCTAGCACCTGCGTTTTCCCCCTCCGCCCAGCCCAGCCCACCCAAGTGCAGTATCGATCGATCACTGTCACTTACAAAACACTAAGCACACATAACTGCAGTGTTCGCAGAGTCAGGCCTGATCCCTGCGATCGCTAACATTTTTTTTGTGGTAGCGTTTTGATTCAGTCGCTAACAGTCAGGAGCTTTTTTACCTGTGAATCTCAAAAAAATAAAAAAAACAAAAATAGTTGTCGTTTTATTGTTCTCTCTCTCTCTCTATTGTTGCTCTTTTTTTACTCCATTCTATTCTGCAATGTTTTATTATGTTTTATCATGTTTTATCATGCTTGCTTTTCAGGTATGTAATTTTGTTTACTGTGTTTTAGTGTTAAGCATTTTTTTGTTTTCAGGTGCGCCATTCAGTTGCAGTGCGGATTTATTTATCTTGACAGCAACAGCGTTTGCTCCCACGATACATAAAGCCGCGACTCCAACGCTGTAGGAGGTGATTTCACCACCACAGTTAAAAAAAAGAGCATATGTGCCGAAGCATGGGGGCAGCAGGGGGGGCGGAGGAGCGATTGGCTCCTAATGCCACGTACATACGGTCGAAATTCCGACCGTGTGTACACGGCATAACTTTTGCGGGAGGATGCCCCCATGCATCGGCATATATAAATGGTGCATGTATGCCCATCATTAGAAGTGGGTGGATGAAGGGAGGTATTCTAATGGTGGGCATACCCACCAATCAATCTCTTTTTTTCGTTCAGCCAAGAGGCTGCATGAAAAAAAAAAAAGATTACAATATATGTCCAGTATGTTGCTGGACTTTGAATGGTTATACCAGAATGATGCCTGCAGGTTTAGGTATCATCTTGGTATCATTCTTTTCAGCCAGTGATCGGCTTTCATGTAAAAGCAATTCTAGCGGGTAATTAGCCTCTAGACTGCTTTTACAAGCAGTAGGAGGGAATGTCCCCCCTCCCGGATATAAACCGCGCCATTGGGAAATTGGGAAAGCATTTTATCACACCAATCTTGGTGTGGTCAGATGCTTTGAGGGCAGAGGAAAGATCTAGGGTCTAATAGACCCCAATTTTTTCAAAAAAAGAGTACCTGTCACTGCCTATTGCTATCATAGGGGATATTTACATTCCCTGAGATAACAATAAAAATCATAACAAAGAAAAAAAATGGAAGGAACAGTTTAAAAATAGAATAAAAAAGCTAAATAAATAAAAAAAAAACTAAAAAAAAAAAAAAAAAAAAAGCACCCCTGCCCCCCCTTCTCTTGCGCAAAGGCGTACACAAGCGTTGGTCTGGCGTCATATGTAAACAGCAATTGCAGCATGCATGTGAGGTATCACCGCGAAGGTCAGATCGAGGGCAGTAATTTTAGCAGTAGACCTCCTCCGTGAATCTAATGTGGTATCATGTAAAGGCTTTTAAAAGGCTTTTAAAAATGTATGTAGTTTGTCGCCACTGCGTGTTTGTGCGCAATTTTAAAGCATGTCGTGTTTGGTATCCATGTACTCGGCCTAAGATCATATTTTTTATTTCATCAAAAATTTGAGCAATATAGTGTGTTTTAGTGCATTAAAATAAAAAAAAGTGTATTTTTTCCACAAAAAATGCGTTTGAAAAATCGCTGCGCAAATACTGTGTGGAAAAAAAAAATGCAACACCCACCATTTTAATCTGTAGGGCCTTTGCTTTAACAATATATATAGTGTTTGGGGGTTCAACGTAATTTTCTTGCAAAAAAAAAATATGTTTTCATGTAAACAAAAAGTGTCAGAAAGGGCTTTATCTTCAAGTGGTTAGAAGAGTGGGTGACGTGTGACATAGGCTTCTAAATGTTGTGCATAAAATGCCAGGACAGTTCAAACCCCCCCCAAATGACCCCATTTTGGAAAGTAGACACCCCAAGCTATTTGCTGAGAGCAATGTTGAGCCCATTAAATATTTTTTTTTTTTGTCCCAAGAGATTGAATAATGAAAAAAAAAAATATATATATTTTTTTTACAAAAAGTTGTCACTAAATGATATATTGCTCAAACATGTCATGGGCATATGTGGAAATACACCCCAAAATACATTCTGTTGCTTCTCCTGAGTACGGGGATACCACATGTGTGGGACTTTTTGGGAGCCTAGCTGCGTACGGAACCCCAAAAACCAAGCACCGCCTTCAGGCTTTCTAAGGGAGTAATTTTTTTATTTCACTTCTCACTGCCAATCACAGTTTCGGAGGCCATGGAATGCCCAGATGGCATAAAACCCCCCAAAATGACCCCATTTTGGAAAGTAGACACCCCAAGCTATTTGCTGAGAGGTATTGTGAGTATTTTGCAGATGTCGCTTTTTGTCACAAAGTTTTGAAAATTGAAAAAAGAAAAAAAAAAAAAATTTTTTTCTTTACTTTCTTCATTTTCAAAAACAAATGAGAGCTGTAAAATACTCACCATGCCTCTCAACAAATAGCTTGGGGTGTCTACTTTCCAAAATGGGGTCATTTGGGGGGGTTTTGTGCTATTTTGGCATTTTATGGCCTTCGAAACTGTGATAGGTAGTGAGGAGTGAAATCAAAAATTTGCACCCCTTAGAAATCCTGAAGGCGGTGCTTGGGTTTCGGGGCCCCGTACGCGGCTAGGCTCCCAAAAAGTCCCACACATGTGGTATCCCCATACTCAGGAGAAGCAGCAAAATGTATTTTGGGGTGCAATTCCACATATAACTATGGCATGTGTGAGCAATATATAATTTAGTGACAACTTTTTGAAGAAAAAAAAAAATTTTTTATTTTTGTCTTTATTCAATCACTTGGGACTAAAAAAAAAAAATATTCAATGGGCTCAACATGCCTCTCAGCAAATAGCTTGGGGTGTCTACTTTCCAAAATGGGGTCATTTGGGGGGGTTTTGTACTTCTCTGCCATTTTAGCACCTCAAGAAATGAAATAGGCAGTCATAAATTAAAAGCGGTGTAAATTCCAGAAAATGTACTCTAGTTTGTAGACGCTATAACTTTTGCGCAAACCAATAAATATACGCTTATTGGCATTTTTTTTACTAAAGACATGTGGCTGAATACATTTTGGCCCAAATGTTTGACTAAAATTGAGTTTATTAGATTTTTTTTATAACAAAAAGTAGAAAATCTCTTTTTTTTTCAAAATTTCGCTCTTTTTCCGTTTATATCGCAAAAAATAAAAATCACAGAGGCAATCAAATACCATCAAAAGAAAGCTCTATTTGTGGGAAGAAAAGGACGCAAATTTCGTTTCGTTACAAAATTGCATGACCGCACAATTACCAGTTAAAGTAGTGCAGTGCGAAATTGAAAAAAGACCTCTGGTCCTTAAGCTGACAATTGGTCCGGGGCTGAAGTGGTTAAAATCCATCCCAGACCTGAAGGGTCTGGTATGGATATTTGGGGGGGACCCTACGCCATTTATTTTTTTTTTTTTTGGCTGGGGTCCCCCTTAATATCCATACCAGACCTGAAGGGCCTGGTTATTGAATTTGGGGGGACCCCTACGCTTTTTTTTTTTTTTTTTATATCAATGAATGACTGTTTTTTAAATAGCTTTTTTTTCTGCAAAAATGACACTTTGTCATTCGAATTCATTCGAATGCATTCGAATTTATTCGAATGCATTCGAATTCATTCGTTATATCTGCTATAATAATTTCGTTTGAATTAGTTGAAATTTGATATTGGTAGTTGGATTCGAATAATTTGGAGCTGAAATTCGTAAACGGAATTTTTCCTGCAAAAATTACACTTTGTCATTCGAATTCATTTGAATCCATTCGAATTCATTCGAATCATTCGGCGACGAAATTCGTAAACGGAATTTCGTATTCCGTACGGAATTCGTAAAAAAAAAATTTCGTACTACAGATTCGTAAATTCGTACGAATTTCGAAAAATTCATACGAATTTCGAAAAATTCGTACGAATTTCGAAAAATTCGTACGAATTTCGAAAAATTCGTACGAATTACGAATTCGTACGAAACGAATCGCACATGTCTATGAGGCATTAGGCTGACCCCCATGTCCATATGACACATTAGGCTGACCCCCATGTCCATATGAGCCATTAGGCTGGCACCCATGTCCATATGTGGCATTAGGCTGACCCCCATGTCCATATAGGCCATTAGACTGGCCCCCATGTCCATATCCTTTATTCATATAAGGGGATTGATACCCATAATCTGATTGGGGAAATCTGCCTCTATCCTGTGAGGGTTTAGGTGAGTGATAATTATTATCATAATGGTTAGTTCCATTACTATGTGACCCTTTTTGTTTCCCTTGGCCGGAGGTTTTCACCTCATTTTTTTGGGTTGTACTTTTCCCATTTAATCTTTTAAATTGTTCCATACCAGAGGGAATTTGGGAGCCTATATCATCATGTCCTATTTCCCTAAAGTTTTCACTAGTGCCCACATTGTTGTTCATCAAGTTGGTCTGCCATACATAAATATTTCCAGTTTTAAAATCATTGGAATCTCTAATGTATTTTTTGACCTTTTTTTTTCTGGGTTTCACGATCAACTTTTTCTAGTTTTTTCTTCATACTAGTGTTGAAATCCTTCATTGCATTAGAGTCCTTAAAAGATTCGAGTTTGACCTCTATACTTTTAATTTTTTCATTCAATAATCCTAATTTAATACGTTTTCTAGTTAAAACCAAATTCTGTAATTCTTTACCCATTCGATTAAAAAATTCTAGCCATTCATCTATATACTTTTGCTCGTTTAGTCCATCTTGGGGGGAAACCTCCCATCTTAGACTTCTAAAAATAAGATTCTCTTTCAGATAGTGCTCAAAAGTAAAAACATCCCACCATGTTTTTATCCTTTTTTCTAATAAGTTATCTAATGTTTTCAATAACCCTGATATATCCTCTTCACAATCGGTGATATCCTGATTAGTAGAAAAAATACATTCGGGGTCCATTTGCCTGTTCAGCAAATAGTTAAACGCATCCATGGCTGCAGGTGGTTAAATAAAACTATAACAGATAACACAGGAATCCAAATGAACCGCCCCTATTCGGACACCTTCCACCGCGCTCAGGTGATACAAGCCCTAAACTATAGCTGCCACTTAAATATAAATTATATATAGGTGAATTTGTGTGAGAGAATCTTAACCACTTGCCTACCAGGCACCAACACCCCCCTCCCATCCAGACCAATTTTCAGCTTTCGGTGCTCTCACGCTTTGACTGACAATTACTCAGTCATGCAACACTGTACCCAAATGAATTTTTTGTCCTTTTTTTCCCACAAATAGAGCTTTCTTTTGGTGGTATTTGATCACCTCTGGGTTTTTTATTTTTTGCGCTATAATTGAAAAAAGACCGAAAATTTTGAAAAAAAACGCATTTTTCTTTGTTTCTGTGATACAATTTAGGAAATTATTAATTTTTCTTCATAAATTTTGGCCACAATTTATACTGCCACATATCTTTGGTAAAAATAACCCAAATTAGTGGAAATTATTTGGTCTTTGTGAAAGTTACAGACTCTACAATCTGTGGTGCGAATTATACAAAATTGATCACATCTGATGTACTGGTGACCTATCTCATTTCTTGTGACCCGAACAAGCCAGGAAAGTGCAAATACCCCCCAAATGACCCCTTTTTTGAAAGTAGACATTCCAAGGTATTTAGTAAGAGGCATGGTGAGCTTTTTGATGTTGTCATTTTTTCCCACAATTCTTTGCAAAATGAATTATTTTTTTATTTTCTATTTTTTTTCTACAAAATTGTCATTGTAATAGGTTATTTCTCTCACATGGCATGTGTATACCACAAATGACACCCAAAAATAAATTCTGCTACTCCTCCTGAGTATTATGATACCACATATGTGGGACTTTTCCACAGCCTGGCCACATAGAGAGGCCCAACATGCAGGGAGCGCCATCACGTGTTCTAGGAGCATAAATTACACATCTAAATTGTTGACTACCTATTACTTTTGAAGGCCCTGGAGCACCAGGACAATGACACGTGACACTGACGTGGCACTGATGACACGTGACACTGATGACAGATGGCACTGAGAGATGGCACTCATACATGGCACTGATATCACGTGGCACTAATATGTGGCACTGATGCGAGATGGCACTAATACGTGGCACTGATGACAGACGGCACTAATACGTGGCACTGATGACAGACGGCACTAATACGTGGCACTGATGACACATGACACTGATGACAGATGGCACTGATACGTGGCATTGATGACAGGCGACACTGATAACAGATGGCACGTGACACTGACAGGTGGCACTGATGACAGATGGCACTAATATGTGGCACTGATGACAGATGGCACTGACTACAGATGGCACTGGGGATGGCACTGGCAGATGGCACTAGGGATGGCACTAGGGATGGCACTGGCGGATGGCACTGGCGGATGGCACTGGCGGATGGCACTGGGGATGGCACTGGCGGATGGCACTTGCGGATGGCACTGGCGGATGGCACTGGGGATGTCATTGGGGACAGATGGCACTGGCGGATGGCACTGGGGATGTCATTGGGGACAGATGACATTAGGGACAGATGACATTAGGGACAGATGACATTAGGGACAGATGACATTGGTGGCAGTGGGCACAGATGGCATTTTTTTTTTTTTTTTTTTTTTTTGTACAACACTTACGGCGCTGCAGCCGTTCATCTCCCCCTCCTCACACGCTGTCTCTGTGTGAGGAGGAGGAGCGGCGCTGAGAGATGATCTCATATGTTTACATATGAGGTCATCTCTCATTGGCCAGGGCGATCGCGCTGTAAACGGCCGCTGTTATTGGCCGTTTACAGCGATCTGTGATTGGCCGTGTCCGAGGGACACGGCCAACACAGAATTTCCCTGCTGCGCGCTCGTGAGCGTGCACAGGGAACGAGGAAAGGGGAGGCCGTCATATGACGGCCTCCCGGGATTTGGCATCCGCGCTGTGGCCGTCATTCGGCTACGGCCGGATGCGAAGTGGTTAAATTAAAAAGACTTATAACAAATAGCGGCGCTGTAATATATATCACACTTCTAAACACACAATATTCCAGTGAGAAAATATCAGTATACTAAACTCAACATATATGTGTATAATAACTAAACACACCTAATATGTGCCCAATATTATATATAAAAATAAAACATATACAAAAAATTAATGAATATATGTGTAAGATGATTGGCGGCAGCCAATCAAACCCAAGCACAAAAATATATATATATAAAAATAAAGTTCAAATATATATAAATAAAGTTCAAATAACCGCTGGTGGTTAGTGCAAAAATTCAAAAATAAATGCTTGAAGTGAAATAAATCAATCAAATAAAATCTTCTGTGCTCTTCCACCACACCACAGTGACTTGTGCCTCCTCCCCAAAAGAAACGCACTCACCACAAAAGTATGCCCACACTTTCGTGAAGGGCCACTGCGCATAAAGGTCCCTCCAAGGGGGGTCAATCGAATTCCCACAGATCAAATGATACGATTGGTTAATTGGTTGGCTGGTTAGGCTCCACATATGAAATAAAAGAGGAAGCTTTCCATAGTGTGAATCAGTAAAACAATTTTAATGCAAAATTTTAAAAAGCACTTCAAAAGTTCCACTCACATTTATCACATTTAAAACCAGCATAGAAAATGACACACAGCACCGCACTGCACTGCAAATCCAAATCCAATTCCAAACACTGTCTGTTATGTGGTCACGGCGGACCCAAGGTGTACCAGGCTCAGCCTGTATATCTCTCACCCCCGTCTCTTTGGCCGGACCTCCAAATTAGACAAAACTCCACTCCTTCCTGGGCTCTCTGCGCTATGGTATCTCTCTTGTTAGTTGCCGCTTAGCCACGCCCCCGACATGTTTCGTCATAGGTTAGACTTAATCATGGGGTTGGCTAAGCGGAGCGACAATCACCTTTTTATACCCTCCCCAATTACGGCCATCGGCTACTGCGCATGCGCGTATTAGAATCTTTGCGCATGCGCGATACACACTTGAAAGAAAGAAAGAAAGAATTACAGAATTTGGTTTTAACTAGAAAACGTATTAAATTAGGATTATTGAATGAAAAAATTAAAAGTATAGAGGTCAAACTCGAATCTTTTAAGGACTCTAATGCAATGAAGGATTTCAACACTAGTATGAAGAAAAAACTAGAAAAAGTTGATCGTGAAACCCAGAAAAAAAAAAGGTCAAAAAATACATTAGAGATTCCAATGATTTTAAAACTGGAAATATTTATGTATGGCAGACCAACTTGATGAACAACAATGTGGGCACTAGTGAAAACTTTAGGGAAATAGGACATGATGATATAGGCTCCCAAATTCCCTCTGGTATGGAACAATTTAAAAGATTAAATGGGAAAAGTACAACCCAAAAAAATGAGGTGAAAACCTCCGGCCAAGGGAAACAAAAAGGGTCACATAGTAATGGAACTAACCATTATGATAATAATTATCACTCACCTAAACCCTCACAGGATAGAGGCAGATTTCCCCAATCAGATTATGGGTATCAATCCCCTTATATGAATAAAGGATATGGACATGGGGGCCAGTCTAATGGCCCATATGGACATGGGGGTCAGCCTAATGCCACATATGGACATGGGTGCCAGCCTAATGGCTCATATGGACATGGGGGTCAGCCTAATGTCTCATATGGACATGGAGGTCAGCCTAATGTCTCATATGGACATGGGGGTCAGCCTAATGCCTCATATGGACATGGGGGTCAGCCTAATGTCTCATATGGACATGGGGGTCAGCCTAATGCCTCATATGGATACTATCCACCACAGAATTCTCATCCCTGGCAACAACAGTACGAGTATCCACCCCCGAATCATTTCTCAGACCCTAGAGGCCATATGGCATCTTATAATCGCTTCACACCAGTGAGAAATGATGATAAATATAATGGTCCACAAAATTCTTTTTTAGGATCACGGGGGAGGGGGGGGAGAGGAGGAAATACCCCAAGGAAGAACAACCAAGGGGGCAACCAGAGAGTAAAGGGGCTGAGTGGCCCCACACATTCCCAAAACAGAGCTCCTACAATATCTCAAAGAGAAAACGGGGATGTAGGGCCGGGAAGCGAAAATCCACCAAAAAAACGCATGAGAGATGCATAAATGGAGGTATATACAATATAAGCAATGTAGAGCTCGATCAAAAAGAATTGAATATATTAAACTTAGGCCTGAAGTGTGCACAAAAGAAAGAAATGAATAAGTTCCAGGTATATATAGATACTCATAAATTTATTACTATTATTTAACTATGAATATAAAAAAACATTTCTTAAATCATCCAGTAGACCCTTCAATAAGGCCTACTTGTTCTAGTAAAATAGATAGTGGACTAAAGAACAAATCCATTTTTAACCCTCAAAACCCCGGCAACCACTATATAGAGGTGTTCAAAAGCCTAGTCCTGAAAGATCTTGAAGAACTACCCCAGAAGAAAAGGGTCAACCCTGAGTATATCAGGGAGGGCATTAAATCTTTGGAAGGAAGAAAAAATATTGTTATCCGCCCAGCGGATAAGGGAGGGGGGGTGGTTGTTATGGATAAAGTATTCTACCAAAATCAACTATGTGAATTGTTGAATGATGAGGTAACCTATAAAAAGTTACACTCAGATCCAACAACGGCATATATGGAACAACTTCAAGCATTGGTGGAATGGGGCTATAGAACTAATGCTTTGAATTCAAAAGAAAAAAGATATCTTATGCCAAGTATGTGTAGAATTCCTGTAATTTACACACTACCCAAAGTCCACAAAAATGCATCCTGTCCACCCCCTCGACCAATCGTCAATGGGATTGGATCTGTTACTGCGAGGCTGGGTGAATATCTGGACAAGTTCCTTCAGCCAAGCGTTAAATGCACTAGAGCATATCTGAAGGATACGTCGGACCTACTGCTGATGCTACAGGAGATTAGGTTGGATGCAAATTTAGAGTCCTTCTTAGTTACGGCTGACGTGGCCTCCTTATATACTGTAATACAACATGAGGACGCCTCGTTAGCCTTAAATTGGGCTTTGAGCCAACGTGAGGATATCCCACATATGCAGAAGTGCTTTTTGGGACAGACTTTGGACTTTTGCATTTCTCACAACTACTTCTGGTACGGTGGAAAATTCTTCTCCCAGCAGGTTGGCGTGGCGATGGGGGCTAAATATGCCCCCAGCCTCGCCAACCTGTTTATGGCCGAGTGGGAGGATAGACGTGTCTTCAGTAGACAATTACCTCAACTGAAATTTTATCGTAGATTCATAGATGACCTCCTGTTCATTTGGGAGGGATCTAGGGAATCTGTTGAGTCATTTCTGAAGGACCTAAACCAGAATGAGAATAACATCAAACTGGACCACCAAATCAGTAAAGAGTCAGTAAATTTCCTGGACTTAACAATAATGAAAAGCAGCTCAAATGTCATTAGCACCAAAGTATATTTTAAGGTCACTGACCGTAACAGCTACTTATCCATCAGGAGTGGTCATCACCCTGCATGGATAAGGAACATACCAAAGGGTCAGTTCCTAAGGGTACGCCGTAATTGTACTGAAATTGAGGATTACCACACACAGGCCGGGGTCCTAAAGGACAAATTCATTCAAAAAGGGTATAACACCACTACTATAGATGGATTGATCAATGAAGTGGCTGATATACCTAGAGCTCAATGTTTGAAAAAGAAAGAGAATCAAGTAACGCATACCCAACATCAGGTGGGATTTATCTCGAATTTCCATTGTCAGTACAAAGAAGTAGAAAACATCTATAGAAAGCACTGGCACATTCTCTGTAAAGATAGACACCTTGGAGACTTCCTGCCACAACAACCCAAATTCATCTATAAAAAAGCACCGAGCTTTGGAGATCAGGTGGTAAAAAAGATATTGATGAGAATATCATGAGGATAAATCTCAAAGGGTTTTATAGTTGCAGGAAGTGCATTTGCTGTCGCACAGTAAGGACACAAAATAGGGGCATAACTAATGTAACTAATGGTGAGGGCGAGAGATTTGACATAAGGGAGTTCATTACCTGTAACTCGTCATATGTAGTGTACCTAATGTGGTGCCCGTGTGGATTATTTTATATTGGCAGGACCAAGAGGCTATTGAGAGTACGTATAGCCGAGCATTTGGCCAACATAAAGAAGGGGTTCAGATATCATAGTGTATCGCTACATTTTAGGGAAAAACATCAACGAGACCCCTCTTTATTACAATTTGTTGGGCTAGACATAGTACACCAGACATGGAGGGGCTCTAATCGTATAAGAGACCTCTCCCAAAGGGAAACAAAATGGATTTTTCTTTTCAAATGTCTTTTCCCGAGAGGGTTAAATATTGAATTGGACCTAAATTGTTTCATCAATAATTTTTAGATAATTTTTAGACAGTTATAAGACAATTTTAGCTGTTTTTAAATTATAATTTGTAATATAACTTTCAAGAGTTTTAGATTGTATCTGAGAATTTGTAGGGTCATACAGTCTATTTACTCACATTCTATATAATGTTGTATTATATATTCTGGCACTATTTATATTTTTGCTCTATATTTATATTTTTGTTTTATTTTATTTTCATATTTATTTTTATTTTTAGGTTTATTTTTATTTTTATTTTTATTTTTATTTTTAGTTTTTATTTTTATTTTTATTTTTATTCTTGTTTTTGTTTATTTTTATTTTTATTTTTATTTTTATTTTTATTTTTACTTTTATTTTTATTTTTATTTTTATTTTTATATTTAATTTTATTTTTATTTTTATTTTCATTTGTATTTTATTTTATTTTTATTTCAATATTATTAATTTTTCATTATTTCACAGTTTTTTGATCGGTCATCCGAAAATAGGTGACCGATAAAGAGTTAAACTGGGAATCTTGAAATTCTCAAGAAACTGTTTGAATAATCTTTTAAAACTTTTAAAAACTTTTTAATTGTTAAGTGAGTACAAATACCCATATTTTATAGTAATCTAGCCGTTCATCTGTTAGGTATATAGATTAGACATTTATGTGTTGTAATTAATATAGTAAATATAAATGCACTGTGAAGTGTTTAACAGCTCCGCCGCACAACTAATATGGGAGCGATTAACACAGAAGGTTTATTAACTCCATATAATGGGAGTAGTATTTGCTGTTTAGGATGTCGATTAGTGCTACATTAGGCGAACGGGGACACAAGGTGTGCGCAGGCGCCAAGTGTGTATCGCGCATGCGCAAAGATTCTAATACGCGCATGCGCAGTAGCCGATGGCCGTAATTGGGGAGGGTATAAAAAGGTGATTGTCGCTCCGCTTAGCCAACCCCATGATTAAGTCTAACCTATGACGAAACATGTCGGGGTCGTGGCTAAGCGGCAACTAACAAGAGAGATACCATAGCGCAGAGAGCCCAGGAAGGAGTGGAGTTTTGTCTAATTTGGAGGTCCGGCCAAAGAGACGGGGGTGAGAGATATACAGGCTGAGCCTGGTACACCTTGGGTCCGCCGTGACCACATAACAGACAGTGTTTGGAATTGGATTTGGATTTGCAGTGCAGTGCGGTGCTGTGTGTCATTTTCTATGCTGGTTTTAAATGTGATAAATGTGAGTGGAACTTTTGAAGTGCTTTTTAAAATTTTGCATTAAAATTGTTTTACTGATTCACACTATGGAAAGCTTCCTCTTTTATTTCATATGTGGAGCCTAACCAGCCAACCAATTAACCAATCGTATCATTTGATCTGTGGGAATTCGATTGACCCCCCTTGGAGGGACCTTTATGCGCAGTGGCCCTTCACGAAAGTGTGGGCATACTTTTGTGGTGAGTGCGTTTCTTTTGGGGAGGAGGCACAAGTCACTGTGGTGTGGTGGAAGAGCACAGAAGATTTTATTTGATTGAAAAAAAAAAACGCGGGTAACCTTATCCCATCTATACAAACCTAAGCACTTAGGAGGGGTAGGCCTACCCAATGCCCATTCTTACTACAAAGCGGCGTTATTGGATCAAATGAAATACTGGTTCTCCTGCCAATCGGACAATAGATGGTCAGACTTAGAGTGTGCAATCACCCCAGGGCACGACCTCCCTGCTCTTGCTATAGCAGCCAGTATTCATCACAAACCTATGATACCGTCGTACCCAACTATCCAGGCCACTGTTGCAGCTTGGTCGGCCCTCACGCAGCAAGTCTTCACTGACACCCCCATTAGAAGACTTCCGACCCCACTGGCACCCTACCAATACCTCATACCTAACATCTCTATCTTTGACTGGAAAAAGAGAGGTATACATTTCCCCTCATCCCTCCTGGAGACTCAAACCCCACTTGATGACTTCCAACTATACCAAATAAAGCATTACTCCTCATCTAATATCAGTAAGCCAATAGAAATTCCCCAAGCACTATGGGATTTTTTGATTAGCAAACCCTCTATTAAGAAGAAAGGGATCTCCCTAATTTACAAACTGCTTCAACCAATGTATCTAAACTCTAAACTATATAGCATGACTAAATGGGAGCAAGAACTACAGAAGGTCTTTACACTTGCACAATGGCAACTCGCAATAAAAATCAATAGTAAATCCTCAGCATGTATTGACCACTGGGATAATGCACAAAAAATACTTCATAGATTGTATCTTACACCTACACGACTCCACAAAATGGATGCAAATATCACTCCTCTTTGCTGGAGAAATTGCCAAAGCCATGGTAACTTACTACATACCCTCTGGAGCTGTGGAATAATAACACACTTTTGGAAGGAAGTTTCTTCCATGATACAGGATGTCACCCTTGCCACTATTAAGCTTAACCCAGCCCTAGCGTTACTCAGCCTTGGTATTGAACAATACCCCCCTGTAATGAGAAAATTAGTAGCACATATTTTATTTGCTGCCCGCATTGCCTTGGCGAAAGAATGGCGCTCTGCGTCACCACCCGTCCTAGCAGTAGTAATCTCTCGTGTTAATAACCAATAAACAATGGAAAAGCTCCTAGCATATAAAAAAGAAGGAGCTCCAGTTTTCCACAAATATTGGGAGAACTGGAGAACTTCCAAATTTGCCTCTTCACATTTGTGATCCATGGCAAACCACAAATACCTGATGATATGTTGACAATTGTCTGCCCACCTAGTAGGAGAAGTGTAGACCACCTAAAGCAGCAGTGGTTGCTTCCAGCATCTACTCTGCCTGTATACTCTTCCACTGTTGCTTTGGGGAAACGTGTGTATTAAACTATTCTGAATATTTATCGCAGTTCACTAAGTTCGTAGTATATGTTTACATGACTACATATTACTTGTCTGTTACGCAATACCCTATGCGGCTTCGATATCTTCCAAGACCCTCAGTAAGGTCTATGGGTAGCTGCCCTAGGATTACACTTATTCTAAGCCTGCTCACACTGTACCCGAATTGGGTGACAGGCCATGCCTCTTCTGAGGCCGTTTTCTATGATTATTCTGGTAGCTTATTGATGTTAACTATTGGGCTTGACTTTCATGTATCTACTGTTTATCTTGTAACTAACTGTTTACACTGTTTTCTGATATCACATGTAAACTGTAAAACCCAATAAAAATCTTTGGTTAAAAAAAAATAAAAATAGCTTTTTTTCCTGCAAAAATTACACTTTGTGCAGGGACAGTTCTAAGCACAGGAAACATGCGCCCCTTTACAGACATACTATACACACCCCCCAGGTACGAAATTTAAAGGAATATTACACTTTTATTGTTTCGCTTTAAGCATTATTAAAATCACTGCTCCTGAAAAAACGGCCGTTTTAAAAAAAAAAAATTGCATTGATACAAAATTGATATTGATCCAGTAGAACATGTCTCTTACAAGTTGAAGGGTCCTCTCAGAACCTAAATGGCCATGATGGTCATGCAAGGCGGTCAGTACTCTCTCCCTATGTTTCTCTGGCAGAAACAGTTGCCACTTCTCTTCGGGATATTCAAAGGGGCCCCTTTGGTAGACCACCCCTTGTTGTAACTGCAACCGATCCCACTCTTTTTGGAGCAGCCAAGCTTCTCTCTGGGTGTTCTTCAGCAGCAGATCAGGCTGTTTACTCTCCAAAGCCTTCAGGACTAGTCCACAAAGTGAGGCTTCCAGCTGATCTCTCCTGAGATCCCTTTTGGATAGTTTGGGTAAACCCTCCTGTATAATCTGAGATACCTTACAGTAACATTTGGGCACCCCTACTGCGGACATTCCAACTTCTTCAGCTCTGGCTCCACCTTTTCCCAGCTGTTCCGTCCCTTCACAGAGGGCTCTTACTCCTTCAGGTGTAAGTTGGGTCCATTCTTCTGAGTGGTCCGGGGAATAGTTAGGCCTTCTCGATAAAGCGTCTGCATCTCGGTTACCAACTCCTGGTTTGTACTTCAGGCTGAAGGTAAATGCTGAGAGGGCAGCCAACCACCTGTGATCGGTGGCGTCCAGCTTTGCGGTGGTGAGCAAGTATGTGAGGGGGATGTTGTCCGTCTTGACCAAACTCTGCTCCGTAAAGATAATCTTTTAACTTGTCCACCACTGCCCACTTCAAAGACAGAAATTCAAGTTTGTGAGTGGGGTAGTTCCTTTCAGCAGGGATTAGACTTCTGCTCACATAGGCAATGGGCCTCAGAATCCAGTCGTATTCCTGGCAGAGCACTCCACCTAGCCCGTCTCGGCTGGCATCCACGTGCAGTTCGTAGGGTTTGGCGGGGTCTGCATATGCCAAGACCGGAGCAGTGGTAAGGCTCCACTTCAGCTGTCTGAAGGTTTCTTCACATTGTCAAGTCCACTGGTCCTGGATGGACTCTTTCTTCTTTCTGGGCCCCTCTTTTGGTTTCCCAGGCTTGTCTGAGTCTATACCAGCTTCTTCATGGTTCCTCAGAAGCTCAGTAAGTGGGTGGGCTAGCTTGGCAAACCCTTCTATGAACCTCCTGTAGTATGAACAGAAGCCTAGGAATGATCTAAGCTCAGTCACATTTGTGGGTCTGGGCCAAGAAGTGACAGTTTCCATTTTCTTGGTATCTGTTGCCACTCCTTCTTCAGACACAATGTGCCCTAAGTAGTTCACTGAGGGTTGGTAGAAATGGCATTTTTCCATTGAGAGCTTCAGGCCTTCATTGTGGAGTCTCTTCAAGACTTTCTCCAGGTGCTCTTCATGCTCTTCCAGTGTTTTGCCAAACACTATGACATCATCCAAGTACACCAGCACCTCAATCAAGTTCATGTCGCCCATAGTCTTCTCCATTAACCTCTGGAAAGTAGCCGGGGCCCCAGACAGACCTCGTGGCATCTGATTAAATTAGAAGAATCCCACAGGGGTAATGAAAGGGTCTTCTCCCTATCTTCGGGACACATGGGGATCTGGTAGTATCCGCTTTTAAGATCCAGCACGCTTAACCACTTTGCCCCGACAGACTCTGTAAGGCATCTTCTATCTGAGGTGTGGTGTATTGGTTGGGAATGGTCCTTCGGTTCAGTGTCCTGTAGTCAATACAGAACCGTAATGACCCATTCTTCTTTCTCACTACCACTATTGGGGAGGCATGTGGACTCCGGGACTCTCTGATAATCCCTGTCCTCTTCAGCTCAGCCAGCTGTTCCCTCAGATCTTCCAGATCTCCCAGTGGAATCCGTCTGACCCTGTCTTGAAAGGGTTTGTCTTCTTCCAACCAAATTTTATATTCGGCACTCTTTGCAAGCCCCACATCAAACTCACTTTTTGAGAAAGCTGTTCTCCATCTCAGGAGCAGGGTCTTGGCTCTCTCCATCCAAGCAGGTGTAAGAGGTGTGTTCTTTGGGTAGAACTCTTCCAGGGGAATCTCTCCGTCTTGTTCTCCCATGATACTACACGGTGAGACTGGGGTTGCTTGACTGGCCTGTCCTAGCAGCACTCTGGCAGGCACTTTCACAGGCAAGGCTGTTGTGTTGCGAACACTGACTGAGATTCTTCTTTTACTTCTCTTCAGTGACTTGGTTGACAACACTTCAGGGATAACTTCCAGGCCCTTATTTTCTTTCTGCCTGTCCATCTCAAGGAAGATGAAGGGACCGGGCTGTCTCCAACTCAGCTTGATAGAGGCTTTTAGGCAGACTACCTCACCGGGTTGCACCAGCTTTGCACTCCTGTCTAGGCGCCAGATTTTTCCCACTCCTTCAGGGGCCTTCTGTTCCTGTACAAGATCCTGGTACACCTGTGTTAGCATAGGGTGCACGACTGTGGCTGAGGTGCGCTTCTCCTGTACTAGTGGTGTGAGTAGTCTTCTTACCAGATCAGTGTTGGTCCCAATGATGAGGGAACTTTTATCAGCTCCTGGGGGCCGAGGGCACACCACTGCTAAGGTATCAAAGGTTTCGGCCGTCCCTGCCACGTTTGGTTCGAAGGTGAGCTTAATGGGTAGGTAGCCATCATAGGGGAAGTTCTGGGTCCCTGGGCCCCATATCTCCAGTTCCTCCAGCTTCTGTAGTGGCAGGTGTTTGAGATATTTTTCGTAGAAGTCCCTGTACAACAAGGTCACTTGGGCTCCAGTGTCCAACAGGGCTCTTGTGCATATCCCTTCTACATGGATAAGGACAATTGGGGAGGGCCCCACTAGCTTGGGAGGAGGTCCATGGGAGGTGGTACTTTTTTGCCTGCTTGGTGGCTTGCACCTTTACACTCCGTGGATTATTTTCCTTCCGCTTAAACTTAGCTGTGGTTCCAGGGGTCTGGCATGTACGGGTGGGTTTGGAGTTGACTGTTGTGACAGGGCACCCAGTTGACTCCTTCACTGGGGCCCTCTGAAGTTTTCCGCTGGCTTCTTGGCAGATTTTTTTTTAAATGCTTTGGCAACTTCCACTGCTATATCTGTTAAATTTCCCTCATTTGGGCACTGTGCGATAAAATGTTCTACTTCCCCACATTGATAGCACTTCAGAGCTGGGGGAAGGGTCACATCCCTTCTTCCAACCATGGAGGTGGGTACAACGTGTGAGTGACTTTTGTATAGCAGCTTGGGTTTTCATCACCTTATCAAACTTTCTGCTGAAACCCACAGAAGGTTTTTTTTGTAAATCAGCCTATGTTTGTGCCAGTTGAACTATGGCTTGTTCCAAGGTAACCCTTGGGGTGGACTGCACAATAGGACTCTTGGGGTGTTCCCCCCACTCATATTCCTCATCACTTTCTTCCACCTGTACTAATTGTGCAGCAACCTTCTCTTTCTTCATAAAGATCTCTGTGGCAAGCCGAGCCTCTTTATCCTTCTTGTCTAGGATAGCCTCCTCTTCTCTCACCAGCCTAAACAATTCGGTGCCTTTCAGGAGTAATCTGAGAGCAATGGGGTGATTTGGCCTAGCTCCTTGTAGAGCACTGTCCAACCTGATTTTGTCCACCTCCCTGGGATCAATGCCCTTCTTCAAAATGATCTGGCGTAGGATCTGGTCTATACGGACAATGTAGGCCAACAGCTTCCCTCCTCTAATCTGATGGGTATGCTCAAACTGATACATCAGATCAGATAGTTTCTCCACTCTTCCATAAACAGCATAAAGGGCTTCGATGTAATCCTCGGCTTCACAATCTGGTTTTCCCCATCTAAAGTTTCTGATGACATCGGCTGCTGGGCTCAACAGGCTTTCACTAATTTGCTGTCTTCTCACTGGCCCCGGCACATTCCAGTCTTCTAGAGCTTGCATGGCCTGATCCATCCAACTCTCAAATTCTTCCTCCCCTTCAGGTCTTGGTATCCGACCTGAGAAGGTCGGCAGCTTCCGATATCTCTCATTGGTGGACGTCTGGTGGCTATGTATTAGACTATCCACTAGGCGGCTCATGTCCAGGTAGAATGATGCGGGTGCCATCCCAGTCACAGGGCTTCCCCCGGTGGCCTGACACATGGGGTTTAGACTTAACCCTATGAAGCTTCTTGCCATGGGACTCTCTGGTGGTGTACCCAGTGATTTCTCTTCTTCCTCCACTGACTCTTGTACTGGAATCACCTGACCATCGAGACCCTCTGTTAGGCTCAACACTCCCTTTCTGAACTCTACTGGAGTGTACTCTTTCCATTCTAGGAGGACATAAGTGAAATCCTCCTGCACGTCTTGTTTCAGGTCCAAAAGGTAAGAACCCTGGTCTGGCACTGCCCTCCTTATCAACTGCCGCACCTCTTTCTCAAACCACTGATCTCCAGGCAACCTCAGAACTGTGGTCCTTTCCAATTTACGCCCATATTCTTGGCTCCATTGGGTAGCCATTACTGAGTCCATTCTGGTGCTATAGGGGTGTCCTCTAGAGGGGGGGTTGATTGCAGAGTGACAGGATCCCGGACGAGCCCCCACGTGTAGCACTGACCCCCGAAGGAGCTGCTAAAATTGTTTGGGCCTGTACCCTGCTAGTGAACCCCCACTGACTTGGCTCAGTCCCCTTGACACAGCTGTGGTGCAATGTTGTTGTGGAGCTAATGGTGAAGGATAACCCCACAATATACAATATAATAACAGTATACCTTTGCTATTACCTGGGTATCCAATGGCTCCACCTGCAGGAAAAGGAACAACACTCCAGACCAAATACTTAACCAAAAACGTATTTTTACTGAGGTTAGTATAAAATAGCAACTGCAACATTTGTACTGTCACACCAACATAGTGTAACAGCATATAGGTATACACAATAGATTATGTGGCACAAAACAACTACAAGGGATCTCCCCCTACTTTAATAAAGGTGCAAGGCCTTGAAATACAAGATGCAGTCTTTGATCTTCTTTATTTCTGCTAGCTATTAGTGTTTGTAACAATTTGTAATCCAACAGTGAAATAACAAAGGTTAACTTGAAATGAATACTGAAACTGTTCCTGTGGTGTAACCCACTTGTAATTGCCTCTGGTATAACACAGTGGTAAAGTGTAGTGAAGGACAGGCTTGAGGCTTGCTTAAACTCAGTCTTTATTAGATTCTCCTCCGTGGGACTACAGGTCCCAGCAACACTGTGTTGCAGTCTAAGTGTATGAAAGTGCGTAAGAAACTGTGGGCATCAGCCCTCTCACCAAACTGGGTCTGGAGGATGGAACAGCTCTGCTCCGGTGCACTCAGTCTTGCTTCTAGCCGGCCGGCTCCGTCACACCGCTCCGCTCCGCAAGATGAACCGGGTCCCTCTGATGGCTCCGACAAGTGTCTCTGGATCCTTCCCGATCCGGTCACTCAGTCTCTCCAGCGATCAGATGAATGGCACAGTCTGTAATTGCTGCGCTCCGCAGTGGCTGTAGGCTGTGCTCTCTGGAGACCTCCTCACAGGTCCTTACAGGCAGGCCATGCATCCAGAAGAGAAAGAAAATGGCCGTGCAGACTCTTTTATAGCCTACCCAGCATGCAGTTCAGTACAGGGTGATCATGGGTCACTTGGCATTCTGGGTAGATAGGTCATAGCCAAAAATGTAAACACAGTCACTTCCTGTTATCTTTCCAGTGCTATAGAAAAAGGAAAGTAATTCAAGTCCATTCCCTGTTTTGATCGCTAGATGGCGCCAAATAGTAAGCTATAACACTACTCATAGACTTTCATTATCCACTTCAGCCCCGGACCAATTGGCAGCCAAAGGACCAGGCCCCTTTTTGCGATTCGGCACTGCGTCGCTTTAACTGACAATTGCGCGGTCGTGCGACGTGGCTCCAAAACAAAATTGGCGTCCTTTTTTTCCCACAAATAGAGGTTTCTTTTGGTGGTATTTGATCGCCCCTGCGGTTTTTATTTTTTGCGCTATAAACAAAAATAGAGCGTCAATTTTGAAAACAATGCAATATTTTTTGCTTTTTGCTATAATAAATATCCCCAAAAAATATATAAAAAAAACTTTTTTTTTCCTCAGTTTAGGCCGATACGTATTCTTCTACATATTTTTGGTAAAAAAAATCGCAATTAGCGATTATTGATTGGTTTGCGCAAAAGTTATAGCGTTTACAAAATAGGGGATAGTTTTATAGCATTTTTATTAATATATTTTTTTTTACTAGTAATGGCGGCGATCAGCGATTTTTATTGTGACTGCGACATTATGGCGGACACATCGGACATTTTTGACACATTTTTGGGACCATTGTCATTTATACAGCAATCAGTGCTATTTAAATGCATTGATTCCTGTGTAAATGACAGTTGTAGTGAAGGGGTTAACCACTAGGGGGAGGGGAGGGGTTATGGGCTGTGACGTGTGTGTTTTTTTTTACATCAGGGGGCGGGGCTGACGTCTGACGTCATTGATCGGCTTTCCCGATGATCGGGAACAGCCAATCAATGACAGGCAGAGTAGGAAGCGCGGGGAGAGGTTTGTTTACACAGACCTCTCCCCGCTCTTCAGCTCCGTAACCCGATCGCGGGACACCAGCGGCGATCGGGTCCGCTGGTCCCACGGTCACGGAGCTCCCAACCGGGTCGCGAGCGCGCCGCTGGCGGCGCGCTCCCGACCCACGGGCAGGCAAATGCACGATCACGTACAGGTATGTGATTTTGCCTGCCCGTGCCATTCTGCTGACGTATATATGCAGTGGCCGGTCGGAAAGCGGTTAAAAAACATTAATAGGCAAAAATATCAGCGCTACAAGTGTATTTTCCAACTAGCTAAGAAAGCGAACACCGGTACATAATATATGTGATGTTCATATTGATATGAGGAGTTTTGACAAACTAGTAAAATCCAAAACACTTGTCAATAGAATTTAACGATACATTTCTAGAGGGTAAAGTTTATATTATATTATTATATAATTTTAACAATAGCTCTGGTTCTTGCCAGCTTTGGTATCGGGATAACTAGGTAGCCCACAAGTGTGCTTCAACTTTAGTTTGGTATTAATGTGGATCTACAACTTATAAGGTAATTCCCCTAAGGCAAGAGGTTCATGTGTGCTGGTGAATCTCGTCCCAGCGTCTTATATCGCGGCCGATCGCGGGGATCTGATGTGAGGGAAGGTAAGAATGGCAGGGACAGCTAGAAAGGAATTGCTTGGACACGGTGGGGGACTTGAGCTTATGAAACGATTGAACAATTTCTCATCCATTGAGGATGGGATGTTTTCAAGTAACTGTTGAAGCTACAAGGAAGTTCCCACAGTCCAAGGGGGGTTTCTGGAAATTCATAAGTAAAGATTGTTATACCTGAATCGGGGATACTAGTGACAAAGTTCAGGCCCATATGGACGGGGCTTGGATCCCTGAGAGGCAAAGCCAGAGCTATAGCTAGTGAAGATTGGAATCCTTTTAAGGGTCTGGGAATCTGTGGGGATTACATTTTTTATTTTGCAGTGGATCACAGTTGAAGGAAGTAGGGATATATATATATACTCATGTTGTTTTTGTTTCTATTCCTTCTATATGCCGTGATTAGGTGCTCCTGTTGCCTGATTGGACGCGTGACCAGAGCAGATGACCACATCTTCCTCGATGAGACGCAATGAAGCCCAACCCACGAACAAGACACAGAGGATTCCCGACCGCCTCATGTAGATATACGTCTACAGAATGGCACGGCAATGGCAGGCAAAAGCACGTACGGGTACGTCCCCTTTAAATGCCTGCCCGTGGGTCGCGCGCGCGCCAGCGGCGCGGTCGAGAGCTCCGTGACCCCGGCCGCTGGACCAGCGGACCCGATCGCTGGTGTCCCGCGATCGGGTTACGGAGCTGAAGAACGGGGAGAGGTCTGTGTTAACAAACCTCTCCCCGCGCTTCCTACTCTGCCTGTCATTGATTGGCTGTTCCCGGTCATCGGGAAAGCCGATCAATGACGTCAGACGTCAGCCCCGCCCCCTAATGTAAAAAAAAACACACACGTCAGAGCCCATAACCCCTCCCCTCCCCCTAGTGGTTAACTCTTTCACTACAACTGTCATTTATACAGGAATCAATGCATTTAAATAGCATTGATTGCTGTATAAATGACAATGGTCCCAAAAATGTGTCAAAAATGTCCGATGTGTCCGCCATAATGTCGCAGTCACAAAAAAAAAAAATCGCTGATCGCCGCCATTACTAGTAAAAAAAAAAATATTAATAAAAATGCTATAAAACTATCCCCTATTTTGTAAGCGCTATAACTTTTGCGCAAACCAATCAATAATCGCTAATTGCGATTTTTTTTTTTTACCAAAAATATGTAGAAGAATACGTATCTGCCTAAACTGAGGAAAAAAATACGTTTTTTTATATATTTTTTGGGGATATTTCTTATAGCAAAAAGCAAAAAATGTTGCATTTTTTTCAAAATTGTCGCTCTATTTTTGTTTATAGCGCAAAAAATAAAAACCGCAGGGGCGATCAAATACCACCAAAAGAAAGCTCTATTTGTGGGAAAAAAAGGACGCCAATTTTGTTTGGGAGCCACGTCGCACGACCGCGCAATTGTCAGTTAAAGCGGCGCAGTGCCGAATCGCAAAAAGGGGCCTGGTCCTTTGGCTGCCAATTGGTCCGGGGCTGAAGTGGTTAATATGTATTTTCATGACCAGTGTAGTCCAAATGTCCCCATATTATTATCACTGCTATCCACTTATACTCCAACCCATTTCTTACCCACCTAAAATGAGGAGACCACACCTTTACTTTTGGAGTAAAATGGCCATAACAGCCTTTTATTAAAACAATCCAAATAAATAACTCCACTCAAAATTATATACATATATATATATATATATTTTTTTTTTTATAACAAATATATATATACTAACCATAACACAACTTGTTAACCCCAGTCTGATGGTCTCTGACGGTGACTCACATTCCACCACATATACCACCAATGCACTTCGGGACCTTTTCCAACCTGATAGGCCTCCAGCTGTGACCGCTCGGAGACGACCCCCTTTCCGCAGTGCAACCATTACAGTATTCCATCAACCTTTTACTGGAATACAGCGGAGGGGCACATACTACCGATGAGCCCCCCCACCCCTTTTGATCACCTCCGTTTACTGCCACCAGAAAACACAGCCACAGCCCAAAAGAGTGACGACCTTACACTTGCAGGCACTTCCGCACCCGCAGGGCCCGTTGGATCTCCTCCTGTAACCCCATAGACCAGAGGTCAATCCCCACATCTGAGAGGTGAACTCTATCCCTCCTCAAATAGAGCCCCACATTCATCTCTAACTCTCTGTGCCTGATCACCATACCCCCATTCTGAACTACAAACCTCCCCACTACTTTATCGATTCGGATGCGGGTCTTATTAATGCGCACCACGGACCTAGCCCTGCGCCATGTCGTCCGAGCCACGATGCCAGACCACAGCAGCAGAGTGCTAGGGAAATCCGTGCCCAACTGTAAAAAATCGGACTTGATGCCTGCGATCAGGTCCCTCACCAGTCGGACCCCCAAATCATTCCCCCCCCCCCCCCCTCCCCCCCCCCAGCCACTCCCCCCACTCCCCCCGCCCCCCGCCCTTCCCCCCCCCCCCCCGCGTGTATCACTAACACATCGGGTGGTCTATCCAACCTTGCGTACCTCCCCACCTCTGTTATTACTCTGCCTCACAGCTTCTTAGGCACTCCTAACCAGCGCACATAAGCCTCCCTCCTTGAAATGCCCAATTGCCTGCCATCCGGTCTTACATCTCCTCTCCTGGCCCCCCAACAAACATAGGAGTGACCTATGATCCAGACGAGGCGTACGGAACCTCCATCTGAAACGAAAAGACAACAACATAAAAGGTAGCAGCCCACATAGTTTTTAACCACTACCATATCACAACCTGCAAATCCCGCCTACCCGCATACACCCCCTTTTTTTTTATTCTACCGCCAGTAGAGGCCTGATGTAGGTACGGAATCTCCTCGATTCCCATCTCTCAATTCTTCGCACCGCCACCTCATCCAACCCTCTGTAGCCGCCCCGATGAGGAAGCAGTGTGAAGCGTATTCCGCCTCATCCAACCCAGCCTTTGTAAGACATTTCCTGAATACTGATATGAACTGAAACTTCGACAAACAGGACCCGTCCTCATGCCTCAGGGATGGCCCTTCCCCATCTGTTCTAACCTGCCGAAATTCACACACCCCTTCCACCGGGCACACCTTGGACCCCGGCAATGCGAACAGTGACACATCCACCCCCTTCCATTTTGGAGCTCCACAGCCGCAGACACACCCTATCCACATCCACCCACACATCTTGGACCAACAGCCCCCCTGCCAAACACCTTGATGGGCTTACTAATTCCCCTATACCAAATGCCCTATAAAATGCCAAAGAGAACGCTGCTGTAAAAAGTAAAACCTCATAACGTGATGTGCAGCGTCCCACATATAGACCTTAGGTTCGCGAAAGTGACAGGCCGTCTCGCATCTTTTTTCTTGTGCCGTTTGCGATAACCTTTTATTGCCTGCCTCACCCAAAAATCTTTAGTCCAATCCCCCCCCCCAGTAATTTAACCACTACAATACAGGGCACTTTCACCCCCTTCCTTCCCAGACCAATTTTCAGCTTTCAGCGCTCTCGCACTTTCAGTGACAATTGCGCGGTCATGCAATGCTGTACCCAAATGAAATTTTTATCATTTTGTTTTCACAAATAGAGCTTTAGTTTGGTGGTATTTATTCACGACTCCGTTTTTTATTTTTTGCGATATAAGCGAAAAAATTGCGGAAATTTTGAAAAAAAAATACATTTTCTCCTTTCTTTTTTAAAAGAAAGCCAATAAAATCTAATTTTGTCATAAATTTAAGCCAAAATGTATTCTGCTACATGTTTTTAGTAAAAAAAATTCCGTTAAGTGTATAATAATTGGTTCGCGTGATCACGGACATATGTACGCAAATGATCATGTACAGATGTGTGCAGGTGATCACGGACATATGTGTGCAGATAATCATTGGCACATGTTATTTTACTGGGACATATGTGGGGGGACATGTGTTTTTATTATTTGGGGACATGTGTTTTTATTATTTGGGGACATGTATGTTTTGGGGACATGTGTGGGGATATGTGTGTTTACACTAGACTGGTGATCAGTGAGTAAAAAGCTGTAAAAAAACAGCTAATACTCACTGATCACCAGTTGGCTGCAGCGATCCGCTCTCCTCTCCTCAGCGACGACTTCCGTGTGAGGAGAGGAGAGCCGATTGCCTAGCAACCGGCTGTTTGCTTACATCACATGACGGCTGTGATTGGACACGGCCGTCATGTGATCAGGAGGGCCAATCACAGAGCCCTCCTGCCGATCCGAGATGCGCCGTATCCGGGTGACACGAGCGCATCGGGATCGCGCCGCTGCACGGGCACGCGCACGCGTGATCCCCCTACTTTTGAAGGACATTCAGGAACGTCCTATCAGAAGTAGACGGCTCCCACCCGGACGTATATATACAGTGGCCGGGTGGGAAGTAGTTAAAAAGGAATGATAAGCCCGCCATCTTCCGTTAAATGGAAGAAACCGAACCCCCACTTTCCATGTTCCTAGCTACGAAATACATCACCAATAACCTTACCTCAGACCCCTCTGTACCAACCCCTGCTTCCTGCACCAGACCCGACCATTCTTTCCATACCTTTGCGTAGGCTGTCCAAGTAGACTCACTTACTGACTGCCGGATCCATCCCGCGGTGACTCCAAGGGCAGCTCCCAAATCCAATCTGGGCAAGGAACTCCTTCCTTTTCTGCGCCCAGAGCTAGCTCCCTGAACTTGTCCCACTGAAATCGAGACAAGGAGTCAGCCAGCGAGTTGTCAACACCCGAGATGTGAACCGCATAGATAAAAATGTTCAAACTCAAGCACCTTAACAGCAACTGGCGCAACAGCCTTATAACCGGTTGTGATGACATGCGATTGACCACTTGCACCACTCCCATGTTGTCACAATTCAGTCTCAATTTCAGATTCTGGCATGCCTCCCCCCACAATTCCATAGCCAGCACCCCCGAAAAAAGTTCCAAAAACACCAGGTTAAGGGGGAACCAAGCTTTCGCCCATGACTGTGGCCAGGGTTCCGCGCTCCAATGCCCCTGGAAAAAATGTTCCATAGCCCGTGGAGCCCGCAGCATCCGTGACCAATTCCACATCAAAATTACTCACCGGGCCAGACATCCACACCGATCTGCCATTGTATGTGCCTAGAAACTCATACCATACCTTTAAATCCTCCCTGTGTTCCCTGGACAGGCGAAAAAATGTGCCGGGGCTTTAATCCCAGCTGTAGCTGCCGTCAGCCATCGGCAAAAAACCCTCCCTCTCAGTATGATCCTACAGGCAAAATTCAACTTACCCAGCAATGACTGCCAAGTCCTCTACTGTACTTTCCGCAGTCGGTGGATCTCCCAAATTTCTTACTGTAGGTCCTCCAACTTACCTCTGGGCAGGCAGCATTGCCACTAAATCTATCACTATTCCCAAAAAACTAAGTTCCGTCGTTGGGCCTTCCGTTTTCTCTGCTGCCAATGGCACTCCAAACCTGATAATGTGTTGCAATGTAGAAAGTAGAATCGCACACACAGCGGAGGCAGGGGGGCCTGTGCACAGGAAGTCATCCAAATAATGTATGACTGAATCCAGGCCCGAAAGTCCCTAACCACCCACTCCAGAAAAGAACTGAACGCCTCAAACATGGCACAGGAAATGGAGCAACCCACGGGCAAGCCTCTATCCACATAAAACTGCTCCTGCCAGTAGCATCCCAGCAGCCAGAAACTATCCGAATGCACTGGAAGATGGCGAAATGCAGATTCTATATCTGCCTTTGTCATAAGTGCCCCCCGGCCATAACGCTTTACCCACCTCACTGCCGCATCAAATGAAGTGTAGGACACTGTGCACGCTTCAGGGTCAATAAAATCATTGACCGAACCTCCTTTCGGAAAGGATAAGGGATGAATTAGGCGGAACTAGTTTGGTTCCTTCTTGGGCACCACCCCCAATGGTGACACCACCAGATTCTGCAAAGGCTTTTTTGCAAACGGCCCCCCCCATGCGCCCCATGGCCACCTCCTTCGCCAATTTCTCCCCCGCCACCCCCGGATGTTGTAATGCCGATTTTAGATTCCTTGCCATCGGCGGAACTACCGCCAATGAACACGGGATCTTAAAACTGTCCCGAAACCCTGAAGCCAGTAACATAGCCGTTTCCCTGTCCAGATACTTACTTAGAAAAGGCTGCATCCTTTCCCCCCTCACCGGCGTCATCCCTTTTGTGAGCAGGCTCACCAGTACGCTTCCCTCTCTTGAAGCACCGGGACAATGTATGGGCTCCCCACACCCTAAACACTTGTGCTTAAACTTGCAGGACCCCCCAAACTTACAGGAGCCCTCATTGTACTGCCAGCACACCCCCCACTTTTTTCCGGCCGGCAATCCTGAGGAATGTGTACTCCCGGCCCCTCCCCTGAAGAAATTGAGGCTGGGCCCTATCTCCGATGACATAAGCCTCATCCAGAGGCTAATATCTTTGTGGTCCCACCTAAGAGAAGGTCGAACCGCCCTGCGTCCATGTATCAGAACAACTCAGAGCAATGCTCAGGCTTCTTCTCGCCAATAACGCTCTCCATAATGGCGAACGCTTGTAGCCAATTAACAAATGTACATGGGATTAACCTATACCTCCTCTTCTCCTCATCCTCCTTCTTGGAGTCATCAGGTTTCACCCTATCCAAGTAAAATTTTTCCAATGGCAGAAGCGAGAAAATCTCCACATACGCGCCCTTGCAAATCTTATCCCGGACCTCTTGTTTTAGATGTGCTCCCAGTGGACCCTTGAAACACACGTACACCTCACACTTTGCCACATCCGCGATCCTTACAACATCTGTCCTCCGTCTCTGTTGCCCCTTTTTCCCCTGCCTGCTTGGTGACAGCTCCTGTCCCTATCTGCTCCGGTGGCGGAGTAGCCATGGACGCTGCAACACTGGATACCCCTACTCCCCCATCCACTATCCCGCTTGCCTGTGCTGCCCATGGGACCACTTGTGGGGGCTGCCCCTGCCCCCCTTCAAATCTGCCTACTAATGCCCGCAGGCTCTCTAGCAAATTCTTCAGCTGTGCACCTGACCCTGCACTGGCGGGCCTATTCCCCGCCAGTTGCTGGTCCGGCGCTTCACCTATTGACCGCGCCAGAGGGGCTACTGACCCTGCTGTACCCTCTTTTTCAACCCCTAACAAATCATTCAATGCATCAGACAATGACAAATTATTAGTGGACTTACCAGGCTGACCGGGAGCGCTCCCAACAGCCGTCACGCTGGTCTCCCTCGCTGGTACTTGTGGTTCCTCCTCCTCCGACACCTCCCCTTCCGACCTCTCATCTTGTTTCAAGACCGGTGGTGTTGCTAGCTGGCCATGCTGGCCTTTGGCCCCGCCCCCTAGTTAGGTCGGCGTCGTGCAGACCGCCCGGGCCCTGCTGTAGCCTGCTGTAGCCCTGCTGTAGCCTGTTGCTGGACTCGTTTTGCTGGAGGAAACGATCGGTCGATACGCTCTTGTCTCTGCTGTGTCTGATCAGCACATGTCGCAGTGCATTATGGGGCGTGACGCGCCACTCGAATTTGGCGCGAACGCCCCATAATGTTCGTATTTCGACGAATGCTCGAACAGCCAATGTTCGAGTTGAACTCATGTTGGACCCGAACATAAAGCTCATCCCTGGTGTCAGCATACCAAGACATTTTGGACAATTTCATGCTCCCAACTTTGTGGGAACAGTTTGGGGACGGCCCCTTCCTGTTCCAACATGACTGTGCACCAGTGCACAAAGCAAGGTCCATAAAGACATGGATGAGCGAGTTTTGGGTGGAGGAACTTCACTGGCCTGCACAGTGAAGTTGAGTCCTGACCTCAACCCGACAGAACACCTTTGGGATGAACTAGAGCGGAGCCTGTGAGCCAGGCCTTCTCATCTAACATTAGTCCCTGATCTCACAAATGCACTTCTGAAGAATGGTCAAACATTCCCATAGACACCCTCCTAAACCTTGTGGACGGTCTTCCCAGAAGAGGTGAAGCTGTTATAGCTGCAAAGGGCCAACTCAATATTGAACCCTCCGGACTAAGACTGGGATGCCATTAAAGTTCATGTGTGCGTAAAGGCAGGCGTCCCAATACTTTTGGCAATATAGTGTACGTCTTTAGCACAGCAAGAAAACAGCCTATTGCCCGTTCTGTTGGATCCACGGCTCCTCTAGCGAGAAAGGCTACGATACGGAGGAAGAGTACACAGAGGATTGCTTTACAAGTGTAAACTTTCTGGAATCTTTTTACGAGAGACATTGAGAGGTCACATAAAAGTCAGGTCAATGTTTTCACTTTTTTATAAGACAAAGCAGTTTAACCCTCGGGACGTGATTGGAAATAATAACTTACAGTCTCTTACGTAACTGGTAGAAGAGCGTGATATGGTGAGTCGGGCCCCTGGTAGTGTAGACAGGAGGTATAGAAGGGTACAGGGTGGCACGAGTGCCTGTAAGTCTTGCTAGCAGCAGGGTAAATGCCCACGCTGGGCAGGTGAAGTCATCAGAAAGCTCCAGTAGCAGCCAAGCTGGTAGGTAGCAGACTGAGGCAACCTGGTGCTGGCGACAACGGGAAGCCGAGATGGTTGCTGGTAGCCAACTGTACGCCAGTTGGAACAGCAGGGTGGTAGGTGGGTACTGGTGAAAGCAGGCAGTGTAGCAGGGTCAGGCAGGCCGAGTCATACACAGGCAGGATGGATCGGGTACAGGGCACAGGCAGGAGCGTGGTCAGGGAACAAGCCAGGTCTGGTACCGCTCAGTGAAGCAGGAGCCAATGGAGCAGTGGTGGACAATGCATTGTGGGCACAGGGGCACCGCCCCCCCTAACACCACCGCCGCCCTCCCTATTCATGCGCCCGGCCCCTTTCAGGACACTGGGAACATTAATTCCTATGGTGGCGATGGGGTTTTTTTTTTTTTTTAAGCACCTGACCAGAGGCTCTAATAGGCTTCCAATTAGGATGGGCTTGGGGGGCGGAGCATTGCGTCCGGAGCCCACCAGTTGTGTTGCAACAGCGAATGAATATTTGCTGTTGCAACACTGATCCTCCTCCCAGCCAATCAGGAAGCGGGTCTAATACCCGTCACCCTATTGGCTGAAAGGACAGTGATCCTATTGGATGCCTAGGAGGAGGAGAGGCACAGGGGAAACCGCTGTGATCTCCGAAGAGAAGAGGACACAGGAGATGCTGCCAGATGCCTGCCGCAGCCTGATCCCCTACCCAATGTGCCCGCCGATCCCCAATGTGCCCACTGATCCCTTCCGCTGATGGGGTAAGTGGACTGGCAGACAGCAGGAGGGGGTGGGGGGTTGAGGTGCCACAGGGGGGTGCAGCAACTGGGATCAGGATACAGAGTCACAGGATATACCCAGATATGATCCTGAGCACTGGCCCAGTATAAATAAATAGCCAATTTGGTGCCAACATCTGTCACAGGTGCTTGTGAGTGCGGGCGCGCATGGGTATGGGTGCTCGCACAGGTGCGCACGCCTGTGCCCGAATTCTGCAAGTGTAAAAGGGAACATATTAGCCTGTGCACAGAAGTTCAGAGGAGCCATGATGTTTGTTGGCATGCCCTTCCTTACTGCGGAGCTTTACCCAAAAGGGGAATTTCAGTCCTCCTCCCCCCCCCTCACTACCTAACGTATGCGCCTAGTCTTTAGTAGGGACTAAGGGCCTGGTATGCCCCTGGAGGGGAACCCATGCCGTTTTTTTTTTATTAGGCTGCTTTCACACTGGGGCAGTTTTCAGGCGGTACAGCGCTAAAAATAGCGCCTGTACACCGCCTGAAAAAACCGGCCCCATTCACTCCAGTGTGAAAGCCGGAGGGCTTTCACACTGGAGCGGTGCGATAGCAGGACCGCAACAAAAGTCCTGCTAGCAGCATCTTTGGAGCGGTGAAGGAGCGGTGTATTTACCGCTCCTATACCGCTCCTTCCCATTGAAATCAATGGGAAACCGCGGGGATACCGCCCGCAAACCGCCGCTGCAGCGGCGCTTTGCGGAGGTTTTTAACCCTTTTGCGGCCGCTAGCGGGGGTTAAAACCACCCCGCTAGCGGCCGCATACCGAGGGTAAAACGATGGTAAAGCAGCGCTAAATATAGCGCTGCTTTACCGTCGCCGCCCCGCACCGCCCCAGTGTGAAAGCAGCCTTAAGCCCCATACACACGGTCGGACTTTTTCATGGATTCTGTCCGATCGGACAATGTTGTTGAAAAATCAGACCGTGTGTATGCACCATCGGACAGTGTACGTCGGATTGTCCGACGGACAAAGTCTTATCTCCTGCTGGATAGATTTGCCGACAACCCGGTCCGATCACACCAAATCCGATCGTGTGTACGGTTGTCCGACCGGACAAAGTGGCACGCATGCTCAGATCACATTACAAGACCAAAGCTATTGGCTACTAGCCTGTACGTAGTCCCGTCGTAGGCAACAAACGTCACCACGTTCAGAATGATCGGATTTTCCGACAACTTTGTCCGACCGTGTGTACGCAAAACCAACATCGGACAAAGTATGACGGACAGGATCCGACCGACCTGGTCTGCGGATTGTCCGACCGTGTGTATGGGGCTTTAGAGAGGCGACATTGTAGCTTCTTTCTCGCGCTCGCTGCAATAGGAAAATTTGACATTTCCCTATTGTAGCCAGCGCGAGATGTACAGTAACCTATCGCCAAGAACCAGCGCGATGGGATTGCGCTGGAAACACATTCTCGCGGTCAGGTACTGTATATAAGAAGGAGGTTAAAGAGAAAATACACCAATCAGAGTTTTACGATTAGGTGAACAACACGCCTTCTACACGATTGGAGCTGAAATCCCAAAAATAGAGTTCACCTGTGAAGCCGGAAACTAGAATAGATTAAAAAAAAAAGCGTTTATATAATTGCATTAGTGTCAATACATAAAGGTCTGAACCTGTAGACACGTCTCGTCACGGTGCACATATATAAATGGGATAATTGAAAAAAAATAAAACAAGTAAACCTGAAGAGTGTATAGAATATAAACATAAATGAAAATAAGAATAAAAAGACATATATATGTGTGATAAGCGTATATATAGTATAGAGTGTTGGCCAAGCGGATCACAAATCTATCTTATGAGTCACAATGAAACTCTGATACTTTATTCAAAACATTCACTTAAGAACACGTTGTTATAATTACATAAGATACATAGCATTGCCAAGACAGAAGAGAAAACAGCCAATCATCTGTCTGAAGAACCAATTAGAGGTTTATTTAGTCCATCTGAAGTCATATGACATAAATATGAGGAATAATGTATGAGGCAATGGGTGATTAACCACTCGCTTACTGGGCATTTAAACACCTTCCTGCCCAGACCAATTTTCAGCTTTCGGCGCTCTCGCACTTTCAGTGACAATTGCGCGGTCATGCAATGCTGTAACCAAATGAATTTTTTATCATTTTGTTCGCACAAATAGAGCTTTAGTTTGGTGGTTATTATTCGCGACTCCGTTTTTTATTTTTTGCGATATAAGCGAAAACATAGCGGAAATTTTGAAAAAAAACAATATTTTCTCCTTTCTTTTTTAAAAGAAATCCAATAAAATCTAATTTTGTCATAAATTTAAGCCAAAATGTATTCTGCTACATGTTTTTTGTAAAAAGAAAAATTCTGTTAAGTGTATAATAATTGGTTCGCGTGATCACAGACATATGTACGCAAATGATCATGTACAGATGTGTGCAGGTGATCACGGACATATGTGTGCAGATAATCATTGGCACATGTTATTTTACTGGGACATATGTGGGGGACATATGTTTTTATTATTTGGGGACATGTGTGTTTTACTGTGGGGACACTACACTGGTGATCAGTGAGTAAAAAGCTGTAAAAAAACAGCTAATACTCACTGATCACCAGCCGGCTGCAGCGATCCGCTCTCCTCTCCTCACCGATGACTTCCGTGTGAGGAGAGGAGAGCCGATTGCCTAGCAACCGGCTGTTTGTTTACATCACATGACGGCTGTGATTCGACACGGCCATCATGTGATCAGGAGGGCCAATCACCGAGCCCTCCTGCCGATCCGAGATGCGCCGTGTCCGGGTGACACGGCCGCATCGGGATCGCGCCGCTGCGCGGGCACGCGCGCGCGCGATCCCTCTACTTCTGAAGGACGTTCCGAAACGTCCATTCAGAAGTAGACGGCTCCCACCCGGCCGTATTTGTACATTGGCCGGGTGGGAAGTGGATAAAGAATGGCCGGTATCTTGGCTCCTCTATTTAAATAAATTCCATAAGAAAAGAAAAAAACAGAAGAACGAGACCAAAATCGGGACGGGATTAAAGGCAGGGGTCAAGTCCTGGGGAAAAAAAGTGTGGGAACTCCCACCCAAGATCCCCTCCCCCACCAAAAAATAAAAAATGATCCTCTCATATGCACGAACGCTTCAAAAGTGGTATTTTTCATCCAATTTTCGTATTGTGTGGATGAAGCTTAACTGTTAGTACATAAAAAAAAAAAAAACAATCCTCAATAAACATAAATCGGGTAATTCTCTGAATAATCGGCATTCATACAATTGTGCTTCCATGTAATGTGATCATCATGTTCTGATCTTTATTGGGGAATGTTATTTTGTATATAGAGTGTTTATGTGGTGAGTTTACACTTTTCATTGAACAGAGTTTGGATAACACAGGGTTACACGGAAAGGTGATAAATGAAGTGCACATTATCTGGACAGAATGCTTGGGGAGATAGTGATGTGTTCCTGCTTAGGAGATGTATGTTAGCTTGGGGGGGGGGGGGGGGGCTGCAAACTCTGCAGGGGCTCCAACACACACTCGCTGCTATTCCAACCCTTCACATATTTCCACATAAACTTCCCTCCTGGCATTAAACTTTGCCAGGTATTGTGCTCATCTTACCACCCCAAACTGATGTTCCTCCCTCAGCTCACCTCTCTCCCTGCATGTCCTGTGAGCAGAATAGCTGTGCTCCTCCTCTGGGTTCTCTCATCATATGGCACTGAAGATAGAGGGGGGGGGGGATTCAGCGGGACACACAGAGCAAGTATGCAGGAGACTGGGGGGGGGGGGGGATGAGGAGACAGAAAATCAGGAGGGGCCGGCGGGGAGGAGGCATCACGAGAGGTCTGACTAAACACAATCTCTTAGCAGCAGGGACCTGATCTACCCGTCAGCTAGCTGTGATTGACAGGTAGATCGAAGCGGAAGCTGTCATGGGACCCCCTACTGGCAATGCCTGAATGGTCAGTCCACCCCTGATGTGTGTCACTTATGTCACTTACTATTGTGAGCTGTGTCGGCGGCTGCTGGTGTAGCACCTGCCACACAGCTCGCATACTTCAAAGTCTTGCAGGACACGGCTGCTAACGGGAACTGAGTTCCTGTTGTGGAAAAAGTACAGGAACTCCGTTCCCATGCGTTTCCGCAGGACTTGAGCCCTGATTAAAGGGAAAACAATCTGGGGAGAAAAAGGAAAACTCACAAGGCGGACTAGTCTCAAAGAAAGCGATGTGGGGATTATGAGCAGGGGCATAGTGAGATTCACAGTCTCACTCCACCCGCTGCAAACACATAATCGCATTCAGAAACCGTAACTATAGCAGAAGTGCTCATGAAAAGTATAAAAAGTATCACACAAATAAATGCTACAATATGTATACGTTATCAGATGTATTCAACTGCTGGTGGGGCGAAAAGTGGTAATGAGATGTATCTACTGATAGAAACGGGATACATCCCATTCAATGTTTCGTCCGAGGGGACGTCTAGTGTTCAAAATAAAGATCCACCGGACTTCACGTTTACACAAGATATTGAACTCGTCACCGCCTCTTGGTGGTCTCACGATTTTTGTCAATACCTTGGATGACAAGGTTAGATGTGTCCTTCTGGTGTAGTTCACTCCAATGCCATGGGACATTAGTGGCCTGATCTTGCTCGATGTCGTAAAGATGGTCATAGAGACGATCCCTAATGCCGCGTACCCACGATCAGACTATCCGGCGGACTTAGCCCACACACTCGCACACACGACCGGACTTTTCCGGCATAAAATCCGCCGGACTTTTGGCGGAGGTCCGCCGGACTTTTCAAATTAACTGACTTGCCGTCACACAGAGTAAAGTCTGTTCATTTTGAACGTGACTCCAGGTAGACGGGACTAGCGAAGGAAGTCAATGTTACCTCCTCCATCGGCGAGATTGACACCTTGCTAGCCCCGTCGCCTGGTATGGATTTAAAGGGAAACCCCTACACCGAAAAAAACAGCATGGGGGTCCCCCCAAGGTCCATACCAGACCCTTATCTTATCCGAGCATGCAGCCCGGACGGTCAGGAAAGGGGGTGGGGACAAGCGAGCGCCCCCCCCCTCTTCTGAGCTGTACCAGGCCGCATGCCCTCAACATGGCCCCCCCCACCCCAAAACACCTTGTCCCCATGTTGATGTTGATGAGGACAAGGGCCTCTTCCTGACAACCCTGGCCATTGGTTGTCAGGGTCTGCGGGCGGGGGGCTTATCAGAATCCGGGAGCCCCCTTTAATAAGGGGGCCCTCAGATCCCGGCCCCCCACCCTATGTGAATGAGTATAGGGTAAATGGTACCCATTCACCTGAGGGAAAAAGTGTTAATAAAAAAAACACAACACAGGTTTTTAAAAGTAGTTTATTAGACAGCTCCGGGGGGGGTCTTCTTCTGACTTCGGGGGTCTTCTCGCCGGGTACCTCCGCTACCTTCTGCTCTTTTACCGCTATTTTACTAGCGGATGAGCTTTCTCCTTCGTCGCCGCTGTCCGGGGGTCTTCTTCCGACTTCGGGGGTCTTCTCGCTGGGTACCTCCGATATCTTCTGCTCTTTACCGCTCTTTTACTAGCGGAGGAGCCCGGCTTTCTCCTTCGTCACCGCCATCCGGGGGTCTACTTCCGACTTCGGTGGTCTTCTCGCCGGATACCTCCGCTATATTCTGCTCTTTTACCACTCTTTTACAAGCGGAGGAGCCCGGCTTTCTCCTTCGTCGCCGCCGTCCGGGGGTCTTTTTTTCCGACTTCGGGGGTCTTGTCCCGCTCTTCGTTTCTTCTGCCGGGCCTCCGATATCTTCTTGCAGCTCTTTTACAAGCGTTGGCCCGGTCTGGTTCGTTGCTGTCGCCGCCTTCTTCTTCTCTTCTTCTTCTTTCTGATGTTGACACAACGCTTTCTCCGCCTGTAATGCCAGGGACGCGTTGCGCGGCGACTTATATAGGCATAATGGGCGGGGTCACCGGGTGATGTCTCATAGTGACCCCGCCCCTTATGATGTCACAGTCCCAGCATCCCCGGCGAGCACACAGCCTTTGGCTAAAGTCTGAGTACAAAGGGTCATGAGACAGCACTGGAAGATACTTAGTTACAATCTTTTGTATTTTGTGAAGTATGTGTAGCGCTGTACTTTTGCCTATTAATGCAATGTTAATATTTTATAATGAAAGTCTACGGACAATCCTATAACTTTGGCGCCACCTAGCGGCCACATACAGAAAATCAGGAGGGGCCGACGGGGAGGAGCGCATCACGAGAGGTCTGACCAAATACAATCTCTTAGCAGCGGGGACCTGATCTACCTGTCAGCTAGCTGTGATTGACAGGTAGATCGAAGCAGAAGCTGTCATGGGGCCCCCTACTGGCAATGCCTGAATGGTCAGGTGTGCGGCACTTACTATTGCGAGCTGTGTCGGCAGCTGCTGGTGTAACACCTGCCACACAGCTCGCATACTTCAAAGACTTGCAGGACACAGTTGCTAATGGGAACTGAGTTCCTGTTGTGGAAAAAGTACAGGAACTCCGTTCCCATGCGTTCCCGCAGGACTTGAGCCCTGTGTTCCATACAATATGTTGGCAGGACGACACGTAGGCTTAAAGAGGAAGTAAACCCTGATGGGTTTACTTCCTCTTTGTTTCCCTGCAAAGGTCAAGCATAATGGACTACTATGCATCACATAGTAGCCCATTATGTGTCACTTACCTGACACAGGAGCCAGCGATGTCACCACTGCCCCCTGTAGCACGAAGCCTCCATCTTCTTCCGGGTATCGCTGCTCCCGCGCTGTGAGTGGCCGGAGCAGCGATGACATCACTCCGGCGCATGCACACAGGAGCCGTAAGTGACTGCATGTTTGCCTTCACTTGCGGTGCGCCCCGTGCGCCTGCGCCGTTGCCTTTGTAAAATATCTCCTTAAGCATGCAGGTTAAGGAGATATTTCTTGGACCTACAGATAATCCTTAATCTAGGCTTACATGTAGGTCAAAGTGGTTTGTGAGGCCCCTTTCACACTGGGGCGGTTTGCAGGCGCTAAAAATAGCGCCTGCAAACCGACCCGAAACAGCTGTTGCTGTGTCTTCAGTGTGAAAGCCCGAGGGCTTTCACACTGAAGCGGTGCTCTTGCAGGACGCTGGAAAATGTCCTGCAAGCCGCATCTTTGGCTCGCTATAGGAGCGGTATATTTACCGCTCCTATAGTGCCCGTTCCCATTGGAAACAATGGGGCAGCGCTCTGAACCCACCCGCAAAACGCCGGTTCGCGGGCGGTATTGACCCTTTTTCGGCCGCTCGCGGGGTAAAACCACCCCGCTAGCGGCCGAAATGCGCTGCTAAAACGCCGGTAAAGCGGCGCTAAATATAGTGCCGCTTTACCGCCAGCGCCCCCACCGCTCCAGTGAAAGTAGCCTAAGGGTTTACAACCACTTTAAAGATCGTCTCTATGACCATCTTTACGACATGGAGAAAGATCAGGCCACTAATGTCCCACGGCATTGGAGTGAACTACACCAGAAGGACACATCTAGCCTTGTCATCCAAGGTATTGACCAAAATCGTGAGACCTCCAAGAGGCGGTGACGAGTTCAATATCTTGTATAAACGTGAAGTCCGGTGGATCTTTATTTTGAACACTTGACGTCCCCTCGGACTAAACATTGAATGGGATGTATCCCATTTCTATCAGTAGATACATCCAGTAATCTGTATTTTCCCATTTCGTCACATATTACATTGTGACGATGGGATTCTATCCTTTCTCTCATTACCACTTTTCGCCCCACCAGCAGTTGAATTACATCTGATAACGTATACATATTGTAGCATTTATTTGCATGATACTTTTGCTATAGCTACGGTTTCTGAATGCGATTATGTGTTTGTTTGCAGCGAGTGGAGTGAGACTTTGGATCTCACTATTAACCTGCTCATAATCCCCACATCGCTTTCTTTGAGTTTGCCTAGTTTTTTTTCCTTTTTCTCCCCAGATTGTTTTTTTCCCTTTAATGCCGTCCCGATTTTGGTCTCGTTCTTCAGTTTTTTTCTTTTCTTATGGAATGTATTTAAATAGAGGAGCCGAGATACCGGCCATTCTTTATACACCCATTGCCTCATACATTATTCCTCATATTTATGTCATATGACTTCACATGGACTAAATAAACCTCTAATTGGTTCTTCAGACAGACAGAACATATGATTGGCTGTTTTCTCTTCTGTCTTGGCAATGCTATGTATCTTATGTAATTATAACAACGTGTTCTTAGGTGAATATTTTGAATAAAGTATCAGAGTTTCATTCTGACTCATAAGATAGATTTGTGATTTGCTTGGCCAACACTCTATACTATATATATGCTTATCACACATATATGTCTTTTCATTCTTATTTTCATTTATGTTTATATTCTATACGCTATACAGGTATATATGCATATACCGTATATACTCGAGTATAAACCGACCCGAGTATAAGCCGAGGCACTTAATTTTATCACAAAAAAATGGGAAAACTTATTGACTCGAGTATAAGCCTAGGGTGAGAAATGTGCAGCTACTGTAAGTGGAAAAGAGGGTCAACAATGCCCATTTTCAGCCTCACTGTGCCCATTTGCAGCCATAGGTCCCCCGAACTTCAAACTTGGTCGTTAAGTGTTCCTAGATGCCCCCCTAGCTACTCCAAAATTTGGGGTCTCTGGACCCAAAGGGTCCCAAATTTACATTGCTGCAGATGGACACAGTTGACCGAATTTGGGGCCCTGTATCTCGGGGCCACTTAGTGCTAGGAACCCCAAATTTGGATATGTTGTAATGTTGGTTCCTAGCATCAAGTGGCCCCGAGATACGAGGTCCCAAAGTCGGGTCGGAAAATGTCAAGCACTTTTCTGCAGCAAAAAATTACATTTTCAAACCCGAATTTGCTGCCCCGTATCTCGGGGCCACTTGGGGCTAGGAACCCCAAATGTGGTGTGCAAACCCAGTGGAACCAACATCATAACATATCCAAATTTAGGGTTCCTAGCACCAAGTGGCCCCTAGATACGGGGCTGCAAAGTCGGGTCGGAAAATTACATTTTTTGCTGCAGAAAAGTGCTTGACTCGAGTATAAGCTGAGGGGGGCACTTTCAGCACCAAAAAATGTGCTGAAAAAATCGTCTTATACTCGAGTATATACGGTATCTCTTTGTTTACTGTTGTTTTTTTTTTTCAATCATCCCATTTATATAGGTGCACCGTGACGAGACGTGTCTACAGGTTCAGACCTTTATGTATTGACACTAATGCATACATCCCATTCAATGTTTAGTCCGAGGGGACGTCAAGTGTTCAAAATAAAGATCCACCGGACTTCACGTTTATACAAAAGATATTGAACTCGTCACCCCGCCTCTTGGTGGTCTCACGATTTTTGTCAATATCTTGGATGACAATAAACGCTTTTTAGTGCTTTTTTTTTACATCTATTCTTGTTTCCCGCTTCACATTTGCACTTTATTTTTGGGATTTCAAGCTCCAATCGCGTAGAAGGCGTGTTGTTCACCTAATTGTCTCTCTCACTGACCTAGCAGCCAGTGCGATGCTCGGTCATAGACTCTGCCACAGACTTGAAGAGTGCGGTAGAATCGTTGCACAATCCTCTGCCACAGGATTGTGTAACTAATAACTTTTGCAAAGTCAATGTACAGTCACACAGTACCAGTTTCTTTCAGCCAAGCCGGCAATACTGTGAGGTAGATGACCCGGGACGCGTCCTCCAATTGAGTCTCCAGGCTCTTCTTCAGATACCAGCCTTGTTGTCCTCTCTGAGAAAAGTCCTCCCCTGGTTTCTCTAATTGCTCGGCTTCTCCCCGCAGGCAAGACAGCACAGGACCACCCCTGGACCAGTAGGCCCCCAGAACTCCTGGGCCTACCTTCAGTGACGAGGCCTCGGGCCAGCCGGCCCTCAGACAGTCGAACTGCTACGGTACACCTTAGGCCAGGAGGGCCATCAGGTCGGGGAACCACCCCCGGACAACGGTGTCTGTCCCTTAAGTACCCTCTCCCAGAAGCACAGCGGGGTAAACCACTCCCACTGGGCTGTTTCCGGGCAAAGAGGTACTCAATACACCCAGCCTGTTGCATTTCCAACACTGACCGATGATGAGAGCGCCACCCACGGCCAAGTGGAAAACTACACAACCCAGCTGAACTGGAACAGAAACCAGAAATGTAACACAATCAGTCTGAACTAAACTACAGCTCAGACAAACCTAAATTTACACCTATAGCGTCTGCCCATTAGGAGCAGGGCGAAATTAGACTATTAATTAATGAGATAAGCCCAGGGCAGACTGACCATTCGGCCACTCGGGCACTGCCCGAGGGCCCTGGGCCACTAGGGGGCCCCATCAGGGTTGCCAGTCTCAGTAAAACCAGGGACAGTATGTAAAAATCTGTGTTTTTTTTTACATCTGTTTTTGAAATGTCCCTTACCGACATCCTTTTGGTCTAAAAATCCAGAGATTATAGCTGCCCCACCTCTCCAGTACCTTCTCAGCCAATAGAAACATGTCTGTGTATACTGTGTGATTGTATACTGTGTGTGTGTGTGTATACTGTGTGGCCCCATAATCTCTGATTGCTTGGGGTCCCCATAATCTCTGATTGCCTGGGGGTCCCCATAATGGTATGAGGTGTATTAGCTGAAAAACGACAAAAGTGTGTGTGTGTGTATACATATACCAACAAAAAATATAACCAAAAAAAAAACAGAACCACCAAAGAGTGGTGGACTGTATAATGTAGAACTAAAAAATAAACCCAAAGAGATATTGTGGTGAATATGAGTAAACCTTAATTACCTTATGTGTGGTTCTGTGGCCCTAAGCATGCCTGAAAATCCTACTTGTGGGGGGGGGGGGGGGGGCGTGGCTTGCGCACGATCCGGATGGAAGCCTGAGTCTGCAGCTCTCCCAGGCCGGCCGTAATTAGAGCACTAAACGGGCAGATTAAAGCCCCATCGAACCCCCACATCGCCTCTACCAGTGCTGGGGGACCCTCCGGGATGGCATCCCGCAAAAGAAAGGAGGAACGGAACCTCCAGAAGCTGACGGCCCTCTCGTTCCAGCGCGGCGGCCTGAGACAAGATGGAGCCGCCGGCGCCTCAGCTAAACAGGCTGCGGCCTACACAGATCACCCGAGCAGAGATCCAGGAGAAATGGAAGGGGATTTCACTCCCCCATCGCACGATGGCTCTCCTCCTCTCACCCCCAACTCCCAGAGCCCAGCTAAAGCGCGGATGCGCTTGGATGCCAACTATCAGGCCGGATCCACAGTGAGTACAGCGCTGCATAATGCACACGCCATATCCTCCCTGCAGGACTCCATAGCGGCCTTCCCCACATCTGGACAGCCAGTCCTTGACACAACCATGAAGGACATGCTGATGTCCCTCCAATCATCCCTCATGACCAACTTGTCTCCTTTAATGCAAAAGTTTACTACTGACATGAGGCAAATGGGCAACAGAGTGCACTACCTAGAAGACAAGATGGAGGAATGTACAGAGACAGTCAACGATTTAGTTGATACATGTATGGCCCAAAAAGATGACACTGACTGGATCAAATCAAAAATCGCAGACCTCGAGGACCGCTCCCGCCGCAACAATATAAAAATCCGCGGGATTCCAGAATCGGTACCTCCTGCTGAACTGCAATCATATGCTGGCGCCATGTTTGCCGCCATGCTGCCCGAATTAACCCCTATAGAGCTGACGATCGACCGCATACACAGGATCCCTAAGCCTAAACACCTAGCTGACACGGTCCCGAGGGACGTGCTCCTAAGGATACACTTCTATCAAGCAAAGGAGCAGATCCTGTCAAAAGCGAGGGCAATGAACACCCTGCCAGCTCCATACACAGACATCCAACTTTTTGCCGACCTCTCGCAGTACACCCTACAAATGCGCAGACCACTGAAATCAGTTACGAAAGCCCTCACAAACCATAAAATAATCTACAAATGGCGACACCCTGCCACCATCTTGGTTACATACAACGGCATCCCACACACGATCTCCACAATGGAAGGAGGAATGAAATTGTTGCACGCTTGGGGCATCATATTGGAACCGCCAAATGGCCCCTCCGCACCTCCACGGAGATTCAACCCCCCTTCTCAGGGTCCCTAGAGAAGAAACCACCACTCCGCCATGAACTGAATGCTTCTGCCCGTATTCCTACTGAGCTACCAGACAGAATCCGGTCCGGCCGACCGCTCTCTCAGACTTAAATTCTGAACTTTTTCCCCCCAGGTTTAGTCAGTCAACAACCAAGATCAGTAGATCATTGCTGACATATCTCCTATCGACCAACATCTGCTACTACCTACCGAATCCACGTTTGCTCTTTACCTTTTTTTTCTTTTTCCCCATTTTTTTTTTCTCTTGCCCTTTCTCTCCTTATTTTTTACTACAGATACATCTTATCGTGATACAGCTTCGATACCTACCTCCGGCATATTCTACTGATAGAACATTGAAGATCCTGCAGCGGACCTCCACTATCCAACAACTTCCGACGCCGCAAATATACACCGAACGTCTTCTGAAGGCTCCTCGGCTATTGTCCCTGCAAACAGCTTGAAGTGTCCAAGCTCCTCTCCTCTCAACTGTAAGTTACGCATATACACCAACACCCAAAAGAACACTGCAATGACCATAACAGTAGTGTCCTTGAACGCAAAGGGCTTGAACCACCCTGCCAAGCGCTCTTCCCTCTGGAAGACAGCCTTGTCGCTCAAAAGCGACATTTTGTGTGTCCAGGAAACACATTTCACCCAGGACTCAGCTCCTATTTGCCAGCATAGGCTCTTTCCTCATATCTTTAAATCATCATACACTAAGAAACAAAGAGGCGTCCTCATTGCCATACGCAACACAGTTTCGTTTGAACTCCCACAATGCGTCACGGATACCGAGGGACGGTACGTTATCCTTATCTGCAAAATTAATAACATCCTTTACACCTTGGTATCCCTGTATGCACCGAACCAACGCCAGATGTCCTTCCTCAATAAGCTCATGACAAAGGTCCACAAAATCAAGAAAGGACATGTAATGTGGTGTGGCGACTTTAACCACTTCAGCCCCGACCAATTGGCAGCCAAAGGACCAGGCCCCTTTTTGCAATTCGGCACTGCGTCGCTTTAACTAACAATTGCGCGGTCGTGCGACATGGCTCCAAAACAAAATTGGCGTCCTTTTTTTCCTACAAATAGAGCTTTCTTTTGGTGGTATTTGATCGCCCTGCGGTTTTTATTTTTTGCGCTATAAACAAAAATAGAGCGACAATTTTGAAAAAAATGCAATATTTTTTACTTTTTGCTATAATAAATATCCCCAAAAAATATATAAAAAAACATTTTTTTTCCTCATTTTAGGCCGATACGTATTCTTCTACATATTTTTGGTAAAAAAAAATCGCAATTAGCGATTATTGATTAGTTTGCGCAAAAGTTATAGCATTTACAAAATAGGGGATAGTTTTATAGCATTTTTATTAATATTTTTTTTTTTTATTAGTAATGGCGGCGATCAGCGATTTTTATTGTGACTGCGACATTTTGGCGGACACATCGGACATTTTTGACACATTTTTGGGACATTTGTCATTTATACAGCAATCACTGCTATTTAAATAGCACTGATTCCTATGTAAATGACAGTTGTAGTTAGGGGGTTAACCACTAGGGGGCGGGGAGGAGTCAGTGTGACGTGTTGTGTTTTTTTTCACAGTAGGGGGGCGTGGCTGTACGTCTGACGTCATTGATCGGCGTTCCCGATGACAGGGAACCGCCGATCACTGACATTCAGTGTAGGAAGCGCGGGGAGAGGTTTGTTTACACATACCTCTCCCCGTTCTTCAGCTCCGTAACCCGATCGCGGGATACCAGCGGCGATCGGGTCCGCTGGTCCCGCGGCCGGGTCACGGAGCTCCCGACCGGGTCGCGCACGCGCCGCTGGCGGCGCGCGTGCGCCCCCCGGGCAGGCAAATTAAAGGGGACGTACAGATACGTGCTTTTGCCTGCCCGTGCCATTCTGTACACGTATATCTACATGAGGCGGTCGGGAAGCGGTTAACCTAGTACCTGATGTCCACACCGACTCCACTGCAGGTTGCAAGAGACTGCTAATGCTTTATTTGACGTGTGGAGGTGTTGTCACGCCAGTGAACGCGACTATACTTTTCTGTCACCGCGTCAAACAACACCTACTCACGTATTGATTTGTTTCTCTCTGATAAATGCTTGTTACAAAAGATTTCAGCATCAACGATCCATACTACCACCTGGTCAGACCGCGCCCCCATTAGTATCACTATTAACCCCCAAAACCCACCATCCCAACTCCTACTTATGGAGACTCGATAACTATCTCCTACAAAACAAGTCCACAAAAAGGGAGATACAACAACATCTCGAGGAGTATTTCTCCACAAATTCCCATTCGGTGTCTGATCCGGAGGTAGTGTGGAATGCCCACAAAGCTGTAATCAGGGGTGTTTTTATCCAACTAGGTGCTAGGGAAAACTGAGATCACAAAATCCTACTTGTGTAAATGGTCCAGGTGAAATGGTCAGCCGGCCAGCCTGAGCAGCTTAGATCCCCGGCAAAGGGCCGGTCCCCACCAACATCATGAGCCCCAATTGGATGGAAAGAGGGAATCTGCTCAATGCTCAGGCAAGTTAATGCACTGAGCAGGGCATTCAATCATGATGTGGATGCATAGGAGGCAAAACCCCGCCCCCCCCCAACCTGTATAAGGGAATAGGGGGGGAAGGGGAGAGACTGCTATGCATCTCAGCCCTGGGGTCAGAAAAGGCACCCCATAAACCCCACACCTCCCCCCAGCAAGGGGGCCCATCCATGGCCGAAGAGAGAAGTACACTAATGCCGCGTACACACGACCAGACTTTTTTCAACAGCAAAGGTCCAATGGAACGAATCAGTCAGAACAATTCGATCGTGTGTGGGCTCCATCGGACCTTTGCTGTCCAAAAATCTGATGGACTTTAGAAATAGAACATGTTTCGGAACTCCGCCGGACCCAGTTCCTATCGAGAAATCCGTTCGTTGTGCATGCTGGTCCGACGGGACAAAAAACCGACGCTAGGGCAGCTATTGGCTACCGGCTATGAACTTCCTCATTCTAGTCCTGTCGTACGTCCTCAAGTTCGAATCCGTCGGACTTTGGTGTGATTGCGCGTGGCCAAGTCCGTTCATTCGGAAAGTTTGTCGGAACTCTGCCGAAAGTCCGTCGAGAAGACCGGTCGTGTGTACGCGGCAAGTTATATCCCAAATAACGTGTCTAATGCCTCAGGATATATGACTATAGATATATATATATATATATATATACAAATTAATTAAATTAATTAAAGGTTTCAAAGACAGGTGGCTCATTATAAAGAAGATCTGAATATGGATGAGTGGTTGAGTATTTCTGTTGTTAAGGTGTGGCAGGTCGCTGGGAAAACTTGTTTCTTCTACCCTAATTAGACAATATGAATAGATGCGACCCGATGCGACCCGATGCGACCCAACACTAACTGATTATGGCAGTGACGAGCCTCTATCCCTAATATGTGTTAAACAGCAGAAAAAAAAGAGAGAAATGGGACTTTGAGTGAGGCCGGTCACTGAATAGATACCTTATTCAATTAATTTCTAAAATAATTTATTAATAATAACAAGTCACGTTATAGAGAATGTCAATCAGTAAATAGGACACAATATACTATGATACACGTGTAAGAATATATAATTATTATACAGAATAAGGTAAAAAATAATCAGCATTACAGTTACATAAAAACACTTATAAAAAATTCAATGAATATAATCGATTGCTCATTGTGAGCCAAACTTGTCTAGACATCAGTTCGATGTAACTCGACACTAGGGATGAGTTTCATGTTCGACTCGAACATTGCCTGTTCGCCCGCTCGCCGAATAGCAAACAATTTGGGGTGTTCGCGGCAAATTTGAAAAGCCGCGAACACCCTGTAAAAGTCTATGGGAGAAATCTAAAGTGCTAATTTTAAAGGCTTATATGCAAGTTATTGTCATATAAAGTGTTTGGGGACCCGGGTCCTGCCCCAGGGGACATGTATCAATGCGAAAAAAAACTATTAAAAATGGCCGTTTTTTCAGGAGCAGTGATTTTAATAATGCTTAAAGTGAAACAATAAAAGTGTAATATTCCTTTAAATTTCGTACCTGGGGGGTGTGTATAGTATGCCTGTGAAGGGGCGCATGTTTCCCATGCTTAGAACTGTCCCTGCACAAAGTGTCATTTCTGCAGGAGAAAAAAGTAATTTAAAAGCACTCACGGCTATAATGAATTGTCGGCTCCCGTAACACAGAGAACAGTCATTGAAAGTAATTGATAAAAAAAAAAAAACGTGGGGGTCCCCCCAAATTCAATTACCAGGCCCTTCAGGTCTGGTATGGAATTTAAGGGGAATTTGAAAAAAAAATTATGTGGGGTTCCCCCAAAATATCCATACCAGACCCTTTATCCAAGCACGCAACCTGGCAGGCTGTAGGAAAAGATGGGGGATGAGAGAGCGCCCCCCCCCCATGTTGATGAGGACAAGGCCTCATCCCCACAACCCTGGCCAGTGGTTGTGGGGGTCTGCGGGCGGCGGGCTTATCGGAATCTGGAAGCCCCCTTTAACAAGGGGACCCCCAGATCCCGCCCCCCCCCCCCCCCCCGTGTGAAATGGTAAGGGGGTACAAAAGTACCCCTACCATTTCACCAAAAAAAGTGACAAAAGTGTTAAAAATGACAAGAGCCAGTTTTTGACAATTCCTTTATTTAAGTCTTCTTCTTTCCATCTTCTTCTTTCTTCTTTCCTTCATCCTTCGTTTTCTTCCTCCATCTTCTTCTTCCTCCGATCCTCTGCTTCTTGCTCAGGTGTTCTCGTCCGGCATCTTCCTCCACGGCGTCTCTTCTTCCTCGCTTCATTCTCAGGCCGCTCCGCATCAATGGGAGGCTCCCGCTGTGTGACGCTTCTCTTCTTCTGACAGTGACCCCGCCCATCTCTGACGCACGGGGACTTGACAGGGACTTCCCTATGGCTTTCCCTGTGGCCTCAAAACTGTCAGAAGTAGAGAAGCGTCACACAGCGGGAGCCTCCCATTGGTGCGGAGCGGCCCGAGAACGAAGAGAGGAAGAAGAGACGCCGTGGAGGAAGATGCCGGACGAGAACACCGGAGCAAGAAGCAGAGGATCAGAGGAAGAAGAAGATAGAGGAAGAAACCGAAGGATGAGGGAAAGAAGAAGGAAGAAGATGGAAAGAAGAAGACTTAAATAAAGGAATTGTCAAAAACTGGCTCATGTCATTTTTAACACTTTTGTCACTTTTTTTACCCCCTTACCATTTCACACAGGGGTGGGTGGGATCTGGGGGTCCTCTTGTTAAAGAGGGCTTTCAGATTCCGATAAGCTCCCCTCCCACAGACCCCCACAACCAACGGCCAGGGTTGTGGGGATGAGGCCCTTGTCCTCATCAACATGGGGACATCCTCCCCATATTGAGGGCATGTGGCCTGATACGTTTCAGGAGGGGGGGCGCTCTCTCGTCCCCCCTCTTTTCCTGTGGCCTGCCAGGTTGCGGGCTCGGATAAAGTATGGATATTTTGGGGGGACCCCACGGCATTTTTTTTTTTGATGCGGGGTTCCCCTTAATATCCATACCAGACCTGAAGGGCCTGGTATTTGAATTTGGGGGGAACCCCACGCATATTTTTTTATTTTTTATCAATGACTTTCAATGACTGTTCTCTGTATTATGGGGGGCCGACAATTCATTATAGCCGCAAGTGATTTTAAATGACTTTTTTTCCTGCAGAAATGACACTTTGTGCAGGGACAGTTCTAAGCACGGGAAACATGCGCCCCTTCACAGGCATACTATAGACACCCCCCAGGTACAAAATTTAAAGGAATATTACACTTTTATTGTTTCACTTTAAGCATTATTAAAATCACTGCTCCTGAAAAAACTGCTGTTTTTAAAACTTTTTTTCCCCAAACACTTTTTATGGCAATAACTTGCATATTAGCCTTTAAAATTAGAACTTTTGATTTTGAACGTTCAAGTCCCATAGACTTTAACGGGGTTCTAATGTTCACACAAATTTTAGGTCGGTTCGCAGGTTCTGGTGCGAACCGAACCATGGGGGTGTTCGGCTCATCCCTACTCGATGCACGTTTCATCAGGGAGTAAAATGCTCTGAAATTAAATCAATATTATCTATAAATAGAGGATATCCTTTAACCACTTGACCACCGGGCACTAAAACCTCCTTCCTAACCAGACCAATTTTTCAGCTTTCGGTGCTCTCATATTTTGAATGACAATTACTCAGTCATGCACCACTGTACCCATGTGAAAATTTTGTCCTTTTTTCATACAAATAAAGCTTTCTTTTGGGGGTATTTAATCACCGCTGGGTTTTTTATTTTTTGCGCTATCAATCAAAAAAGACTGAAAATTCGGTAAACAAAAATATATCTTTGTTTCTGTTAAAATTTATTGCAGAGTATTGGCGAGTATTGGCGAGTATTGGCAGAGTATTGGCAGTGTATTGGCAGAGTATTGGCAGAGTATTGGCAGAGTATTGGCAGCGTATTGGCAGAGTATTGGCAGAGTATTAGTGAGTATTGGCGAGTATTGGCAGTGTATTGGCAGAGTATTGGCAGAGTATTAGTGAGTATTGCCAGTGTATTGGCAGAGTATTAGTGAGTATTGAAGAGTATTGCAGGGTATGGCAGGGTATTGCAGAGTATTGCAGAGTATTGCAGAGTATTGGTAGAGTATTGCCAGAGTATTGCCAGAGTATTGGCGAGAGTATTGCCAGAGTATTGGCAATGTATTGGCAGAGTATTGGCAATGTATTGGCAGAGTATTGGCAACGTATTGGCATTTTTTGCGCTATAAATCAAAAAAGACTGAAAATTCGGTAAAAAAAAAAAATATCTTTGTTTCAGTTAAAATTTATTGCAGAGTATTGGCAGAGTATTGGCAGAGTATTGGCGAGTATTGGCAGAGTATTGGCAGTGTATTGGCAGAGTATTAGTTAGTATTGGCAGTGTATTGGCAGAGTATTAGTGAGTATTGAAGAGTATTGCAGAGTATTGCAGAGTATTGGTAGAGTATTGCCAGAGTATTGCCAGAGTATTGGCGAGTATTGCCAGAGTGTTGGCAATGTATTGCCAGAGTATTGGCAACGTATTGGCAGAGTATTGGCAACGTATTAGCGAGTATTGCAGAGTATTGCAGGGTATTGCAGAGTATGGCAGAGTATTGCAGAGTATTGCACATTATTGCAGAGTATTGCACATTATTGCAGAGTATTGCACAGTATGGGCACAGAGCAGCGCTGTGGGCACTACAGATCCAGCCCACATTGCTGGTAAATACGATCTCTCCCCCTCTCCCCTCACACTGTACAGATCGGTACAGAGAGGGGAGGAAGGAACCGGCGTCATCTCATGTTGTTTACATTTGACGGAGAGGCCATTTACAGTGATCCATGATGCGCCCGGTCTTACGGAACCTGGCGGTCACATATATTTGTGGTAGTGCAACCCCAGGGGGCACGCGAGAGCAACATTCGGGGAGGACGTCCCATGGACGCCCTCCCAGAATAAGCCGACCGCGCTGTAGCCGTCTTTCAGATATGGCCCGGGCGGCATGTGGTTAAATGCGGAAAATCTCTCAAAATAAAAAGGTGTGTAACTTACAATATGGCCCAAAGGTGGCGCCCAACCTTGAATCCAAGGGAATACAGGGGACAAGGATGATCATCTCCAAAAAAAAAAAGCAGAACCACTAAATAGTGGTGGTCTGTATAATGTATAATCCACATAAGGTAATTAAGGTTTATTCATATTCACCACAATATCTCTTTGGGATTATTTTTAGCTCTCCATTATACAGCCCACCACTATTTGGTGCTTCTGTTTTTTTTGGTTATATTTTTTGTTGGTATATGTACACACACACTTTTGTAGTTTTTCAGCTAATACACCTCATACCATTATAGCAATCACAATACTCATTACTTCACTCACTCACAGGTATAGGCTCATCATTAATTAATAGTCTCATTTCACATGGTTTTATTTTCATACTCTTGCAGAGCAGTGTGGACTGTTTAACACACACTAGATTCACATGGTCGTGACATGGTCACCTGGTCTTCACCTGTTTGCTGTCTCTGGTTTGGATGGGACTCCCCACCTCAGCCCCGGGGGATATGATCATCCTTGTCTCCTGTTTTCCCTTGGATTCAAGGTTGGGCGCCACCTTTGGGCCGTATTGCAAGTTACACACCTTTTATTTTGAGAGATTGTTCCCCATTTAACAGATATCCTCTATTTATAGATATTATTGATTTAATTTCAGAGCATTTGACGAGGGGGGGCATGCTGAGGTTAGAGCTGAAGAGGGGTGAGGCGTAAGAAGCTGCGCAAGAAGGCTGAACTCTGCACTCTGTATGCAGTGCACCCCTCAACTCTGCATCCTGTGTGCAGGGCACCCCTGAACTCTGCACCCTGTGTGTAGGGGCACCTCTGAACTCTTCACCCTGTGTGTAGGGCACCCCTGAACTCTGCACCCTGTGTGTAGTGCACCCCTGAACTCTGCATCCTGTGTGCAGGGCACCCCTGAACTCTGCACCCTGTGTGTAGGGGCACCTCTGAACTCTTCACCCTGTGTGTAGGGCACCCCTGAACTCTGCACCCTGTGTGTAGTGCACCCCTGAACTCTGCATCCTGTGTGCAGGGCACCCCTGAACTCTGCACCCTGTGTGTAGGGGCACCTCTGAACTCTGCACCTGTGTGTAGGGCACCCCTGAACTCTGCACCCTGTGTGTAGTGCACCCCTGAACTCTGCATCCTGTGTGCAGGGCACCCCTGAACTCTGCACCCTGTGTGTAGGGCACCCCTGAACTCTGCACCCTGTGTGTAGGGCACCCCTGAACTCTGCACTCTGTATGCAGTGCACCCCTGAACTCTGCACCCTGTGTGTAGGGCACCCCTGAACTCTGCACCCTGTGTGTAGGGGCACCTCTGAACTCTGCACCTGTGTGTAGGGCACCCCTGAACTCTGCACCCTGTGTGTAGGGCACCCCTGAACTCTGCACCCTGTGTGTAGGGCACCCCTGGACTCTGCACCCTGTGTGTAGGGCACCCCTGAACTCTGCACTCTGTATGCAGTGCACCCCTGAACTCTGCACCCTGTGTGTAGGGCACCCCTGAACTCTGCACCCTGTGTGCAGGGCACCCCTGAACTCTGCACCCTGTGTGTAGGGCACCCCTGAACTCGGCACCCTGTGTGTAGGGCACCCCTGAACTCTGCACCCTGTGTGTAGGGCACCCCTGGACTCTGCACCCTGTGTGTAGGGCACCCCTGAACTCTGCACTCTGTGTGTAGGGGCACCTCTGAACTCTGCACCTGTGTGTAGGGCACCCCTGAACTCTGCACCCTGTGTGTAGGGCACCCCTGAACTCTGTACCCTGTGTGTAGGGCACCCCTGAACTCTTCACCCTGTGTGTAGGGCACCCCTGAACTCTGCACCCTGTGTGTAGGGCACCCCTGAACTCTGCACTCTGTATGCAGTGCACCCCTGAACTCTGCACCCTGTGTGTAGGGCACCCCTGAACTCTGCACCCTGTGTGCAGGGCACCCCTGAACTCTGCACCCTGTGTGTAGGGCACCCCTGAACTCTGCACCCTGTGTGTAGGGGCACCTCTGAACTCTGCACCTGTGTGTAGGGTACCCCTGAACTCTGCACCCTGTGTGTAGGGCACCCCTGAACTCGGCACCCTGTGTGTAGGGCACCCCTGAACTCTGCACCCTGTGTGTAGGGCACCCCTGGACTCTGCACCCTGTGTGTAGGGCACCCCTGAACTCTGCACTTTGTATGCAGTGCACCCCTGAACTCTGCACCCTGTGTGTAGGGCACCCCTGAACTCTGCACCCTGTGTGCAGGGCACCCCTGAACTCTGCACCCTGTGTGTAGGGCACCCCTGAACTCTGCACCCTGTGTGTAGGGCACCCCTGGACTTGGCACCCTGTGTGTAGGGCACCCCTGAACTCTGCACCCTGTGTGTAGGGCACCCCTGAACTCTGCACCCTGTGTGTAGGGCACCCCTGAACTCTTCACCCTGTGTGTAGGGCACCCCTGGACTCTGCACCCTGTGTGTAGGGCACCCCTGAACTCTGCACTCTGTATGCAGTGCACCCCTGAACTCTGCACCCTGTGTGTAGGGCACCCCTGAACTCTGCACCCTGTGTGCAGGGCACCCCTGAACTCTGCACCCTGTGTGTAGGGCACCCCTGAACTCTGCACCCTGTGTGTAGGGGCACCTCTGAACTCTGCACCTGTGTGTAGGGTACCCCTGAACTCTGCACCCTGTGTGTAGGGCACCCCTGAACTCGGCACCCTGTGTGTAGGGCACCCCTGAACTCTGCACCCTGTGTGTAGGGCACCCCTGGACTCTGCACCCTGTGTGTAGGGCACCCCTGAACTCTGCACTTTGTATGCAGTGCACCCCTGAACTCTGCACCCTGTGTGTAGGGCACCCCTGAACTCTGCACCCTGTGTGCAGGGCACCCCTGAACTCTGCACCCTGTGTGTAGGGCACCCCTGAACTCTGCACCCTGTGTGTAGGGCACCCCTGGACTCTGCACCCTGTGTGTAGGGCACCCCTGAACTCTGCACCCTGTGTGCAGGGCACCCCTGAACTCTGCACCCTGTGTGTAGGGCACCCCTGAACTCTGCACCCTGTGTGTAGGGCACCCCTGAACTCTGCACCCTGTGTGCAGGGCACCCCTGAACTCTGCACCCTGTGTGTAGGGCACCCCTGAACTCTGCACCCTGTGTGTAGGGGCACCTCTGAACTCTGCACCTGTGTGTAGGGTACCCCTGAACTCTGCACCCTGTGTGTAGGGCACCCCTGAACTCGGCACCCTGTGTGTAGGGCACCCCTGAACTCTGCACCCTGTGTGTAGGGCACCCCTGGACTCTGCACCCTGTGTGTAGGGCACCCCTGAACTCTGCACTTTGTATGCAGTGCACCCCTGAACTCTGCACCCTGTGTGTAGGGCACCCCTGAACTCTGCACCCTGTGTGCAGGGCACCCCTGAACTCTGCACCCTGTGTGTAGGGCACCCCTGAACTCTGCACCCTGTGTGTAGGGCACCCCTGGACTGGGCACCCTGTGTGTAGGGCACCCCTGAACTCTGCACCCTGTGTGTAGGGCACCCCTGAACTCTGCACCCTGTGTGTAGGGCACCCCTGAACTCTTCACCCTGTGTGTAGGGCACCCCTGGACTCTGCACCCTGTGTGTAGGGCACCCCTGAACTCTGCACTCTGTATGCAGTGCACCCCTGAACTCTGCACCCTGTGTGTAGGGCACCCCTGAACTCTGCACCCTGTGTGCAGGGCACCCCTGAACTCTGCACCCTGTGTGTAGGGCACCCCTGAACTCTGCACCCTGTGTGTAGGGGCACCTCTGAACTCTGCACCTGTGTGTAGGGTACCCCTGAACTCTGCACCCTGTGTGTAGGGCACCCCTGAACTCGGCACCCTGTGTGTAGGGCACCCCTGAACTCTGCACCCTGTGTGTAGGGCACCCCTGGACTCTGCCCCCTGTGTGTAGGGCACCCCTGAACTCTGCACTTTGTATGCAGTGCACCCCTGAACTCTGCACCCTGTGTGTAGGGCACCCCTGAACTCTGCACCCTGTGTGCAGGGCACCCCTGAACTCTGCACCCTGTGTGTAGGGCACCCCTGAACTCTGCACCCTGTGTGTAGGGCACCCCTGGACTCTGCACCCTGTGTGTAGGGCACCCCTGAACTTGGCACCCTGTGTGTAGGGCACCCCTGAACTCTGCACCCTGTGTGTAGGGCACCCCTGAACTCTGCACCCTGTGTGTAGGGCACCCCTGAACTCTTCACCCTGTGTGTAGGGCACCCCTGGACTCTGCACCCTGTGTGTAGGGCACCCCTGAACTCTGCACTCTGTATGCAGTGCACCCCTGAACTCTGCACCCTGTGTGTAGGGCACCCCTGAACTCTGCACCCTGTGTGCAGGGCACCCCTGAACTCTGCACCCTGTGTGTAGGGCACCCCTGAACTCTGCACCCTGTGTGTAGGGGCACCTCTGAACTCTGCACCTGTGTGTAGGGTACCCCTGAACTCTGCACCCTGTGTGTAGGGCACCCCTGAACTCGGCACCCTGTGTGTAGGGCACCCCTGAACTCTGCACCCTGTGTGTAGGGCACCCCTGGACTCTGCACCCTGTGTGTAGGGCACCCCTGAACTCTGCACTTTGTATGCAGTGCACCCCTGAACTCTGCACCCTGTGTGTAGGGCACCCCTGAACTCTGCACCCTGTGTGCAGGGCACCCCTGAACTCTGCACCCTGTGTGTAGGGCACCCCTGAACTCTGCACCCTGTGTGTAGGGCACCCCTGGACTCTGCACCCTGTGTGTAGGGCACCCCTGAACTTGGCACCCTGTGTGTAGGGCACCCCTGAACTCTGCACCCTGTGTGTAGGGCACCCCTGAACTCTGCACCCTGTGTGTAGGGCACCCCTGAACTCTGCACCCTGTGTGTAGGGCACCCCTGGACTCTGCACCCTGTGTGTAGGGCACCCCTGAACTCTGCACTCTGTATGCAGTGCACCCCTGAACTCTGCACCCTGTGTGTAGGGCACCCCTGAACTCTGCACCCTGTGTGCAGGGCACCCCTGAACTCTGCACCCTGTGTGTAGGGCACCCCTGAACTCTGCACCCTGTGTGTAGGGCACCCCTGAACTCTGCACCCTGTGTGTAGGGCACCCCTGAACTCTGCACCCTGTGTGCAGGGCACCCCTGAACTCTGCACCCTGTGTGCAGGGCACCCCTGAACTCTGCACCCTATATGTAGGGCACCCATGAACTCTGCACCCTGATGATATATTTCTACATGATGAAGATAATCAATATAAAAAAAAACATCAAAGGATATATTAATATTGTTATTAATAATAAAAAAAAGAAAGGAGATGGAGGGGGAAGGGAAGGGAAAGACAGAAGGAAGAAGAGAAAGGAGGGAGGGAATGAAAGGGAATTTGGGTGGGAAGGGAGGGGGCAAAAGAGAAACAAACGATGGAAATGAAAAGAAGAGGAAGGGAAAGGGTAGGGTGGGGGGGTAAAATAGAAAATAAGGCAAGGGAAAAAGGGGGGAAAGGAGGGAAAGTAAGGGAATTAGGGGGGGGGAGGGGGCAAAGGGGAAACAATATATGGAAAGAAAGAAAAAAAGAACAGGTAGGGAAAGAGTAGAGTAAGAAGGGGGGGTAAAATAGGAAATGATGGAAGGAAAAAAAGGGGGGAAGGGAGGGAAAGAAAGGGAATTTGGGTGGGAAGGGAGGGGTTAAAGAGGTAACAAAAAAAATGAAATAAAAAGAAGAGGAAGGAAAGGGGAGGGGAGGGTGAAATAGTGAATGGGGAAGGGAAAAAGGGGGAGGGGAAAAGAGAGGGAATTTGGGTGGGAAGGGAGGGGCAAAAGGGGATGCAAACTATGGAAATAAAAAGGAGATAAAGGGAAAGGGTAGGGGGAGAAGGGGGGAGGGAATGGGGCAGTGGAGGTGAAATAGGAAGTTGGGGGAAGGGAAGAAGGGGGGAGGGAGGGAAAGAAAGGGAATTTGGGTGGGAAAGGAGGGGAGGGGGCAAAGGGGAAATAAAATATGGAAACAAATAGGAGAAGAAGGGAAAGGGTAGGGTGAGAAAGGGAGATGGAGGGGGGTATGAAACGGGGGTAGGGAAGGGAAAAAAGGGGGGAAGGAGGGAAATTAGGGTGGCAAGGAAAGGGAGGTGGCAAAGGGAAAATAATATATAGAAATAAAAATAACAGGAAGGGAAAGGGTAGAGTAATGCCATGTACACAGGATCGGATTATCCGGCGTTGGTCCCAAAAGTCCGGCAGACTTAGAAAGAAGTTTTGAATCAAAATTGTCCGCCGGACTCGGCAAACCGCCAGACAATCCGGCTGTCTGTGTGCTAGTCCGTGGGACTTTTGAAATGAACGGACTTGCAGACACATGGAGTAAAGTCCGTTAATTTTGAACGTGATTCCAGGTAGACGGGACTAGCGAAGGAAGTCAATGCCGCCGCCTCGATCGGCGAGATTGACACCTTGCTAGCCCCGCCACCTGGTATGGATTTAAAGGGGAACCCCTACGCCGAAAAAAAGGCCGTGGGGGTCCCCCCCAAGATCCATATCAGACCCTTATCCGAGCACGCAGCCCGGCCGGTCAGGAAAGAGGATGGTGACGAGCGAGCGCCCCCCCTCCTGAGCCGTACCAGGCTGCGTGCCCTCAACATGGGGGGGGGTAACAGTCCCACCATCCTCCGGGACTATGACATCATAAGGGGCAGGGTCACCATGTGACATCACCCGGTGACCCCGCCCCTTGTCCCTATATAAGTCACCGCATAACGTGTCCCTGCCATTGTGGGCAGAGAAAGCGTTCTGTCAACATCGGAAGAAGGAAGAAGCAGAAGAAGAAGCAGAAGAAGAAGCAGAAGCAGAAGGCGGCAGGGACAGTGACAGAAGACCGGGCCAACACTAGTAAAAGATCTGGAAGAAGAAAGCGGAGGCCCGGCAAGAAGAACCAAAGAGCGGGACAAGACCCCCGAAGTCAGAAGAAGAGAAGACCCCCGGAGCTGTCTTATTAAGTAATTAAAAAACCTGTGTTGTGTTTTTTTATGTACACTTTTTTTCCCCACGTAAATGGGTAGGGGTACATGGTACCCCATACTCATTCACATAGGGTGGGGGGCCGGAATCTGGGGGCCCCCTTATTAAAGGGGGCTCCCGGATTCTGATAAGCCCCCATGCCACAGACCCCGACAACCAACAGCCAGGGTTGTCGAGAAGAGGCCCTTGTCCTCATCAACATGGGGACAAGGTGCTTTGGGGTGGGGGGCTGCCCAAGTTGAGGGCACGTGGCCTGGTATGGCTCAGGAGGGGAGGGGGTCGCTCGCTCGTCCCCACCCCCTTTCCTGACTGGCCGGGCTGCGTGCTCGCATAAGGGTCTGATATGGATTCTGGGGGGACCCCCACGCCGTTTTTTTTTTTTCGGCGTTGGGGTTCCCCTTTAAATCCATACCAGGCGACAGGGCTAGCAAGGTGTGGGCAAGTCCGCTCCTTTGGAAAGTCCGGTGGACCTCCGCTGGAAAGTCGGCGGATTGTCCGCCGGATTAAGTCCGCCGGATAGTCCGGCTGGATAGTCCGATCGTGTGTACGTGGCATAAGAAGGGGAGAGGAGGGGGGGATAAAATAGGAAATGGGGGAAGGAAAAAAGGGCTGAAGGAGGGGAAAGAAAGATAATTTGGGTGGAAAGGGAGGGGAGGGCGCAAAGAGGTAACAAAAAAAATTGAAAGAAAAAGAAGAGGAAGGGAAATAGTAGGGGGGGTGGGGCTTGGTGAAATAGTAAATGGGGTAGGGGAAGGGAAAAAGGGGGAGGGGGGAAGAGAGGGAATTTGGGTGGGAAGGAAGGGGCAAATGGGGATGCAAACTATGGAAATAAAAAAATGAGAGGAAGGGAAAGGGTAGGGTGAGAAGGGGGGAGGGAATGGGTGGGGGTGAAATAGGAAGTTGGGGAAGAGAAAAGGGGCGAAGGGAGGGAAAGAAAGGGAATTTGGATGGGAAAGGAGGGGAGGGGGCAAAGGGGAAATAAAATATGGAAACAAAAGGGAGAAGAAGGGAAAGGGTAGGGTAAGAAGGGGAGATGGAGGGGGTGGGGGTTGAAATGGGGGTAGGGAAGGGAAAAAAGGGGGGAAGAAATAGAAAATAGAAAATATAGAAATAAAAGAGGAGAGAAAGGGAAGGGGAGAGAGACGTGTGCGGGGGGGGGGGGTGAAATCAGAAATGGGGGAGGGGAAGGGAAAAAGGGGGAAGGGAGGGAAAGAACGTGAATTTGGGTGAGAAGGAAAGGGAGGGGGAAACCAGTGAGGAGCGTTGTGCTGACGTCATTGCGCTGTGTACCTTAGTGGGTGGGTGTTCATTTTCCTGCCAGGTTTTAGAATCCTTGCAAGTTTATCTCTTACTATGTGTAAGTGCAATTTTTTACTTTAATAAACGTTCCTATTACGATTTACACTATGGTGAGCTCCTCTTTATTTTGGGTTATCTTCCTTCTGGTTCCTCAATCGAGACCATTGAATGGTCGAGTCCCCTTGGATGCTTGCTGTGTGTTCCTGCTTCATTATATCAAGCATTTGGGGGGCCGTCATCGCCACTTCTTCGGATCGAGGTCCTGGCGGGGTGAACAGCCGCAAAGCCCATTTTATCTTGCCTCTGGTAAGCACGCAATGTATGTGGTGGAGGAGCTCGAGTTTGTGGTGTTGTCACAAGTCCTACCAGGATTTCACACGTGTGTCTATGATTTATGGACCCGTCTATAATATTACTTTGTGGTGTTGGGAGTAATTCCAAGATTTATGCACATTATTTGCATTTTTTGTGTTGTATTACTTTATGGTTGACGCGTTTTTGTAATTTAGCGCAGCTCCATTTTATTATTTCTATCTGTTTATATGCGGATCTCATATTGAGCTGCTGCTCTTTTTTCCTTATTTGTATTGCTCACTTAGCGCGGTATTTTTTCCATATTTTATCTATTATTAGATGTATAATTGTGTAAGGATTAACTGTACTGTATCATGAAATGATGTGGAGATTTTCCGGCAAGGCGTGTCTTTATCCATGTCATTACATTTAATTAAACCTGAGCTGTGTAAACAGGTCATTACTTTTTTTATTCATATAATAAACACAATGAAGATCGGGTGCCAAAATCAAACCTCAATGAAGTCAATAATAGAAAAATGGTGAAAAAAAAAGTGAGTTTAAATATGTTTAAAGGGGAGCACTAAAAATGCAAAATTCCTTTTAATAGCATGTCTGGGGGGTGGGGGTGCCCTGACCCTGCGTATGAAGTGGCATCACTGTACGAAGGTGGTCTCCAAACTATGACCCGGGGACTGGATGCAAACCTTTGCTTGCTTTTATCCCATCCTTGGAGTACTATTTCATCTACTGACACCAACAATGGGACACAATGGGACATACAGTAATTCGTGACACTGACACCAACAATGGGGCATTTTTCCTCCCACTGACACCAACGAAGGGGCACAATTCCTTCCATTGACTCCAAAAGAGCTGCCAGTAAAAAGCAGACCATGACTTATGACCAATAAAAAAGTTAAAAGTCAGAAGTTTGAAGAAACCAAGCAGCTAAAGTTTGGGTCAGACCCGGTGTTCAGAATGAACTTTGAGCTCCTCCCCAGTCATAACGATTTCCTTAGTGTTGGAACTTTCTTCTAAACAAATCATACAAAAAAAATCTTGATACCACCATGTAATAAAGATTTACAATACTTTATACTAGGAGTGTATTTTCTGATGAACCACAAATATTTCTTGGTGGGGGATGGTATCTCCAGAAGTGGGGTGCATCTGTTGGGGGGACAAATTTACCCCCCCACCTATGCCAACCTACATATGGGTTGGTAGGAGGAATGCTACATTATTGTAGACACCGCCCCCTTCAGATCCAATATCTAGATACATAGACGATCTTAAAGTCATTGTGGACTGAGATACATTCAGTTGATTTTGTGAACTACTTGAATGCTAATGGTTATAATTTGAGGTTCATTTTTGAAGAACATGACACTCATATTAATTACTAAGAGATAATTATATATGGTTCTTACATACTGTAGACCATACAATTTATTTACAATCCTATGGTGGACCAATGTCAAGAAACAGTTTGCTTCACATTCAAAGCTGCCATTAGGGATGAGCCGAACACCCCCGGGTTCGGTTCGCACCAGAACCTTCGAACGGACCGAAAGTTTGCGCAAATTTTCGAACCCTATTCGTTACAATGGACGCGAACGTTCGAAATCAAAAGTGCTAATTACAACGGCCAATATGCATGTTAATGTCATAAAACAAGTTTGGGGACCCGGGTCCTGCCCCAGGGGACATATATCAATGCAAAAAGAACTTTTAAAAACTAACGTTTTTTCGGGAGCAGTCATTTTAATGATGCATAAAGTGAAAAAAAAAAGTGAAATTTTCCTTTAAATATGGTACCTGGGGGGTGTCTAAAGTATGCCTGTGAAGTGGCATGTGTTTCCCCGTGTTTAGAACTGTCCCTGCACAAAATGACATTTGAAAATGAAAAAAAGAAGCCATTTAAAACCACTTGTGGTTTTAATGTCATGTCTTGTCCTGGCCGCCATATGGCTGAAAATCCTTGCGAAAAATGGCATTGCTACCCCATCACCCACCCCCCCCACCCCAGCCACTTTGGGTCTTGTATGGATATTAAGGGGGACCCCGCACCCAAAATAAAACCCTATACCTACAACCCTATATACTCTGAACAGCAGTATACAGGCGGTGCAAACAAGACACGGACTGTAGGTTTGTTCTTAGGTAGAATCTGAACAGGAACCGCTGCACCACCAGGTTGAGGACGTGAGCCATACAGGGCACATGGGTGAGCTGCCCCTGTCGCAGGGCGGAGAGGAGGTTGGTGCCATTGTCAGAAACCACCATTCCTGGCTTAAGCTGGCGTGGCGTCAACCACCTCTCGGCCTGCCCCTGCAGAGCTGCCAGAACCTCTGCCCCAGTGTGGCTCCTGTCCCCCAAACACACCAGCGCAAGCACGGCATGGCATCTTTTTGCCTGCGTACTCGCGTAGCCCCTTGTACGCCTACGGAGCACCGCTGGTTCCGAGGACAGAGCACTTGAAGAGGCCATGGAGGAAGAAGAAGAGGAGAGCGGTGTGTCAGAATCACCAGTAGTAGCATTTTGGAGGCGTGGTGGCGGAACAACCTTCAACACTACTGAACCTTGTCCTGCATCCCTCCCAGCTGCCAATAAAGTGACCCAATGGGCCGTGAAAGACAGATAACGTCCCTGTCCATGCCTGCTGGACCATGAGTCAGCGGTAATATGCACCTTACCGATGACCGCCCTGTCCAGCGAGGCATGGACATTGCCTTCCACATGCCGGTAGAGAGACGGAATCGCCTTCCGTGAGAAAAAGTGGCGTTTTGGGAACCTGCCACTGAGGAACCACACATTGAACAAACTCACGGAAGGGGGCCGAGTCTACCAACTGAAAAGGCAGCAGTTGAAGTGCTAGCAATTTAGCCAAGCTAGCATTCAACCGCTGGGCATGTGGATGGCTGGGAGTATACTTCTTTCGACGGTCCAGCAGCTGGGGCAGGGAAATTTGCCTGCTACAATCGGCAGCTACCTGCTGCAAGTACTTGGTTGTGACACACCTAATTCTACACCTTCAGTCCTCTCAGAGCAGCTTTCAGAGAGGACTGAAGATATAGTGGGGATGGAGATCCCAGCTGATGAGGAGCAAGAAGAGGTCCGCTTTGTTATTTGGTGTGGGTCTTTAATGTGCGCTTGCCAACGAGCTGCATGGCAGGTCGACATATGTCTGCTCATGCTTGTGGTGCCCAAGCGGCTGATGTTTTGGCCACGCGAGATACGCTTGAGACAAATATTGCAAATAGCAGTGGTGCGATCTGATGCACTCGTCTCAAAAAAGGCCCACACCAAAGAACTTTTGTGATAACGTGCAGAGGCAGCGCCCTGCACAGGCGGAGCTCTGCGGTGTGATTCAGTTGGTGTGCTGGCCTCTAGCTCGCCTCCAGGGGGCATTCTGCCTCGTTGGACATGTGCCGCCGCATCCTCCTCCTCCTCCCTTCAGGCAGCCACGTGGAGTCAGTGACCTCATCATCCCCTCCCTCTTCACCACTAGAGCAAACCTGTCAGTAAGCTGCAGCTGGTGGAACATTACTGCCAGATTGCTGTCCTTCAGCATCCCCTCTCTCTGCGCGCACACTACTGCCTTCCTCAAGCTGGGTATCATCATCCGAGCCTTCGAATCGTTGGGCATCCTCCTGGAGCATTTACCCAACACTGTGCTCAAACAGTTCGGGGGACTCCTCAGGAGGACATGGTGGGTCTAGGGAAGGGTGGCTGATGATGCCATTGAGTACGCGTTGGCAGCTGTTCTGCCAGTACCCTGAGCCTGGGTGAGAGAGGATGAGGAGGATGAGGAGGGCTTGGTCATCCATTCTACCAAGCATTCGGCATGATGCGGCTCAACATGTCCAGCTGCCGAAAACAAAGACAAGCGTGTCCCATGGCCACGTGCTGATGACGATGCACGACCACGACCAGCACTGTTGTCTCTAGAAACAGAGCCTGCTTGCCCTGTGTTCTTGCCTCGAGACGGTCTGCCTCTCCTTGGCGGTCTTCCAGCCATTGTAGTGGGTAGTGTATATTGTATAAAAAATAGAACTCCTATGTGTGCTCACAACACACTGTAGGTCCTATAGGTGCTGACACAAACACACTAGAGGTACTATGTGTGCTGACAAGAAAATATAGGTCCTACGTGTGCTGCCACAAACACACTATAAGTCCTATGGGTGCTGACACAAACACACTATAGGTACTATGTGTGCTGACAAGAAAATATAGGTCCTATGTGTGCTGCCACAAACACACTAGAGGTACTATGTGTGCTGACAAGAAAATATAGGTCCTATGTGTGCTGCCACAAACACGCTAGAGGTACTATGGGTGCTGACACAAACACACTATAGGTACTATGTGTGCTGACAAGAAAATATAGGTCCTATGTGTGCTGCCACAAACACACTATAAGACCTATGGGTGCTGACACAAACACACTATAAGTGCTATGTGTGCTGCTGACAAGAAAATATAGGTCCTATGTGTGCTGACACAAACACACTATAAGTACTATGTGTGCTGACAAGAAAATATAGGTCCTATGTGTGCTGCCACAAACACACTATAAGTCCTATGGGTGCTGACACAAACACACTATAGGTACTATGTGTGCTGACAAGAAAATATAGGTCCTATGTGTGCTTCCACAAACACACTAGAGGTACTATGGGTGCTGACACAAACACACTATAGGTACTATGTGTGCTGAGAAGAAAATATAGGTCCTATGTGTGCTGCCACAAACACACTATAAGTCCTATGGGTGCTGACACAAACACACTATAAGTACTATGTGTGCTGACAAGAAAATATAGGTCCTATGTGTGCTGCCACAAACACACTATAAGTCCTATGGGTGCTGACACAAACACACTATAGGTACTATGTGTGCTGACAAGAAAATATAGGTCCTATGTGTGCTGCCACAAACACACTATAAGTACTATGTGTGCTGACAAGAAAATATAGGTCCTATGTGTGCTGCCACAAACACGCTATAAGTCCTATGGGTGCTTACACAAACACACTATAAGTACTATGTGTGCTGACAAGAAAATATAGGTCCTATGTGTGCTGCCACAAACACACGAGAGGTACTATGGGTGCTGACACAAACACACTATAGGTACTATGTGTGCTGACAAGAAAATATAGGTCCTATGTGTGCTGCCACAAACACACTATAAGTCCTATGGGTGCTGACACAAACACACTATAAGTACTATGTGTGCTGCTGACAAGAAAATATAGGTCCTATGTGTGCTGCCACAAACACACTATAAGTCCTATGGGTGCTGACACAAACACACTATAGGTACTATGTGTGCTGCTGACAAGAAAATATAGGTCCTATGTGTGCTGCCACAAACACACTATAAGTCCTATGGGTGCTGACACAAACACACTATAGGTACTATGTGTGCTGCTGACAAGAAAATATAGGTCCTATGTGTGCTGCCACAAACACACTATAAGTCCTATGGGTGCTGACACAAACACACTATAAGTACTATGTGTGCTGCTGACAAGAAAATATAGGTCCTATGTGTGCTGCCACAAACACACTATAAGTCCTATGGGTGCTGACACAAACACACTATAGGTACTATGTGTGCTGACAAGAAAATATAGGTCCTATGTGTGCTGCCACAAACACACTATAAGTCCTATGGGTGCTGACACAAACACACTATAAGTACTATGTGTGCTGCTGGCAAGAAAATATAGGTCCTATGTGTGCTGCCACAAACACACTATAAGTCCTATGGGTGCTGACACAAACACACTATAAGTACTATGTGTGCTGCTGACAAGAAAATATAGGTCCTATGTGTGCTGCCACAAACACACTATAAGTCCTATGGGTGCTGACACAAACACACTATAGGTACTATGTGTGCTGACAAGAAAATATAGGTCCTATGTGTGCTGCCACAAACACACTATAAGTCCTATGGGTGCTGACACAAACACACTATAAGTACTATGTGTGCTGCTGGCAAGAAAATATAGGTCCTATGTGTGCTGCCACAAACACACTATAAGTCCTATGGGTGCTGCCACAAACACACTTTAGGTACTATGTGTGCTGACAAGAAAATATAGGTCCTATGTGTGCTGCCACAAACACACTATAAGTCCTATGGGTGCTGACACAAACACACTATAGGTACTATGTGTGCTGACAAGAAAATATAGGTCCTATGTGTGCTGCCACAAACACACTATAAGTCCTATGGGTGCTGACACAAACACACTATAGGTACTATGTGTGCTGACAAGAAAATATAGGTCCTATGTGTGCTGCCACAAACACACTATAAAGCCCCATACACACGGTCGGATTTTCCGATGGATTCTGTCCTATCAGACAATGTTGTCGGAAATTCCGACCGTGTGTAGGCATCATCGGACAGTTTCCATCGGATTGTCCGACGGAAAAAGTCCTATCTCCTGCTGGATAGGTTTTTTGACAACAAAGTCCGATCACACCAAATCCGATCGTGTGTAGCGAATTCCGACAGACAAAGTGCTACGCATGCTCAGATCACATTACAAGACCAAAGCTATTGGCTACTAGCCTCTACGTAGTCCCGTCGTAGGCAACAAACGTCACCACGTTCAGAATGATCGGATTTTCTGACAACTTTGTCCGACCGTGTGTACGCAAAACCAACATCGGACAAAGTACGACGGACATGATCCGAAGGACCTGGTCCTCGGATAATCCGAGCGTGTGTATGGGGCTTAAGTCCTATGGGTGCTGACACAAACACACTATAGGTACTATGTGTGCTGCTGACAAGAAAATATAGGTCCTATGTGTTCTGCCACAAACACACTATAAGTCCTATGGGTGCTGACACAAACACACTATAGGTACTATGTGTGCTGCTGACAAGAAAATATAGGTCCTATGTGTGCTGCCACAAACACAATATGGCTCCTATAAATCCCTGCCTGGGATGAGACAGAAGGTTGGGACAGAAGTTGGGGTGCAATGCTGTTCTAACAGCACTGAGATTGGTGCTACTGCAATGCTGTACTAACAGCACGCACACACCAGACTAATCCCCAGCAGCAGCTAATATCACACTCAGTAATGATCAGTAATGATTTGAATGACTCAGGTTAGGAGTTAGCAATGGTTTAGCAAAGAAAAATATCAATCAAGCAAAGAAGAATATCAATCAGCAGACTGCTCTTCCAGAAGCCGGAACACATGTGCCCTGGGCCGACGGCGTGGCGGCCTTTTATATGGTGGGGCGTGTACTAAAGCCCCTGAGCTTTAATTGGCTACAGGCGTCCTGCCTGTAGCCAATTATTGCTCTCCTAGTTCCGGCGCTGTGATTGGCCAAGCATGCAGGGTCACAGTGCATGCTTGGCCAATCATCAGCCAGTCATCAGCCAGCAATGCACTGCGCCGGCCGCAATGCATTGCGGGCCGCTCGCATCACACGAATGTGATGTGAACGGCCCAAATAGTTCTGGGCCCGCCGAGCGGGCGAACGCCCAGTGCTCGATTCGAACATGGGTTCGAATCGAGCACCGGGCCCATCCCTAGCTGCCATCCATCCCAAATGTCTCGATCAGGAGTCAGGCTTGGAGACCAGTAGTAGCCATAGCAGAAGAGAGGCTCCCACCAAGCAGCTGGATAAGTACACAAGCAGGTCACTCTGACAGAAGACACAGGCTCACCCGAGGTGCGGGGTCGAAGCACTAACCAGTGTTCACCACCAGAGCTCCTGATGGTGGGGGTGGGTTTTTCTATGTGTTAGTACTAGGTCAGGTCCCTTGGATTGCCCCACCAGGAAGTGAACAAGCTGGGTTCTAGTAGCAGATATAGCAGGTTGGGATCTTTCAGAAACGTAGTCAGTAAACAAGCCAAAGGTCAGTAACAAGTATTTCTAGGTTGGGAACAAGCAGAAGTGTTGTTGAGGTACAGGCCAAGGTCGGTACTATGTGGTTGCATGTTGGGATCAAGCAGAAGTTACATAGTTACATAGTAGGTGAGGTCGAAAAAAGTCCATCAAGTCCAACCTATGTGTGTGATTATATGTCAGTATTACATTGTATATCCCTGTATGTTGTCGGCGTTCAGGTGCTTATCTAATAGTTTCTTGAAACTATCCATGCCCCCCTCTGAGACCACTGCCTGTGGAAGGGAATTCCACATCCTTGCCGCTCTTTCAGTAAAGAACCCTCTACGTAGTTTAAGGTTAAACCTCTTTTCTTCTAATTTTAATGAGTGGCCACGAGTCTTGTTAAACTCCCTTCCGCAAAAAAGTTTTATCCTTATTGTGGGGTCACCAGTCCGGTATTTATAAATTGAAATCATATCCCCTCTCAAGCGTCTCTTCTCCAGCGAGAATAAGTTCAGTGCTCACAACCTTTCCTCATAACTAATATCCTCCAGACCCTTTATTAGCTTTGTTGCCCTTCGTTGTACTCGCTCCATTTCCAGTACATCCTTCCTAAGGACTGGTGCCCAGAACTGGACAGCATACTCCAGGTGCGGCCGGACCAGAGTCTTGTAGAGCGGGATAATTATCGTTTTATCTCTGGAGTTAATATCCTTTTTAATGCCAATATTCTGTTTGCTTTGTTAGCAGCAGCTTGGCATTGCATGCCATTGCTGAGCCTATCATCTACTAGGACCCCCAGATCCTTTTCCATCCTAGATTCCCCCAGAGGTTCAGAGGTGAGCACAGAAGTGTCGTTGAGGAGCAAGTCAAGGTCGGTACCAAGTGGTTGCAGGTTGGGATCAAGCAGAAGCATAGTCAGTAAACAAGCCAAAACTTAGTAACAAGTGTTTGCCGGTTGAGATCAAGCAGTAAACAAACCAAAGGTTTGTATTAAGTGGTTGCAGGTTGGAAACATGCAGAAGTGTAGTTGAGGAACAAGCCAAGGTCAATACCAAGTGGTTGCAGGTTTGGATCAAGCAGAATTTGCGTGCCATGAACCCGGAAGAGGCCAGCGATGTACAGGATGTACAGGCATGCTTGTATGGGCCTCCTGTCCTTAGTACTTTGCAGGCGGCCGGTCCGGAGGTGGTTAATCGAAAAAGTAGCCACCAGTTTGGTTGCAAATCTAGGTTCACACTAAACTTTATACCATTCATTCCCCTGTTCGTCAGGAGCCAAAAATTATACATAGAAGTGGTATTTATACCACTTCTATGTATGACAGCATTCAGCCATCACTGCTTCCTCCTGAATCCTTCACAGCTGCCAGTAGAGTTACCCAGTGTGCCGTGAAGGAAAGTTAATGTCCCTGCCCATGCCTTCTGGACCATGAGTCAGCGGTAATATGAACCTTACTGGTGACTTCCATGTCTAACGAGGCAAAAACATTGCCTTCCACATGCCGATAGAGAGCCGGAATGGCCTTCCGTGAAAAGAAATGGCGTTTTGGAACCTACCACTGAGGTACAGCACATTCCACAAATTCACAAAAGGGGAGTCTACCAGCTGAAAAGGCAGCAGTTTCAGTGCTAGGAATTTGGCCAATCTAGCATTCGGACGCTGAGCATGTGGGTGGCTGGGACCGAATACATTTTTACGGTTTAGCAACTGGGGTAGGGAAATTTGCCTGCTAAAATCAGATGGAGCAAGGAGAAGTCCACCTTTTTCTTTGATGTGGGTCTTTCAAGTGCTGTTGCCAATGGACTGCATGGCAGGTCAACATATCTGGTCAAGCATGGGGTGCCCAAGAGGCTGTGGTTCTGGCCATGCTTGATCCGCTTCAGACATAGGTTGCAAACCGCAATGGTGCGATTTGGAACTTTTAGAAATCAGCGGGGAGTAAGCAGCGCCCTGCACCTGCGGAGCTCTGCGGTGTGATGCAATAGGGTGGCTACCCTTAAGCTGCCCCCTAGAGGACATACTACCTCGTTGGAGTTGTGCCTCCTTCTCACTTTCCTCCTTTCTTCTCTCAGGCACCCAAGTAGAGTCAGTGACCTCATCAATCCCTCCCTCCCCATCACTGGAGCAAACCTAGCAGTATGCTGCAGCTGGGGAACATGACTGCCAGTTTCTTATCCTTCTTGGGCACCCCCTCTCTCTAGGCTCATGTTACTCCCTTCCTCAACCTGGGAACCAACATCGGAGCCTTCAAATTGCTGCGCATCCTCCAGCAGCATATAACCAACACTGTGTTCGAATAGTTCGGGGGACTCCTCCGTGCCTGATGGTGGGGCTACGGAAGGAGTGACTGTGGACAAGTAACCGGTGGAATAGGCCGCTTTGGCAGCTGTGTTGGAATGCAAATTACACTGAGCCTGGGTGACAGAGGATGAGGAGGATGAGGACGGCTTTGTTATCAACTCCACCAACTCTTCTGCATGTTCTGACTCAATAACACGGCCAGCATCAGAAAAAAAAAAGGACAAGCGTGCTCCGCGGCCACCTGCAGAGGATGCACTGTGTCCATGACCAGCACTGTTGACTGTAGACACAGAGGCTGCGTGCCCTCTTTTAGTGGCCTGTGAGCGTCTGCCTCTCCTTGGTGGCCTTTCGGATATGCTTTTTTGTTTTGCAACACCACACTACACTCTATTAGATACTGTGTACACCAGCAGAAGTGTATTACAAAGTATATATCACGAATGCACTGTATATATAGGCTATACTGAATGCAGAGTATATATATATATATATGTGTGTGGCATGGGGGACCATTAGCTTTCGTGGAAGATGCTTTTGTAAGTAATCCAAGTACTTCTGCACTTTATCCTGGTCACCCAGACCACAGAATTCCTCAATGTGGATGGCTTCACATTAGCGCCCACAGCTCCGCTCTGGCCTTAATCCTCAGGTTGTTGCACTACCTCTTGCAGTCACACATTCTGGCTGCCTCCTGCAGCTCCTCTGACTCCCGGAGACCTCCTGTCTCTCTGGGTGGGGAGCAGTCTCCAACTGGGAGCCATGAGGTCTTCCCATACTCTCATTATAAGGGCTGTGCTCACCTGGGCACACACCCTGCTGGTAATCTACAAAGTCTGGACACAGGGTTGGAGATCCCGTCCCACCCAAAACACTGTGGAATCTCCAAACTACAGAGCCCCATGCCGGAATACCAAAACCTGGAGAAAGCTGTGAAAACAGTCTTCTCCAGTCCACACCTATGCTCTGCAGTCTTGCACCAAGCAAATGTGCACCCCCTGTGTCCCCCAAACTAACAATTTTACCATGACAGCATCTCCTACTGTCACAATATATATATATATATATATATATATATATATATATATATATATACTAGACTGTATATATATATATATATATATATATATATATATATATATATATATATATATAAAAATACACTGCCTGAAGTGTATTAGAAACTGTACACACTCTATTAGAAACTGTACAACGGCTGCACTGTATTGTATACTGTTTACACCACCAGAAGTGTAGTAAACTCTACACACTGTATGATATACTGTGTACACCGCCTGAAGTGTATTAGAAACTGTACAATGGCTGCACTGTATTGTATACTGTGTACATCACCAGAAGTGTAGTAGAAACTATACACACTGTATTAGATACTGTGTACACTGCCTGAAGTGTATTGGAAAGTATACACAACCGAATGCACTGTATATATATATATATATATATATATATATATATATATATATTAATAAACAGCCTGTAGTGTATTAATAACTGTACACACTGTATTAGATACTATGTACACCGCCTGCACTGTACAATGGCTGCACTGTATTGTCTACTGTGTACACCACCAGAAGTGTAGTAGAAACTGTACACCACCGAATGCACTGTAGATATAGGCTACACTGGATGCAGAGTATATATATATATATATATATATATATATATATATATATATATATTTATATCATCAGAGGATAGTCTGAGTGGCTCTAAAATATTATGCACCTCATCCTGATTGTTGAAGGTAATAAGAGGAGAGGATTGGGATTAGCGGTGCTTGAAATAATTGTTACATAAATATTATAAAAAATAACATTTCTTAATTCATACAAAAAGACAAAGGAAGACACAGGGTTCAGTTAAAACCAATTATAGAGCATAGACATAGTTGCATGTAGGGATGGGCCGAACACCCCCCCCCCCCCCCGTTTGGTTCGCACCAGAACATGGGAACAGGCAAAAAATTGGTTTGAACACGTGAACACTGTTAAAGTCTATGGGACACGAACATGAAAAATCAAACGTGCTAATTTTAAAGGCTAATATGCAAGTTATTGTCCTAAAATGTCTTTGGGGACCCGGGTCCTGCCCCAGGGGACATGTATCAATGCAAAAAAAGTTTTAAAAAAGGCAGTTTTTTCAGGAGCAGTGATTTTAATAATGCTTAAAGTGAAACAATAAAAGTGTAATATTCCTTTAAATGTCATACCTGGGGGGGGGTGTATAGTATGCATGTAAAGGGGCGCATGTTTCCCGTGTTTACAACAGTCCGAGAGCAAAATTACATTTCTAAAGGAAAAAAAGTCATTTAAAAGTACTCGTGGCTACAATGAATTGCCGGTCCCGGCAATACACATAAAAGTTCATTGATAAAAACGGCATGGGATTCCCCCACAGCAGAATACCCAACCAAAATTAAAGAAAAAATGCATGGGGGTCCCCCCAAATTCCATACCAGGCCCTTCAGGTGTGGTATGGATATTAAGGGTATCCTCGCGCCAAGAGGGGGCCGGGATTTGGGGGTCCCCTTCCAGATTCCGATAAGCCCCCCGCCCACAGACCACCACCGGCCAGGGTTGTGGGGATGAGGCCCTTCTCCCCATCAACATGGGGACAAGGTGCTTTGGGGGGCTACCCAAAAACACCCTCCCAATGTTGAGGGCATGTGGCCTGGTACGGTTCAGGAGGGGGGGTGCTCTCTCATATTTTCCTGTGGCCTGCCAGGTTGCGTGCTCGGATAAGGGTCTGGTATGGATTTTTGGGGGGACCTCACGCCATTTTTTTTATTTTGGCATGGGGTTCCCCTTAAAATCCATTCCAGACCTTAAGAATCTGGTATGGATTTTGAGGGGGACCCCACGCCATTTTATTTTTTTTATTTTGGCACGGAGTTCCCCCTAATATCCATACCAGACCTGAAGGGCCTGGTTTGGAATTTAGGGGGACCCCCCACGCATTTTTTTTCCTTAATTTTGGTTCGGGGTTCCCCTGTGGGGGAATCCCATGCCGTTTTTATGTGTAATTCATTATAGCCGTGAGCAGTTTTAAGTGACTTTTTTTTCTTTAGAAATGTAATTTTGCTGTCAGACTGTTCTAAACACAGGAAACATGCGCCCCTTTACAGGCATACTATAGACACCCCCCAGGTATGAAATTTAAAGGAATATTACACTTTTATTGTTTCACTTTAAGCATTATTAAAATCACTGCTCCCAAAAAAACTTCAGTTTTTAAAACTTTTTTCCCCAAACACTTTTTATGACAATAACTTGCATATAAGCCTTTAAATTTATCACTTTTGATTTTTATATTCTTGTCCCATAGACTTTAATGGTATTTGCGTGTTCCAACAAATTTTTGGCCTGTTTGAATTTTCTGCTGTGAACCGAACAGGGGGGTGTTTGGCCCATCCCTATCAATGGTTAAGCAATAGACAAATCCTTCAATGATGCAACAAAATCCAGAAGTCAATACGGCAGAGGGCCTAAAGACTAAAACATCAGTAGCTTAAATGACCTGCACAGAATGGTAGAGAATTGCGGTCGCCCCTGAACTCCAGCCGAAAGTTTTTGCTGGAGTGGCCGATATTAAATACCTCCCGCTCCCTTGGCGTCTGATGTCACCAAGCGAGCGCGGACAGAGAAGGTCCAACGCGCATGCGCCAATGGGCAAACCTGCGCTGGCCAACAAATCCCAGAAGTCAAGGCGGCAAAGGAGCTGTCATGACGCGGGCGGATTGCGTCCCCAAGTCCCGCCAGGGGGCGCTGCTCAGGGGAACAATGGACAGTCCCATCCACCAATGGCATGTGAGCCAGCGGTGTCTGGGAAGGACCAAGGCGGGGCCAATAACGGCAGGCGAGCTGTGGAACACAATCGGAGGACACAAAGCAGGCTTAAAAAAAGCACACATGGCCCACCAGACACCAATCCAACAGAAGGCACCAGGGCTGGCCCCCAAGTCCACCGATCAGGGAGGGAGAGGGCAGGTGCCGTAAGCAGTGTGCACCATAGCAAAGGTGAACCCAACCTAAGAGGGTACAAACAGTATCTCAAAAACTATGACAAATATATAACAAATATATTACCGTATATACTCGAGTATAAGCCAAGTTTTTCAGCACATTTTTTGGGGTGAAAATGCCCCCCTCGGCTTATACTGGAGTCAATCACTTTTCTGCAGCAGAAAATTACATTTTCTGACCCGACTTTGTGGCCCCGTATTTCGGGGCCACTTGTTGCTAGGAACCCCAAATGGGGTTCCAACCCAGCCAACCCAGTAGACCTAGCACTACAACATATCCAAAGCTGGGGTTCCTAGCACCAAGTGGCCCAGAGATACAGGGCCCCAAAGTTGGTTTGGAAAATGTAATTCTCTGCTGCAGAAAAGTGCTTGACATTTTCTTACCCAAATTTGGGGCTCCATATCTTGGGGACACTTGGTGCTAGGAACCCTAAATTTGATATTCAAACCGGGTGGAACTAGCACGACAACATATTCAAAGATGGGGTTCCTAGTACCAAGTGACCCTGAGATACGGGGCCCCAAAATCGAACTGTGTCCATCTGCAGCAATGTCATTTCCGGACCCTTTGGGTCCAGAGACCCCAAATTTTGGCTGCAGCTAGGGGGCATCTAGGAACCCTTAACTACCAAGTTTGAAGTTTGGGGGGACCTATGGCTGCAAATTAGACATGTGCAATTCGTTTTTTTTTCGTTTTTTTTTTTTTTTTTTTTTTTCGTTTTTTTCCTACATTTGTAACTTTTTTTTTGTTGAATTGGTCATTTTCCGTGTCCCTTACAATGGTGCTGCTTAACGTGCTTCGAATAGATTGAACGAAAAAATTCGTACATTCGTAACTTTTTTTTTTCCGATTCGTAACTTTTTTTTTCGATTCGTAACCTTTTTTTTTAGATTCGTAACTTTTTTTTTTGATTCGTAAATTATTAAAATGTAATAATAGCATACACATTACATAAAATTATGAATTATGCTCCGATTACGAATCTACGAATGTTACGGATGTACGAATAAATACGAATGCGTCCGAATTTCGAATAAACGAAAATTAAACGAAAAAACGAATCAATGAAAAAATAACTCTTACGAATGTACAAATCGTTACGAATACGAACACCGACGACTTACGAATGTACGAATCGTTACGAATCAACGGAAACGAAAAAAAAACGAAACGAAAATAAACAAATTTTTTTCGGAAACGGAAAAAACGAAACGAAAATAAACACATTTTTTTGTTGTGCACATGTCTACTGCAAATGGGCACAGTGTGGCCGCAAATGGGCATTGTTGACCCTTTTTTCCACTTACAGTAGCTGCGCATTTCTCACCCTAGGCTTAAGCCCCATACACACGGTCGGACTTTTTCATGGATTCTGTCCGATCGGACAATGTTGTTGTAAAATCAGACCGTGTGTATGCACCATCGGACAGTGTACATCGGATTGTCCGACGGACAAAGTCTTATCTCCTGCTGGAAAGATTTGCCGACAACACGGTCCGATCACACCAAATCCGATCGTGTGTACGGTTGTCCGACCGGACAAAGTGCTACGCATGCTCAGATCACATTACAAGACCAAAGCTATTGGCTACTAGCCTCTACGTAGTCCCGTCGTAGGCAACAAACGTCACCACGTTCAGAATGATCGGATTTTCTGACAACTTTGTCTGACCGTGTGTACGCAAAACCAACATCGGACAAAGTGTGACGGACATGGTCCGACGGACCTGGTCCTCGGATAATCCGCGCGTGTGTATGGGGCTTTATACTGGAGTCAATACGTTTTCCCAGTTTTTTTGTGGTAAAATTAGGTGCCTCGGCTTATATTCGGGTCGGCTTATACTGGAGTATATACGGTATATAAATTCAATAATGAATAGTATGTATAGTTCCTACATAATTGTTCAATCAAATTAGTAAGTACATAATCAAAGAAATAAGACAGTAAAAATAGGAGAAAAAAAACACAACCCTATAGGTAATGAAAATGCAGAAGAATATTCCACAAGAGTAAAGATTGAATAAGAGAGTGTTTAATCCCTATAAGATGACAACCACAATCAAACTCCAACTCAGGCACATTATGTGGAGAGAAACGAAAGAAGGACAAGGGAAAGATCAATAACAAATACATTGAATAAGGACAGTATCAATATTACATTTTATACTAACTATAGAGTCAAGGACAATCAATCACTACACAGAGCTGGTATTAATGTTGTAAATACGACAAATTAATGGTCACAAACATCATGTGACAAATACCATCCACTTGGTTTCTAACTGTAAATGTGTAGCGGGGTTCTACCCCTTTTAGGCTTAGAGACTACATCTCCCATGATTCCCCAGGCCCCAGGGCTGCTGACTTCCGCCCGGGAGGCTGCTGGGGGAGATTATAAAAAGGGAAGAGCGGAGACCGCCTCTTCCTCTTGGGACACTTCCTCTTCTGAGGCCTGACAGGACTGGCCTGCCTCTGCTGACAGAGCGTGTGACGCGGAGACTACAGCCAGCAGAGACACCTGTGCGGACCGGAGCTGAAGGTCTGAAGCCTGGGCCTTGCAGCCGATGGAGTGAGACTCTCACCCCTCAGAGTCCACAGCAGCGGAGCGGAGACTTCCCCTTGCTGTCGGTCGGACGGAGCTGATGACCGGAGTTCAGGGCTGTGACTGAGGAGACCGGACGCCGCCATTGAAGAGACCAGAGCCACCATTAGAGGGACCGGATCGGAGGACGGTACCCCAAGGATTGGTGAGAGAGCCGGAAGGCTCATCCTGCATTGACACACACGTTTTATGCCTACTGAACTGCCTAGGCGCAATTTACCTCAGAGCAGCAATGTTACTTTCTGTGGATTACAAATGACACCATTTAAAGCTACATGTGCACCACCTCTACAGATTTATTGCCGGTGAAGAATACGGTACTAGTACAAGGACTGAGCTCTATTACTAGGGATCAGGCCTGGTCCGTTAGGTAGGCGCAGATAGATTTATTGCACCTCAGGGGTGCATAGCAGACGGTCGCCACATTGGGCGCTCCGTTCTCCCCATTGCTAGTAGATATATACCTGTGTACATGTTAAAGTGCATATTGCAGGGACCTGCTAAAGTATTGTAAGATATATGTTTAAATGCATGTTGCTATTCTTTTTCCTTACTGACAAAAGTAAAGCCAGTTATTCTTATCTCAGCAGTCTGCTTGTGAGTTCATACCAATTACACTTAGAGTATAAGCTAAGTTTTATGTGCATAGAGACGTACCCCTTGACTAACTGTGCCAGAGTGGGTAGAGCCAAATTGCCGGGGGTTGGTGGAGCTGTACTCAGGGACCCAAAACAAACCAGCGGCTCTCTTAACTGGGGGTAGCGCTACACGTGGGGGCTCGTAATCCGGGATCCTGAGTCAGCGGGAAAAGCCGCCAGAAGGTACCGGCATGGACCCAATAGAAGTGGGACGGTGGTCCGCAACATGGGCCGCTGACCCAGCCGCAGCAGCAGTCATTGAACTGCCAGGGATATGGCAGAGAGAGGCAGTCAAGCAGCTCATAATGTCATTATCCCCATGCCAGAAGTCATGGATAATGGACATGAGAAATGATGCTGGGTACACATACGCCCTAATAGAGTGGAAGGAAGAGACTCCAGAGCAGTTCAGGAGCCACAGCATACAGGCACCGAATGGCCAGGCCTACCAAGTGCTGCATGCGCTGCCGCGGAAGGGAGACTACTCTCCTATGAAAGCCATTCTATCCCCAAAGAAGGAGGAGCAGAAGGGCGCGGAAAGTCCCGCACCCGCACACACTACTCTTAGTGCAGAACTGTGTGCTGTTCTAGGGGAGATTGTGACCCAGTGCAGAAGAGACCCCGGGGATTACCCAATGTCGGGATACAGGAAACTCCGGATGTTTTCAGGGAGGACACCTGTACCCTCGGGAGAAGAGGGATTTGAAGAGTGGTTAGATGGTGCCACGCAGGCCCTAGAAGAATGGGAGGTCTCTGAAGGCAGAAAGAAGCAAAGGATTGTTGAAAGCCTAAAAGGACCTGCCTTAGAGGCCATACGCAATCTGAAGACGAGCAAAAAGGATTGCACTGCCCAGGACTACATAGACATCCTGGAAGGTGTGTTCGGTGGGACAGAAAAAGTCACAGAACTTACCTATCAACTGGAACACTGTTACCAGAAGACAGGGGAGAAGCTGTCAGAGTACATGGGACGCATAGACAAGATCCTGCATAGGATTATCCTGAAGAAGGGGATAGATCCAGGGAAGGTAGATGAAGCCCGTGCCCAGCAGGTGATGAGGGGAGCCCAACCCTTGGACCCTGTCGCACTAATTCTACGCACCCGGCAGGATGGGAAGAGCCTGGACTACCCTGACCTCATCCGAATGGTCAGAGAAGAAGAGGCCATGTTGGAAGAGAAAAGGGAGAAGCAGGTGATGGGGTCTACAAAGTCTACAGTGGCCACGGTCAGGACGGCCTTAACCCCTGAAAGAGACACAGAGGTAGATGCCCTGAAGTTGCAGATGTCCCAGATGATGGAGATATTGACGTCTCTAGTGGCGAAAGAGACGCCCAGTCCCAAGAAAGAAACAGGCAGGAAGGAGTTGTTTCCAGCTGTTTCAGCACCAGCATCCCCACCTGACTACGGTGAGACGATTTGCTTTAATTGTGGAGGAATTGGTCATATTGCAGCTGTATGTTCCAGTCCCAAGAAGAAGAAGGCAGAAAGCCGCCAGCCGGCGGGAAACGCCAAAGGGCCCCGGTGAAGGAGTCAACCGGGTGCCCATCACCTTCAGTGAGCTCCAAGAAGCACAACAGGAAGAGAAAGCGAGGAGACCAAACCCCTCAGAAGGGGCCCAGGGATCCTCAACCAAGGTGCACTCCAGAGAAAGGGGGCAAGACCCCTCCGGAGAGACACAGCACCCCCAAGCGTGAACTCTTCAAAGTGAGAGATAACAATGTCCCTCAACGGGTTCACACTCCCACTAAGAGGGAGAAAATCAATGCATACCAGGCTCAAGAAAGGAGCAAGTGCAAATCAAGTGCTGGTAAAGCAAAGAGTCCAAAGAAGAGGACAGCATCAACTAGGCCCTACCCAGAGGAGCTAGTTGGTCCATCCCCTACTGTACCCATCCAAGTGGAAGGAGTGTACACGAAGGCCCTCCTAGACACTGGAGCACAAGTGACCCTGTTGTACAGGGACTTCTACGACAGATACCTGAGTCATCTGCCTATACAGAAGATAGAAGAGCTGGAGATAAGGGGATTGGGAACCCAGAGTTTCCCCTATGATGGCTACCTACCCATACGGCTGACGTTTGACCCATCCGTAGCTGGGAAGTCTGAAGTGTTCGACACCTTAGCAGTGGTGTGTCCCCGCCCACCAGGAACCAGTAAGACGTCCCTGATCATAGGGACAAACACGGACCTAGTCAGAAGGCTTCTGACCCCCCTGGTGAAGAAAGAGAATCTTTCAACTCCCAAGATCCACCCCATGCTGAAGGCAGCCTATCAGCGGTTGGTCCTAGAGCAGAAGACCCCAAGTGAGGGGATAGGAAGGGTATGGAGGCTTGGAAAAGAAGGAGCAGTGTTACAGCCTGGAGAGGTGACCTGCATGAGAGCCACGGTGAAACTTACTTGGGAGCAGCCTGGCCCCTTTGTAATGCTGGAGCCCGACCCAATGGAGGGTCACTCAGGTCTGGAAGTGATACCAGAAGTAATCTCATTGAAGGACCTGAAGAAGGCTAGAGGAAGAGTCCCTGTCAGTGTGAGGAACCCCACGGAGCGGCCCGTGGAGATCCCTGCCAGGATGCTTCTGGGACAGGTGAGTCCTGCTGTCCCAGTTGGCTGGTCAGAAGTGAAGGGGACGGGTGAAGGAGAAGATGTTTGGAAGAAACTCTCCATGGAAAACCCTAACCTACCTGGAGCTTGGAAAGAGAGAGCCAAGGCCCAGCTGACCAGATGGGAGAAGATTTTCTCCAAAGATGAGTTTGATGTGGGGTGTGCGAGGAGTGCCACCCATCGAATCCGCCTGCAAGAGGACAAGCCATTCAGAGAGAGAGTGAGGCGAGTCCCGCTAGCAGATCTGGAGGATCTGAGGGAGCAGCTTGCGGAATTGAAGAAGACGGGAGTGATTCGGGAGTCCAGAAGCCCCTACGCCTCCCCAATTGTGGTAGTCAGGAAGAAGAATGGGTCATTGAGACTCTGCATTGACTACAGAACTCTCAACAGGAGGACCATTCCTGACCAGTACACCACGCCAAGGATAGAAGATGCCTTGCAGAGTTTATCTGGAGCTAAGTGGTTCAGTGTGATGGACCTCAAGAGTGGGTATTACCAGATCCCCATGCATCCAGAAGATAGAGAAAAGACTGCCTTCATAACCCCAGTAGGATTCTTTGAGTTCAACAGGATGCCCCAGGGCCTATCTGGAGCTCCTGCTACGTTTCAACGCCTAATGGAAAGGACTGTTGGAGACATGAACCTCATAGAAGTCCTTGTGTACCTGGACGATGTCATTGTCTTTGGAAAGACTTTGGAAGAACATGAAGCCAGGTTGGAGAAAGTACTGAAGAGGCTCAGTGAAGAGGGACTTAAACTTTCTCCAGAGAAGTGTCGGTTCTATCAGTCTTCTGTGAACTATCTGGGACACATAGTGTCTGAAAAAGGAGTGTCTACAGACCCTGAGAAGCTGGAGGCAGTTACTTCGTGGCCAAGGCCCACAACAGTTACAGAACTTCGGTCTTTCTTGGGGTTCTGCTCCTACTACCGCAGGTTTGTGGATGGATTTGCCCGCATTGCCAAACCCCTCAACGAGCTGCTGAAGACAGAAGGAGAGGAGGATGGAATGGGGCCTAGGAGGTCCAGTGAGTCGGTCCAAGACCAGTGGAATTCAAGGTGTGAAGAGGCTTTCAGGGCCTTGAAGAGAAGTCTCACCACAGCCCCAGTTTTGGCCTACGCTGATCCCACTAGACCATATGAGCTACACGTTGATGCCAGCCATGAGGGCCTAGGTGGAGTACTCTACCAGGAGTATGAAGACCAGCTACGACCAGTGGCTTATGTGAGCCGGAGCCTGACCCCCTCCGAGAAGAACTATCCCACCCACAAGTTGGAGTTCTTAGCCCTCAAATGGGCAGTTGTTGACAAGTTGAGAGACTATTTGTATGGGGCCGAGTTTACTGTAAAGACAGATAACAACCCCTTGACCTATCTATTCACCACCGCCAAGCTGGATGCAACTGGACACAGATGGTTGGCGGCGTTGTCTGGATTCAATTTCAGTCTCAAGTACAGACCAGGGGCTGGAAATAGGGATGCAGATGCCCTGTCCCGAAGATCCCATGTCATGGTCGATGACTGGGAAGACTGGACCCAAGTGGCACCAGATGGAGTGCGAGCCCTCTGCCAGGGGGCTGAACTCCAAGCCAGAGGAGGATCCAGAGCTGAAGAAATAGGAGTTACCACAGTGGGAGTCCCACAGTGTTACTGTGGGGTAACTCAGCTGGCAGAAGAGTGTCTGCCGAAGTTGTCCAAGAAGGAGCTGAGGTGTGACCAATTGGAAGATCCCATGGGGAGATTGGTCCTGGAAGCCCTGGAAGACAAGAGTCCAGAGGGACTTCGCCTTCACCCTTCTAAAGAAGCTCGCCTACTGAGGAGAGAGTTGGACAAGTTACAGGTGCATCAGGGGGTAGTCTACCGAAGGGGCCCCTCTGATGGACCAGAAGACAAGTGGCAGTTGTTTCTCCCCGAGAAGCATCGAGAGACTGTGCTGATTGCCTTACATGACCAGCATGGTCACTTGGGAGCAGAGAGAACCTTCCAACTTGTCAGAGACCGGTTTTATTGGCCCTGCATGAGGACCGAAGTGGAGGAGTATTGCCATTCCTGTGCAAGATGCATTCAGAGGAAGACATTACCCCATCAAGCTGCCCCAATGGGCCACCTACAGAGTGAAGGCCCAATGGATCTGGTATGCATTGATTTTCTCTGCCTTGAACCCGATTTGAGCGGATTGGGAAATGTTCTGGTGGTAACCGACCATTTCACTCGTTATGCTCAGGCTTTCCCAACCAAGGACCAGAAGGCCTCTACAGTAGCCAAGGTACTTTTGGAGAAGTACTTTGTTCACTATGGACTGCCACAGAGAATCCACTCAGACCAAGGAAGGGACTTTGAGAGTCGCCTGATCAGGAAGCTACTAGATTCTCTGGGAGTAGAGAAGACTAGAACCACACCATATCACCCTCAAGGTGATGCCCAGCCTGAAAGGTTCAACAGGACCCTATTGAACATGTTAGGAACTTTGGAAACAGAGAAGAAGCAACATTGGAGTCAACACATATCAGCTCTGGTGCATGCCTACAACTGCACCACAAGTGATGTGACAGGTTTTTCCCCTTACCGACTTATGTTTGGGAGAGAAGCAAGATTGCCAGTGGATTTGGCCTTTGGCATTTCCTTAGACCATGCCTCTGCTGCCTCCCACAAAGGATATGTGGACAGACTGAGGCGCAGTCTGAAGATAGCTTACGAGAAAGCTCAAGCGGCCTCTGACCAGAGGGGGGCCCGAAATAAGAGAAACTTTGACCTGAAAGTTAGAGTACAGGACCTACAGCCTGGGGACCGTGTACTGCTACGAAACCTAGGGATCCCTGGGAAACACAAGATTGCTGATAGATGGAGATCAGAGCCATATATCATCTGTAGGAAACTTCCAGGATTGCCTGTCTACAAGTTGAAGCCAGAAGGAAGAGTGGGGCCATTGAAGACCTGGCATAGGAATCATTGCTCCCACTCACTGAAGCAGTCAGAATGCCTCCAGCAAGAGACTTACCTGAATCTGTTTCCATTCTGGATACCCCCAGGCCTAATACTAGGTCTCAGACATCCCAAGTTAGGGGTGGACAGGACCCCCAACCAGAAGAAGAAAGAGGAGAACTTGAATGGCTATGGCCTTCCTCAACTCCAGGGAATTCTGCCATAGATCTTCCACCTACTGAAGATGTGGAAGATAACACATTGAACCCAGAAGCCACAGAGTTTGTGCCATTCAGTGATGTGCCTGAGTGCTGGGAAGATATCCCTGGTCTCTACCCAGAACAAGAAGAAGATGTTCCAGAACCAGAGATGTTGCCAGAATGTGTTCCTGAAGAAGTTCCAAGAGAACAGAGAGCTCGCAGAGTTGTGAAGCCTCCCAAGAAGTTAACTTACCCCAAGATGGGAGAAAGTTCAGAGGACTCTGTTACTACAGCAAGGAGAAGTGCTGAAAGCCCTGACCCTTCCGCTGTTCATTTAGTGGAGGGCAACCCCAGCTCACTCTCTGGCACAGTTAAACAGGTCGCCCACACTGAAGTGACCTGTAGACAGGACAGCTCCCCATCTTATGCCAATTGGTGGGAAGCTCCTCTGTCCAAATTATGTGAAAATGTTGTTCCCGAGAAAGTTTGTAGTTTGAACACTGTCTTTGGGGACCAAAGATTCAAAGTGGGGGGAGTGTGTAGCGGGGTTCTACCCCTTTTAGGCTTAGAGACTACATCTCCCATGATTCCCCAGGCCCCAGGGCTGCTGACTTCCGCCCGGGAGGCTGCTGGGGGAGATTATAAAAGGGAAGAGCGGAGACCGCCTCTTCCTCTTGGGACACTTCCTCTTCTGAGGCCTGACAGGACTGGCCTGCCTCTGCTGACAGAGCGTGTGACGCGGAGACTACAGCCAGCAGAGACACCTGTGCGGACCGGAGCTGAAGGCCTGAAGCCTGGGCCTTGCAGCCGATGGAGTGAGACTCTCACCCCTCAGAGTCCACAGCAGCGGAGCGGAGACTTCCCCTTACTGTCGGTCGGACGGAGCTGATGACCGGAGTTCAGGGCTGTGACTGAGGAGACCGGACGCCGCCATTGAAGAGACCAGAGCCACCATTAGAGGGACCGGATCGGAGGACGGTACCCCAAGGATTGGTGAGAGAGCCGGAAGGCTCATCCTGTATTGACACACACGTTTATGCCTACTGAACTGCCTAGGCGCAATTTACCTCAGAGCAGCAATGTTACTTTCTGTGGATTACAAATGACACCATTTAAAGCTACATGTGCACCACCTCTACAGATTTATTGCCGGTGAAGAATACGGTACTAGTACAAGGACTGAGCTCTATTACTAGGGATCAGGCCTGGTCCGTTAGGTAGGCGCAGATAGATTTATTGCACCTCAGGGGTGCATAGCAGACGGTCGCCACATTGGGCGCTCCGTTCTCCCCATTGCCAGTAGATATATACCTGTGTACATGTTAAAGTGCATATTGCAGGGACCTGCTAAAGTATTGTAAGATATATGTTTAAATGCATGTTGCTATTCTTTTTCCTTACTGACAAAAGTAAAGCCAGTTATTCTTATCTCAGCAGTCTGCTTGTGAGTTCATACCAATTACACTTAGAGTATAAGCTAAGTTTTATGTGCATAGGGACGTACCCCTTGACTAACTGTGCCAGAGTGGGTAGAGCCAAATTGCCGGGGTTGGTGGAGCTGTACTCAGGGACCCAAAACAAACCAGCGGCTCTCTTAACTGGGGGTAGCGCTACACGTATATAAAAAATTATCACATAGGTATTTGGCCAGATATACCACCATTGTCTGACATGAGGTTCTATAGGGAAGGGTATGTGTTTCTATATGGAAGGGTATAGGGAATTATTCTTTCTTTGTCCTTCATTGAGGTTTGATTTTGGAACCCGATCTTTACTTATGTGCTGTGCACACACCTCCAACCTCACCCACGAATGATTGCTTTTCCATCAGCTGTAGCTCAATGTGTTCATTATATTAATATTAATAGAAAACCTATATTAAAACTCTGAGCTGGTTACATGGCTAATGGAGCAAGTTATTCCAGATCCTCCTTCCCCAAGAACCTTCTTAGCATTCCATGATACAGTACAGGTTATCCTCACACAATTATACCTCAAATGATCCCATAACAGAAGCCAACTTTGTCACCTCCTCCTCATGTCACTTAAATATGTTGGTAGGATGGCCAGTTGGCTGTTAGACCGATCTGGGGATCGTCTTTACGACATCAAAACTACTGAGGACACGAAAGTGTCTGGACATGTTATTGATGAACAGTCTATGAGAGCGCAGATTATTGGAAGGATACATAAGGCGGAGACAGGTTCTCTTTACTTGCTTCTTGGATCTTCACACTTGGAACTAGAAGGTATGGACCATGGGTGGGAGGTCCCCCGTTATTATCAATAGATTTATTCCCTCCATTTACCTTTTTTTTCCCCTTCCCCTCCCCCATTTACTACCCCCCCCCCCCTCCTTTAATTTTTCTTTTCCAATAATTTTTATTGAGTATTTCAGAAGAGATACAAAAGCCAACATCGAAACTTAGGAATAGAAAGTTGTAAAGAAAACAAAAATATGTTTCTATTCCGGTACGTATGGATCTCCCCAATTCACCAAAACAATGGGGTACAACCCAACACTGCCCCTCACAAGATGCCACAGATATAGAGAGAGCGTTCATTTGTAACAATATAATTACAGAAGTAAGGCGTCCCGTACTTTATATAAAGGGGAAAATAACGATCGTCTCCCCTGCAGATCGTGTAAGTTTTCCCCACTTACATAGAAATTAAGGAAAAAAAGAACAGGCGCCCCAAACTTTTTTTTTTTCTTTCTACTATTGCAGAGTTTTTGCTTCCACTCCAAAGGTCGCTGCCTACGGTGCCCCCCATGAACTTATATGAACTTATATGAAATCCATTTAATGATTGGTTTTATTTCCACTTGCATGTATATTTTTTATCTCCTTTGTGTTTATTTTAATTCATATCGGACACCCAGTGGGTTTTTGCGCCATCTTCCCCTTTTTTACTTATAGAAATGAAGGGTCTGTAATTTTTATCATAGGTGTATTTTATATGTAAAGATTCTTTATATGGTCCCCCTAAAGAAAGCACCGCTCAGCGCCCTGAATATGCCACCTGAGGTTGGTGGGCAGTAGAACTCTTAAACAAAATCATGTGATTATAACCTTAATTGTAAGATCACAATACAGCAGCCGCTAAAAAAATATAAAATACATTCTAAAACAATATTAAAATCACTCAAAGCAACTGAGTTCCTTATAACATTGCAGCAGAGCACTTGTCATATAATAATATTAGCTGGTAGTAGTAAAGCAGCGTCTGTATGTATCAGAGGGTCCAATCCTTCTTCCTGGTATTCCATGAAACACAGTCGTCACTTTCCAGAAACCACGAAGATCACGTCGTCTGACGCGTTTCGTCACTTCCTGATTTCGTCTGAGGGTGCGGTCTCCTGGTCCGGAAGCAAGGTTTATATAGAGCTAGTGCGTGTCACCGCCTTATGCTGCCTGGAATGCCGTGACATCTATCCTAACTGCCCACATGACTATTAAAGTGGAGGGCCACCCTAAAAAAACAAAAAACACATAAAAGCAATCCTTTAAATTCATTAAAAAACATTTGAATTTTTTTTTTCTTTTTTAATTTACCAGAAATGCCTGTTGCTAGGCATATCGTCCTAATCTTCCTCTTCCTATTCCACGGTGATATTCAGTCTTCTCTCCTCCTCGCGTTGTCTTCTGGGGAATGGGGCGTGCTGTGTTCTGGGAACTGTGTGTGTCCCAGAACACAGCACGCCCCATTCACAAAGCGTGGTGCGACTCGCGCTTGCGCAGTAGGAAACGGGCAGTGAAGCCGCAAGGCTCCACTGCCTTTTTTCCTTAGTGGGGATGGCGGCGCCGGCACATGATACGAGGGGCGTATGGGCCTGGGGGGGGGGGGCGACATCGTGGGCGCCCTGGACAGGTAAGTCTCCTTATTAAAAGTCAGCAGCTACAGTGTTTGTAGCTGCTGACTTTAAAAAAAAAGTTTTTAAGGCTGGAACACCCCTTTAACCACTTCAGCCCCGGACCAATTTGCAGCTAAAGGACCAGGCCCCTTTTTGCGATTTGGCATTGCGCCGCTTTAACTGACAATTGCGCGGTCGTGCGACGTGGCTCCCAAACAAAATTGGCGTCCTTTTTTCCCCACAAATAGAGCTTTCTTTTGGTGGCATTTGATCGCCCATGCGGTTTTTATTTTTTGCGCTATAAACAAAAATAGAGCGACAATTTTGAAAAAAATGCAATGTTTTTTATTTTTTGCTATAATAAATATCTCCCAAAACATTTTTTTTTCCCTCAGTTTAGGCCGATTCGTATTCTCCTACATATTATTGGTAAAAAAAAAATTACAATGAGCGTTTATTGATTGGTTTGCGCCAAAAATTATAGCGTCTACAAAATAGGGGAAAGTTTTATGGCATTTTTATTAATATTTTTTTTTTTTACTAGTAATGGCGGCGATCAGCGATTTTTATTGTGACTGCGACATCATGGCGGACACATCGGACAATTTTGACACATTTTTGGGACCATTGGCATTAATACAGCGATCAGTGCGATTAAAAATTCATTGCTTACTGTAAAAATGTCACTGGCAGCGAAGGGGTTAACCACTAGGGGGCAGTGTTGGGGTTAAGTGTGACCTATGTGTTTTTTTTTTTTACTGTAGGGGGCGTGGCTTGGCGTGTGACATCACTGATCGTCTTTCCCTATGACAGGGAACAGACGATCAGTGACAGCCTCACTAGGAAGCACGGGGAGAGGTTTGTTTACACAGACCTCTCCCCGTTCTCCAGATCTGTGACTTGATCGCGAGACACCGGCGGCGGCACGTGCACGACCCACGGCTGGGCTCTTAAAGAGCAATGTACCTGTACGTTGTTGTGCCCAGCCGGGCCATTCTGCCAACGTAAATGGGCAGGAGGCGGTGCTTAAGTGGTTAACCAATGGGTAAGCATGTGAACAGACAACCCGGAAATAATCACAATCGCATAATCGGCAAAACATAGGTAAATCGGCAACAAAAAAAAACAGATATGTAATACATTTAAAATGAGTAAAACAAAAATGCACAATAATACAAATCATTAAAAACAACTAACCTCTAGGTAAGTATGTTACTAGCTTGTAATATATTAAACATTTATGAGCATTATAAAATGCACAATTAATTCAAATACTTGGGAGCAGCTAACCTCGAGGTGTATATGGCGCAAGCGTATAAACAAGCACATGAATCTACACAGGAGAATATATACATTCATTTCAGTAACCTCCACACCTGTATTGCACCAACTCGCCACCCCACTGATTCAGATGGGTTCAATGAAATTAAAGGTGGGGAGTGTATATACACCACTGCAAATATCTGCAGCAAACATCAACGTTTAACAAACAAATAAATAAACTGATTAAAATATATATATATAAAAAAATATGCATAAAATACATACATATAAAATATATATAAATTATCCAAAAACATGTAAGATGGTCATACATGGTTAATGGACACAGCAAAATGTGATACTATAAAAATCTACTACTGGAATATTGAGATTCTGACGTAATTTGCTGAATAAATAGATCAAACTTTATATATCAAAATGAAAAAGTCCACGCTACGTATCACTAATAAAGCAGTTAATATCTAGTTCGATATTTAAACCCTTTCGGGAGAGAGCGCCTCTGTTAAATATATCCACTGCGTTTCACGTTTCGATAACTCACGGACGAGATTGGATCCTCGCCAATAGGGCTCTTAAATGATCTGTATACCGTATCTGTGGTGCTGATCTGTATACCGTATCTGTGGTACTGATCTGTATACCGTATCTGTGGTGCTGATCTATATACCATGTCTGTGGTGCTGATTTATATACCGTATCTGTGGTGCTGATCTGTATTCCGTGTCTGTGGTACTGATTTATATACCGTATCTGTGGTGCTGATCTATATACCGTGTCTGTGGTGCTGATCTATATACCGTATCTGTGGTGCTGATCTGTATACCGTATCTGCGGTGCTGATCTATATACCGCGTCTGTGGTGCTGATCTATATACCGTATCTGTGGTGCTGATCTATATACCGTATCTGTGGTGCTGATTTGTATACCGTATCTGTGGTGCTGATCTGTATACCGTGTCTGTGGTGCTGACCTGTATACCGTATCTGTGGTGCTGACCTGTATACCGTATCTGTGGTGCTGATCTATATACCATGTCTGTGGTGCTGATCTATATACCGTATCTGTGGTGCTGATCTATATACCGTGTCTGTGGTGCTGATATATATACCGTGTCTGTGGTGCTGATCTATATACCGTATCTGTGGTGCTGATCTGTATACCGTATCTGTGGTGCTGATCTATATACCGCGTCTGTGGTGCTGATCTATATACCGCATCTGTGGTGCTGATCTGTATACCGCGTCTGTGGTGCTGATCTGTATACCGCGTCTGTGGTGCTGATCTATATACCGCGTCTGTGGTGCTGATCTGTATACCGCGTCTGTGGTGCTGATTTATATATAGTATCTGTGGTGCTGATCTATATACCATGTCTGTGGTTCTGATCTATATACCGCGTCTGTGGTGCTGATCTGTATACCGTATCTGTGGTGCTGATTTATATATAGTATCTGTGGTGCTGATCTGTTTACCGTGTCTGTGGTGCTGATCTGTATACCGTGTCTGTGGTGCTAATCTGTATACCGTGTCTGTGGTGCTAATCTGTATACCGTGTCTGTGGTGCTGATCTATATACCATGTCTGTGGTTCTGATCTATATATCGCGTCTGTGGTGCTGATCTGTATACCGTATCTGTGGTGCTAATCTGTAAACCGTATCTGTGGTGCTGATTTATATATCGTATCTGTGGTGCTGATCTGTAAACCGTATCTGTGGTGCTGATTTATATATCGTATCTGTGGTGCTGATCTGTATACCGCGTCTATGGTGCTGATCTGTATACTGTATCTGTGGTGCTGATTTATATACTGTATCTGTGGTGCTGATCTGTATACCGTATCTGTGGTGCTGATTTATATACCGTATCTGTGGTGCTGATCTGTTTACCGTATCTGTGGTGCTGATCTGTATACTGTGTCTGTGGTGCTGATCTGTATACCGTGTCTGTGGTGCTGATCTGTATACCGTGTCTGTGGTGCTGATCTGTATACCATGTCTGTGGTGCTAATCTGTATACCGTGTCTGTGGTGCTGATCTATATACCATATCTGTGGTGCTGATCTGTATACCGCATCTGTGGTGCTGATCTGTTTACCGTATCTGTGGTGCTGATCTGTATACTGTGTCTGTGGTGCTGATCTATATACCGCATCTGTGGTGCTGATCTATATACCGCGTCTGTGGTGCTAATCTGTATACCGTATCTGTGGTGCTGATTTATATACCGTATCTGTGGTGCTGATCTGTATACCGTATCTGTGGTGCTGATCTGTATACCGTATCTGTGGTGCTGATCTATATACTGTGTCTGTGGTGCTAATCTATATACCGTATCTGTGGTCAGGGCCGGATTTTCCATGAGGCCAGGCCTCGGTGCGGCAGTGGCGCAGGGGGCGGCGCCGCATGAAGGGCCGATCCTAGGTGGCTGCTTGGGGTGCAGTGCACCCGGGCCCAAGAGAGGTGGGGGCACTGAAGCGCCAGAGTGCTCCCTTCCCTCCTCACCGCCGCTGTGTTTCCTGCTCAAGCCCCTCCCCGCTCCCTCCTCCTGTCAGAGAAGGAGAGCAGTCGGGGATGAGATCGGAGGCAGAGCGGCTGGTCTCTGTGTGGAGCGAGACCAGCGGCAGCCACGCAGTGACGTCGCGGTGGGGAGCGGGGGGTTCCGTGCCTGACACGTTCTCCTCCTCCTCTCTGTGTCTCTGTCCTGCCTCCTGCTGTGAACAACAGCGCGGCTGCACACTGTCCTCTCCTCTCCAGCTGCCACCCGGGTGATTTTATGTACCCTAATGGAGGGGGGGTCTGTCCTGGGGGGGTCTGTACTAATGGAGGGGGGTTTGTCCTGGGTGGTCTGTACTAATGGAGGGGGTCTGTCCTGGAGGGTCTGTACTAATGGAGGGGGGTCTGTACTAATGGAGGGGGAGCGTCTGTCCTGGGGGGTCTGTACTAATAGAGGGGGAGGGTCTGTCCTGGGGGGTCTGTACTAATGGAGGGGGAGGGCCTGTCCTGGGGGGTCTGTACTAATGGAGTGGGGGTCTGTCCTGGGGGGTCTGTACTAATGGAGGGGGTCTGTCCTGGGGGGCTCTGTAAGAATGGAGGGGGAGGGTCTGTCCTGGGGTCTGTACTAATGGAGGAGGGGTCTGTCCTGGGGGTCTGTACTAATGGAGGGGGAGGGTCTGTACTAATGGAAGGGGAGAGTCTGTCCTGGGGGGTCTGTACTAATGGAGGGTGAGGGTCTGTCCTGGGGGGTCTTTACTAATGGAGGGGGAGGGTCTGTCCTGGGGGGTCTGTACTAATGGAGGGGGGCTGTCCTGGGGGTCTGTACTAATGTGGGGGGGGTCTGTACTAATGGAGGAGGGTCTGTCCTGGGGGGTCTGTACTAATGGAGGAGGTCTGTACTAATGGAGGGGGAGGGTCTGTCCTGGGGGGTCTGTACTAATCAGTGATGTAAGTAACTGAGTTAAAATAAACTGAGTTACCTAACGCAGTTACTTTAGAGGGTAACGAGTAATCTAACTGATTACTTTTCCCCTCATGGTAACTCAGTTCCCATTACTTTGGCTTAGTTACCCCAATTACATCTACCGCCACTGGATGGCAGTAGTGTAATTCCAGTGTCCTGCCGAAAAAGTTCCCCCGCCAGATAAGGACCCCCTGTACTGCGCAGGCGCAGGGCTTGCGCAGTACGAAGGACAACGGAGCTTCCGAAAATTGCCGAACCTAAACAGCTCTGAGTGAACTCTACACCGCGCAGGCGCAGTTAACATGTAATTGTACGAGGCGATGCCGCACGCTGCCGATGCTCGTGCTACTCTGCAAGGGGCGTCTATCGTGTAAGTAAGGGGCGGGTCTAGTATTACTGTAACCAAGGGGCGCATTTATTATTATTGTTATATATCGAGCTCTGCCCATTAATTTAACATTCGCCCTCTTCTGTAGCCATCCGCCCCTTACACGATATAATAATAATAGACCCGCCCCTTACACGATATAATAATAATAGACCCGCCCCTTACACGATATAATAATAATAGACCCGCCACTTGCTTACACGCTATAACAGATCTGCCCCTTGGTTACAGTAATAATAAAGCAGCCCCTTGGTTACACGATATATAACAATAATAATAAATGCCCCCTTGGTTACAGTAATACTAGACCCGCCCCTTAGTTACACGTATAGAATATTTAAAAAAAAAGTCAGTTACTTTGCAGAGTAACTAATTACTTTTCCAATGTAGTAACTGAGTTACTAACGCAATTACTTTTTGGGAGAAGTAATTTGTAACTTAACTAATTACTTTTTTAAAGTAAGATGACCAATACTGGTACTAATGGAGTGGGGGGGTCTGTTCTGGGGGGGTCTGTACTAATGGAGGGGGTCTGTCCTGGGGGTCTGTACTAATGGAGGGGAGGGTCTGTCCTGGGGGGTCTGTACTAATGGAGGGGGGCTGTCCTGGGGGTCTGTACTAATTGAGGGGGGGTCTGTACTAATGGAGGGGGAGGGTCTATCCTGGGGGGTCTGTACTAATGGAGGGGGTCTGTCCTGGGGGGTCTGTACTAATGGAGGAGGTCTGTACTAATGGAGGGGGAGGGTCTGTCCTGGGGGGTCTGTACTAATGGAGTGGGGGTCTGTCCTGGGGGTCTGTACTAATGGAGGGGGTCTATCCTGGGGGGTCTGTACTAATGGAGGGGGAGAGTCTGTCCTGGGGGTCTGTTCTAATGGAGGGGGAGGATCTATCCTGGGGGTCTGTACTAATGGAGGGGGAGGGTCTATCCTGGGGGGTCTGTCCTGGGGGGTCTGTACTAATAGAAGGGGAGGGTCTGTCCTGGGGGTCTGTACTAATGGAGGGGGTTTCTGTACTAATAAATTGGGGTCTGTCCTGGGGGTCTGGTCTAATGGAGTGGGAGGGTCTGTCCTTGGGGGTCTTTTCTAATGGAGGGGGAGGGTCTATCCTGGGGGGTCTGTACTGATGGAGGGGGGGTGTGTCCTGGGGGTCTGTACTAATGGAGGGGGGTCTGTCCTGGGGGGTCTGTACTAATGGAGGGGGTCTGTACTAATGGAGGGGGGTCTGTCCCGGGGAGTCTGTAATAATGGAGGGGGTCTGTCCTGGGGGGTCTGTACTAATGGAGGGGGAGGGTCTGTCCTGGGGGGGTCTGTACTAATGGAGGGGGAGGGTCGTTCCTGGGGGTCTGTACTAATGGGGGAGGGGTCTGTCCTGGGGGGTCTGTACTAATGGAGGGGGAGGGTCTGTCCTGGGGGGTCTGTACTAATGGAGGGGGAGGGTCTGTCCTGGGGGGCTGTACTAATGGAGGAGGGGTCTGTCCTGGGGGTCTGTACTAATGGAGGGGAAGGGTCTGTCCTGGGGGTCTGTACTAATGGAGGGGGGTCTGTACTAATGGAGGGGGGTCTTTACTAATGGAGGGGGTCTGTCCTGGGGGTCTGTACTAATGGAGGGGGGTCTGTCCTGGGGGGTCTGTACTAATGGAGGGGGAGGGTCTATCCTGGGGGGTCTGTACTAATGGAGGGGTGGGTCTATCCTGGGGGGTCTGTACTAATGGAGGGGTGGGTCTTTCCTGGGGGTCTGTACTAATGGAGGGGGGTCTGTCCTGGGGGTCTGTACTAATGAAGGAGGGGTCTGTCCTGGGGGTCTGTACTAATGGATAGGGGTCTGTCCTGGGGGTCTTTACTAATGGAGGGGGGTCTGTCCTGGGGGGGTCTGTACTAATGGAGGGGGGTCTGTCCTGGGGGTCTGTACTAATGGAGGGGGAGGGTCTGTCCTGGGGGGTCTGTACTAATGGAGGGGTGGGTCTATCTATCCTGGGGGTCTGTACTAATGGAGGGGGAGGGTCTGTCCTGGGGTCTGTACTAATGGAAGGGGAGGGTCTGTCCTGGGGGACTGTACTAATGGAGGGGGTCTGTCCTGGGGGTCTGTACTAATGAAGGAGGGGTCTGTCCTGGGGGTCTGTACTAATGGAGAGGGGTCTGTCCTGGGGGTCTTTACTAATGGAGGGGGGTCTGTCCTGGGGGGGTCTGTACTAATGGAGGGGGAGGGTCTGTCCTGGGGGGTCTGTACTAATGGAGGAGGAGGGTCTGTCCTGGGGGGTCTGTACTAATGGAGGGGGGGGTCTGTCCTGGGGGTCTGTACTAATGGAGAGGGGTCTGTACTAATGGAGGGGGTCTGTACTAATAGAGGGGGAGGGTCTGTCCTGGGGGGTCTGTACTAATGGAGGGGGAGGGTCTGTCCTGGGGGTCTGTTATAATAGAGGGGGAGGGTCTATCCTGGGGGGTCTGTACTAATGGAAGGGGAGGGTGTATCCTGGGGGGTCTGTCCTGGGGGTCTGTCCTGGGGGATCTGTACTAATGGAGGGGGGTTTGTCCTGGGGGTCTGTACTAATGGAGGGGATTTTTGTACTAATAAAGGGGGGTCTGTCCTGGGGGTCTGTACTAATGGAGAGGGAGGGTCTGTCCTGGGTGGGTCTGTTCTGATGGAGGGGGAGGGTCTGTCCTGGGGGGGTCTGTTCTAATGGAGGGGGAAGGTCTATCCTGGGGGGTGTGTCCTGGGGGGTTTGTCCTCGGGGTTTGTACTAATGGAGGGGGGCTGTCCTGGGGGGTCTGTACTAATGGAGGGGGGTCTGTACTAATGGAGGGGGGTTTGTCCTGGGGGTCTGTACTAATTGGAGGGGGTCTGTCCTGGGGGTCTGTACTAATAAAGGGGGGTCTGTACTAATGGAGGGGGGTCTGTTTTGGGGGTCTGTACTAATGGAGGAGGGGTTTTCCTGGGGGTCTGTACTAATGGAGGTAGAGAGAGAACCCCGCTGCCCTGCGCCACCAGAGGGAAAGCCACACAGCCTGGTGCCATCCCTGGTGGAGAAAGGAATGGAGTCATTGCCAGAATACAGATCTGGGCTCTACCCAGCGGAGTCGCCACAGGCAATTCAGAGTGAGCCGACTCCTGATCAGAGGAACCGTTGCTGTATCGCTGGGTCAGGTGAGAGGGCTGATCGGCCATTATCTACTAATGTCCATAGGAACTGCAGTCTCTGACCATCTCCTGTATTATATCTGCAGTCTCTGATCATCTCCTGTATTATGTCTGCAGTCTCTGATCATTTCTTGTATTATGTCTGCAGTCTCTGATCATCTCCTGTACTAAGTCTGCCGTCTCTGATCATCTCCTGTACTAAGTCTGCCGTCTCTGATCATCTCCTGTACTATGTCTGCAGTCTCTGACCATCTCCTGTACTATGTCTGCAGTCTCTGATCCTCTCCTGTACTATGTCTGCAGTCTCTGATCATCTCCTGTACCATGTCTGCAGTCTCTGATCATCTCCTGTACTATGTCTGCAGTCTCTGACCATCTCCTGTCATATGTCTGCAGTCTCTGATTATCTCCTGTAATATGTCTGTAGTCTCTGATTATCTCCTGTAATATGTCTGTAGTCTCCGACCGTCTCCTGTAGTATGTCTGCAGTCTCTAACTGTCTCCTGTCATATGTCTGCAGTCTCTGATTATCTCCTGTAGTATGTCTGTAGTCTCTGACTGTCTCCTGTATCGTGTCTGCATTCTCTGACTGTCTCAGAGGGGTGGGTCTATCCTGGGGGTCTGTACTAATGGAGGGGGGGTCTGTCCTGGGGGTCTGTACTAATAGAGGGGGGGAGTCTGTCCTGGGGTCTGTACTTATGAAGGAGGGGTCTGTCCTGGGGGTCTGTACTAATGGAGGGGGGGTCTGTCCTGGGGGTCTTTACTTATCTAGGGGGGTCTGTCCTGGGGGGGGGGGTCTGTACTAATGGAGGGGGGTCTGTCCTGGGGGGGTCTGTACTAATGGAGAGGGAAGGTCTATCCTGGGGGGTCTGTACTAATGGGGGAGGGGTCTGTCCTGGGGGGTGTGTACTAATGGAGGGGGAGGGTCTGTCCTGAGGGTCTGCACTAATGGAGGGGGAAGGTCTGTCCTGGGGGTCTGTACTAATAGAGGGGGGGAGTCTGTCCTGGGGTCTGTACTTATGAAGGAGGGGTCTGTCCTGGGGGTCTGTACTAATGGAGAGGGGTCTGTCCTGGGGGCCTTTACTTATCTAGGGGGGTCTGTCCTGGGGGGGGGGGGGTCTGTACTAATGGAGGGGGGGGGGTCTGTCCTGGGGGGGTCTGTACTAATGGAGAGGGAGGGTCTATCCTGGGGGGTCTGTACTAATGGGGGAGGGGTCTGTCCTGGGGGGTGTGTACTAATGGAGGGGTAGGGTCTGTCCTGGGGGTTCTGTACTAATGGAGGGGGAGGGTCTGTCCTGGGGGGCTGTACTAATGGAGGAGGGGTCTGTCCTTGGGGGTCTGTACTAATGTAAGGGGAGGGTCTGTCCTGAGGGTCTGTACTAATGGAGGGGGGTCTTTACTAATGGAGGGGGGTCTGTCCTCTGTACTAATGGAGGGGGAGGGTCTATCCTGGGGGGTCTGTACTAATGGAGGGGGGTCTTTACTAATGGAGGGGGGTCTGTCCTCTGTACTAATGGAGGGGGAGGGTCTATCCTGGGGGGTCTGTACTAATGTAAGGGGAGGGTCTATCCTGGGGGTCTGTACTAATGGAGGGGGGTCTTTACTAATGGAGGGGGCTCTGTCCTCTGTACTAATGGAGGGGGAGGGTCTATCCTGGGGGGTCTGTACTAATGGAGGGGTGGGTCTATCCTGGGGGTCTGTACTAATGGAGGGGGAGGGTCTATCCTGAGGGTCTGCACTAATGGAGGGGGGAGGGGGGTCTGTCCTGGGGGTGTCTGTACTAATGGAGGGGGGTTTCTTGGGGGGTCTGTACTAATGGAGGGGGGGTTTTCCTGGATGGTCTGTACTAATGGAGGGGGGTCTGTTTTGGGGGTCTGTACGAATGGAGGGGGGGTTTCCTTGGGGTCTTTACTAATGGAGGTATAGAGAGAACCCCGCTGCCCTGCGCCACCAGAGGGAAAGCCACACAGCCTGGCGCCATCCCTGGTGGAGAAAGGAATTGAGTCATTGCCAGAATACAGATCTGGGCTCTACCCAGCGGAGTCGCCACAGGCAATTCAGAGTGAGCCGACTCCTGATCAGAGGAACCGTTGCTGTATCGCTGGGTCAGGTGAGAGGGCCGATCTGACATTATCTACTAATGTCCATAGGAACTGAAGTCTCTGACCATCTCCTGTATTATATCTGCAGTCTCTGATCCTCTCCTGTATTATGTCTGCAGTCTCTGATCATCTCCTGTATTAAGTCTGCAGTCTCTGACCATCTCTTGTATTATGTCTGCAGTCTCTGATCATCTCCTGTACTAAGTCTGCAGTCTCTGATCATCTCCTCTCATGTCTGCAGTCTCTGACCATCTCCTCTCATGTCTGCAGTCTCTGACCATCTCCTGTCATATGTCTGCAGTCTCTGATTATCTCCTGTAATATGTCTGTAGTCTCTGATTATCTCCTGTAATATGTCTTTAGTCTCTGACCATCTCCTGTAGTATGTCTGCAGTCTCTGACCGTCTCCTGTAGTATGTCTGCAGTCTGTGACTGTCTCCTGTCATATGTCTGCAGTCTCTGATTATCTCCTGTAATATGTCTGTAGTCTCTGGCCGTCTCCTGTATCATGTCTGCAGTCTCTGACTGTCTCAGAGGGGTGGGTCTATCCTGGGGGTCTGTACTAATGGAGGGGGAGGGTCTGTCCTGGGGGTCTGTATTAAGGGAGAAGGGGTCTGTCCTGGGGGTCTGTACAAATGGAGAGAGGTCTGTCCCGGGGGTATTTACTAATGGAGGGGGGTCTGCCCTGGGGGGTCTGTACTAATGGAGGGGGGTCTGTCCTGGGGGGGTCTGTACTAATGGAGAGGAAGGGTCTATCCTGGGGGGTCTTTACTAATGGGGAGGGGTATGTCCTGGGGGTTGTGTACTAATGGAGGGGTAGGGTCTGTCCTGGGGGGTCTGTACTAATGGAGGGGCAGGTTCTGTCCTGGGGGGCTGTACTAATGGAGGAGGGGTCCTACCTGGAGGGTCTGTACTAATGGAGGGGGAGGGTCTGTGCTGGGGGTCTGTACTAATTGAGGGGGGTCTTTACTTATGGAGGGGGGTCTGTCCTGGGGGTCTGTACTAATGGAGGGGGGTCTGTCCTGGGGGTCTGTACTAATGGAGAGGGGTCTGTCCTGGGGGGGAGGGGGGTCTGTACTAATGGAAGGGGGTCTGTCCTGGGGGGGGGGGGCTCTGTACTAATGGAAGGGGGTCTGTCCTGGGGGGGTCTGTACTAATGGAGGAGTAGGGTCTATCCTGGGGGTCTGTACTAATGGAGGGGGAGGGTCTATCCTGGGGGTCTCTACTAATGGAGGGGGAGGGTCTGTCCTGGGGGGGTCTGTACTAATGAAGGGGGAGGGTCTATCCTGGGGGGGTCTGTTCTAATGGAGGGGGAAGGTCTATCCTGGGGGGTGTGTCCTGGGGGGTTTGTCCTGGGGTCTGTACTAATGGAGGGGGTCTTTTCTGGGGGGTCTGTACTAATGGAGGGGGTCTGTACTAATGGAGGGGGGTCTTTCCTGGGGGGTCTGTACTAATGGAGGGGGTCTGTCCAGGGGGGGTCTGTACTAATGGAGGGGGAGGGTCTGTTCTGGGGGGTCTGTACTAATGGAGGGGGAGGGTCTGTCCTGGGGGTCTGTACTAATGGAGGAGGGGTCTGTCCTGGGGGGTCTGTACTAATGGAGGGGGAGGGTGTGCTCTGGGGGGTCTGTACTAATGGAGGGGGAGGGTCTGTCCTGGGGGTCTGTACTAATGGAGGAGGGGTCTGTCCCAGGGGTCTGTACTAATGGAGGGGGAGGGTCTGTGCTGGGCGTCTGTACTAATGGAGGGGTGTCTGTACTAATGGAGGGGGGTCTGTCCCTGGGGGTCTGTACTAATGGAGGGGGGTCTGTCCTGGGGGGTCTGTACTAATGAAAGGGGGTCTGTATTAATGGAGGAGGGTCTATCCTGGGGGGTCTGTACTTATGGAGGGGGTCTGTACTAATGGAGGGGGGTCTTTCCTGGGGGGTCTGTACTAATGGAGGGGGTCTGTCCTGGGGGGGGTCTGTACTAATGGAGGGGGAGGGTCTGTCCTGGGGGGTCTGTACTAATGCAGGGGGAGGGTCTGTCCTGGGGGTCTGTACTAATGGAGGAGGGGTCTGTCCTGGGGGGGGTCTGTACTAATGGAGGGGGAGGGTGTGTTCTGGGGGGGTCTGTACTAATGGAAGGGGAGGGTCTGTCCTGGGGGTCTGTACTAATGGAGGGAGGTCTGTCCCTGGGGGTCTGTACTAATGGAGGAGGGGTCTGTCCTGGGGGTCTATACTAATAAAGGGGGGTCTGTACTAATGGAGGAGGAGGGTCTATCCTGGGGGGCTGTACTTATGGAGGGGGAGGGTTTATCCTTGGGGTCTGTACTAATGGAGGGGGAGGGTCTGTCCTGGGGGGTCTGTATTAATGGAGGGGGGTCTGTCCTGGGAGTCTGTACTAATGGAGGAGGGGTCTGTCCTGGGGGTCTGTACTAATGGATGTGGGATCTGTACTAATGGAGAGTGGTCTGTCCTGGGGGTTTGTACTAATGGAGGCCGGGTCTGTACTAATGGAGGGGGGTCTGTCCTGGGGGGGGTCTGTACTAATGGAGGGGGAGGGTCTGTCCTGGGGGGTCTGTACTAATGGAGGGGGAGGGTCTGTCCTGGGTTGTCTGTACTAATGGAGGGGGGGTCTGTACTAATTTGAGGGGGGTCTGTCCTGGGGGTCTGTACAAATGGAGGGGGGTCTGTCCTGGGGGGTCTGTACTAATGGAGGGGGGTCTGTCCTGGGGGTCTGTACTAATGGAGGGGGGTCTGTCCTGGGGGTCTGTACTCATGGAGGGGGGGTCTGTCCTGGGGGGTCTGCACTAATGGAGGGGGTTCTGTCCTGGGGGTCCGTACTAATGGAGGGGGAGGATCTGTCATGGGGGGTCTGTACTAATGGAGGGGGAGGGTCTGTCCTGGGGGTCTGTACTAATGGAGGGGGGTCTGTCCTGGGGGTCTGTACTAATAGAGGGGGGTCTGTCCTGGGGGTCTGTACTAATGGAGGGGGGGTCTGTACTAATGGAGGGGGGTCTGTCCTGGGGGGTCTGTACTAATGGAGGGGGGAGGGTCTGTCCTGGGGGTCTGTACTAATGGAGGGGGGGGGTCTGTCCTGGGGGGTTTGTACTAATGGAGGGATAGGGTCTGTCCTTGGGGTCTGTAGTAATGGAGGGGGAGGGTCTGTCCTGGGGGGTCTGTACTAATGGAGGGGGGAGGGTCTGTCTTGGGGGTCTGTACTAATGGAGGGGGAGGGTCTGTCCTGGGGGGTTTGTACTAATGGAGGGACAGGGTCTGTCCTGGGGGGTCTGTACTAATGGAGGTAGAGAGAGAACCCCGCTCCCCTGCGCCACCAGAGGGAAAGCCACACAGCCTGGCGCCATCCCTGGTGGAGAAAGGAATGGAGTCATTGCCAGAATACAGATCTGGGCTCTACCCAGCGGAGTCGCCACAGGCAATTCAGAGTGAGCCGACTCCTGATCAGAGGAACCGTTGCTGTATCGCTGGGTCAGGTGAGAGGCGGCTGATCGGCCATTATCTACTAATGTCCATAGGAACTGCAGTCTCTGACCATCTCTTGTAACATGTCTGCAGTCTCTGACCATCTCCTGTATTATATCTGCAGTCTCTGATCATCTCCCGTCATGTCTGTAGTCTCTGATTATCTCCTGTAATATGTCAGTAGTCTCCGACCGTCTCCTGTAGTATGTCTGCAGTCACTGACTGTCTCCTGTCATATGTCTGCAGTCTCTGATTATCTCCTGTAATATGTCTGTAGTCTCTGATCGTCTCCTGTATTTTATCTGCAGTCTCTGACCATCTCTTGCACTATGATTGCAGTCTCTGACCGTCTCTTGTATAATAACTACAGTCTCTGACCATCGCTTGTATCATGTCTGCAGTCTCTGACAATCTCTTGTATCATGTTTGCAGTCTCTGACCTTCTCCTGTCATATGTCTGCAGTCTCTGACCATCTCTTGTATCATGTCTGCTGTCTCTGACCTTCTCCTATAGTATGTATGTAGTCTCTGACCATCTCTTGTATCATGTCTGCAGTCTCTGACCTTCTCCTATAGTATGTATGTAGTCTCTGACCATCTCCTGTCATATGTCTGCAGTCTCTGACCATCTCTTGTATCATGTCTGCTGTCTCTGACCATCTCTTTTATCATAACTACAGTCTCTGACCATCTCCTGTATTATAAATGCAGTCTCTGATCATCTCCTGTACTAAGTCTGCAGTCTCTGACCATCTCCTTTCATATGTCTGCAGTCTCTGATTATCTCCTGTAATATGTCTGCAGTCTCTCCCTCTCCTGTAGTATGTCTGCAGTCTCTGACTGTATCCTGTCATATGTCTGCAGTCTCTGATCATCTCCTGTCATATGTCTGCAGTCTCTGACCATCTCCTGTCATGTCTGCAGTCTCTGATCATCTCCTGTCATATGTCTGCAGTCTCTGACCATCTCCTGTCATGTCTGCAGTCTCTGATCATCTCCTGTCATATGTCTGCAGTCTCTGACCATCTCCTGTCATACGTCTGCAGTCTCTGATTATCTCCTGTAATATGTCTGCAGTCTCTCCGTCTCCTGTAGTATGTCTGCAGTCTCTGACTGTATCCTGTCATATGTCTGCAGTCTCTGACCATCTCCTGTCATATGTCTGCAGTCTCTGACCATCTCCTGTCATGTCTGCAGTCTCTGATTATCTCCTGTCATATGTCTGTAGTCTCTGACCGTCTCCTGTATCATGTCTGCAGTCTCTGATCATCTCCTGTATTATGTCGGCAGTCTGTGATCGTCTCCTGTATTTTATTTGCAGTCTCTGACCATCTCTTGTACTATGATTGCAGTCTCTGATCATCTCTTGTATCATGTCTGCAGTCTCTAACCATCTCCTTTACTATGATTGCAGTCTCTGACCGTCTCTTGTATAATAACTACAGTCTCTGACCATCGCTTGTATCATGTCTGCAGTCTCTGACCATCTCTTGTATCATGTCTGCTGTCTCTGACCGTCTCCTGTACTATGTCTGCAGTCTCTGACCATCTCCTTACTATGTTTGCAGTCTCTGACCATCTCCTGTACTATGTTTGCAGTCTCTGACCATCTCCTGTATTATGTCTGCAGTCTCTGATCATCTCCTGTATTATGTCTGCAATCTCTGATCATCTCCTGTACTATGTTTGCAGTCTCTGACCGTCTCCTGTACTATGTCTGCAGTCTCTGACCGTCTCCTGTACTATGTCTGCAGTCTCTGACCGTCTCCTGTACTATGTCTGTAGTCTCTGACCATCTCCTGTATCATGTATGCAGTCTCTGATCATCTCCTGTATTATGTCCGCAGTCTCTGATCATCTCCTGTAATATGTCTGTAGTCTCTGATTATCTCCTGTAATATGTCTGCAGTCTCTGACCGTCTCCTGTATTATGTCTGCAGTCTCTGACCATCTCCTGTATTACGTCTGCAGTCTCTGACCGTCTCCTGTTTTATATCTGCAGTCTCTTACCGTCTCCTGTTTTATGTCTGCAGTCTCTGACCGTCTTCTGTACTATGTCTGCAGTCTCTGACCGTCTCCTGTATTATGTCTGCAGTCTCTGACCATCTCCTGTATCATGTCTGCAGTCCCTGATCTTCTCCTGTACTATGTCTGCAGTCTCTGACCGTCTTCTGTACTATGTCTGCAGTCTCTGACCGTCTCCTGTATTACGTCTGCAGTCTCTGACCGTCTCCTGTTTTATATCTGCAGTCTCTTACCGTCTCCTGTTTTATGTCTGCAGTCTCTGACCGTCTTCTGTACTATGTCTGCAGTCTCTGACCGTCTTCTGTACTATGTCTGCAGTCTCTGACCGTCTCCTGTATTATGTCTGCAGTCTCTGACCATCTCCTGTATTACGTCTGCAGTCTCTGACCGTCTCCTGTTTTATATCTGCAGTCTCTTACCGTCTCCTGTTTTATGTCTGCAGTCTCTGACCGTCTCCTGTATTATGTCTGCAGTCTCTGACCATCTCCTGTCAATGTCTGCAGTCTCTGACCATCTCCTGTCAATGTCTGCAGTCTCTGACCGTCTCCTGTACTATGTCTGTAGTCTCTGACCATCTCCTGTATCATGTCTGCAGTCCCTGATCTTCTCCTGTACTATGTCTGCAGTCTCTGATCATCTCCTGTATTATGTCTGCAGTCTCTGATCATCTCCTGTACTATGTCTGAAGTCTCTGATCATCTGCTGTATTATAAATGCAGTCTCTGATCATCTCCTGTATCATGTCTGCAGTCTCTGACCATCTCCTGTATCATGTCTGCAGTCTCTGATCATCTCCTGTATCATGTCTGCAGTCTCTGATCATCTCCTGTATTATGTCTGCAGTCTCTGACCGTCTCCTGTTTTATATCTGCAGTCTCTTACCATCTCCTGTTCTATGTCTGCAGTCTCTGACCATCTCCTGTATCATGTCTGCAGTCTCTGATCATCTCCTGTATTATGTCTGCAGTCTCTGACCGTCTCCTGTTTTATATCTGCAGTCTCTTACCATCTCCTGTACTATGTCTGCAGTCTCTGACCATCTCCTGTATTATGTCTGCAGTCTCTGACCATCTCCTGTATCATGTCTGCAGTCTCTGATCATCTCCTGTATTATGTCTGCAGTCTCTGACCGTCTCCTGTTTTATATCTGCAGTCTCTTACCATCTCCTGTTCTATGTCTGCAGTCTCTGACCGTCTCCTGTACTATGTCTGCAGTCTCTGACCATCTCCTGTATTATGTCTGCAGTCTCTTACCATCTCCTGTCAATGTCTGCAGTCTCTGACCGTCTCCTGTACTATGTCTGTAGTCTCTGACCATCTCCTGTATCATGTCTGCAGTCTCTGATCATCTCCTGTACTATGTCTGCAGTCTCTGATTATCTCCTGTAATATGTCTGTAGTCTCTGACCGTCTCCTGTAGTATGTCTGCAGTCTCTGACTGTCTCCTGTCATATGCCTGCAGTCTCTGATTATCTCCTCTAATATGTCTGTAGTCTCTGACCGTCTCCTGTATCATGTCTGCAGTCTCTGATCATCTCCGGTATCATGTCTGCAGTCTCTGACCGTCTCCTGTACTATGTCTGCAGTCTCTGACCGTCTCCTGTATTATGTCTGCAGTCTCTGACCATCTCCTGTTCTATGTCTGCAGTCTCTGATCATCTCCTGTATTATTTCTGCAATCTCTGATCATCTCCTGTAATATGTCTGCAGTCTCTGACCATCTCCTGTATTATGTCTGCAGTCTCTGACCATCTCCTGTATTATGTCTGCAGTCTCTGACCATCTCCTGTACTATGTCTGTAGTCTCTGACCATCTCCTGTTCTATGTCTGCAGTCTCTGATCATCTCCTGTATTATTTCTGCAGTCTCTGATCATCTCCTGTATTATGTCTGCAGTCTCTGACCATCTCCTGTATTATGTCTGCAGTCTCTGACCATCTCCTGCACTATGTCTGCAGTCTCTGATCATCTCCTGTATTATGTCTGCAGTCTCTGACCATCTCCTGTACTATGTCTGTAGTCTCTGACCATCTCCTGTATCATGTCTGCAGTCTCTGATCATCTCCTGTATTATGTCTGCAGTCTCTGATCATCTCCTGTATTATTTCTGCAGTCTCTGATTATCTCCTGTATTATGTCTGCAGTCTCTGATCATCTCCTGTATTATTTCTGCAATCTCTGATCATCTCCTGTAATATGTCTGCAGTCTCTGACCATCTCCTGTACTATGTCTGCAGTCTCTGACCATCTCCTGTATTATGTCTGCAGTCTCTGACCATCTCCTGTATTATGTCTGCAGTCTCTGACCATCTCCTGTACTATGTCTGTAGTCTCTGACCATCTCCTGTATCATGTCTGCAGTCTCTGATCATCTCCTGTATTATGTCTGCAGTCTCTGATCATCTCCTGTATTATTTCTGCAGTCTCTGATTATCTCCTGTATTATGTCTGCAGTCTCTGATCATCTCCTGTAATATGTCTGCAGTCTCTGACCATCTCCTGTACTATGTCTGCAGTCTCTGACCATCTCCTGTATTATGTCTGCAGTCTCTGACCATCTCCTGTATTATGTCTGTAGTCTCTGACCATCTCCTGTATCATGTCTGCAGTCTCTGATCATCTCCTGTATTATGTCTACAGTCTCTGACCATCTCCTGTACTATGTCTGCAGTCTCTGACCATCTCCTGTATTATGTCTGCAGTCTCTGACCATCTCCTGTATTATGTCTGTAGTCTCTGACCATCTCCTGTATCATGTCTGCAGTCTCTGATCATCTCCTGTATTATGTCTACAGTCTCTGACCATCTCCTGTATTATGTCTGCAGTCTCTGACCATCTCCTGTATTATGTCTGTAGTCTCTGACCATCTCCTGTATCATGTCTGCAGTCTCTGATCATCTCCTGTATTATGTCTACAGTCTCTGACCATCTCCTGTATCATGTCTGCAGTCTCTGACCATCTCCTGTATCATGTCTGCAGTCTCTGATCATCTCCTGTATTATGTCTGCAGTCTCTGATCATCTCCTGTATTATTTCTGCAGTCTCTGATTATCTCCTGTATTATGTCTGCAGTCTCTGATCATCTCCTGTAATATGTCTGCAGTCTCTGACCATCTCCTGTACTATGTCTGCAGTCTCTGACCATCTCCTGTATTATGTCTGCAGTCTCTGACCATCTCCTGTATTATGTCTGTAGTCTCTGACCATCTCCTGTATCATGTCTGCAGTCTCTGATCATCTCCTGTAATATGTCTGCAGTCTCTGACCATCTCCTGTACTATGTCTGCAGTCTCTGACCATCTCCTGTAATATGTCTGCAGTCTCTGACCATCTCCTGTACTATGTCTGCAGTCTCTGATCATCTCCTGTATTATGTCTGCAGTCTCTGACCATCTCCTGTACTATGTCTGCAGTCTCTGATCATCTCCTGTATTATGTCTGCAGTCTCATATCATCTCCTGTATTTTATCTGCAGTCTCTGACCATCTCCTGTACTATGATTTCAGTCTCTGACCATCTGTTGTATAATAACTACAGTCTCTGACCATCGCTTGTATCATGTCTGCTGTCTCTGACCATCTCTTGTATCATGTCTGCAGTCTCTGACCATCTCTTGTATCATGTCTGCAGTCTCTGACCATCTCTTATATCATGTTTGCAGTCTCTGACCTTCTCCTGTATTATGTCTGCAGTCTCTGACCATCTCTTGTACTATGTCTGCAGTCTCTGACCATCTGTTGTATAATAACTACAGTCTCTGACCATCGCTTGTATCATGTCTGCTGTCTCTGACCATCTCTTGTATCATGTCTGCAGTCTCTGACCATCTCTTGTATCATGTCTGCAGTCTCTGACCATCTCTTATATCATGTTTGCAGTCTCTGACCTTCTCCTGTATTATGTCTGCAGTCTCTGACCATCTCTTGTACTATGTCTGCAGTCTCTGACCATCTGTTGTATAATAACTACAGTCTCTGACCATCGCTTGTATCATGTCTGCTGTCTCCGACCATCTCTTGTATCATGTCTGCAGTCTCTGACCTTCTCCTGTATCATGTCTGCAGTCTCTGACCATCTCTTGTACTATGTCTGCAGTCTCTGACCGTCTCCTGTATTATGTCTGCAGTCTCTGACCGTATCCTGTACCATGTCTGCAGTCTCTTACCATCTCTTGTACTATGTCTGCAGTCTCTGACCGTCTCCTGTATTATGTCTGCAGTCTCTGACCGTATCCTGTACCATGTCTGCAGTCTCTGACCATCTCTTGTACTATGTCTGCAGTCTCTGACCATCTCCTGTATTATGTCTGCAGTCTCTGACCGTATCTTGTACTATGTCTGCAGTCTCTGACCGTCTCTTGTACTATGTCTGCAGTCTCTGACCGTATCTTGTATTATGTCTGCAGTCTCTGACTGTCTCCTGTATTATGTCTGCAGTCTCTGACCATCTCTTGTACTATGTCTGCAGTCTCTGACCGTATCTTGTATTATGTCTGCAGTCTCTGACCGTCTCCTGTATTATGTCTGCAGTCTCTGACCGTCTCCTGTATTATGTCTGCAGTCTCTGACCGTCTCCTGTATTATGTCTGCAGTCTCTGACCGTCTCTTGTACTATGTCTGCAGTTTATGACCGTCTCTTGTATTATGTCTGGGGGCACTTTCTAATAGACAGCCCTCTCTGTGTGTATAAGAGAGACCCCCCTCCAGGTCTCATTAGTGTTCTCTCTTCCTGTATTTTCTTTATTGATAAGAGATCGTGGGAGGATCCCAGGGTAACGAAGACTTCTAAGGGGAGCATCTCTGTGTTTGAGTCGTTGCCATAGAAACATTTGTAATGGGGAGGAGTTGGTAAGATGCCCACGTGGGGGCGCCAGAAATATTTCTGCACCCAGGCGTATGTGACCCTAGGATCGGCCCTGATCGCATTCGCTGCCTGCAAATTGGCGCTGAAAATCCCCACTGTCTGTCACAGACAGTCATCAGACAGCCGCCACGCACACGCAGTGCCAGTGCTGCTTTTTATTTGATCAAGGAGCGGGCCGCGGGTGGGCGGGTCCTTGAGCTCCACTGATGCTTTGACCCCGCCCCTTTCTATGCTGCCTTCAAGCAAGCGGACTCGGAGAACCAGAGGCCTGGGTAGGAGGAGTCTGACGGTGGCGCGGATTGGAGTAACTATCATGCCGCGTACACACGAAGGGACAATCCCGCGGGATTATCCTCTGGACTGAAGTCCAGCGGATAATCCCCTCGTGTGTGGGCGCCGGCGGACTTTTTGGCGCCAAAGTACGGCGGACCAAAGTTTCAAGTTTTGTTTTCAAATTATCCGCTGGACTTGGCAGTCCAGCGGATAATCCCGCCGTTAGTGGGCAAGTCCGCGGGACTTTTGAAATGAAAGGACTTGCCGCTCATCGGCAAGTCCGTTCATTTAGCACGTGACTTCAGGTTACGTAGCTAGCATAGGCAGTTACTGCCGCCGCGCTAGCTCCGTGACCTGGCATGGATTTAAAGGGACTCCCCACGCCGAAAAAACGGCGTGGGGGTTCCCCCAAATCCATGTCAGACCCTCATCCGAGCACGCAGCCTGGCAGGCCAGGAAAGGGGTGGGGACGAACGAGCGCCCCCCCCCCCCCCTGAGCCGTACCAGGCCGCGTGCCCTCAACATGGGGGGTGCCCTGGGGAAAGGGGGGCCGTGCGGCCCCCCCACCCCAAGGCACCTTGTCCCCATGTTGATGAGGACAAGGGCCTCTTCCCGACAACCCTGGCCATTGGTTGTCGGGGTCTGCGGGCGGGGGCTTATCGGAATCTGGGAGCCCCCTTTAATAAGGGGCCCCCCAGATACCGGCCCCCCACCCTATGTGAATGAGTATGGGGTACGATGTACCCCTACCCATTCACCTAAGGTGTAAAATGTAAAGTAAAAAAAAACACCCACACTTTTGAAAAAATAGTTTATTGCACTGCTCCGGGGGTCTTCTTCCGTCTTGGGGGTCTTCTCGCCGGACTCCCCCGCCATTTACCAAGCTCTTTTACCGAGCGGGGGAAGTCCGGCTACCTTCTTCGTCGTCGCCGCCGTCTGGGGGTCTCGATCCGCCTTCGGGGGTCTTCTTCCGTCTTGGGGGTCTTCTCGCCGGACTCCTCCGCTCTCTTCTGCTCTTTTACCTAGCTCTTTCACGAGCAGGGGGAGTCCGGCTACCTTCTTCGTCGTCGCCGCCGTCGTCGTCTGGGGGTCTCGATCCGCCTTCGGGGGTCTTCCGGGGGTCTCTTCTGTTCTTGCGGCGGTCGTCGTCTTCCGCGCCGCCGGCGCCTTCTCCTTCTTCTTGTCCTTCTTCTTGTTCTTCTTCTTCCGATGTTGACCCGACGCTCTCTCTGCCCGGAATGCCTGTGCCGCTCTGCGCTGAGACTTATATAGGGACATGGTGGACAGGGTCACATGCACATGTCACATGGTGACCCCGCCCCCTTGCGATGTCACAGTCCCAGCATCCTCCGGGACTGTGACAACACAAGGGGGCGGGGTCACCATGTGACATGTGCATGTGACCCTATATACCTATATAAGTCTCAGCGCAGAGCGGCACAGGCATTCCGGGCAGAGAGAGCGTCGGGTCAACATCGGAAGAAGAAGAACAAGAAGAAGGACAAGAAGAAGGACAAGAAGAAGGAGAAGGCGCCGGCGGCGCGGAAGACGACGACCGCCGCAAGAACAAAAGAGACCCCCGGAAGACCCCCGAAGGCGGATCGAGACCCCCAGACGACGACGGCGGCGACGACGAAGAAGGTAGCCGGACTCCCCTGCTCGTGAAAGAGCTAGGTAAAAGAGCAGAAGAGAGCGGAGGAGTCCGGCGAGAAGACCCCCAAGACGGAAGAAGACCCCCGGAGCAGTGCAATAAACTATTTTTTCAAAAGTGTGGGTGTTTTTTTTTTTTACTTTACATTTTACACCTTAGGTGAATGGGTAGGGGTACATCGTACCCCATACTCATTCACATAGGGTGGGGGGCCGGTATCTGGGGGGCCCCTTATTAAAGGGGGCTCCCAGATACGGATAAGCCCCCGCCCGCAGACCCCGACAACCAATGGCCAGGGTTGTCGGGAAGAGGCCCTTGTCCTCATCAACATGGGGACAAGGTGCCTTGGGGTGGGGGGGCCGCACGGCCCCCCTTTCCCCAGGGCACCCCCCATGTTGAGGGCACGCGGCCTGGTACGGCTCAGGGGGGGGGGCGCTCGTTCGTCCCCACCCCTTTCCTGGCCTGCCAGGCTGCGTGCTCGGATGAGGGTCTGACTTGGATTTGGGGGGAACCCCCACGCCGTTTTTTCGGCGTGGGATTCCCTTTAAATCCATGCCAGCTTGTGGAGCTAGCGCGGCGGCATTTACTGCCTACGCTAGCTACGTAACCTGAAGTTACGTTCGAAATGAACGGACTGCTCCGTGTGTGGGGCAAGTCCGTTCATTTTCAAAAGTCCCGCAGACTTTTGGCCGGCGGATTATCCGCTGGAGAAGTCCGTGCGTGTGTGGGCAAGTCCACACCCTCAGAAAGTCCAGCGGACCTAGCTGGGAAGTCCCGCGGGATTGTCCGCTGGACTAGGTCCGCCGGCAAAAGTCCGCACGTGTGTACGCGGCATTAGAGTAACTAGCAGCAGTAGTGTGGAGGAATTGATCAGATTCGGAGCTGAGCTGGCCAGGAGGACAAGGTAGGTCTTCTTTCTTCTCCCCTGGCTCCCGCACCCCATGTGTAGAACTGGATAAGTAGAAAGTTTTAAAATTTAATAGGCACACGGGCAGCATATGATGGGCACACTGGCGGCGTTTAATGGGCACAGTTGCAGCATTTGATGGGCACAGTGGCAGCTTTTGATGGCACAGTGGCAGCATTTGGGGCACACTGGCAGCATTTGATGGGCACAGTGGCAGAATTTGATGGGCACATTGGCAGCGTTTGATGGCACAGTGGCAGCGTTTGATGGCACAGTGGCAGCTTTTGGGGCACAGTTGCAGCTTTTGATGGCACAGTGGCAGTGTTTGAGGGCACAGTGGCAGCTTTTGATGGCACAGTGGCAGCGTTTGAGGGCACAGTGGCAGCGTTTTAGAGCACAGTGGCAGCTTTTGATGGCACAGTGGCAGAGTTTGAGGGCACAGTGGCAGCTTTTTATGGCACAGTGGCAACATTTGAGGGCACAGTGGCAGCGTTTGAGGGCACAGTGGCAGCATTTGAGGGCACAGTGGTAGCTTTTGACAGCACAGTGGCAGCTTTTGACAGCACAGTGGCAGCATTTGATGGGCACACTGGCAGCTTTTGATGGCACAGTGGCAGCATTTGATGGCACAGTTTCAGCGTTTGGGGCACAGTGGCAGCTTTTGATGGCACAGTGGCAGCGTTTGAGGGCACACTGGCAGCTTTTGATGGCACAGTGGCAGTGTTTGAGGGCACAGTGGCAGCATTTGATGGGCACAGTGGCAGCTTTTGATGGCACAGTGGCAGCATTTGATGGCACAGTTTCAGCGTTTGGGGCACAGTGGCAGCTTTTGATGGCACAGTGGCAGCGTTTGGGGCACAGTGGCAGCTTTTGATGGCACAGTGGCAGCGTTTGAGGGCACACTGGCAGCTTTTGATGGCACAGTGGCAGTGTTTGAGGGCACAGTGGCAGCATTTGATGGGCACAGTGGCAGCTTTTGATGGCACAGTGGCAGCATTTGATGGCACAGTTTCAGCGTTTGGGGCACAGTGGCAGCTTTTGATGGCACAGTGGCAGCGTTTGAGGGCACACTGGCAGCTTTTGATGGCACAGTGTCAGCGTTTGAGGGCACAGTGGCAGCGTTTGAGGGCACAGTGGCAGCGTTTGAGGGCACAGTGGCAGCGTGTAATGGACACAGTGGCAGCGTTTGGCACAGTGGCAGCATTATCGATCATCTTTGGGTCAATAATGACTGAACAGTTTAGCTTTACTTGCCATTGATCAGAACTTTTAAATACTTTGTCCTACGAAGATATTATCGATGATTTGCCAAAATAAAAGTTAGAACTAAAATATTAGTAGGGAGTTTCTTACTTTAAAAGGCATTTTCTGCATTACAGAGTAGTTTCAGTCTGTACAATTAAAGCCAGTTATTTTCAGTGTTCTCGTGTGTGGAGGTGTTTTTAATTGATCTAGTGTAGCAGTCATCGACAAAGGATGAGAATGGTGGTGTGTGTGTGTGTGGGGGGGGGGGGGTGGCATTGAAGGACCCGGCCTTGGGGCAGCAAAGGGAGTAAATCCGGCCCTGTCTGTGGTGCTGATCTGTATACTGTGTCTGTGGTGCTGATCTATATACCGTATCTGTGGTGCTGATCTGTATACCGTATCTGTGGTGCTGATCTGTATACCGTGTCTGTGGTGCTGATCTGTATACCGTATCTGTGGTGCTGATCTATATACCGTGTCTGTGGTGCTGATCTGTATACCGTATCTGTGGTGCTGATCTGTATACCGTGTCTGTGGTGCTGATCTGTATACCGTATCTGTGGTGCTGATCTATATACCGTGTCTGTGGTGCTGATCTGTATACCGTATCTGTGGTGCTGATCTGTATACCGTATCTGCGGTGCTGATCTATATACCGCGTCTGTGGTGCTGATCTATATACCGTATCTGTGGTGCTGATCTGTATACCGTATCTGTGGTGCTGATCTGTATACCGTGTCTGTGGTGCTGATCTGTATACCGTATCTGTGGTGCTGATCTATATACCATATCTGTGGTGCTGATCTGTATACCGTATATGTGGTGCTGATCTGTATACCGTATCTGTGGTGTTGATCTGTATACCGTATCTGTGGTGCAGATCTATATACCGTATCTGTGGTGCTGATCTGTATACCGTATATGTGGTGCTGATCTGTATACCGTACCTGTGGTGCTGATCTGTATACCATATATGTGGTGCTGATCTATATACCGTGTCTGTGGTGCTGATCTGTATACCGTGTCTGTGGTGCTGATCTGTATACCTTGTCTGTGGTGCTGATCTGTATACCTTGTCTGTGGTGCTAATCTATATACCGTGTCTGTGGTGCTGATCTGTATACCGTGTCTGTGGTGCTGATCTGTATACCGTATCTGTGGTGTTGATCTGTATACCGTATCTGTGGTGCAGATCTATATACCGTATCTGTGGTGCTGATCTGTATACCGTATCTGTGGTGTTGATCTGTATACCATATATGTGGTGTTGATCTGTATACCGTATCTGTGGTGCTGATCTGTATACCGTATCTGTGGTGTTGATCTGTATACCGTATCTGTGGTGCAGATCTATATACCGTATCTGTGGTGCTGATCTGTATACCGTATCTGTGGTGCAGATCTATATACCGTATCTGTGGTGCTGATCTGTATACCGTATATGTGGTGCTGATCTGTATACCGTATCTGTGGTGCTGATCTGTATACCATATATGTGGTGCTGATCTATATACCGTATCTGTGGTGCTGATCTGTATACCGTATATGTGGTGCTGATCTGTATACCGTATCTGTGGTTTTGATCTGTATACCGTATCTGTGGTGCAGATCTATATACCGTATCTGTGGTGCTGATCTGTATACCATATATGTGGTGCTGATCTGTATACCATATATGTGGTGCTGATCTATATACCGTGTCTCTGGTGCTGATCTGTATACCGTGTCTCTGGTGCTGATCTGTATACCTTGTCTGTGGTGCTGATCTGTATACCGTGTCTGTGGTGCTAATCTATATACCATATCTGTGGTGCTGATCTGTATACTGTATATGTGGTGCTGATCTGTATACCGTATCTTCTCAAATTTCCTGTGAACACCCCAAATTGTTTGCTATTCGGCGAACACCCGATGTTCGAGTCGAACTTACATTCGACTCGAACATTGGGCTTATCCCTACTGAGCACTGGTGAAGCTGCATTGCTGGCAGTGGCGGCTGGTGAAGTTTTAGGATGGGGGCGCTATACCCCGCTCTTCCTTTAAACACCCTTTAAAAGTCTATGGGGGAAATCTAAAGTGCTAATTTTTAAGGCTTATATGCAAGTTATTGTCATAAAAAGTGTTTGGGGACCCGGGTCCTGCCCCAGGGGACATGGATCAATGCAATTTTTTTTTTAAACTGGACGTTTTTTCAGGAGCGGTGATTTTAATGCTTAAAGTGAAACAATAAAAGTGAAATTTTCCTTTAAATTTCGTACCTGGGTGGTGTCTATAGTATGCCTGTAAAGTGGCGCATGTTTCCCGTGTTTACAACTATCCGAGAGCAAAATGACATTTCTAAAGGGAAAAAAAGTCATTTAAAACTGATCGCGGCTACAATGAATTGTCGGTCCAGCAATACACATAACAGTTCATTGATAATAACTGCAGGGGAACCCCAAACCAAAATTAAAAAATAAAAAATGTGTGGGGGTCCCCCTAAATTCTATACCAGGTCTGGTATGGATTTTAAGGGGAACCCCGAGCCAAAGATCCATACCAGACCCTTATGCGAGCATGCAACCTTGCAGGCCGCAGGAAAAGAGGGGGGGACAAGAGAGCGCCCCCCTCCTTAACAGTACCAGGCCACATGCCCTCAACATGGGGAGGGTGCTTTGGGGTAGCCCCTTAAAGCACCATGTCCCCATGTTGATGGGGATAAGGGTCCCCATGTTGATGGGGATAAGGGCCTCATCCCCACAACCCTTGCCCGGTGGTTGTGGGGGTTTGTAGGCGGGGGGCTTATTGGAATCTGGAAGCCCCCTTTAACATGGGGACCCCCAGATCCTAGCCTCCCCCCCCATGTGAAATGGTAACGGGGTACATATGTACCCCTACCATTTCACAAAAAAAGTGTCAAAATGGTAAAAATTACATGACATTGCTTGGGACAAGTCCTTTATTAAAAAATAAAAAAATAAAAATGTCCCACAAAGTCTTCTTCTCTTGCTCTCCGCTGATGGACTGAAAATGAAAAAAAAATTGCGACCGACCCGCCTCCATGGGAGGCTCCCGCTGTATAACACTTTTTTTGTGAAATGGTAGGGGTACATTTGTACTCCGTTACAATTTCACACAGGGGGGGAGGCCGGGATCTGGGGGTCCCCTTGTTAAAGGGGGCTTCCATATTTCAATAAGCCCCCCGCCCGCAGACCCCCACAACCACCAGGCAAGGGTTGTGGGGATGAGGCCCTTGTCCCCATGCACCCTCCCCATGTTGAGGGCTTGTGGCCTGGTACAGTTCAGGAGGGGGGGTGCTCTCTCACCCCCCTCTTTTCCTGCGGCCTGCCAGGTTGCGTGCTCGGATAAGTGTCTGGTATGGATTTTTGGGGGTACCCCCACACCTTTTTATTTTTATTTTGGCACGGGGTTCTCCTTAATATCCATACCAGACCTGAAGGACCTGGTATAGAATTTGGGGGGACACCCACGCAATTTATTTATTTTTTAATTTTGGTTCGGGGTTCCCCTTAATATTCATACCAGACCCAAAGGGCCTGGTAATGGACTGTGGGGAAATCCCATGCCGTTACTTTCAATGAACTTTTATGTGTATTGCCGGGACCGACAATTCATTATAGCCACGAGTAGTTTTAGATTACTTTTTTTCCTTTAGAAATGTCATTTTGCTCTCGGACTGTTGTAAACACGGGAAACATGCGCCCCTTTACAGGCATACTATAGACATCCCCCAGGTACGATATTTTAAGGAATATTTCATTTTTATTGTTTCACTTTAAGCATTATTAAAATCACTGCTCCCGAAAAAACTGCAGTTTTTAAAACTGTTTTTGCATTGATCCATGTCCCCTGTGGCAGGACTCGGGTCCCCAAACCCTTTTAATGACAATAACTTGCATATAAGCCTTAAAATGAGCCCTTTTGATTATTCATGTCACATAGACTTTAACGGGGTTGTCTGTTCACATGTTCTGCTGCAAACTGAACCGGGGGGTGTTTGGCTCATCCCTAGTGCCCAGCAATGCAGCGTCACCTGTACCCAGAAATGCAGCCTCATCTGTGCCCAGGAATGCAGCCTCACCTGTGCCCAGCAGTGCAGCCTCACCTGAGCCCAGGAATTCAGCCTCACCTTTGCCCAGGAATGCAGCCTCACCAGTGCCCAGTAATGCAGCTGCACCTATACCCAGGAATTCAGCCTCACCAGTGCCCAGCAATGCAGCCTCACCTGTACCCAGGAATGCAGCATCACCTATGCCCAGCAATGCAGCCTCACCTGTGCCCAGGAATACAGCCCCACCTGTGCCCAGGAATGCAGCCTCACCAGTGCCCACCAATGCAGCCTCACATGTTCCCAGCAATTCAGCCTCACCAGTGCCCAGTAATGCAGCCTCACCAGTGCCCAGTAATACAGCCTCACCAGTGCCCAGTAATACAGCCTCAACCGTGCTCAGCAATGCAGCCTCACCTGTGCTTAGGAATACAGCATCACCTGTGCCCAGCAATGCAGCCTTACGTGTGCCCAGGAATGCAGCCTCGCCAGTGCCCAGGTATGCAGCCTCACCAGTGCCCAGGTATGCAGCCTCACCAGTACCCAGCAAGGCAGCCTCACCAGTACCCAGCAAGGCAGCCTCACCAGTGCCCAACAATGCAGCCTCACCTGTACCCAGGAATGCAGTGTCACATGTGCTCAGCAATGCAGCCTCACCTCTGCCCAGGAATGCAGCCTCACCTGTGCCCAGGAATGCAGCCCCACCTGTGCCCAGCAAAGCAGCCTCATCTGTGCACAGGAATTCAGCCTCACCTGTTAGTTCCCCCCAGTACCTGGTCTGAGCAGCTTCTTCAACCTGTGGCCTGGATGCAGTACTTCTCCTGCAGGTGGTTCCTCCAGGAACTGGGAGCCTGGGACTAGCTGAGCACCGCTGGTACATCTGGTCCTCTCCCTTCCTACTGGGCACCCCCGAGCTGGGCAACTAGGGCTGGAGGAAATAGGGGGTGGGTTAGAGGGGGCAGGGACTCCCAAATCCTGTCCACCAATAAGTTCATCCCCTGCAGGTTCAGCTGTTTAGAAAACAAACATCCTGTGTTCAGTGGTGGCCGGGGAACAGAGAGTGGACTATTTCTTCATTTTCGGGTTGGCCGCCGGGTATTCATATTGAAGAGGTCAGGCTTCATCTGTGTAACGCACTGAGGCGGATTAATCCGCCTAAACCTGAAAATGAAGAAATAGTCCGCTTACTGTCCCCCGGCTCCCACTGAACACAGGGGGCCCGGAGACATTTGTTTTCTAAACAGCTGCACAGCGGGGAATGAGCTTATTGGTGGACAGGATTTGGGAGTTTCTCAGCCGGCTCTACCTCTGGGCCCCCCTGCTGAGATGACAGAGCCGGGGACAGCGTCCACAATCCGGGGACTGTCCCCGGAAACCAGGGATGTCTGGTCACCCTACTCCAATGTCCCCTCCCCCCACAGTCACATACTATTATTATTATTATACATTTATATATAGCTCTGACATATACTGCAGTGCTGTACAGGGATCACTGAGCCAGTCAGTCTCTGCACCAGAGGAGCTTACACTCTAATGCCCCCCCCCCCACAGTCACACACTATTATTATTATTATTATTATTATTATTATAAATTTATATAGCTCTGACATATACAGCAGAACTGAGCCAGTCATATCAGTCTCTGCACCAGAAGAGCTTTTCCACCAGGTGTTGCTGTTTTGCAAGGTGCTGTTGGCTCACTCTGAAGCACAGAGGCTGTCTGGGAAAATTTGATCTGGTACAATCTCCTTGGTTGAATACACCTGGCCTGACCCCAGTTGACCTTATTCTGGCCAGAATTCTTAGCTAACGCCAACTGTGGAGAAATATGGGGAGGGAACATCGGGGCTATGGGGGGGGGGGGGGGGGGGTAAACATATGTGCAATGTATTTTGGGACTAGCGTGAGGAGGATTGATGAGGACTGTGTGATGTAATGATAGGTAATGATAACTCTGTATAAATATAAATATGACTTCGTAAGACTGTACTCTAAACGTTTGTGTACTTCCTAGACATGTGCAATTCGTTTCGTTTTTTTTCGTTTTTTTTCGGTTTTTTTTGTTCGTTCGTTTTCGTACGAATGAACGAAACGTTCGAATCGTACGAATCCGAATAACGAATCGTACGAATCCGATTAACGGATCATTCGAATCGAACGAATCCGAAAAACAACGAAAATCCGAAAAAAACGAAGAAACAAAAAATTAGAAACAACGAATGTACTAATGAAGAAAATCCGAAAAACGAAAATGAATGAAAAAATTCGTACATTCGTAACTTTTTTTATTTGTTGAATTGGTAATTTTCCGTGTCCCTTACAATGGCGCTGCTTAACGTGCTGCGAATGGATTGAACAAATAAATTCGTACATTCGTAACTTTTTTTTCCATTCGTAACTTTTTTTTCGATTCGTAACTTTTTTTTTTCGATTCGTAACTTTTTTTTTTTTTCGATTCGTAATGAATGGATTGAACAAAAAAATTTGTACATTCGTAACTTTTTTTTCCATTCGTAACTTTATTTTTTCCATTCGTAACTTTTTTTTTTTGATTCGTAAATTATTAAAATGTAATAATAGCATACACATTACATAAAATTATGAATTATGCTCCGATTACGAATCTACGAATGTTACGAATGTTACGAATGTACGAATAAATACGAATGCGTCCGAAAATTAAACTAACGAAAAACGAATCAACGAAAAAAAACTCTTACGAATGTACGAATCGTTACGAATACGAACACCGACGACTTACGAATGTACGAATCGTTACGAATACGAACACCGATGACTTACGAATGTACGAATCGTTACGAATCCACGGAAACGAAAAAAACAAAAACGAAAATAAACAAATTTTTTTTCGGAAACGAAAAAAACGAGACAAAAATAAACACATTTTTTTTGTTGTGCACATGTCTAGTACTTCCTATGTAAACTTCTTCCAATAAAAACCTTATTCATTAAAAAAAAAAAAAGAATGCCAACGACAACAGCTTTGCCACCAATATTTTCATCATCGGCAAGTGTAACAAGCATTTGGATTTCCTTGCCACGTGGAAAGGGTATCTGTCTCATCATCACTGAGGAGAAGGGATGAAAGACTGGCAGCCAAGCAGACCAACGTTCTCTACCTTTATTGAATAAAACTCTCTTCTATCTCTCCCTCCCTCTCTCTCTACCCCTCTCTCTTTTTTCAATGTGGGCATGATGGGGGGGCATTAGAGTGTAAATTATTTTTATTAAAAAAATTATACAAACATACATCTCATTAATAAAAACATATTTACACAAAAATAAACAACAATTAAACAAAAACAAGCGTGCTTACATCAGCAAGTAAAGAAAAACGTTTCCTGACAAGATAACATATTAATAAACATATTTTAATGACAACAAAAAAAAGAGACTACAAACCCCGAACCTCAACTTAACCACAATCCAGGCTTAGAAACATTTCGAGATTTAATCGCCATCAGGATGCGATTCCAAACCCCCCATTAACCCCTCCCCCCACATTATTCACCCCGACTTCCACATCATTCACCTTTCCTACTGCACCAGCCACCCTCATTCCCTTCCCACCTCCCCCTCCACCATCATCCAATCCATCCCTCACTCCACCCCTTGATGTCCGCCGACCTCCAGCTGCACTTCTGCCACGCCGAGGAGGAGGGGTTGGCACCACCATACACGCTGGTCCAGCACCCTCCACTGCCTTCACTACACTAGGAGAAACAATAGGTGCAGACACAGACTTGACAACCACACTTTCTGACACTGACTGGGAGACCACAGACTGGGGGGGACACTGACACCACAGACGGCCTCACAGACACAGATTCTGACAGGACAGAGACACTATGATCCCCTGGTACAACCTCCAACATCGTGTTTTTTTCTGGCAAAATACTAGTTGTTGGTCAGCTAGAAGGAGTGACCAGTGCTTCTTGAATATTCGCTTAATCTGTCAATGCTGGATATTATAATCCATGATCATTGGATTCTCTTGATACTGCATTTGTTTCTTTTGTTTATCTTCAATTAGTACATCCCTTGAGAGATCTGATACCTCCTTAATTTTTTCTTCTATGAAGTGCTCATTGTACCCCTTTCGGACAAACTTTTTTCCAACACTATTGGCCTGTTCCAAAAAAGTGCTTTTTTCTGGACAAGCCCCTTCCAGTCCCGCTGGCCCCCATATACACGATCAAACCGCTCCCAAAACAGATCCAGCGATTCTGGATGCACAAATGACAAATCATATTTAAAGGAACCAGCCGGACTGATAAATATCCTCCACCTTACATCCCATGGCTAGGATCTTATCCACAACCTCCCTCCTGATAGGTGGAATACCTCCTCCTTCCCACCTGAGCTGCACCACATTCCTGCCTTTAATGGAAAAAGGTGCGTTATGTGTAAGTCGCACAACTGGCTCCCTTCCACCGGAAAAAAGTTTATTAGATTTAGTGAACGCTTTTGAATTTTTTTTTTTTTTTTTTTTTTTGTTTTGCAGTTTTTTTTTTCTCTCTTTTCCCTGGCCAGGGTGGGCTCTACTTGTGGGCTCTTTTGGATCATATTACCCCTATGATTGTTTCTATGTTCTTTGGTGTTTGTTATGTTTTATTTCTTTTACATACTAGTCTGTCTATACCTCTTAATATCAAATATTGGCATATTAATCCTATCTCTTTGCACCTACCTCAGATCTCCCCTCATCTTTCTCCTTCTCTAATCGCTCTCCCTGCCTCTTTATCTTCGACCATGTGGCCATCAAATGATGGATGGATCTATAAAAAATATGGATCTAGAGTGTAAACTTTCAGTTTGCTCTTCTATTCTATTACTTTTCTCCTTCTGTCTCTCTACCCCCTTGTATTCCTATGTTTAATGGAAGAAGGTGCGTTAGGTGAAAGTTGCACAACTGGCTCCCTTCCACCGGAAAAAGTATATTAGATCTAGTGAACGCTAGTGCCTCCAGCCCTTTGGCGACGTTATGTGTTCCTGTAATCTGTGTGAGGAGGGCCATTGTTGGGTCTCTTCTATTCCGGAGATTCGCTGTCCAGGGACCACGGCTATGGAACGCTCTACCAACCGACATCCGCATGGAAGAAAACCATCAGGCCTTCAGGAAGAAACTCAAGACCACCTCTTCTAGAAGCTCGACAACCAAACGCCAATACAGAGCCTTGAGGCGATTCAGTTCGCAATGTAGCACTATACAAGTTATTCATTCATTCATTCATTCATTCCCCTCCCCATTACTCTCCTTGGGGATCACCCTGGCGATGTGCTGGAGATGAGCTACTATATAATATAGCCGAGGGTTGGGTAGAGCTACCCCCCCAGTCTCCTTGGGCTTTTGGAATTGTTCCAGTTTAATCTTCGGGGGTCTATCAAGCCAAAGAAATGATCTGAACATGAAATTAATGATGCAGAATATCCTAAGAGTCACTATCATGGGTGTATTGTGTAGCATATATAGGAGCTGTGGCATGAAAATCATTTTTGTTAAATTCACTCTACCTACCAGTGACATTTTTAGTTTAGACCATACTTTTATTTTTCCTTAATACGGCTCAATAATGGACATACATTAACCACCTGATTACTTTGCACTTAAACCCCCCTCGTGACCAGACCAATTTTCAGCTTTCAGTGCTCTCACACTTTGAATGACAATTACTCCGTCATGCAACACCGTACTCAAATGATTTTGTTGTCCTTTTTTTCCCACAAACAGAGCTTTTTTTTTGGTGGTATTTGATCACCTCTGGGTTTTTTATTTTTTGCGCTATAAATGAAAAAAAAAAAAAAACGAAAATTTTGAAAAAAAAAAAAAAAAAGAATTTTTCTTTGTTTCTGTGATAAAATTTTGCAAATTAGCAATTTTTCTTCATAAATTTTGGCCACAATTTATACTGCTACATATCTTTTGGTAAAAATAACCCAAATTTGTGGATATTATGTGGTCTGTGTGAAAGTTATAGAGTCTACAAGCTATGGTGCAAATCATAAAAAAAAGATCATGTCTGATGTACTGAGGCTTATCTCAATTCTTGAGACCCTAACAAGCCAGGAGAGTACAAATGCCCCCCAAATGACCCCTTTTTGGAAAGTAGACATTCCAGGGTATTTAGTAAGGGGCATGGTGAGTTATTTGAAGTTGTCATTTTTTTCCCACAATTCTTTGCAAAATTAAGATTTTATTTATTTTTTATTTTTTTTTCACAAAATTGTCATTGTAATAGCTTATTTCTCTCACATGGAATGTGCATACCACAAATCACACCCCAAAATACATTCTGCCACTCCTCCTGAGTATTACGATACCACATGTGTGAGACTTTTTCACTACCTGGCCACATACAGTGGCCCAACATGCAGGGAGCACCATCAGGTGTTCTAGGAGCACCAGGACAATGGAAACGCCCATAAAATGACCCCATTTTGGAAAGCTAACACCCCAACGTATAATCTATGAGGCATAATGAGTCTTTTGAACGGTTCATTTTTTTCCAGAAGTTTTTGGAATATGTGGAAAAAAATGAAAACGCATTTTTTTTTACACAAAGTTGTCCGTTTATAAGATATTTCCAACACATAGCATTTACATAGCAAAAATGACACCCCAAAATACATTCTGCTACTCCTCCTGAGTATGGCGATACCACATGTGTGAGACTTTCACACAGCCTGGCCACATGCAGAGGCCCAACATGAAAGGAACACTGTCAGGTGTTCAAGGGACACATAGCATGCACATACCAAGAATTACACCCCAAAATACATTATGCTGAGAAAAGGGTAATCAAAAGCTTACCTGTGGTTGTAGTAGCGCAGTTGTCCACAGGAAGATAGCACTGGTCCAGGCAGCAGGCAGGGACTTGGTCAGCAACAGCAAACACAATTTTTCAGGCAGCAGGCAGGGATACTGTTCATATACAGTCCAGGGTCAGTGCAGAGATATTGTCAGCAGTGCCAAAAATATTGGTCCTGGTAGTAGGCAGGTCCATGTGGTGTGGTTAGTGCGACAGACAGAGGTACGGCGGCAGTAAGTCCTACAGGCAGCAGGCAGTGCAAGTAGGGCCTCGTTCAGGACAGAATGGGGACAGGGGTAGAGGCTTCTCCCACCCAAATCTCTTTGAAGCCTCCGAGCCTCCAGACCCTAATCTAGGATTGAGAAAACAAAGAAAATTGTTTTCTTCATCCAGAAAAACTATTCTGGAGCCCCTCACATATGTGAGACCCCTGTGTTGAATCCCACTAGTCCAGTAGCAGGGTACAAGATCAGTCCAAGAGGCAGGCAAATATCATGGTCAAACAGTCCAAGGTCGGTTCCAGATCAGGCAGCGTTATGTACAGAATCGGCAGGCAGAAGCATGGTCGAAAAACAGTCCAGGGTCAGTTCCAGATCAGGCAGCGGTATGTACAGAATCGGCAGGCAGAAGCGTGGTCAAATAACAAGCCAGGGTCATTTACAGAGCAGGCAGTGGCATAAGGGGTGTGACGGTGTGTAAAGGGAGGAACTAAAAATTTACTGAAGAATGGTAACGGTGAAAACAGTCACCTATGCAGAGGCCTGGTTGGGAAGGACATTCTGCACAATAGTAAGATGTGTCTCTTCTGACTCCTGCTCTGGTACACACCTTACATCTTTTTTGACATCTTTGTCCTGTTGGTTTGGGAGGGATCTTATCAGGAAAGTGGCGCTCGGAGAGTCGACTAAGGACATCTGATCTGATATTTTCTGGTGGGGCGTTTGGGAATATAAGGGTGGTGAAAACTTCCTCCTGGTAGCCATAGAAGCGTTTGGGGTTTTGGGTGGATTTGCGGTAAAGTACAAATGTATTGTATAAGGCCAATTGAAAAAGATAGATCGCAACTTTTTTGTACCAGTAGCATGTCCTTCTTATGGCAAGGTACGGTTGCATCATTTGATCGTTATAGTCGACTCCCCCCATGAACAAATTGTAGTCGTAAATGCATTTGGGCTTCTTTATGGGGCCACTCCTTCTGGGGATTTCCACGAATGTATCATTGTGGATAGAAGACAACATATATACATCCCTTCTGTCCCTCCACTTCACTGCCAGAATCTCCTTATTCCGCAACTTTGCCGCTTCTCCTTTTCTCAAAGTCTTGTTCACAAGACTTTGAGGAAAGCCCTTCCGATTCTTCTTTACAGTGCCACATGCTGGCGTCTTCATCCGGTGGAGGTTGTGGAACAGGGGCAAGGATGTGTAGAAGTTATCTACATACAGGTGGTAGCCTTTATCCAGTAGGGGGTAGGCAAGGTCCCAAACAACTTTCCCGCTGCATCCTAAGTAATCCGGGCAATTAGGGGGCTGAAGCTGGGTGTCCTTCCCTTCGTACACTATAAATGAATATGTGTACCCTGTGGCTCGTTCACGCAATTTGTACAACTTCACCCCGTAGCGGGCCCTTTTGCTGGGGATATATTGCTTAATTTTAAGCCTGCCGCAAAATTTTATGAGGAACTCATCCACACATATATGTTGGTCCCGGGTAAAAAGCTGGGAGAATGCTTGGGAAAATTTATTTATAAGTGGCCGAATTTTGTAAAGTCTGTCGTATTTTGGGTCATTTCGGGGAGGGCACTGGGAATTGTCACTGAAATGTAGGAACCTCATTATCATCTGATACCTGGATCTGGACATTACAGCGGAGTAGAGCGGCATGTGGTGGAGGGGGTTGGTTGACCAATAGGTACGCACTTGATTTTTTTTTTGTCGAGTCCCATATTGAGTGTGAGGCCTAAAAAAAGCTTGAACTCCTCCACCGTTAGGTCTCTCCATTCATAGGGACGGGCATAATATATAGTTGGGTTTTCAAAATAAATTGCTGGGCATAAAGATTACACTGGGACACGATTGATCCTAACAAATCCTCCGTAAAAATTAAATGAAAAAAATCGATTGGGGTAAAATTCTCTGTGTCCACCTGGACTCCTGGCTGGGCAGTGAAAGGGGGAATGTTGGCTTCTTCTGAATTAGGAGGAAGCCACAAAGGGTACTGAAGGGCATAGGGAAGGCTGGATCGGGTCCTAACCCTTTGGGGCTGAGGTGACACCCCACTGGTACTTGGACTTTCTTGCACTGCGGTGCTGGTAGGTGGCACTGCGGTGCTGGTAGGTGGCACTGCGGTGCTGGTAGATGGCACTGCGGTGCTGGTAGGTGGCACTGCGGTGCTGGTAGGTGGCACTGCGGTGCTGGTAGGTGGCACTGCACTGCTGGTGGATGCCACTGCCTCACTAGAACGCCTTCATTTGGCGGGCCGAGCAACTTCATCCTCTGAGTAGTCACTCAGTGTTTCGCTACTGAGGACTGGCTCATAATTCGGGTCAGATTCGGAACCGGAATTTGAAATGGAATCCGACATAGAGAGCTCCCCGTTGCTCTCGTCGGGCGTGGAAAGAATTTGGTATGCCTCCTCGGCGGAATAAGATCTTTTAGACATTTTTGCTGGTGTGCACTGATGAAGCAGCGCAGATATGATCTGATGAGGCGGCACAGGTGGGCACAGATAGGCACTAATGAGGTGGCACAGGTGGGCACAGATATGTACTAATGAGGCGGCACAGGTGGGCACAGATATGCACTGATGCGGTGGCACAGGTGGGCACAGATATGCACTGATGAGTCGGCACAGATGTGCACTGATTGATTGCACAGATGTGTACTGAGTACTGATTGCACAGATGTGGCACAGATGGACACTGTTGAGGTGGCACAGATGGGCACAGTTGAGGTGGCACAGATGGGCACAGTTGAGGTGGCACAGATGGGCACTGATCGATGTGGCACAGATGGGCACTGATGAGGCGGCACTGATGGGCACTGATTGGTACAGATGGGCACTGATGAGGTGGCACTGATGTGGTGGCACCGATGGGCACTGATGAGGTGGCACAGATGAAGTGGCACAGATGAGCACTGATGTGGCACAGATGCGCACTGATCTCACACTGCAGACAGGCACAGATGGGCAGGCGGGCACAGGCGGGCACAGATGGCACAAGTGGGCAAAGATTCACACAGCTGGGCACAGATTGCACTAGCTGTGTGTACTAATAGGGACTGTGGGCACTGATCTGGGCACTTTTTGGGCACAATTTTTTTTTTTTTTACGTATTTCAACTCACTGACACGTTATGGCACTGAGATGGCTTCTCTCTCCTCACTCGCTGTCTCGGTGTGAGGAGAGAGAAAACCGGCAATGAGAGATGATCTCATATGTTTACATTTGAGATCATCTCTCATTGGAGGAGGCGATCGCGCTGTAAACGGCTGCTGTGATTGGCCGTTTACAGCGATCTGTGATTGGCTGTGTCCAGGGGACACGGCCAACACAGATTTTCCCCGCTGCGCGCTCACGAGAGCGTGCGGGGAGCCAGGGAAGGGGACGACGTCAATAGACGTCGTCCCGGCATATGAGATCCGCGCTGAAGCCGTCATTTGGCTATAGCGCGGATCTCAGCTGGTTAAGGGAGACATAGTCACTCGGCTGCGGGGTAACATACACTCCTAAATATTTAAATTGAGGGGTGATGGGGATGTCCTGGATTGTGGGACCTGGACTGTCAGAGGTAGAGTATAACAACATGAGCGTTGATTTTGTACAATTAATTACTAGGCCTGAAAACTCTCCAAATTGTCTTATAATCATCATGGCTTCCTTCAGGGAGCCCTCTGCGTCTCCCAGTAATAGCATAGTGTCACCCAGTGTCACCCAAGCATTATCTTTTCATGAATCTGTCCATATTTAAATCCTGTGGTTAAGGAATTAGAGCAGATCAGAGCTGCCAAGGGCTCTATGGCGAACAAGAGAGGGGACAGAGGGCATCCCTGTCGGGTACCTCTATGCAGAGAGAAGGTAGATGATACGTGACCCGCTTCTCTAATCACCGCTTTTGGCGAGGAGTAGAGTAACTGCACCCATGACAGAAAATGAAAAATTGGAGAAAAGAAACTGCGCTGCGGGAAATATGCTCAAAAGTATATATAAATACAGCTAATAGGTGGGCTTTAGAAAGCCTCGCTGGAAGCTGCAACTCAACTGTAAAACATAACTACAGTGATAAAAATGGAAAAATAGAAAGAGTAGCGCTTAACCAAAATGTTGGTAACCACGTGATTGGGTAATCGTGCCTCAACTCTAGTCATGAATATGCTAAAGTGAGGGTAGGACTTTTATGTGTAAACAGCACAACTAAAATGAGAAAGAAGGACCACGAATGGATCCTATGTGCAAATGAATGGGTGTGTGATAAACCCCACAAATAAATGAATACTGTGAACACTATAAACCATATGTGAACAATAAAAAATGAATAGTGAAAGATAAATGACACAATAAACACTAAAAATGATTTGAAGTGAAAGTCCAACAAAACAAATCCAAATTGTTGAATATGTCTTCAAAAACAATTCCACCCGTGCAGTATATGATGAATAAAACAGTCCAAATAAATCTTCAAAGCAGCCGTAAGTGATCCACCACCAAGGGAAAAAGTTGAGATTTACTTCTTACCAGTGATGTAAGTAACTGAGTTAAAATAAACTGAGTTACATAACGCAGTTACTTTAGAGGGTAACGAGTATCTAACTGATTACTTTTCCCCTCATGGTAACTCAGTTCCCATTACTTTGGCTTAGTTACCCTAATTACATCTACCGCCACTAGATGGCAGTAGTGTAATTCCGGTGTCCTGCCGAAAAAGTTCCCCCGCCGGATAAGGACCCCCCTGTACTGCGCAGGCGCAATGCTTGCGCAGTACAAAGGACTACGGAGCTTCCAAAAATTGCCGAACCTAAACAGCTCTGAGTGAACTCTACACCGCGCAGGCGCAGTTAACATGTAATTGTACGAGGCGATGCCGCACGCTCCCGATGCTCGTGCTACTCTGCAAGGGGCGTCTATCTTGTAAGTAAGGGGCGGGTCTAGTATTACTGTAACCAAGGGGCGCGTTTATTATTATTGTTATATATCGAGCTCTGCCCATTCATTTAACATTCGCCCTCTTCTGTAGCCATCCGCCCCTTATACGATATAATAATAATAGACCCGCCCCCTTACACGATATAATCATAATAGACCCGCCCCTTACACGATATAATAATAATAGACCCGCCCCTTGCTTACACGCTATAACAGATCTGCCCCTTGGTTAGAGTAATAATAGAGCAGCCACTTGGTTACACGATATATAACAATAATAATAAATGCGCCCCTTGGTTACAGTAATACTAGACCCGCCCCTTAGTTACACGTATAGAATATTTTTTTAAAAAGTCAGTTACTTTGCTGCGTAACTAATTACTTTTCCAATGTAGTAACTGAGTTACTAACGCAATTACTTTTTGGGAGAAGTAATTTGTAACTTAACTAATTACTTTTTTAAAGTAAGATGACCAACACTGCTTCTTACCGAATGCATATGACACCCCATTACAGAGTGTCATAATAAGCCTGTATAAAGATAGGCCTCCTTTGAACTCCTTAGAGACGCAGCAGTTGTCCGCAGCCTGGGTAAACCACTCCACACTCCTTTAGTCCAACTCTCATAGATCAACACTCATGGGTATGGATCAGTGCATAAAAGAGATAAGGGGCTCGAATAGTGTAAAACCCAAGATTTTATTTTAAAACATGTATACTGGTTGCACTTACATGAAAAACGATAAATCCAAGCCTTAAGTGTAGTGCGCCGGCCGGACGCACTAAACACAGACCCGTCCTTCCTAGATTATCCGACAGCAAGACCAAGGTGACGTCAGCGCGTCGCTCCGCCCTACCGGTTTCCCAATAAAGTTGCGTCGTCCAGGGGCCCCTTTATTGCCCCCTTTATTGCATTCGGCAAGAAGTAAATCTCAACTTTTTCCCTTGGTGGTGGATCACTTACGGCTGTTTTGAAGATTTATTTGGACTGTTTTATTCATCATATACTGCACATGTGGAATTGTTTTTGAAGACATATTCAACAATTTGGATTTGTTTTGTTGGACTTTCACTTCAAATCATTTTTAGTGTTTATTGTGTCATTTATCTTTCACTATTCATTTTTTATGGTTCACATATGGTTTATAGTGTTCACAGTATTCATTTATTTGTGGGGTTTATCACACACCCATTCATTTGCACATAGGATCCATTCGTGGTCCTTCTTTCTCATTTTAGTTGTGCTGTTTACACATAAAAGTTCTACCCTCACTTTAGCATATTCATGACTAGAGGCCGGCTGCACGTCGGCGCTGTGTAGTGTGTAGCTGGCGTTTTAGAGAGATAGATAGAGAGAGAGAGAGAGAGAGAGAGTCATTCCATATACTTTGAGCAGGCAGTTTATTCAGTTAGGTAGATCTCACTGCAGACCGTTCCTGCTGTACTGTTTCTAATCTACTTCAGGCAGGCAGTTGATTCAGTTAGCTGCAGTGTATTTAACCGCTTCCCGACCGGCGCATGACGATGTACGTCAACAGAATGGCACGGACAGGCAAAATGGCGTACAGGTACGTCCCCTTTAAGATTGCCTTTAAGATTGCGTGCCATCGCGCGCGCGCCGTCGGCGGTCTGCGCGCCGGTCGGGACCCCCCGTGAGTCTGGTCGCGGGTCCCGCGGACTCGATCACCGCGAACGTCTCACGGGATAGCTGAATGGGGAGATGCGGAAGTAAACAGCATCTCCCTGTTCTGCCTAGCAACTAGTGACACCGATCTCTGCTCCCTGCGATTGGAGCAGAGATCAGTGTTCACTAAATCACAGCCACGCCCACCACAGTTAGTAACACGCCCCTAGGAACACTTAACCCCTACACTGCCACCTAGTGGTTAACCCCTTCACTGCCAGTGTCATTTACACAGGAATCAGTGCATTTAAATAGCACTGATTGCTGTATAAATGACAATGGTCCCAAAAATGTGTCAAAAATGTCCGACGTGTCTGCCATAATGTCGCAGTCACAATAAAAATCGCTGATCGCCGCCATTACTAGTAAAAAAAAAGATTATTAATAAAAATGCTATAAACCTATTCCCTATTTTGTAAACGCTATAACTTCGGCAGCTGGCCGTGTTGAGTCACAACATGCAGAAGAGTTGGTAGAGTGGATGACCAAGCCATCCTCATCCGCCTCATCCTCTGTCACCCAGGCTCAGGGGGTACTTTGTCTGTCAATGCAGCTGCCAAAGTGGCCTCTTCCATCGGCTCAATGTCATCAGTCACTCCTTCCCTATCCCCACCATCATGCCCTGAGGAGTCCCCCAAACTGTTCGACCACAGTGTAGGGTACATGCTCCAGGAGGATGCGCAGCATTTTGAAGGCTCTGACGATGGTACCCAAGTTGAGGATGAAGACAGTAATGTGAGCCCAGAGAGAGGGGGTGCCCAAGAAGGACAAGAAACTGGCAGTCATGTTCTCCCAGCTGCAGCATACTGCCAGGTTTGCTCCAGTTGGAAGGAGGGAGGGGATGATGAGGTCACTGACTCTACGTGGGTGCCAGATAGAAGAGAGGAAGAGGAGGAGGCACATCTCCAACAAGGCAGGGTGCCCTCCAGGGGCCAGCTTAAGGGCAGGCAACTGACTGCATCACACCGCAGAGCTCAGCATGTGGTGTGGGCCTTTTTTGAGAAGTGTGCAGCAGATAGCACCGTTGCTGTTTGCAACATATGTCTGAAGCGTATCAAGCGTGGCCAAAACAGCAGCCGCTCGGGTACCACATGCTTGACCAGACATATGTTGAGCTCCCATGCAACAGTACTTAAAAGACCCACACCAAAGAACAAGGCGGACCTCTCCTTGGTCCTCATCAGCTGAGATCTTCAAACCCACTATAACTTCAGTCCTCTCAGAGACTTCCGAAATTTAGAATTTCCGGACTTCCGGACTTCCGAAATTTAGAATTTCCGGACTTCCGAAATTTAGAATTTCCGGAATTTTCGAAATTTAGAATTTCCAGACTTCCGAAATTTCGGATTTCCGAATTCTAATTTCAGAAATTTCCCAATTTCAGAAATTTCCCAATTTCAGAAATTTCCCAATTTCAGAAATTTCCCAATTTCAGAAATTCGAAAATTCGAAATTTTGAAATTTAGAAAATTCGAAATTTAGAAATTTCCCAATTTCGAATTCCCGAAATTCTGAATTTCCAAAATTTGGAATTTTTGGAAATTCTGAAATTTAGAAGTTTCGGAATTAACGAATTTGTCAAAATTCGTAAAAAAAATAGTTCGGAACTAAACAAATTGCACATGTCTAATGGCCGCTAGACTAGCTCAAACGGCCCAATGGCATATTTCACCGAACCAGATCCCCTGGCTTCAATTTGAGAATGTATCCATTCGCCCGTTCTACTTGCAGGGCCTCTTATGGCATACTACGGTCCGACCTAGAGAGACTGGCATGTTGAACAGCATTGTTTCCCAAAACACTACATCTATGGTCAGTAAATCACCAAAAATGTAAACTATGTTCCCCTAGACCTCCCCTATCCTCATTTCTGGGAGACAGAAGGTTCCCTTTATCTTTTGGGTCACCCAAGGACTTCCTGGGGTGGGAGTCGAACAGCCTTACCACTCTAAATTCACTAACACGGCGTACACAATTCTGCTCCTACTCCCTATCTACAACAATTTGACATCCCCAGCATAGAATTTTTTAAACTATCTCCAGGACGGGCATTTTTACGAATAATTATACTCTCTGAACGCTAGACCTAGATTCACAGAGTTTGAATCTATTTGCTATAATTCCTTTAGGGACAGGGGGGTCATTTCAAGGATATACAGTTTTCTAAATGGAATGAACTTATCTTAAAAATCTACAGCTATGGTTTGGTAGGAAACGGATATGGGGCAAGAGTTCACCACAGAGGAATGGTCGGATATGATTTTGAACTTGCATAAATGTACACGCTTCATGTCCATTAAAGAGACTGTGGTGAAAATACACACTAGATGGTACCTGACCCCGGCTACATTTGTTTTACCCAAGTGTCTCCGAAAACTGCTTTAGAGGATGTCAAATGGGGAGGGTTCATTCCTACAGATATTTTGGAGCTGCCCCGGCCTCCAGCTGATCTGGCGTAAGGCAGCTTCAAGAGTAGCCCAGATCACAGGTTCTATTATCACGCTGACCATGCCAATGCGCCTGCTGTTTGCACCACTCCCAGTGGTCCCAGCCCCAACTCCAAAACTGGCATGTACACTTTTTTGTGCTATTGTTTGGACCATTGCTTTAAACAAAACGGTCAGCAATCGATTCTCTAAAGCCAGTTTTTTGGGACCATGATCAAGGTCTTCTGATGAAGATGCAGCTTGGGATTGCAAGGCAGGTCCCTCAGTAGGGGCATCCCCAGAATCCTCCATTCTAACTGGGGCCAGGTAGCAGACCAGCACCCTAGTGTCTGGATAGAGAGAGAGAGAGCTACAGGTAGGCAGGTGCAGTCTACATTCTCCACTGCAGGCAGCCTCATTATCAACCTCATTCTTCAAACATTGTGTGATGTTTTGGGTAATTTTTGGTTTTATTGTTCATGTGGTGACTGACCTACTTTTTAAGTGTATAAAAAACTGTATTTCAGTTCAATAAACAATCATTCTTTTGGTTCTACCTCAACATTTTGTCTGTGTACGATGATCGGGGTAAAGGGCTGATATTAGCTCTCGGTCTGCTGGAACGGTTTGAAGGGCAGGAGAAACTGTTTGGGCAGAAGCACCCAAGCAGGGTGCCAAGCGTTCCATCACACTGCTCTCTTTACAGATGCGGTCAGTCTGGCTAGTACCCGCTCCCTTCATATTGCTGAAAACCGCAAGTGCACCCAGTTGGGCAGCCTCCCCACCGGGTGTCAGGAGGGCCACGTACCTGAGGTGAGACCGAAGTAGTGGGGAGGCCTCCCTTGCACCTCGGGTCCTTGAAGCCTTTGGAGATGGAGACAGAGACTTGGTGGACACAAAGTGGCACGGGTGCCAGGGGTGCAGAGCACCGTGCAAGCCTTAGTCCGAGATCCGAGCCGAGGTCAAGTCCAGTTGGGCAACGAAGCATAAAAAGGTTAATCAGAAGAAGAATGGTCGAGACCCAAGCCAAGTTGGTTCCAATCTGGCAGCTGAGTACAAAAGGGGCAAAGAAGTAGAATGGTCAAGGTACAAATCCGAGGTCAATGGCAAGCAGCAATCAAGAGTAGACATATAGGTTTTTAGGTCACAACAAGTTCAGACAGATCACACACTAGCACAGGAACAAGGGGGGACTGAAGATAATCCAGCAGTTTGGCAGTGTCTGGGCTTGTCTTATATAGGGGAGTTTGAGGTCACTTCCTGTGCGCCTCCTGGGCATTTTTCCCGCCTTTTTTCATCAGGTTGAGGTCACTTCCTGTCTGCCTCCTGGGCATTTTCCCACCTTTTTCCATCAGGTTGAGGTCACTTCCTGTGCGCCTCCTGGGCATTTCTCTGCCTTTTTCCATCAGGTCTTCTGCGCAGGTGCGGGTTGGCGCACTGAGGTGTCTTTGGCACGTGCTCAGTTGACACAGATTTTCTCTTGCAGCAACGCGCTATTGGTGCAGGCGTAGTAAGCCCTGGACCCTTACACCGGGTTTGTTGTGAACTGTTGCTGTACTATTTCAATACAGGTCTTCCATTGCACCTGACTGTGTGAATTATTTTCGCCGCCCCACACTGTATCCCACCTACATACAGCACATGCAACCTCCTCTGGTGCATTAGAGTGTAAGCTCCTTTGGTGCAGATAGTGAGGTGACTGGCTTAGTGTTCTCTGTACAGCACTGCGGTATATGTCAGAGCTATATAAACGTATAATAATAATTGTCTGGGTGTCAGTGAGACCAGGTAAGTGATCATGCCCAAAGATCTGCAAGTGTGCGCTGATGTAACATGCTTTTCTGTTGTTTTTTTTTTTCGCCTTCCTCTGGATCAACTGTGGGTATAAGATTGTGTATATGGGATTGTATGATATATTTTTTTATGGTTGAACTAGATGGACTTATGTCTTTTTTCAACCCAACTATGTAACTATGTAACGTGCATGCATGGCCATGACTTTGGTGCCCAGAGGCCTATTTAAAGCTTGACAGCGTTCAGGGTCTTTGCTGAGTGGTCGTCATCCGCTTCCGAGATCTGTGACCCGACTTTCATTCTGCTGCTCTGTACTTGACCCAGCTTGACTTCTACAGCTTGTGTTCAACTTTGTCTTCTGTCTTCTGACTCCGGCACTGCCATTGTCCACCTGATATCAACTTCTCATTGCACTGTGCCCTGATAATAACTCCAGGGGGTGCTGGGCCAGGAGGTGTAAAGGAAGCCCTCTCCAGGTACAGGACAGGGGAACATTAGAATGTGTTGTGGAAATTTTTAATAATGTATGTTGTCAGATGCCCCCCAGTGTCAGTTTTGCTGTAATACGCTCATGTGAGGGTATCCGCACATACAGACGTTGGTGGAAGACCATTGGCTGCGGAAGCCTTCCCGTGGACACGGCCGATCTGTTCGCTCTTTTAGGGATGATCGTTTATGCCCCACCAAGAGACTGGCCACCTCATGGTGATTGCATTAACGCTCCTAGCAAACGGATCTGCGTACATGGGAACCATAGCATAACCATACAAAAATGATGGCCCACTGAGCCATGATAGAGTACGGCTCGCGTCATTGGTAGCGGTGGGAATGTGCACACGATCGTGTTCAGAGCCATGTAAGTAGTGTTCAAATTGTGAGACACTTTGTGTCTCACAAGGGGCTGACGGCATGACTCTGAAAACGACCGTCTGCACACGTCACTACTGGAATTCTATTTGAATATATACATGTGTATGATTGGTTCTTTTGAAAGAATACAAGTGTCTGATTGGCTGATTCTGAAGCCACCACCTTCCTTTGTTTACAGTATAAATAAAAGCAGCAGATCATTGTAGTCAGGATTTTGCTAAGCTCAACATGATACCAGCGTCTGTCTGTGTTACTTGGAGATATAGAAGCGCGCTTTCCCGGCATTATATAAGAGAGCTATGATTGTGCTTTTAAGCGCAACTAAATTATTTGCTTATAGGAGAAGCTTATAATTTCCACCACAAATGTAAGCTCTTGTGGTGCTGTGACTGATATGAATGTCTCCATTCTATAAATGTCGGGTAATAGTGTGTGACTCTAGAGGAATAATAGAGTGTAAGCTCTTCTGGTCCAGAGACTGATGTGACTGGGTCAATGTTCTCTGTACAGCACTACTGAATATATGTATGTTATTCATAATAGAGTGTAAGCTCCGCTGGTACATTTGAGCCATTCACCTACTTTTTACATTAGAGTTGCAGATTTCAAATCTCACTGAACTGATTTTATGCTCTTGTTCTCTCTCTTATCTTCTTGCAGCTGTGATCACCTGATAGGACCAGAATGTGGACATCTTCCAGATACATGTTCGGCACATTGTCTGTATTTGTGGGCCTTACTGTAACGTTTTACTCCTACCATATCAAATTTAAACATCAGAAGGTGATACTTCAGGAACTTCCTATTGCCACAGACATTGCCACAGACATTGCCACAGACATTGCCACAGACATTGCCACAGACACCATTACAGTTCTGGATAATCGAACATTTATCATCACTCCGTATTATGAGCCTAGACTTAACCACTTAGTCCGGACCATCGCCATCATCCATGTATCTGTGAAAGAACTCTACTGTATCTTCCATTGTACCTCCAATCAGAACATCTCTGTCAGGGCAGAAATAAATCTCCATGGTGACAGATTTGGGTTCCCGTATGGAACAGCAGATCTTCTATGTACAGAACCTTCAGGGTGTAATTACACTTATATGTCTTTCTCTTCACCTGTCGCCACAAACACAAGTCAGAACCTCCTGTTTGAAGTCAGGAACCATCCACCACCGCCAATCTCTTCCAATTTCTCCATCTGTATCTCTACTTTGTTTGGAAACTACAGCAATGTCCTCCAGATGATCCAGAGTATTGAGATGTACAAGATTCTGGGGGCCTCAAAGATCACGATCTATAAAACCAGCTGCTCCCAGGATGTAGATAAGGTGTTACGTCATTACATTGATGAAGGAACTCTAGAGGTGGTGCCATGGCCAATAGACCGCTATTTTAAGACATCAACTAAATGGCATTATTACAAAGGACTCAATGCTGAGATTGGATATTATGGACAAACTGCATCCCTAAATGATTGTCTATACAGGAACATGTACAAAACTAAGTTTCTTCTCCTCAATGACATTGATGAAATTATTCTTCCAATCAAGGACTGGGACTGGCCATCCCTGATGGAGAATCTCCAGAATATATACCCAAATACAAGTGTCTTCTACTTTGAGAGTCATCTCTTCCCCTTTCCAGTCAACACCTCTGAATTTGACCTGTGGTCTCACGTTCCCGGGTTCAATATTCTCAAGTATCGTCTCCGACACCCTAACAAGCCAAGTAACTTCAATGCCCCCAAAATGATTGTGAATCCCCGAGACGTATTTCTAACCTCCATTCACATAGCTTTAACACCCAAACAAAGAACAAATATAAGAGAAGATACGGCCATTCTCTTCCACTATAAAATGACCAACGAATTCCCCATAACGGAGCTTGTTCCACACGATAGACTGATGAGCTACAATCTGTCCTTAGTGCCCAATGTAGATAAGGTGGTTCAAGGACTTTTCCCTCAGCAATAGCCCCCCGTATATCCTGTAATGTAGAGTAAAGACTGGAATTCTGCGTCTACATGACTCTTTGCTTTTGCTCAGAAGACCCTTGTTCTACAACCCCTAAAATAGTTGGGGCGTTGTGTAAAATCGACATTAAAAACAAATCCCCTGAACCCAGAATGTATTCACAATATAATAAAATATATCAAATGTTTAAAGTGAGAAAATTGATCATTTTCAGATAAAAATAAAATAAAGAGGGGGTATTATGGTTTGGGGTTCTTTTTCAGGGGTTGTGCTTGGCCCCTTAGTTCCAGTGAAGGGAACTCTTAAGGCGTCAGCATACCAAGACATTTTGGACAATTTCACGCTCCCAACTTTGTGGCAACAGTTTGGGGACGGCCTCTTTGTGTTCCAACATGACTGGGCACCAGTGCACAAAGCAAGGTCCATAAAGACACAGATGAGCGAGTTTGTGGTGGAGGAACTTGACTGGCCTGCACACAGTCCTGACCTCAACCCGATAGAACACCATTGGGATAAATTGGTGTGGAGACTGCGAACCCGGCCTTCTTGTCCACATCAGCGCCTGACCTCACAAATGCGCTTCTGCAAGAATGGTCGAACATTCCCATAGACACACTCCTAAACCTTGTGGACAGCCTTCCCAGAAGAGTTGAAGCTGTTATAGCTGCAAAGGGTGGGCCTATGGACTGAGACTGGGATGCCATTAAAGTTCATGTGTGTGTAAAGGCAGGTGTCTCAATACTTTTGGAAATATAGTGTAGATCTTTACATCACTAGAGGGATCACCAGCAGGAGGAAGGAGGTGCTGATTCCTCTATATAGATCTTTATATCACTAGAGGGGTCACCAGCAGGAGGAAGGAGGTCCTGATTCCTCTATATAGATCTTTATATCACTAGAGGGGTCACCAGCAGGAGGAAGGAGGTCCTGATTCCTCTATATAGAGCTTTATATCACTAGAGGGGTCACCGGCAGGAGGAAGGAGATCCTGATTCCTCTATATAGATCTTTATATCACTAGAGGGGTCACCAGCAGGAGGAAGGAGGTCCTGATTCCTCTATATAGAGCTTTATATCACTAGAGGGGTCACCGGCAGGAGGAAGGAGGTCCTGATTCCTCTATATAGAAGGAGGTCCTGATTCCTCTATATAGATCTTTATATCACTAGAGGGGTCACCGGCAGGAGGAAGGAGGTCCTGATTCCTCTATATAGATCTTTATATCACTAGAGGGGTCACCAGCAGGAGGAAGGAGGTCCTGATTCCTCTATATAGAGCTTTATATCACTAGAGGGGTCACCAGCAGGAGGAAGGAGGTCCTGATTCCTCTATATAGAGCTTTATATCACTAGAGGGGTCACCAGCAGGAGGAAGGAGGTCCTGATTCCTCTATATAGATCTTTATATCACTAGAGGGGTCACCAGCAGGGGGGAAGGAGGTCCTGATTCCTCTATATAGATCTTTATATCACTAGAGGGGTCACCAGCAGGAGGAAGGAGGTCCTGATTCCTCTATATAGATCTTTATATCACTAGAGGGGTCACCAGCAGGAGGTCCTGATTCCTCTATATAGATCTTTATATCACTAGAGGGGTCACCAGCAGGAAAAAGGAGGTCCTGATTCCTCTATATAGATCTTTATATCACTAGAGGGGTCACCAGCGGGAGGAAGGAGGTGCTGATTACTCTATATAGATCTTTATATCACTAGAGGGGTCACCAGCAGGAGGAAGGAGGTGCTGATTCCTCTATATAGATCTTTATATCACTAGAGGGGTCACCAGCAGGAGGAAGGAGGTCCTGATTCCTCTATATAGATCTGTATATCACTAGAGGGGTCACCAGCAGGAGGAAGGAGGTCCTGATTCCTCTATATAGATCTTTATATCACTAGAGGGATCACCGGCAGGAGGAAGGAGGTCCTGATTCCTCTATATAGATATCACTAGAGGGGTCACCAGCAGGAGGAAGGAGGTCCTGATTCCTCTATATAGATCTCTATATCACTAGAGGGGTCACCAGCAGGAGGAAGGAGGTCCTGATTCCTCTATATAGATCTCTATATCACTAGAGGGATCACCGGCAGGAGGAAGGAGGTCCTGATTCCTCTATATAGATCTTTATATCACTAGAGGGGTCACCAGCAGGAGGAAGGAGGTCCTGATTCCTATATATAGATCTTTATATAATGAGAGAGGTCACAGCAGGAGTTCAGTCCATCCAAGTCCTCTGTAATCTATCCAAGGAGCCTGTGGGTGATGGCTGTGGTTGGATGGACTAGAGATGATGGCCAGTGGTGATTAGGGCAACAGAACTGGTAGATGTGCCACAGCAGCTTCCCTGAGCTTCTCTGCATCATGAAACCACTTCCAAACCTCACAACTTTTGAACTTCAAAAAAAGGGACACTCAAAAAGAATGAAGAGTTTCCCTTACAAATGGTTTTGCATGAACTATGGAAGTGTGCGTTACACAAAGTGCAGAAGGATTCAGTAGTCCATTATGCACAGAGTTCAGGAATGCGTTATGTCCAGAGTGAAGGGCTCAGGAATTCACTATGTACACAGGGGAGGGATCAGGAGGGCACTATGTACACAGGGGAGGGATCAGGAGGGCACTATGTACACAGGGGAGGGATAAGGAGGGCACTATGTACACAGGGGAGAGATCAGGAGGGTACTATGTACACAGGGGAGAGATCAGGAGGGAACTATGTACACAGGGGAGGGATCAGGAGGGCACTATGTACACAGGGGAGGGATCAGGAGGGCACTATGTACACAGGGGAGGGATCAGGAGGGCACTATGTACACAGGGGAGGGATCAGGAGGGCACTATGTACACAGGGGAGGGATCAGGAGGGCACTATGTACACAGGGGAGGGTTCAGGAGGGCACTATGTACACAGGGGAAGGATCAGGAGGGCACTACGTACACAGGGGAGGGATCAGGAGGGCACTATGTACACAGGGGAGGGTTCAGGAGGGCACTATGTACACAGGGGAGGGATCAGGAGGGCACTATGTACACAGGGGAGGGATCAGGAGGGCACTATGTACACAGGGGAGGGTTCAGGAGGGCACTATGTACACAGGGGAAGGATCAGGAGGGCACTACGTACACAGGGGAGGGATCAGGAGGGCACTATGTACACAGGGGAGGGTTCAGGAGGGCACTATGTACACAGGGGAGGGATCAGGAGGGCACTATGTACACAGGGGAGGGATCAGGAGGGCACTACATACACAGGGGAGGGATCAGGAGGGTACTATGTACACAGGGGAGCTACCCCAATTGCTGGTGTTCTTTTGATCCTATACGCTGTGTACTCTGCACAGTGTACACTTAAAGCTACCCCAATTGCTGTTGTTCTTCTGATCCTATACCACGGGCAGGCAGCTGTAGTAATTACAGTCAGTGTACTGTGTACACTGCACAGTGTGCACTTAAAGCTACCCCAATTGCTGGTGTTCTTCTGTTCCTATACCACAGGCAGGCAGCTTCAGTAATTACAGTTAGTGTACTGTGTACTCTGCACCGTGTGCACATTAAGCTACCCCAATTGCTGGTGTTCTTCTGATCCTATACCACAGGCAGGCAGCTACAGTAATTACAGTTGGTGTATTGTGTACTCGGCACAGTGTGCACCTAAAGCTACCCCAATTGCTGGTGTTCTTCTGATCCTATACCGCAGGCAGCTGCAGTAATTACAGTTGGTGTACTGTGTACTCTGCACAGTGTGCACTTAAAGCTACTCCAATTGCTGGTATTCTTCTGATCCTATACCGCAGGCAGCTGCAGTAATTACATTTGGTGTACTGTGTACTCTGCACAGTGTGCACCTAAAGCTACCCCAATTGCTGGTGTTCTTATGATTCTATACCACAGGCAGGCAGCTGCATTAATTACAGTTGGTGTACTCTGCACAGTGTGCACCTAAAGCTACCCCAATTGCTGGTGTTCTGCTGATCCTATCCACAGGCAGCTGTAGCAATTACAGTTAGTGTATTGTGCCATCTGCACAGTGTGCACCTAAAGCCACCCCAATTGCTGGTGTTCTGCTGATCCTATCCGCAGGTAGCTGCAGTAATTACAGTTGGTGTACTGTGTATTCTGCACAGTGTGCACCTAAAGCTACCCCAATTGCTGGTGTTCTTCTGATCCTATACCACAGGCAGGCAGCTGCAGTAATTACAGTCGGTGTGCTGTGTACTCATAATAATATTAAAACTACAGGCAGGCAGTTGATTATGCTAGCTGCAGTATATCAGTATATACGTCCCAGCTTTGTACAGCTACATCTCCCTGCAGGCCATTAGTATGTCTCGAAGGACAAGGAGAGGCAGACAGTCACGAGCCAATAAAAGAGGGCAAGCGGGCTCTGTGTCTATAGGCAACAGTGCTGGTCGTGGACACGGTGCATCCTCATCAGCACATGGCCATGGGACACGCTTGTCCTTTTTTTCGTCAGCTGGCCACGTTGAGCCGCATCATGCCGAAGACTTTGTAGAGTGGATGACCAAGCCGTCCTCATCCTCCTCATCCTCTCTCACCCAGGCTCAGGGTACTGGCAAAGCAGCTGCCAATGCAGCCTCTTCCCCTCAGCTCAATGGCATCAATCACTCCTTCCCTAGACCCACCATGTCCTCCTGAGGAGTCCCCCGAACTGTTTGAGCACAGTGTTGGGTACATGCTCCATGAGGATGCCCAGTGTTTTGAAGGCTCTGATGATGATACCCAGCTAGAGGAAGGCTGTAACGTGAGCCCAGAGAGAGGGGATGCCCAAGAAGGACAGCAATCTGGCAGTCATGTTCCCCCAGCTGCAGCATACTGCCAGGTTTGCTCCAGTGATGAGGAGGGAGGGGATGATGAGGTCACTGACTCCCCGTGGGTGCCTGATAGGAGAGAGGAGGAGGAGGCACATCTCCAACAAGGCAGGATGCCCTCCAGGGACCAGCTTAAGGGCAGCACACCGACAGCATCACACCGCACAGCTGCGCATGTGCAGGGCGCTGCCTCTGCACATTATTCCAAAAGTTCTTTGGTGTGGGCTTTTATTGAGACGAGTGCATCAGATCGCACCACTGCTATTTGCAACATATGTATTAAGCGTATCTCGCGTGGCCAAAACATCAGCCGCTTGGGCACCACATGCTTAACAGACATATGTCGACCTGCCATGCAGTTCGTTGGCAAGCGTACCTAAAAGACCCACACCGAAGAACAAAGCGGACCTCTCCTTGCTCCTCATCAGCTGGGATCTCCAATCCCACTATACCTTCAGTCCTCTCTGAAAGCTGCTCTGAGAGGAATGAAGGTGTAGAATTAGGTGTGTCACAGCCAAGTACTTGCGGGCAATCTGCTATCGGTTATACCAATAGGTATGAATGTGGTGCTTACCAAAACAAAAAGGCTCAACTCCGACAAAATGATTAGGATGGACCTTTGGAGGTATAAGCGTCTTAAACTTGATGTCTCGTCAATGATAAAGCCAGCGATTAGTGTATCACTGCCAACACCAATTGATGAGGACCACCCCCTCCACAGTAGAGATAAGCTCAGACATGTTCGCATGGTCCACGTGCAGAGCCCGCCAGGAAGTCGGCTCAGCGCTGCGCTAATCACAGGCAGTGAGACATTGCCCGATCTCTGCAGCCGCGCATCGGGACAATGTCTCACTGCCTGTGATTAGCGCAGCGCTGCGCCGACTTTCTGGCGGGCTCTGCATGTGGACCATGCAAACACGCCTGAGCTCATCCTAAAGCCCCATACACACGCTCGGACAATCCGAGGACCAGGTCCGTCGGATCATGTCCGTCGTACTTTGTCCGATGTTGGTGTTGCGTACACACGGACGGACAAAGTTGTCGAAAAATCCGATCATTCTGAACGTGGTGACGTTTGTTGCCTACGACGGGACTACGTAGAGGCTAGTAGCCAATAGCTTTGGTCTTGTAATGTGATCTGAGCATGCGTGGCACTTTGTCCGTCAGGAATTCGATACACACGATCGGACTTGGTGTGATCGGACCGTGTTGACAGCAAAGATTTCCAGCAGGAGATAAGACTTTGTCCGTCGGCCAAACCGACGAACACTGTCCGATGGTGCATACACACGGTCTGATTTTTCAACAACCTTGTCCGATCGGACAGAATCCATGAAAAAGTCCGACCGTGTGTATGGGGCTTTACTCCACAGCAGTCACAAAACTGTGAGGAAGCACAAACGGGATATAACACACACTAACACAGACCTCCTAGTAGTCGCATGTAAATGGCCAATTGATGACAGGGCGTTAATTTAAATCAATATACTCTATGAACTAAAATCAATAGCATTGAATCCTTGATAATAGACCATACAACAAGTATATCATAAAAGTAAGTACGTATAAAAACAAGTGAAGTGTCCCAATACTTATGACATTAAGTATACGAATCACCACTCAATACATGTGCAAAGCCACATTAGATATTTAATAATTAAATGAGCAATAAAAATTACAAGAGGGGGAAGTTCATCAAGGATCCACCAACCAATTGAAATCCAGTGAATCAACGAATAATGAATGCAATGATAACTAAAACCAATAATAATCAAGTGCTAAACATACATTGTGCAAAATGCTTCACATGTGAAAATATATATAAAATGATATAAAGTGAAGATGTCAGCAAAGAGCTGACTGAATAACGCATCCAGTGCTAATCAATGAGAGACTCTTAAATATGCAATAATATAAAATGTACAGATATCGTGCCAGAATACTGGTTGTGAAAACAATAGCAAAAATTGTGCAAATCAGCAAAAATGTGCAAAAATAGCAAAATGCGCTCAGTGTATAAAGTGCAATGATGAAAAAAACTAGAAAACAGAGCTGAAAAAATATTCATTCAATAGTGAAAAATAACATATAACACTTGACGCTCCCCGTCGGCCGTGGTCAGAACCTCAGCGTCACCTGACTATTCCCTAGAAGAGGAAGAGAGTCAGGTGTCGCTGAGTTTCTGACCACGGCCGAGGTCGGAACCAACATATGTGTATTGCTGATTGTCGTTTTCCTAAACCGTAAGTTTACTTTATCTATTAAATCTATGTGTGTGAATACTACACTATGGAGTGCCTTTCTTCCTTCCCCTAAAAAACTGCCTGCTACCTGGCTAATGCCGCGTACACACGATCGGAATTCCGGACAGAAAAAGACTGATGAGAGCTTTTCATCGGAAAATGTGACCGTGTTTAGGCTCCATCGGAATTTTGCTGGCCGAATTTCCGACAGCAAAGAATTGAGAGCATGTTCTCAATTTTTCAGACGGAAAAGGTTTCTATCGGAAATTGCGATCGTCTGTAGCAATTCTGACGTGCAAAATTCCTACGCATGCTCGGAAACAATTCGACGCATGCTCGGAAGCATTGAACTTGGCTCATTATAGTGTTGTACGTCACCGTGTTCTTTACGGTCGGAATTTGGTGTGACCGTGTGTAGGCAAGACAGCTTGAGTGGAATTCCGTCGGGAATTCGGGAACATGGGTTCGAATCGAACACCGGGCCCATCCCTAGTGCTAATGTGTGTGCTATGCAGCCACGATATGTAGTCTCCATGCAGAATAGTATGCAGAGATTGTCCCTGTGTCAACGGTGTAGCAGGAAAATGGCGCTGCGTCAGTGTCAGTGGGGATAAACTACAGCCAATCAGTGAAGGGGGAGATATTGGCGTTTGCATGTACATTGTAGTACACACACGCACAGATTACCTAAGGCCCCTTTCACACTGGGGCGGTTTGCAAGCGCTATTGCGCTAAGAATAGCGCCTGCAAACCGACCCGAAACAGCTGTTGCTGTTCCTTCAGTGTGAAAGCCCGAGGGCTTTCACACTGAAGCGGTGCGCTTGCAGGACGCTCAAAAATGTCCTGCAAGCCGCATCTTTGGCTCGCTATAGGAGCGGTAAATTTACCGCTCCTATAGCGCCCGGTCCCATTGAAAACAATGGGGGAGCGCGCCGAACCCGCCCGCAAAACGCCGCAATAGCGGCGGTTTGCGGGCGGTATTGACCCTTTTTCGGCCGCTCGCGGGGGGTAAAAACACCCCGCGAGCGGCCGCAATGCGCCGCTAAAACGCCGGTAAAGCGGCGCTAAATATAGCGCCGCTTTACCGCCAGCGCCCCCACCGCTCCAGTGTGAAAGTAGCCTTATAGTGCAGAGCCCAGGGCTGAGTTGGGAGACATGGTGGTTATCATGCAGCTTCCAGGGACAGTCATCCTAATATATACACAGATTTGTAAAAAAAAGACCTAGCGGGGAGCAGAAGCGTGGGTTTCAGTGCAGCTGCTTTGGGCCCCCCTACAAAAATTGGGCCCAGGGCAGCTGCCCTGTTTGCCCTGCGCTAAAGACGGCCCTGGCCACTACATACACTAATTACTGTGCATGGCCCTGTACATCTTTACTATTAAAACTCACTGCGTGTCATTAATTGCCTCCCCAGTTGCACAATCTCTGCATACTATTCTGCATGGAGACTACATATCGTGGCTGCATAGCCCACACATTAGCACCAACAGTAACAGTGAGTGGGGAAGGGGGGTTGTTGGGTACACGGCATGGGACCCTATGATTTTGAAAGACAGCTCTGTCTCTAGCAATGACCAATATAGTTCTCAGTGACTCTATCAGTGATCATTGTAATGGCACTGAGTCCCAAAAATGTATCCGTGAGGATGACTATAGCCTACTGTCACCTCAGTCTCCCCAGATGAGATAGGACAAGGTCATCCAGTACCCAACTGCGCCCGCTCCCCCCTCTCCGGAGGGGATTTGGGGAAAATAGTGGCATGCAGAGCAAAATACTGTACAGGTCAACGTTGTAGCTAAGAGGAAAATGGCGCTGCGCTAGTGTCTTTGTTAATATACCTTGAATCAATTTGGATATATCAATAAAATACAATTTAAGCCCTCAATAACTCATACTTTAAAATATGTTTAATATAAAATCAATATATTGAAAAGATATATATATTTAAAAGATGTGTTCTGAACTGGATTAGAACCCTCAACATCAACATTATAAACTGGGCACTCTAACCACTGTGCTATCACCTAAAAACATTTATCCACTGCTTTTTATGTTTAATATAAGATTAATTCTCTGTGAAACAACTGTACTAGTCCAGACAAGTAATTGCTATGATTCGGTCCAGACAAGTAATTGCTATGATTCGGTCCAGACAAGTAATTGCTATGATTCGGTCCAGACAAGTAATTGCTATGATTCGGTCCAGACAAGTAATTGCTATGATTCGGTCCAGACAAGTAATTGCTATGATTCGGTCCAGACAAGTAATTGCTATGATTCGGTCCAGACAAGTAATTGCTATGATTGATCCATTATGACCAGTCTCCTGAAATTGTGAACCTCCCCCAGGGAAACTGAAGATGACACCCTAAGACCCCTTTCACACCACACCGCCCATAGCACCGGCGGTAAAACGCCGCTATTTTTATCTGCGTTTTACAGTCGGATTTGCAGTGCATTTCGGCCGCTAGCGGGGGGGTAAAAGCGGCCGAGAAAGGGTTAAAACCCCCGGAAATACGCCGCAATAACAGCGTTTTGCCGGTGGTATTAGAGCGCTGACCCATTGATTCCAATGGGGAGCAGCGGTGGAGGAGCGGTAAACACACCGCTCCTTCACCGCTCCAATGAAGCTGCTGGCAGGACTTTTCCTGACGTCCTGCCAGCGCACCGATGCAGCGGGCTTTCACACTGCAGACAATGGTGCAGCTGTTTTAGGGCAGATTGCAGGCGCTATTTCTAACGCTATAGCGCCTGCAAAACGCCCTTCGCGTGAGAGGGGTCTAATGCTCCCATCTGATCACCCTAATATATACACAGTTTTATTTTAAATCTCTACTCTGTAATTTATAGTAGCCAGCATATACTACAACTTTGTGTGCTGAATATATCAGTGTCTTTGTTAATATACCTTGAAATCAATTTGGATATATTAATAAAATACAATTTAAGCCCTCACTATCTCATATTTTAAAATATATATATAAAAAAATGCACTCTCACCTGGATTAGAACCCACAACTTCACCTATGTAAGCCTGCGACTCTAACCACTATACTAACTCACATTAGTTGTTTTAGTTTGCTTTTATGTTTAATATGAGGTCAATTGTTTGTGAAACAACTCTATTAGTCCAGACAAGTAATTTCTATGATCAATTCGTTATGACCATAAAACACATTGTCCTGCTGCCTTCTAGCCATTCACAATTCCCTCATGTAGGGGCAATAGTGCAATGTTTACTACAAGTTGGGGTGCAGAGCTGTGCTGGCCATTGTGTTATCTATGGAAGCTGTGTAGACCCCCCCCCCCCCCCCCACTCACACGCAATACACACGTTTTCAGCATGGCTCTTTATGTTGGAGCAGATGACAGAAAAGGAAGATAAGACAGCAAACCAAGGAACTATTAATACAGTAGAGGAACCAGAGAACCCAACACTGCCTGCTTCCCTATACTGCGTGCTGTAACTAAGATAGATTTACATATCCATATACAGAGCAGAAGACATGTATGTCTGCAGAATGATGGTCTGTGGGTGTTACTACACTATTGCTCATTGGCCCTAAAATCTTCCTAATAGAGAGACTACTATATTTATAAACTCTGAATTCTGACTTTGAATCTCAGAATTCTGACTTTAAATCTCAGAATTCTGACTTTGAAACTCAGAATTCTGACTTTGAAACTCAGAATTCTGACTTTGAAACTCAGAATTCTGACTTTGAATCTCAGAATTCTGACTTTAAATCTCAGAATTCTGACTTTAAATCTCAGAATTTTGACTTTGAAACTCAGAATTCTGACTTTGAATCTCAGGATTCTGACTTTGAATCTCAGAATTCTGACTTTGAATCTCAGAATTCTGACTTTTAATCTCAGAATTCTGACTTTTAATCTCAGAATTCTGACTTTGAAACTCAGAATTCTGACTTTTAATCTCAGAATTCTGACTTTTAATCTCAGAATTCTGACTTTGAATCTTTTTTTTTTTTTTTATGATGGCCCCAGGGCTCTTCCATAAAATAGTGCTATGATGAAAAACAAAATCAGCAAACAAAACGTCCATGTGAAACTGAAATCAATAAATCCCACCACCAAAACGCACAGGTGCTGAAACGGCAATCTTCAGTGATGACGCCTCTGTATCTGCAGGCAGCTCACCTTACTGCGCTGAGGTATACGGCATAAGTGGGTCACAAATACAGATAGTAGATGTAAATATAGTGGTCTCCTCTTGGCTGTATTAGATTGCTTAGGTGGTCTCAGAAGTAGATTTTTGTATATAATGAAAAAGAGATAAAGTTCATAGCATTACTCTGTATGATGAGCGCAGTGGGGAAGGGCAGATCAAAAAGAGATGCACTCACTTTTAATAGGGGAGGATAGGCGTCAATCCACGAACATCGTAACGTTCGTAAGCCCCTTGTGTGCGGTCCTTAGTCAGCTCTTACTCCAAAGTGGTATACAATAGGGACTCAGTGTGTGGTAATTACGAATATGAAAAGAAAGATGCTCATAGCATAACCATAATCATAATTCATCAGGGTATTCCCTGATGAATTCAAGTAACATGACGACGCGAGTCGGGATTGGAGCACTAGGTGTAACCACAGTTTGACTACAGGAGACGAGCTCGGCGCTCGTGGATGTTTACATTTCGTATCACTATGCGGGATTATGCTATGAGCATCTCTGAAGCGATATACAATAGGGACTCAGTGGGTGGTAATTATGAATGTGAAAAGAGAGATGCTCATAGCATAATCATAATCATAATTCATCAGGAGATCCCCTAATGAAGTCAAGTGACGACACACGTCGGGATTGGAGCACTAGGTATACCCACAGTTTGACTACAGGTGACGAGCTCGGCGCTCGTGGATATTTACATTTCATATCACTTGTACATGTGAGTTTGTTTTATAAATGTTTTCTTAATAAATCATTCTCTATGCGGGATTATGCTATGAGCATCTCCGAAGCGATATACAATAGGGACTCAGTGGGTGGTAATTACGAATATGAAAAGAAAGATGCTGATAGCATAATGGGAGCCAAGTCATACGAAATGTAAACATCCACGAGCGCCAAGCTCATCTCCTGTAGTCAAACTGTGGGTATACCTAGTGCTCCAATCCCGACGCATGTTGTCACATCACGTGACTTCATCAGGGAATCCCCTGATGAATTATGATTATGCTATGAGTAGGGATGAGCCAAACACCTCCCGGTTCGGTTCGCACCAGAACCTGCAAACAGACCTAAACTTCACGTGAACTTTAGAACCCTATTAAAGTCTATGGGACTCGAATGTTCAAAATCAAAAGTGCTAATTTTAAAGGCTTATATGCAAGTTATTGTCCTAAAAAGTGTTCGGGGACCCGGATCCTGCCCCAGGGGACATGTATCAATGCAAAAAAACCTTTTAAAAATTGCCTTTTTTCAGGAGCAGTGATTTTAATAATGCTTAAAGTGAAACAATAAAAGTGTAATATTACTTTAAATTTTGTACCTGGGGGGTGTGTATAGTATGCCTGTAAAGGGGCGCATGTTTCCCGTGCTTAGATCTGTCCCTGCATAAAGAGTAATTTCTGCAGGAAAAAGTAATTTAAAAGCACTCGCGGCTATAATGAATTATCGGCTCCCCATAATACAGAGAACAGTCATTGAAAGTCATTGATAAAAAATAAAAAATAAATATGCGTGGGGTTCCCCCCAAATTTTATTACCAGGCCCTTCGGGTCTGGTATGGATATTAAGGGGAACCCCTGGTCAAATAAAAAAAAAATGACGTAGGGTTACCCCCAAATATCCATACCAGACCCTTCAGGTCTGGTATGGATTTTAAGGGGAACTCCATGCCAAATTAAAAAAAAATATGGCGTGGAGTTCCCCCCAAAAATCCATACCAGACCCTTTATCCGAGCATGCAACCTGGCAGGCTGCAGGAAAAGAGGGGGGACGAGAGAGCACCCCCCCTCCTGAACCGTACCAGGCCATACCCCCTCAAAGCACCATGTCCCCACGTTGATGGGGACAAGGGCCTCATCACCACAACTCTGGCCGGTGGTTGTGGGGGTCTGCGGGCAGGGGTCTTATCAGAATCTGGAAGCCCCCTTTAACAAGGGGACTCCCAGATCGCCCCCTGTTTGAAATGGTAAGGGGGTACAAAAGTACCCCTACCATTTCACAAAGAAAGTGTAAAAAATTGTTAAAAAAAAAACACACAGACACCGTTGGGAAAAGTCCTTTTTTTTTTTTTTTTCCATAAAGTTTTTATTGAAATTTGTAACAAACAGCTTAAAGCGGTTCTGCACCCATTTCATTTAGTAAATCTCTTTGCCTTCCAAATCAGGCAAAGAGTACTAAATGAAATGTTTTTTTTTTTTTTTTTTTTTTTACTTACCTTGTAATTGAAGACTTCCGGTCTTCTCTCTCTGCGGCGGCGGGCGGGGTCTCTGCGTCGATCGTCGTCACGGCGCACTGTCTCCTGGGATCTGGTGTCATTGATCCCAGGAGTCAGTGCGGGCATCTTCCGAAATCTCGCGAGATTTCGGCCACATCTTCCGAAATCTCCCGAGATTTCGGCCACATCTGCCGAAATCTCGTGAGATGTCGGCAAATGTGCCGTTACTGCGCACGCGCGAGTAACGGCGGTGCATGCTGGGCCATCTAAAGTTCCTGTGGGTGTTTCACATGCCCACAGGCAAGATGGCCCCCAGCACTAAAGAAGAAGACGAGGAACTTCATCGGACGAAAACCGGCGGCGATCGAGATGGAAGATGGAACAGGTGAGTCCCCTAATAAAGGTAAGCATACTTTATATTACATCCTAAAAAAAAAATTTTTTTTTACAGAGTGCAGAACCGCTTTAAACAGCAACACAAAAATATAGAACAGAATGCTCAGGAGATTCCAAGAGAGTGCAATGAAACATGTATAAACATGAGGGTTATACTATCATAAGGAATCTTAACATAGAATCCAGGGCTGGCAAGAATGGGTTGCGAAGCCTTACGGCCATCTAAGATTGTCTATTGGTGCAGTCAGCCCATAAAAAGTTAGATTAGAGAGAGGTAGTTTAAAGAAGCAAGTAGAAGTTCAGGTAGAGTATAGAAGTAGATGAAGAGGGGAAAAAAAAAAGGGGGGGGGGGTTGGGGAGGTTGAGGGACGCAAGAGGAATGGAGCTAGGCCAGGGAGAGAGGGGGGAGGGTGAGGCAAGGAAGAAGGTGGGGGTGTAGGGTGGGGGGGGGGGGTAGCTACAGCACATGGGGGACTATGGCAGGGGCGCTATGTGGTCGGATACAGTTGCCTTGGCGCGGTCTCATCACCCAAATCAGTGCCAATCTGGTAGAAATAGAGATAGTCTTTCAAGTGTTACAAGTTTGAAAGCGTTGAGTCGTTCTAAAGTAAATCCAACATGCCCAAGTAGTGTTGAACTTTTGAATCCGCTCTTGAGAGATATGTACTAGTTCCTCCATTTCCTCTATTTTTGAGATTCTCAGAAACCACTCGCCTATCGTCGGAATGTGCGTGGATTGCCAATGGACTGGAATGCACAGTCTCGCTGCGTTCACCAAATGCATGGCCAGGGATTTAAAATATATAGATATAGATATTTAAAAAAAAAAAAGGGGGCGGGGTCAGGTGACGGGTGGCCCCATCCTCCTGTCAGGCCATCACCGGGTGTCCCGCAGTGTCTCCATGGAGACAGGATGTGCTGCGCTGGACCATCGGGAGAGATCAGCCATCGCTGGACCCCGGAGAAGAGATCACCCATCGCTGGATACCAAGATTACCACTGCTGAAATCTTTTTTTATTTTTTTTATTTTTAATAAAGGACTTTTCCCAACGGTGTCTGTGTGTTTTTAACAATTTTTTACACTTTCTTTGTGAAATGGTACTTTTGTACCCCCTTACCATTTCAAACAGGGGGCGATCTGGGGGTCCCATTGTTAAAGGGGGCTTCCAGATTCTGATGTTGAGGGCATGTGGCCTGGTACGGTTCAGGAGGGGGGGCGCTCTCTCGTCCCCCCCTCTTTTCCTGCGGCCTGCCGGGTTGCGTGCTCGGATAAAGGGTCTGGTATGGATTTTTGGGGGGACCTCCACGTCATTTTTTTTTCTTAAATTTGGCGTGGAGTTCCCCTTAAAATCCATACCAGACCTGAAGGGCCTGGTAATTGAATTTGGGGGGGAACCCCCACGCTTTTTTTTTTAATTTTTATCAATGACTTTCAATGACTGTTCTCTGTATTACGGGAGCCGAAAATTCATTATAGCTGCGAGGGATTTTAAATGACTTTTTTCCTGCAGAAATTATACTTTGTGCAGGGACAGTTCTAAGCACGGGAAACATGCGCCCCTTTACAGGCATACTAAACACACCCCCCAGGTACAAAAGGAATATTACACTTTTATTGTTTCACTTTAAGCATTATTAAAATCACTGCTCCCAAAAAAACGACAGTTTTTAAAACGTATTTTTGCATTGATACATGTCCCCTGGGGCAGGACCCGGGTCCCCAAACACTTTTTAGGACAATAACTTGCATATAAGCCTTTTTTTTAATTGTATTTTTTATTGAAAAATTTCCAAAAGATACAGAGAATGCAATAACTCAGAATAGAAAAAAGACTTATGCCGCGTGCACACGATCGGAATTCTCGTCGGAAAAAACTCTGACGGTTTTTCCGTCGGAATTCAGACGGAATTCCGCTCAAGCTGTGTTGCCTACACACGATCACACCAAATTCCGACGGTCAATAACACAGCGGCATGAAACACGTTCGACAGCACTATAAAAGGGAAGTTTAATGCGTCCGAGCATGCGTCGAATTGTTTCCGAGCATACGTCGGAATTTTGCGTGTCGAAATTGCATACACACGATCAGAAAATACGATAGAAAGGTTTTCCGTCGGAAAAATTGAGAACAGGTTCTCAATTCAAAGTCCGTCGGAAATTCCGACAGAAAAAGACCGTTGGGCATACACACGGTCGGAAAATCCGAGGAAAAGCTCCCATCGGACTGTTTCCATCGGAAATTCCGACCGTGTGTACGCCGCATTAGTTTCAGTTATCAACAACATATGCAGTCCACACAGGTGAACTGCCAAAAACATAGATATAGGCTGATTTAACGTACATATATATGTAACATATGGTAGAGGTCAAACATAACAAGGGTCAATGTATAGTTCAAGGTAAATATTCAGAAAATCGGATGAGGTTAGAAGGTGGCATACAGAAATCAATCAGGGGGAGGGAGTTTTACTGAGGTAATTCATCAAACAGGGAGGAGTGGAGGTTATGGCCAGTCATGGCATAGTAGCCGGGAGGGGGGATCCATATTCCGACATATCCCAGAGATCACAAATTTTATTAAATTGGGAAATGTTATCATGAACAGAAGCTGTTAAATATTCCATCCTGCGGATATCTGCTATAAGTTGGAGCAGTCTGGACTTAGGAGGGGTAGAGTTGGATAACCAACAAAGGGGAATCAGTCGTTTGGCAGCCAACAGAAAGTATGCTATCAAACGGTTGCCATGTTTTGTGATGCCTGGAAAGGGAAGGCCCAGCAGATAATGTATGGGGTCAAGAGGCAGGGAGACGTCCACCACCTTCTGTATCAATATCATTACTTCCTGCCAGAGGGGTTGAATTAAGGGGCAGTGCCAAAAAATATGGTACAGGGAACGAACTTCCAACCCACAGTGCCAACAGTGCGCTGGGACCGAGGGGTCGTATTTATGAATGACTTCAGGGGTTTTATACCAACACATAAGTACTTTGATGGATGTTTCTCTCTGGAGGACACATTTGGAGGATTTGAAGTTAGAGGACCAAATCCTGTCCCATAATTGAAGGCTAATAGGTCTACCAAATAAAAGTGCCCATTTTATGACTCTTCCATGACTCTTGGAGGATGAAATGAATGGAGGAAACTAGATGTAATTGATGGGGCCTTGGGCACAAAGGGATTCAAAAGGAGTAGGTTTATCAAGGGTTAGAGTAGGGGAGCATGATTGGAAAAGATGCCTAATTTGTAAATAGAAGTAGAACATTTTCAAGGGGATAGAAAACTTTTCACACAAAGTATCAAATGTGTGCAAGCGCCTAGAAATAGGGTTAACTAGGTTGCGTAGTTGGAACACAGACACTTTAACCCAGGGAAAATTGTGTCCCAGGGACAAGCTATCAGGGATAGATGGGTTAAATAGTATGTTTAAGAGGGGTGGACAAGTAGATGAAAGAGAATAAGTCGTACGAAATTTGCGCCATACAGACAGGGAGAAATTCATAGGGGCACTGCATTGGCGTTTAAAAATAGGCTGGGTGCCTGCAAACTGGACCAGGAGATGATGGTCCTGAGGTGAGTCGCGTAGTAGTATCTTTAGTTAGTTAAACTTCTATAGTCGGGAAGATACTGGAGTGTTTAATAAAAGACCACATAGACGAGTTCTTGCTGGAAAAAAACATTTTAAGCAACAGACAGCATGGATTCATGAAAGAGAAGTTGTCAGACAAACCTGATTTCTTTTTATGAAAAGGTAAGTAAAATCTTGGACAGAGGGGTGGCGGTGGACGTGGTATACTTGGACAGAGGGGTGGCGGTGGACATGGTATACTTGGACAGAGGAGTGGCTGTGGACGTGGTATACTTGGACAGAGGAGTGGCGGTGGACGTGGTATACTTGGACAGAGGGGTGGCGGTGGACGTGGTATACTTGGACAGAGGGGTGGCGGTGGACGTGGTATACTTGGACAGAGGGGTGGCTGTGGATGTGGTGTACTTGGACAGAGGGGTGGCTGTGGACGTGGTATACTTGGACAGAGGGGTGGCTGTGGATGTGGTGTACTTGGACAGAGGCATGGCTGTGGACGTGGTATACTTGGATTTTGCAAAAGCGTTTGATACAGTTCCCCACACACGGCTCATGTGTAAGGTAAGGTCTACAGGTTTGGAAATATAAGTTTGTAAATGGATAGAAAACTGGCTAAATGACAGAATTCAGAGAGTCGTGGTTAATGATTCTTACTCTGAATGGTCTAAGGTTATCAGTGGTGTACCCCAAGGTTCAGTGCTGGGACCCTTACTTTTTAATATCTTTATAAATGATATTGGGTCTGGGATCAAAAGTAACATTTCTGTCTTTGCAGATGACACCAAGCTATGCAGTGGAATAACGTCCTTACAGGAGATCTCCAATTTACAAGCCGACCTCAATGCTCTGTCTGATTGGGCGACTATGTGGCAGATGAGGTTTAATGTTGATAAATGTAAAGTTCTGCACTTGGGGGCTAAGAATATGCATCATATATACTAGGGGGAGTACAACTGGGGGAATCCATAGTGGAGAAGGATCTGGGGGTGTCCATAGTGGAAAAGGATCTGGGGGGATCCATAGTGGAGAAGGATCTGGGGGGATCCATAGTGGAGAAGGATCTGGGGGGATCCATAGTGGAAAAGGATCTGGGGGGATCCATAGTGGAGAAGGATCTGGGGGGATCCATAGTGGAGAAGGATCTGGGGGGATCCGTAGTGGAGAAGGATCTGGGGGGATCCGTAGTGGAGAAGGATCTGGGGGATTCATAGTGGAGAAGGATCTGGGGGATACGTAGTGGAGAAGGATCAGGGGGGATCCATAGTGGAGAAGGATCTGGGGGTTTTGGTAGATCATAAGCTCAATAATAACATGCAATGCCAAGCTGCAGTTTCCAAAGCCAGCAAAGTTCTTTCTTGTATAAGAGAGGGATGGACTCCAGAGAGAGAGATATCATCTGTACAAATCATTAGTAAGACCTCATCTGGAATATGCAGTTCAGTTTTGGGCTCCAGTTCTCAAAAAGGATATCGGGGAACTGGAGAAAGTGCAGAGAAGGACAACCAAACTGATAAGAGGCATGGAGGAGCTCAGCTATGAGGAAAGATTAGAGGAACTGAATTTATTCACTCTTGATAAGAGGAGAATAAGGGGGGATAAGATCAACATGTACAAATATATAAGGGGTCCATATAGTGAACTTGGTGTTGAGTTATTCACTTTACAGTCATCACAGAGGACAAGGGGGGCGCTCTTTACGTCTGGAGTAAAAGCGATTTCATCTCCAAATACGGAAAGGTTTCTTCACAGTAAGAGCTGTGAAAATGTGGAATAGACTCCCTGCAGAGGTGGTTCTGGCTAACTCAGTAGATTGCTTTAAGAAAGCCCTGGATACTTTCCTAAATGTACAGAATATAACTGGGTACTGACATTTATAGGTAAAGTTGATCCAGGGAAAATCCGATTGCCTCTAGGGGGATCAGGAAGGGATTTTTTTCCTCTGCTGTGGCAGATTGGAGCATGCTCTTCTGGGGTTTTTTTGTAAAATTTGTAAAATGAAAATATTCAACTCACCATAATGCAGAATCAGTGGAAGCCCTGAGTGTGTCACCTGCCACATCGCCTGCCACCAATTGCCATCAGGTGTCCCAGCAGACTCCATCCTTACATCAGGTGCCCCCAGTGGAGTCGGTCCCTACATCAGGTGACCCCAGCGGAGTCCGTCCTTACATCAGGTACCCCCAGTGGAATCCATTCTCATATCAGGTGCCCTAAGCGGAGTCCGTCCTTACATCAGGTGACCCCAGCGGAGTCGGTCCTTACATCAGGTGACCCCAGCGGAGTCGGTCCTTACATCAGGTGACCCCAGCGGAGTCCGTCCTTACATCAGGTGCCCCCAGAGGAATCCGTTCTCACATCAGGTGCCCTAAGCGGAGTCCGTCCCTACATCAGGTGCCCCCAGTGGAATCCGTTCTTACTTGAGGTGCCCCCAGCAGAGTCCGTCCTTACATGAGGTCCCCCCAGCGGAGTCCATCCTTACATCAGGTGCCCCCAGCGGAGACCGGCCTTACATCAGGTGCCCCCAGCAGAGTCCGTCCTTACATCAGGTGCCCCCAGTGGAATCCGTTCTTACATCAGGTGCCCTAAGCGGAGTCCGTCCTTACATCAGGTGCCCCCAGCGGAGTCCATCCTTACATGAGGTGCCCCCAGCGGAGTCCGTCCTTACATGAGGTGCCCCCACCGGAGTCCATCCTTACATGAGGTGCCCCCAGCAAAGTCCATCCTTACATCAGGTGCCCCCAGCGGAGTCTGGCCTTACATCAGTTGCCCCCAGCGGAGTCCGTCCTTACATCAGGTGCCCCCCAGTGGAATCCGTTCTCACATCAGGTGCCCTAAGCGGAGTCCCTCCTTACAACTGTGTCCCCATAAGCGGAGTCCCTCCTTACATCTGTGTCCCCAGTGGAGTCCCTCCTTACATCAGTGTCCCCAGCGGAGTCCATCCTTACATCAGTGTCCCCAGCAGAGCCCCTCCTTACATCAGTGTCCCCAGCGGAGCCCCTCCTTACATCTGTGCCCCATCAGCGGAGTTTCTCCTTACATCTGTGTCCCCAGTGGAGCCCCTCCTTACATCAGTGTCCCCATCAGCGGAGTCCCTCCTTACATCTGTGTCCCAAGCGGAGTCCCTCCTTACATCAGTGTCCCCAGTGGAGCCCCTCCTTACATCTGTGCTCCCATCAACGGAGTCCATCCTTACATCTGTGCCCCCATCAGCAGAGTCCCTCCTTACATATGTGTCCCCAGCGGAGTCCTTCCTTACATCTGTGTCCCCATCAGCAGAGCCCCTCCTTACATCTGTGTCCCCAGCGGAGTCCCTCCTTACATCAGTGTCCCCCGCGGAGCCCCTCTCTACATCTGTGTCCCAAGCAGAGTTCCCCCCTACATCTGTGTCCCCAGTGGAGCCCCTCCTTACATCTGTGTCCCCATCAGTGAAGCCCCTCCTTACATCTGTGTCTCCAGTGGAGCCCCTCCTTACATATGCGTCCCCAGCAGAGCCTCTCCTTACATCTGCACCCTCAGCGGAGCCCCTCCTTACATCTGTGTCCCCAGAGGAGCCCCTTCTCACATCTGTGTCCCCAGCGTAGACCCCTCCTTCCATCTGCACCCTCAGCGGAGCCCCTCCTTACATCTGTGTCCCCAGCGGAACCCCTCCTTACATCTGTGTCCCCAGCGGAGTACATCCTTACATCTGTGTCCCCAGCGGAGTTCGTCCTTACATCTGTGTCACTGGCGGAGTCCGTCCTTACATCTGTGTCCCCAGCGGAGTCCCTCCTTAAATCTGTGTCCCCAGCGGAGCTCCTCCTTACATCTGTGTCTCCAGTGGATCCCCTCCTTACATCTGTGTCCCCAGCAGAGCTCCTCCTTACATCTGTGTCTCCAGTGGATCCCCTCCTTACATCTGTGTCCCCAGCGGAGTCCCTCCTTACATCAGTGTCCCCATCAGCGGAGTCCATCCTTACATCAGTGTCTCCATCAGCGGAGCCCCTCCTTATATCTGTGCCCCCATCAGTGGAGCCCCTCCATATATCTGTGTCCCCTATCAGCGGAGCCCCTCCTTACATCTGTCTCCCCAGCGGAGACCCTCCTTACATCAGTGTCCCCAGTGGAGCCCCTCCTTACATCAGTGTCCCCATCAGCAGAGTCCCTCCTTACATCTGTGCCCCCATCAGCGGAGTCCCTCCTTACATCTGTGCCCCCATCAGCGGAGTCCCTCCTTACATCTGTGCCCACGTCAGCGGAGTCCCTCCTTACATCTGTGCCCCCATCAACGGAGTCCCTCCTTACATCTGCGTCCCCAGCAGAGCCCCTCCCTACATCTGCGTCCTCAGCAGAGCCCCTCCGTACATCTGTGTCCCCAGCAGAGCCCCTTCTCAAATCTGTGTCCCCAGCGGAGCCCCTCCTTACATCTGTGTCCCCAGTGGAGCCCCTCCTTCCATCTGTGTCCCCAGCGGAGTACATCCTTACATCTGTGTCCCCAGCGGAGTCCGTCCTTACATCTCTGTTCCCAGCGGAGTCCCTCCTTACATCTGCGTCCCCAGCGGAGCCCCTCCTTACATCTGTGTCTCCAGCAGATCCCCTCCTTACATCTGTGTCCCCAGCGGAGTCCCTCCTTACATCTGTGTCCCCAGCGGAGCCCCTCCTCACATCTGTGTCCCCAGTGGAGCGCCTCCTTACATCAGTGTCCCCATCAGCAGAGTCCGTCCTTACATCAGTATCCCCATCAGCGGAGCCCCTCCTTATATCTGTGTCCCCATCAGTGGAGCCCCTCTTTACATCTGTCTCCCCAGCGGAGTCCCTCCTTACATCACTGTCCCCAGTGGAACCCCTTCTTACATCTGTGTCCCCAGCGGAGCCCCTACTTACATCTGTGTCCCCATCAGCGGAGTCCCTCCTTACATCTGTGTCCACAGTGAGCCCCTCCTTACATCAGTGTCCCCATCAGTGGAGTCCCTCCTTACATCTGTGTCCCCAGCTGAGTCCCTCCTTACATCAGTGTCCCCATCAGCGGAGCCCCTCCTCATATCAGTGTTCCCAGTGGAGCCCCTCCTTACATCTGTGTCTCCAGTGGAGCCCCTGCTTACATCTGCGTCCCCAGCGGAGCCCCTCCTTACATCAGTGTCCCCATCAGCGGAGCCCCTCCTTACATCAGTGTTCCCAGTGGAGCCCATTCCTTACATCTGTGTTCCCAGCGGAGCCCCTCCTTACATCTGTGCCCCTTCAGTGGAGTCCCTCCTTACCTCTGTGTCCCCAGTGGAGCCCCTCCTTACATCTGTGTCCCCAGCGGAGTCCCTCCTTACATCAGTGTCCCCATCAGCAGAGCCCCTCCTCATATCAGTGTCCCCAGTGGAGCCCCTCATCACATCTGTGTCCCCAGCGGAGCCCCTCCTTACATCTGTGTCCCCAGCGGAGCCCCTCGTCACATCTGTATCCCCAGCGGAGCCCCTCCTTACATCTGTGTCCCCAGCGGAGCCCCTTCTCACATCTGTGTCCCCAGAGGAGCCCCTCCTTACATCTGTGTCCCCAGCAGAGCCCCTCCTTATATCTGTGTCCCCAGCAGAGTCCGTCCTTACATCTGTGTCCCCAGCGGAGCACCTTCTCACATCTGTGCCCCCAGCGGAGCCCCTCCTTACATCTGTGTCCCCAGCGGAGTCCGTCCTTACATCATGTGTCCCCAGCAGAGCCCCTCCTTACATCTGTGTCCCAAGCAGAGCCCCTCGTCACATCTGTATCCCCAGCGGAGCCCCTCCTTACATCTGTGTCCCAGCGGAGCCCCTTCTCACATCTGTGTCCCCAGCGGAGCCCCTCCTTACATCTGTGTCCCCAGCAGAGCCCCTCCTTATATCTGTGTCCCCAGCGGAGTCCGTCCTTACATCTGTGTCCCCAGCGGAGCCCCTTCTCACATCTGTGTCCCCAGCGGAGCCCCTCCTTACATCTGTGTCCCCATTGGAGTCCCTCCTTACATCAGTGTCCCCCGCGGAGCCCCTCTCTACATCTGTGTCCCCAGTGGAGCCCCTCCTTACATCTGTGTCCCCATCAGCGAAGCCCCTCCTTACATCTGTGTCTCCAGTGGAGCCCCTCCTTACATCTGCGTCCACAGCAGAGCCTCTCCTTACATCTGCATCCTCAGCGGAGCCCCTCCTTACATCATGTGTCCCCAGCAGAGTCTGTCCTTACATCATGTGTCCCCAGCGGAGTCCGTCCTTGCATCTGTGTCCCCACCGGAGTCCCTCCTTACATCTGTGTCCCCAGCGGAGCCCATTCTCACATCTGTGTCCCCAGCGGGGCCCCTCCTTACATCTGTGTCCCCAGCAGAGTCCCTACTTACATCAGTGTCCCCAGCGGAGCCCCTCCTTACATCTGTGTCCCCAGCGGAGTCCGTCCTTACATCATGTGTCCCCAGCAGAGTCCGTCCTTACATCATGTGTCCCCAGCGGAGTCCATCCTTGCATCTGTGTCCCCGCCGGAGTCCCTCCTTACATCTGTGTCCCCAGTGGAGCCCCTTCTCACATCTGTGTCCCCAGCGGAGCCCCTCCTTACATCTGTGTCACCAGCGGAGTCCCTCCTTACATCAGTGTCCCCCGCGGAGCCCCTCCCTACATCTGTGTCCCGAGCAGAGTTCCCCCCTACATCTGTGTCCCCAGTGGAGCCCCTCCTTACATCTGTGTCCCCATCAGCGAAGCCCCTCCTTACATCTGTGTCTCCAGTGGAGCCCCTCCTTACATCTGCGTCCCCAGCAGAGCATCTCCTTACATCTGCACCCTCAGCGGAGCCCCTCCTTACATCTGTGTCCCCAGCAGAGCCCCTTCTCACATCTGTGTCCCCAGCAGAGCCCCTCCTTACATCTGTGTCCCCAGCGGAGCCCCTCCTTCCATCTGAACCCTCAGCGGAGCCCCTCCTTACATCTGTGTCCCCAGCGGAACCCCTCCTTACATCTGTGTCCCCAGCGCAGTACATCCTTACATCTGTGTCCCCAGCGGAGTTCGTCCTTACATCATGTGTCCCCAGCAGAGTCCGTCCTTACATCATGTGACCCCAGCGGAGTCCGTCCTTGCATCTGTGTTCCCAGCGGAGTCCCTCCTTACATCTGCATCCCCAGCGGAGCCCCTCCTTACATCTGTGTCTCCAGCAGATCCCCTCCTTACATCTGTGTCCCCAGCGGAGTCCCTCCTTACATCTGTGTCCCCAGCGGAGTCTGTCCTTACATCATGTGTCCCCAGCGGAGTCCGTCCTTACATCATGTGTCCCCAGCAGAGTCCGTCCTTGCATCTGTGTCCCCAGTGGAGCCCCTCCTTACATCTGTGTCCCCAGCGGAGTCCGTCCTTACATCATGTGTCCCCAGCAGAGTCCGTCCTTACATCATGTGTCCCCAGCGGAGTCCGTCCTTGCATCTGTGTCCCCGCCGGAGTCCCTCCTTACATCTGTGTCCCCAGCGGAGCCCCTTCTCACATCTGTGTCCCCAGCGGAGCCCCTCCTTACATCTGTGTCACCAGCGGAGTCCCTCCTTACATCAGTGTCCCCCGCGGAGCCCCTCCCTACATCTGTGTCCCGAGCAGAGTTCCCCCCTACATCTGTGTCCCCAGTGGAGCCCCTCCTTACATCTGTGTCCCCATCAGCGAAGCCCCTCCTTACATCTGTGTCTCCAGTGGAGCCCCTCCTTACATCTGCGTCCCCAGCAGAGCATCTCCTTACATCTGCACCCTCAGCGGAGCCCCTCCTTACATCTGTGTCCCCAGCAGAGCCCCTTCTCACATCTGTGTCCCCAGCAGAGCCCCTCCTTACATCTGTGTCCCCAGCGGAGCCCCTCCTTCCATCTGAACCCTCAGCGGAGCCCCTCCTTACATCTGTGTCCCCAGCGGAACCCCTCCTTACATCTGTGTCCCCAGCGCAGTACATCCTTACATCTGTGTCCCCAGCGGAGTTCGTCCTTACATCATGTGTCCCCAGCAGAGTCCGTCCTTACATCATGTGACCCCAGCGGAGTCCGTCCTTGCATCTGTGTTCCCAGCGGAGTCCCTCCTTACATCTGCATCCCCAGCGGAGCCCCTCCTTACATCTGTGTCTCCAGCAGATCCCCTCCTTACATCTGTGTCCCCAGCGGAGTCCCTCCTTACATCTGTGTCCCCAGCGGAGTCTGTCCTTACATCATGTGTCCCCAGCGGAGTCCGTCCTTACATCATGTGTCCCCAGCAGAGTCCGTCCTTGCATCTGTGTCCCCAGTGGAGCCCCTCCTTACATCTGTGTCCCCAGCGGAGTCCATCGTTACATCAGGTGACCCCAACGGAGTCCGTCCTTACATCAGTGTCCCCAGCGGAGTCCGTCCTTACATCTGTGTCCCCAGCGGAGCCCCTTCTCACATCTGTGACCCCAACGGAGCCCCTCCTTACATCTGTGTCCCCAGTCGAGTCCCTCCTTACATCTGTGTCCCCAACAGAGTCCATTCTCACATCTGTGTCCCCAGCAGAGCCCGTCCTTGCATCTGTGTCCCCAGTGGAGCCTCTCCTTACATCTGTGTCCCCAGCGGAGTCCATCGTTACATCAGGTGACCCCAACGGAGTCCGTCCTTACATCAGTGTCCCCAGCGGAGTCTGTCCTTACATCTGTGTCCCCTGCGGATCCCCTTCTCACATCTGTGACCCCAACGGAGCCCCTCCTTACATCTGTGTCCCCAGCCGAGTCTCTTCTTACATCTGTGTCCCCAGCAGAGTCCATTCTCACATCTGTGTCCCCAGCAGAGCCCCTCCTTACATCTGTATCCCCAGTGGAGTCCGTCCTTACATCTGTGTCCCCAGCGGAGTCCTTCCTTGCATCTGTGTCCCCAGCGGAGTCCGTCCTTGCATCTGTGTCCCCACCGGAGTCACTCCTTACATTTGTGTCCCCAGCGGAGCCCCTTCTCATATAAGTGTCCCCAGCGGAGTCCGTCCTTACATTAGGTGTCCCCAGCGGAGCCCCTCCTTACATGTGTTTCCCCAGCGGAGCCCCTCCTTACATCTGTGTCCCCAGTGGAGTCCGTCCTTCTATCTGTGTCCCCAGCGGAGCCCTTCCTTACATCTGTGTCCTCAGCGGAGCCCCTCCTTACATCTGTGTCCCCAGTGAAGCCCCTCCTTACATCTGTGTCCCCAGTGGAGCCCCAGTGGAGCCCCTCCTTACATCTGTGTCCCCAGTGGAGCCTCTCCTTACATCTGCGTCCCCAGTGGAGCCCCTCCTTACATCTGCATCCGGTCTTTCTCTGTGTGTTCAGAGAGGGGCCTCCCCTCTCCACTGAACACAAGGGGATTAGGCGGCGGCCATCTTTTTGTAGCCCGCCAGGCGCCGGAAGTGACTTTATTCTCACACTGAAAACAAAGCACCAGGCCGGTCGCCAGCCAATGAAGCGCCGCGTTTGCAATTATGTGATTGCATAGACGCGTCGCTTCCCATAGTGCACCCAAACAAAGTGGGGGGATGGGGGCGCCCCCTATGGACGGGCTGCCACTGCCGGTAAGCAAGTATTTTCTTTTGGGAAAAAAAATAGCTTTTAAAAAACCGTTGCACAAATTCCATGTAACATAAAAAGTTGCAACAACCACCATTTTATTCTTTAGGGCCAATGCTAAAAAAATATATATTTATAGATAATAGTTTGGGGGTTCTAAGTAACTTTCTAGCAAAAATACAGATTTTTTCCATGTAAACAAAAAGTGTCAAAATAGATCGGGTCTTCGAATGGTTAATAAAAAGTCGGCTCTCTGGTTATTTCTTTTACCAGTAGGCTCTGTTTTTTTCTTTCTCTTCACGTCACTTTTTAACCTAAATTTTCCGATCACCAAAAACGTCCCAGATTTCCAGCAACATTGTAATTTCGTTTCGGAATTACTATCTTTTGTTTTAAAACAATTACTTTTTATTCAATAATGCAATGTAACAACTAGAAAGAGGAACGGCAATGGGCACGGGTTGTATGCCCAACTCTATCACTACACTGCTGGGAGTCAGTATACGGCTCATATAATCATTATGGGTTTGTTTCATGGACGGTATTTATCTTGTGGGAGGGATTAAGAGGAAGGTTACTATCCACTTCACGCCGGCGCCTCCGGACCAATAAGAGGTTTAGGATGCCGGGAGGCCGGGGAGGGGTTTAAGATAGTGAACAAGCATGTTGGATTCGTGTGAAACGTGTCTACCTACCATCCTGTTATATCCCGTCCATGTTTGGCATACGTAGATAAAAGATTTTACTGCATTCAAGCTTTCGGTGGCATGCGGCCAAATTTCTTCTATAGCCAAGATCGTTATTGGCTGTCACGGCAGTCACGTGATCTGGAGCACACGGGGCACGCACTCTAGGCACAGCGATATTGACCACAATTCATGCAACTATGCGGCCTCTCTGTGCCAAGGCCCAGGCACCAAGAGGCTTTTTGTATTTTCGTACAGCAGGCGCTAAGGGGTTAAAAAGGCACGCAATAGGCATATACTTCATTAGTGAGTATGAAGGAATTCATGGGGGCTCTAATGCCTCATTTCCACTGAGCGGATCGGTTTGGGTCAGTACAGTTTGGAAGGGTGAGAATGGTCCGGCCTATTCAGGTGAGCGTTTCCACTGCAAGTCGGACCACCAGGGGCCATACGGGGTTTAGAAAAAATGCCTAGCGTGGCCTCACACTGATTGGCAGACGTTTTTCTGTCTGTCAATCAGTGGAATTTATTGTAGCTCCGCCCTAACCGTACCGGACCATTTTCTATGGCCCCACATCTGAAGCAGGACCCTGAATGGTGCGGTATGGTTCGGTTGTATGGGCCGCTTTCATAATGGAAACACACAAAATAGCGTACCACACCGATCCGCTCAGTGGGAACGAGGCATTAATGACCTTCTAAGACCCCTTTCACACTGGGTGCGCTTTTCAGGGAATTTTAGCGCAAAAAAAAGTGCCGGAAAAGCGCCTCTCAAGCCTCCCCAGTGTGAAAGCCTGAGCGATCTCACACTGGGGCGGTGCGCTTGCCGGACTGACAAAAAAAGTCCTGCAAGCAGCGTCCGCCTATACCATTGAAATCAATGGGCATCGCTACCGGACCGCTTGCAAATTGCTTCTGCAGCGTCGCTTTGCGGGCACTTTTAACCCTTTCCTCGGCCGCTAGTAGGGTTAAAAGCACCGCCATAACAGCGGTAAATCGCAGCTAAAACTACTTCTAATGAAGCTGCGATAGCAGTGTGAAAGTGAGGAAATAAATAAATATATAAATAAAATAAAATAACTCCACAAAACAACTTACTTTACATGAAAGGATGTCTTCAGTATCTCACAAAAGTAAGTACACCCCTCAGTGATATTTGTGTAAATCTTTTCTTCTCTCTTTTCATGTGACAACACTGAAGAAATGACACTTGTCTACAATGTAAAGTAGTGAGTGTACAGCTTG